>CM042235.1:19270558-19870558 GCA_023566465.1 Cottus gobio
ATCAGAGGACACGATAACAGCCGAACGGACTTCTGATTGGCTGCAAACAAAAGTGGAAAAACAGAAATAGAGTGCATCTCCCTTAGTATTTGCACTTTTCTTAAGCACACCCTGATGACTGACGGGCGGAGTGCAGAACACAGCCTTCCCGTCTGTCTTGACACCGAGAGGAACACGGTGTTCCAGCCAGCCCAATGCAACACACAAACACACGCACACACACATCACACTCTCATCTAACACACAGCCGCTGAACAGAAGCATACATCCCTGTGATTTACCGCCCAATGTGGAACGTTAGCATCTACGCTGTGTCTATGTATTAACCAGTGTTAACGTGTGTCATGTTGGCTTCGTATTCACTCTGATCCCGGCAGTGTGTGATCCATACGGGACTCAGTGCCCTCTGCGGCTGCCGTGTACAGCCCGGAAACCGACTGTGAATGAGTCATTACTTCATTAGCAAATGAGGTCCAGTAACGACGCCTGCGTCTGCTAAAGGACTTCTTCTGAGCCAACAGAGAGCGCTCGTTCACTCTGTGACAGCAGGTGGCTCTGCTTTTGGTCTCGTTTCATGGTGTTCACCACTCTGACATTGAAACTATCGTTCCACACCATCGACCCTGCTTCCATCAGCTCTTACTCCTGTCTGCTGTGAAAGTATTTTGTCAGCGGTAGGAGAGAATGTATTTCATGTGGCCTTCAATATATGTCATTCTAATTATTATGTTTTTTTCTTACCAAAACTCTAATTAATTTTATTATTTTAATGGTCTCTGTTTTGAATTTTATGAATATATTTTAATTTTAGCATCTTAAATCTTTGCATTGTCTGCTCCTGTTAAAAAATGAATAAGTGTGTACTGTGTGTGTACTACTACGAGTATGTAAATTAGTAAGTATGTAAAAGTACACAGTCGTTAAGCATCATTTTAGTTCAAATTCATCTCAGTCTTTTAGGCGTAAATTGTTTGTGACTGTATGGATTCTCCACAACACTGCCGATTTTGAATTATTAGTTTACATGCAAATATGTGCCCTCTGAAAGTAGTGCGATATGATGCTGTGTGTTCTTTAATCTATGTAAAAAATTGCAATCAAACCATGATACATATCGTATCTCCAGGCTCGAAAAATCAAAAAGGGCTTGATGACCATGTGGCATTAACGAGCGTGATCGTTACCTGGTACGGTTGGAAGGCCGAGTGGTCAGACAGGAAGTCCAGCTGTCGGTCCAACAAGAATTCCACGGCTGTTACTGAGGACAGCAGGCTCTTCCCCACCACTAGCTTAAACGCCTGCACACACAAAACAAAAACAACAACAGCATGGTCAACAACAGCACGGAAACAAGGAGGTTAAGTCAATTTCATCCCAATAACAAACAAAGCATGTATAATGTATTTTGGAGTTCTCTGTGACAAAACACTGAGCTCGAGCGGCAACAAGAAGTCGACTTATAAATAAGTTGATCGACAGAAAAACAACTTGGATGATCGATTGAGCATTTAAGAAAATGCAGTTTTTAGCCTCTAAAATGTGGTGATTTCACCCTTTTCTCTGTGTTATATCATATTAACTGAGTATCTTTGGGCTTCGGGCTGACAAAACTAGAAATTTAAAGGCCTTGGACTTTTGAGGAACCGGGACATTTATTAGACCCCACAGTTAATCAAGGAAACAGATTTGTCTTGAGATACAATTAACCGATGATGATGATGAAAAAATAAACCGTTGGCTTCTGCACTACTGTAAGACGCTAACGTGGGAGCGCGGAGGTGGAGGAAGCCGAGGATGAAAGCGAGGGAGATGAATGACAGTGAAGGAGCAACGTAGGAGATTAGAGGGAGGACACGATGAAACGAGGCAGAGAGGGAGAGGAGAAAGAGACGGAGCCGTGAATACATTAATAAGTAGAGGAAGGCTGACAGTTCAAAGGCATTTAACACACACACACACACACACACACACACACACACACGCGCGCGCGCTCTGATGATGTCTGTCAGCCTGCGGCCGCCTGAGCTCAGCTGTTGCCGCTCATACGAGGCAGACGTCCACATTTCCTCTTCATGTCCATCCGTACCAATGAATGTTGTGCAGTCAGACTATCGGAGAGAGAGTTGTCTTCACCGCATCACTTCTCATTTTCTATTTCAGCCCAATATCAATCGAGTGCGGCTGGAGAGGAGAGCCACGGCAGTAAGACGTGTTTGTGTGTGTGTGTGTGTGTGTGTGTGTGTGTGTGTGTCTAGCGGGGGCTGATGCTGCTGTGATTTATGGTTACATAACAAGGTCAGTCTGATAGAGAGATGAGAGATTAGAGGTGAGAAACATGCCCCCCTCCCAAACAGTACAACAAACACACACGCACACACTTTTTGCTTGCAAATGTGCTCCGGCCTCCTGTGTGTGTGTGTGTGTGTGTGTGTGTGTGTGTGTGTGTGTGTGTGTGTGTGTTGCTCTATTTCTGTCCATCTATTCATATCACATTTCCAGCCTACAACAGCAGAACGGAGCTGGTATACAGCACACACCACTAGACATTAATATGGAAATTACTTTTGTTTATCTATTTGTCCCTCTTCCGGCAGCTGAAGAAGTCTTGACCAAAGTCCTGTTTTGCCGGAGCGCCCTTAAGGCCTCGAGTTGAAAAACAAAAACATAATCAGAGCGTTAAAGAGGCCAACGTCGTTGGCGTTTCCTCTCCTTGTGGCGACTGTTGCTGGACCCCCAGAGCTGGATGACTTCAGCCCTCGTAGTCACTGTGATCTGAACACACGACAGCAACAACTGAATTCCTGACAGGAGACCCGCCTCCTCAATCCCTTCCCTAAAGCCAATTGATGCAGCAGTGGAGCCAACAGAGAGGCTGCTTTGTAACTTGAACACTGCGTTTCTGAAGCGGCACTTGCATTCGTCACAACAACAAAAGAAGTCAAGTAATTGCCGCCATGATAACTTCCCAGAATCTCTCAGTGTTTGTGGCATTTGATTATCTTCAAGCCGCCTCCCGCTTTTTCTTAACGCAAAGCTACTTTTGGTTGGATTATGTTGTTTACATGGGCAAACACGATTATAGGGGTAGAGGCAGCGCAAATGCATGATGGGACCTTGACGAGCTTTACGTATGCTAATACAGGACGCAGGAAGTCGGCTCGTTACCGTGACAACCGCTGCAGAGTGTGTGTGTTCTGGAGAGGCAGCAGAAGAGATGCTCCGGCTGGCCAATCAGATTCTGGTCCAAAGAGATTCAATGGGAGCCCTCTTACTGGCTTTTGACAGGACATGTGATCAAAAATGTTTGTCACAATAATGCTGATGAAGCCCATAAGATGAAGCCTTCGAGTCGATCGTTTGTTCTCCATCAGGGTCGAAGCCTGCAAGACATCCGGTAGCGGGCTGGTAAGTGGACCGTGAGTTGAGATTTTAGTTTGTCAAACCAGTATTTCCAAGTTAGCTTGGGAGGAGAAACCAGCAAGCTAGATTTAAAAAAACCTCCAACTGAAAAACCCAGAGCAGTTGGCGCACTGGCTCCAAAAATCTTGGTTCTTGGTAACAAATTAGTTTGTGTACATTGTTTAATTTATAAAGACTTGTTTATCTAGCGAATTAAGACCAGCGTAGTCAAAAACGCAACCTTAGCTGACAGCTAAAGAAAGACTACAAATAATAGCACCCTGCTATTGGGTGTTAAGCTGATGACAGGCAGACGTGTGCTGCTAATCCTGCTCGGGGTTCATCTCAGCCCACTGGAGAGACGGAAGACATTTCTAGACTCAAACACAGAGCACGGCGGCCATCTGTGGATCGCTGCTCTCGTTCCTCGCTCTCTCTCTCCAACAGAAAGGACCTGACAGTCCCTCCATCCCCTCTAAAATGACTTCACACAAACACACACACAAACACACACACACATCACACACATCCCACTCGACCGCAATTGGGTCACATCTGCCAGTGTGCCGGGAAAAATGCATTCTGTCACAGCGTATTTCCAGACAGGCGGCAGCAGAGCGGAGGAGACGCACACTCAGACCGGTGGACGTGGAGACACTGTGTGACTCCGTAAAGAGAACCAGAGACACAATGACAACATGTTCACACACACACACACACACTATGAGGCAGGAATAACGTGTTAAGAGGACAGACATAAGAAAGGGTCTTTCTGAGGAAAGTGGACTTCGGCCGCATGTTTAATAATTGATCTAGAAAAAGTGCAGCAGAATGTAAAGGAGATGAAGAGCCTATGATGGAGCTCATGCATCGCTAAGTGACTGAGAGAGGCTACGCCCCACACACACACTGAAGTTTCCAGGGGGCCATTATCTGATGAAGGTCAAATGGAGCCAGAGAGCTTTATATGTACAACAGTGGATGAACATGTCCTAAATAACAGCACAGGAGAGGGGTTCCTAGGAGGGAGACAGGAGATAGTAGATCTCTCCTGCTTGGTGTCATCCAGTGTACTGGGTGCTCCCCCAGGGGCCCAGCATGCTCCGCTTCTTACTACATTATCAGAAAGGTTAAATGATTAAATGGTGCACCCACCTGGATCTAGAGCTCACTGGGTGGTTCAGAGCAGAGGTCGACCGATAGTGGATCTTTAAAGTCCGATACCGTGACGATAGTTTGGAGCAGGAAGAAGTGGATTGAACAGCCGATGCCCATTGGCAGCTCATAGTGCTGTGTTTTAAATATTGGAGAGGTAACGGGAGAGGTAACTCTCAGCTGTTCCCGGGGAGTCTGGCGTATTTGGAGTTAATCACATGCTCACAGGTGTTTTCAGCAAAAGGGGCCCTTGTTAACGACGATAGACGATAAAGACGATAAATCGGGTGGCCTCTCGTTGGCAGGGCATTGTTTAAACAATGAGGATACCGGTAACAATACCAGTACCCTGAAATTGATTGATCCCATTTATTACTTCGGCGATTGGCTGTGAGCGAAACCATACAAATTGCATTCAAGGTTTTGACTAACGGTACCCGGCCTGAACGGGTCATTGATCAGTGTGGGCCGTCTGCTCCCAAAACCTATTTGCTCTCTTATGTGGGCTGGTTTTTCATTTTCCGTATTGTCTGCACGGCTTTCAGCGTTAGCTTCTGGCACCGTTAGCTCCAGCCGCTGCCTCAGGGGGCATTTCTGCTGAACAAATGACTAAAAAGATTAATCAATAGCCAAAATAGTTGAATGTGGATCTTCTGTCAGTGAACAAATCATTAATCCACAAAGCATGTCAGCAATCATTTGAAGACCCCCCCTGTGGTTTGGCCTCTAAAGAGCAAAAATGTTTGTGATATTTTTTTTAAAACTGGTGCCACTGTTGTTTAGATGAGGGTCAAGCTGTGAAGATTCCCCCATGAATCTAACGGATACCGGTTGAAGGGGTGATGGATGAACAGAATTAATGAGTGCTTTTTCCTCTGTGCCACCGCCACATTCCGGTTGGATGCCACCCGGCATCAGCAACAGCTACTGCAGCTGGCAGCTCCACAGTAACACCAACATCAGACAGCACAGGCTCATTTTGACCTTCATCCCAAAGAACAATGCTGCTCAAAAGTAAAGGTCGTGGTATGTTCAACACCAGATAGCAGAAGTAGACAGCTGTTATTCAGGCTTCAAACAGCTCCGCAGAAGACAGCCCATCTGTTCCAGAACGGCAAGTGTATAAAGAGTTGAATTATTTAATGTGTAGGAGGAGCATTTCAGAGACTCATGACAACTGCCAAACGCAAATTGCATCAACAAAGAGGAAGTGAGGCTACAACCTGAGAGTGAGAAAGAGGAATCTAAGACAGACACATACATGAAAACATACATACATACAAAGGTACATACATACATATATATATATATACATATATATATATATATATACATATATATATATATATATATATATATACAGACACACACATATTTACATATACATGTATTTATATTTAAACTCATATTAGGTCAAACTGCGACAAGAGTGCTGCTGCACTTATTGGAATTTTAAGATAAAATTGTTTAGGACAGCAAAATATATACTTGCTGAACATAAGTTGTTCTATCAGTCACAGTAGCCCTGCCCTAAAGCATATTCCTCATTATGGTCTGTTTGACTTCTCTACAGCCAGAGGACCCCCTGCTGGTCAATAGAGATGCCCTGTTGAAGGCTCTGTGTCATTGGCTTCCCTTTTCAGAAGCGGAGGTTGCCCCAAAAAAAGCAACATTAAATATAAATCAGTCTCCATGAACTACTGTTGAATGAATAACTGTCAGGATGATAACATTACCTTGTCAGTTAATTATGTCATCTTGTCAGGCATACGCCTTGAGGTGCATTCAAACTTTCATTCAAAATGATTAACGGGGTACTTCAGTCATTTAGTGAGGCACTTCCATAAAGTTGAGGGACTTGCAAGAGACAAATCAGTTCGGCTCCAGAAACACTGGATCCTACACTTCCCACAATGCAGCTAAATGGCATCTTTCGTAGACCAGAGAGGCCAAGGTTTTGGTCTGAAGCTGCTGTCCTGTATGACTGTGCAGCAGCAGCCTCCCACTCAAACTCTATCCGTCAGTAGTAACTGGAACCAGCATCCTTTAGCCGTTTACCTCACTGACAGTAAATATTCATGTGCCTCAAACCTCAGAGCGAAAAGCCTCGGCTATAAATATGGTTTCCTGTTTCTCTCCTTACGCGATTCTTTCCCCCCGAAAAAGGGGCGTGGCCATAGCGCTTGATGCTTGATGAGGTCTGAGCTCTGCCTCTTATTGAAGCTTCTCCAGAAGGATAGCCTTCATGACTTTGTGAGTAAATGTAGTGCAGTGTCCTCTTTAAGGCTGAAGGCAGGGCCGAGTTACGCAAAAGAGAGCGAGTTGCGCAGGTGCACACACTGTCGACTTGTCCATGGCTTCTCAGAGCTGATGAAATCACGACGGAAAAAGCCAAGAGGCATTGTTAATTAGAAACTGAAATGTTCTCACTGTGAACCCTGTTTAGTGCATCGGCAAACACACCGTGTACTGGGCACATGAAATGATTTACTGCCTTCCACTCAGACAGAACGGTATCGCAGAGTTTGAGGAAGATGAGGTCACACAGGGTAATGGATAAGTTACAGAACATAACGAGAATTACAAGTACTGAGTTTGAGGGGTGGGGGTGGGGGGGATAAACTGGAATCCAATGGCACCATTGTACTTTTTGCCTTCTTAGATCTACAAGGTTTTAGTGTGAATCAAGTATCAACACCGTAGTGAATATTCTGGAACAGAACGGAGCCATCTGCTCTACAACGACGCCTCAGGATAGAATTTGACAAAGCTGTGGTATGGATGACAACATTAGTTGTAGTGGGTATTAAGTAGTGAGGAGGTATGATTAGAATGCTAACAGCATCTTCAGAGACTGTTATAGGCCACACACACACACACACACACACACACACACACGTCGAGCATCTCGGATCGAGCAGCTCAGGAAGACCATACATCCTATTCTAGGAAACGTCCTCAGCTCCCTGGCAGTTTGTTACTTTAGTCTCACAGATCAAACTCTTTTCGATTAAATAGACGGCAGCGATGTGTACGACTGCAGGGGATAGAAATCTGTAACGTTACCTCTCTCCTCCGTCTCCAAGCAACGTCAAGGAGCAATGGCTCTGAAGAAAAACACTTGACAAAACTAGCTTTGATCCAGCGAGCAAAGGGGGGAGAGGCAGGAAAGACGAAAAGGAAGGATGACGAGGGTAAAACAAAGAGAGAAAAAGGGCAGAGAGAGAGAGAGAGAACAAGAGCGATGTATGGTTCCTTGTTGTGGCATAAAAAGACTGATGGCCAAGAAGGAAAGAAGGCAGAGCAGAGGACGAGCTACACGGCCGACATTTTAACTGCTGCTGACGCAAGGAAGGGGAGAAAGGAGAGAGAGAGAGAGAGAGAGAGAGGGAGGGACGGAGGCAGGGCCGGCCGACGCACACTTCCCCTCTCTCTCTCTCTCCCTCTGTGTGTGTGACGCAGCCTCGCTCTCTCTTACTCACCACTCTCCGAATTTCTCTCCTGCCTCTCAGCTCTCTCTCTACAGCAATCTGCCTCACTCCCACTCCTCCCCCTCAGACCTGTTCAATTGAGCTTTATTGACACTCATTGCCTTCCACACATGTACTAATATCTGCAAACATGTGATTATAAGAAAAGTATCTAAAGTCATCTTCACACAAGCATAGAGCTGAATGCAATAAACCGTAGTTTGCTCATTTCCACCTGATGTTAACGTGCAAGATTTATATTCTTTATTTACGTTTCTCACCAACATTATATTTTACAAGATTACATGTGAACATATCATGATAACGTTATAATTCACATTTGCCGTGTGCTGCTAGCGTTACTAGTTCTCCCCGTGCAGTTTAAACACTGATTGGTTGTTCACAATGCGACATCATCCGAGATCAGCAAGTAGAAAAACATAAAAGATGTCTTGATTGTGCACACACACACACACACACACACACACACACACAAACAATAATACATGCTCCTAAAAACAGCTAAACGTGTAGAACCCACGTGGAGGTATGTGCGTAAAGCAGGTGTTAGCCTCCATGTTTTCAACCCCATTCTCTCCCCGCGTCCAAACATGGAGGCCTGAGAGGAAGTGTGGACTGAAGTGACTCTGGAGGGAGGACAGACCTCCGGTGTTCTGCTGCCTTTAGTCAGAGAGGCCTGACCTGCTCCTGTGCGGGGAGACTTATGGCTTTTTTTCTGCAGCCCTCGCTGCCATAAAGGTAAGCTATAATTACACATGCACACACAGATCCACAGGAGGCAGGAGATTACACTAGACGGCTCCATCTGCTCGGGCGGGTGGGGAGGAGGGGGGGAACTTTTATTGACCCAATTTCCACCAAAAACTACATCTCACACTGATTTACTCCCAGGCCTGCTCCAG
This sequence comes from Cottus gobio, assembly GCA_023566465.1. NCBI lineage: Eukaryota > Metazoa > Chordata > Actinopteri > Perciformes > Cottidae > Cottus > Cottus gobio. The sequence goes on from CM042235.1 coordinate 19,279,506, forward strand.
TAGGTCTGTGGGTGACGTAGACGTGCTCCACTATGTGTTACCGATACATTACAATGGAGAAGGCGGGTTTGAGTTACAGCTGGCTGAAGGAGAGAGACGCGTGTGAGGGCGCACAAACACACGCACACACACTCCTCTGTTAACAGAAACAGAGCCAGCATAGTGACCAGATAACAAGATGCCTGCTGTGTGTGTGTGTGTGTGTGTGTTGTATTTCATTCTACAAAGTGGGCTTTTGTTGCTAGGTAACGTAGCAGGACTAGAGCTGTCAAGGAGTCAAACAAAGATATTACACTCATTTGTTATTCTCCGGCTGTTGTCTTCCACCGACTTCCCCCTTACGGACTCCTGCCTGCCTGCTGTTTAGCCTTCATGTGATTAGTGTATCGGTGTCACCAGAAACGCTACTGCTTCTTTTCACAGTGCCGCCGGCCGCATAGGTGGAACTGTTCCCATGCCGATGCCGACAAGGCCTAAAATACGTGTTTCAGCGAGTACACCCGTCTGTGCACTGGTTAGATGTCACGCTGTCACATCTTTCATCAGCTTGTTTAAGTTTAATTGAAGCTCGCTACCTGATCTGATGTAAATGCAGCTTTTGGTGAGAAACCTGATTAAATCCAGTTGTTTGACGGAGATGTTTTCACAGCAATAGAAAATAGATAGATAGACTAGAGAGGGAATTAAAAACCTGTATGCAAACAGTAATAAAGGATTGTAAATTGGGCATCGAGCATCGTGAAATTTCACTGCCATTGGTATCGGCCGCTACATTTCTGGTATTGTGACTGCACCAGTGTGCATTTTACCAGAGCTGAGAAACAAAGTTGCTGTTAGAGAAGCCATCTGACAGACATGAATCACTTCAACTTCTTATCTCAGCTGTAGCTTCTCTGACGAAGAGAGACAAACGAGCTTATATGAATCACAAATCATCGGGGCCGGGGGGGTTTGTTTTGGGAGGATATTTATAGCATCTCTCCAGCCGGGGATACTTGCATCAAATCCTCTCTGCTGGCAGCGGCTATAGATAAAACCTCTGCAGGAGTTCATTTCTTTAAAGTATAGTACACACACACACACACACACACACACAACATAAACAAGATCGGTGAAATTACAGCTTCCTCTCTGCCCGTCTGCATCCGCTCTGAAATTAGGACAGAGGAGAGCTCTGCCAAATAACGTTGCTGTGTAGCAGCACACGGGCACTCAGCCAAATCACAGCATGAAAGAGTGTGTGCGCGCGCGCGTGTGTGTGTGTGTGTGTCAGCTACAAGAGTGCGCCATCAGTTTTATTACTGGCTCTGCACCATTTGCCTTTGCTACAGAGGTGGCAGACGGACCCAGCATCACATGGTTAGTCCAGCAGTCTGTCTCCATTGAAAGCCCCACCCCCATTCCAAGCTACCAGGTTTCCAGTGGGCGACACACGCATGTGGGGATGTGATCTGTTGAAGAACCAGCGACAAGAACCAGCATCAAACGGCGAGCGCTTCTTGATGAAGTGGGTGTTTGAGCAATGTGGGATTTATTTGTCTACATGTCTGGTATCGTGACAACCCTGGTGGAATCATAGCAGATATAATATTTTCCTTTCACCCCGCCTCCCGTTCCCCGGCCCGCCTCCTTCTCATTTACATGAACGGAGGAATGAGAAGAACTGTGCATTCAGCTAGAAGTTAAAATAAGGTTTATGAATTGATTGATTTCCCTCAAGTCTATGGGAAAAATAGCCTGTAACCGTTTTGCCACTATGTAACATTAGCTCTCAGGCCCCACTCTGACTGGGGGCTTTCATGTGGTCCATGCCAAGATGCGTTTCCTTTAAAATATCCTCCCAGTACGCCAAGTCCCTTTCAATGATGCTAAAGACCATCTATGTATTGCCAATGTTGGAGCTCTGCCAGCTAAATGTCAAACTAGAGAAGTTATAACCGACGTTTGCACGAAGAGCTGAGCGGGTTTTACCCACCTCCCACACCCCCACCCCCACACCCCACCATTGGGTGTCGTCTGGTCATTGGAATTCACTTTATCTCTGATGGGAGTCTGCAGTGAAAGTCTTTAATGAGTTCACACAGTGCTCAGCGCGCGCGAGAGAGAGATGATGTAATATCTGGATGAGAGTTGCAACTGTCACACACACACGGGGGGGGGGGGGGGGGGGGGGGGGGGGGGATCAGGAAAGGCTCCGACCTTCAAGAACCATCTCTCTCCTCCGTGGTGTCAGATGAGATCTGATCCCGCTGATGAATCAAAAAACGGCGGCTGACGATTGAACCCAAAACGGTTACAGCCTTCTGCGTGTGTTACGATTGGTGTGTGTGTGTGTGTGTGTGTGAACAAGCTATATTTGCAAAAAGCTACTAACCCATGCTTCCCTAGACCACAGCACACGTGTGCAGCAGAGGGGATGGGGAAGCATGGCTTCAGATGTAAAGTGAGCTGGTTTTAAATGCAGCACTGCGTATTGACTTCAAATCAAAACCACTGTGAGTGCTACGCTCAACCTGGATGAACTTTGTTCAAAGTGCTGAGACGTCACATTGGGTTTCCGTTGTTAATGAGCATTTGCAAATACGACGGAAAACAAACAGAGATGTGAAAAAACTGCATGTAACTGTCAGGTACAGCAGTAACACAACCGACATGCAGCAACTCCTCACTTTGCTGCCGTGCTCCACGGCATTCTGGACATTGAGGTTGATGACGTCCGCGTCTTATATTCAGTCTGTGGTCACCGCCGAGAAAGGACAGCAGCCACTCAACAACGAGTATGTCTATCACGAGAACAAAGAAACTATCATTTGTATTGAAAAGAAGAGCGTCACTGTCGTGGACGGGAGTGTGTGTTCTGTCCAATTAACCACCAAGTTGGTCATGGATCAGGAATGAGGATGATGTTCTTTTGTAGTTTTTGTATTTGTCACCCCATTCAGTGGAACGTGCCGGTAAGCATCCAACAGACTAAATAATCATGAATATCACATTTACTACTCCGTTACATCAGAGCGCCACATCCCGTCCTGTGCGTCGGCAGCTGTCTGTCCTCGCATGGTGCGAGTGTGTAGGAAAGAGATGCGTCACCGGGGACCACATATCCCGGACAGACCGATGAGGAGGAAGAGGAGGAGGAGGAGGAGGGCAGAGATGCGAGACACCTATTCACGAGGAACCCTCGCTGACGAATGTGTGTTCCTGACTACGCACGCCAGCAATTTGTCCGTCTGGAATTTCACAGGTTAGAAGGCTTTTGTCTTTTGGAGAGATCATGACCACACAGATGAGACTTGCGATGCTTATCTCCATGAACCAACTCCCAATAATCGCATAGTGATTGTGTAGATGTGAAGCGTCTGCACCACAACCAGCAGGATTTTAGGAGACACCTTAATAACGGTAATTTTCTCTTTCTTTCAACTTCTTTTCTTGTTCAAATAATATTTCTAAAACGAGTAACGAACGGGACCTGAACAGAGCCCAGAGTTAACGGGTCCTTCTACATAACATCCATCAGTTTGAAGGGACAGCAAACTGAAACACAGGAACCTTGAAGAGGAACCCAAAATACATCAGTTTCACAAAGTACTTCAACACTTAAGCATTTACATCAGCGTGAATAGAGAGAAAGAGAGAAAGAAAGAGAGAGAAAGAGCGAAAGAGAAAGAGGGAGAGAAAGAAAGAGAGAGAGAGAAAGAAAGAAAGAGAGAGAGAGAGAAAGAAAGAGAGAGAGAGAGAGAGAGAAATAGAGCGAGAGAGAGAGAGAGAGAGAGAGAGAAAGCAAATCCAGCCTCACTAAACACCTTATCAGTCCCTCGGCAGACAGGAAACCAGCAGAGGACTAGTTTCCTAGGCACGCACGCACGCACGCACGCACGCACGCACGCACGCACGCACGCACGCACGCACGCACGCACGCACGCACGCACGCACGCACGCACGCACGCACGCACGCACGCACGCACGCACGCACGCACGCACGCACGCACGCACGCACACACACACACACACACACACACACACACACACACACACACACACACACACACACACACACACACACACACACACACACACACACACACACACACACACACACACACACACACACACACACACACACACACACACACACACACACACACACACACACACACACACACACACACACACACACACACACACACACACACACACACACACACACACACACACACACACACACACGTGAAGTGAAGTGAACGAGGAGGAGTGAACTCTTCCGTTCCTGTGAACAAAAACAATCCAAGAGAAGAGCGGTGACAGTCAGTGTTTTAGTGATGCAACGGATCGCTAACGCTGCTACTGCTTTTAACCTGGGGGGGCGGAGCCAGAAGGCGGGCCTGTTCCGCATTCATTCCGAGTCGTACACCATACTATGACTGCGGATATCACAATACCAGAAATGTAGCAGTCGATACCAATTCCAGTGAAATTCCACGATTCTCAACATCAAAACAACAATAAACATGTTAGTGTTAGTCATTATTACAATATATAATAAATTGAATTGATGAAGCGCATCACGTTTCCAGAATTTGGGCATTGACTTGGTACTTGTGAAATGTCCCTAACTAAAACTCATCGATTGCCTATCTTTGCTCTCTTGCTCTGTGAAAAGATGTCTGCATCATCAGCACAGCCACACACACACACACACAAACCTCAGTGTGTGTTGAAAAGAGCCGTCTCCATTAGCTAACAGAGCCCAGATGTGAAACTCTTCGCTGTTTCTTGTCGACTGGATGGGAAAGTCCATGAAACACGTGGATTATCCAGCTCCTGGGGGATTAGCTGCTCGCCCACCGACTCTGTACGGCAGGCGGCTCTTTAACGTGTCACCGTTGAGGTGTGCACACCTTTTAAGTGATGCGCCTTTGGTTTTCAGGGAGCACACAGCTCCATGAACATCATGCTGATGGGCTAGCGTTTATCCAAAACACTGCTAAAACCAGAAATGGGAGCTCAATGTGTTTGTTTGCTGATGAGAATTGAGGGAAAATCAGAAAAGGGTCAACCGGGTGATGGATGTGAAACGGGTTGAATGGGAAAACGTTGTACATTATATTATTACTATTACGGACCAAACCCCAAAGCGTTTGGTGCGGCTCCACACTGCAGACATTTGAACAATAGAAATGAACGCTCTCTGCCGAGGTGATCAGATTCCTGGATCCTCCGGCTGCCGCTCTGCCTCCGGCATCGCACGTTATATTAATACTGCCTTCTAAACGTCACAGAAACACTGATTTACTCGCATTTACTGCCACACTATGACTCTTGTCTGATGTGAGCGTTTCAAAAGGAAAACTTAATGACCCTTAGAAATGACTTGTGGAGCTAAACAATTACACAATTGAAGATTAATGGTCTAATCACCAAATCGGAGATGGCTCTCATATTGGAAAATGAATCCCTTTGCGTTTCAGACTTTTGATTAGAAAGATAATAGTAATAAAAATAACATCATCTCTAGTTGTATTAGAGCGTGCAGACTCATGCAAACACAGTAGTGCAGAGCAGCAATCTAGATTCAGCAGCACATGACACACAAAACCTGTGGAGAAACGCACAAGACGGAGAGCAAAGAGACGAAGGCCAACAATGAGACCATGAGAAAACGTGTGTGTGTGTGTGTGTGCCACGTAGTTATGTCATTTTGTAATAACTAGACAAGCAATATGCTGGCTGTGTCTGGCTAATCTGTGATTGACTGTGGATGGGTCCGTTTCTAGGTGAATGTGTCATTAATAATCTACATCGGTGCTCCTGCAGACGAGTGTGCAAGCGAACACTTCACTCAAGAGTTGCATTAAGGAGCAAGTAGACAAGCTTTCAGAGCTGAATGATTCTAAATAAATATATCTAACTGTGATTACTTTCAATGATATTGCAACTACGATGTTACGATTATTTTGACATTATTTGCAACATATTATTAACAATTATATTGGGGAGCTGGACCAATAAAGATGCTCTCCTAAGTTTGTAGAATGTGACGTGTATTTAATTTGTAATGGTCATTTGACACAAACATATGCAATTATTTTGTATAGTACAAAATCACAAATTTGCCTCAGAGAGCTTTACAATCTGTATTCTGTACATATACAACATCCTCTGTCCCGGGACCTTACACCGGATCAGAAAAAATAAATAAATAACGTATATACATAAGGGTACATATAGAGAGGTTGTCAACAAGCTTCAGTGTTTCAGAGTGGGAGTAGAAACTCTAATTTTTCAATGTCCCAATAAAAATCATATGCACATAAACCACGTTTTCAGTGAGTGGGCAGAAGGCAGATGCAGGCGTTGGATCACGGAAAAGGGACGACTAGGGTTCAAAGGTCACTCGGCATTCGTGCTGATCAGCGGGGATCAGCGGGCGGTCAAGCTGCTCCGCTGGAAACATCTGGCATGATCCTGGGCATTGTTCTCACAACATCTTAGTTCTGATAGTCGGTTGGCTAAAAGAATAAATGATAATATTGGCTCCGGAAAAAACAGCAGTTGATCATCCCCTTCAAAAGTCGATATATGATCCGAACGGCTCACATATCGACTTTTGATCATCGTTTGATGAGGATATGCCTCTCGATGATCTGCTTCACTCAGAACTCTTTCAATCGCATCCTTTCATTGTTATTCATTAAAACTGAACGCATCACTGAACATTGTCTTGCAGAAATCACTGATTCTTGAGCTTCACAGCTTCATTTCCCACTGTGTGTGTGTGTATGTGTACTACATTTTGATGTTGTTGCTATGACAATAGCAGTGGAAGAGCAGTGATATCACAGATGAGTGTAAAAACAGGAGGAGCCAGACAGAGAGAAAAACAACCAGGAAAGTGTGTGTGTGTGTGTGTGTGTGTGTGTGTGTGTGTGTGTGTGTAAGTCTTTTTTGAACTCTTATCTCCCATGCGTGTGCCAGATGGTGCTGTGCACTCTGCTATTACATAATCAAAACAGTGAATCACATTTCCGTGCACACACATTCGCAGCCACAGTCGGGCATGGACGCGCAGAACACACACGCGCACAGTCCAAAACTAAATGGCATCAATAACAAACATTGCTGAACCAGATCCTGTCGGGGACAAACGCACACAGAAAATAGACGTTTGTGTGTTCTAGTGTTGTGTGTGTTGTGTACGATGTGAAGCAGTGCGTACGGTGTTATGCAGTGTGTGCGCGAGGAACAGTGTGACATACCGGTGACAACAAAAACACCACAGGAACCACGACACCACACCAAAGTGTGTGTGTGTGTGTGATGCAGAGTCTCAGTGCAGACTCAGCATCAGTATGCTGATGTGTTCATTGATAAAGACACACACACACACACACACACACACACACACACTCCTGTTAAAACCCTCCTCCCTCTGAACCCGCCACAGTTTTCCCTCCGTAGCCTTGATCTTCACCACAATATAAAAGTGCTGTACCTCTATGGAAACAGCACAGTGACACAGAAGCAGAGTGAACTCCAACATGTCTGTTGTGCAGTATAGCACGGTTATAATGCCATACAAGTAAACAAATAGCAGCTTCTCTCTTATTATTAGTAAGTGCTTCATGTCATATTTGCATTAATAAAGCAGCAGTGTAAAGATATAGAGGTGATACTGCGGTTACAGTCATCGTCGTGGATGTGTAGCCCCGCCCACCTATTCCTCCTTTGGTAAAACCCTGTCAGCACCTGTTCAGTCGCTCAGCTGCAGAGAAATCAGTCTCAAAATAACAAAGAAGTGGAAAAGCGTGTCGATGTCCCAAACAACGGGGGATAAAACAGACACAGCCGGTAAACACAGCAGGGCCGCTGCACAGACACCACACAGACAGACACGTGAACCAGCACAAAGCCAGGCTCAAGAAGGACCCAGAAGCGTGATCCTCGTCCTATTACTGTGTCCGGCCTATAAATAGAAACACAAAAGGTCTTACCAGGGCAGGCCACTGTATGTGTTTGGCCTTGGTTCCCTGAAGCAGTCCTCCTGCTCCGCCTCCTGCTCCCTCCTTCCTCTTGGCCCAGACCAGCTGGTGCTCCAGCAGAAACAGCTGGAAATCCTCATAGACCTTCACCCACTCTCTCTTCTCCCACTCCTCGTCGTCGAACTCCACATATACCTGCACACGGCACAGAGAGGCAACTGTCAGTAACAACATCGGAAAGTTGAGTGCAATTTGTGGATTCACATTTTAGAAAGAGAAGAGAAAGAAGAAGTTAGAAAATCACTTGTGCATAGGGCTGCACAATGAATCCAAATATGTATCAAAATCACAATACAGCCTGCTGCAATTTTCAAATCACAGAAGGCGCAACATTTGTTAGGCGCAACAAAAGGATAAAAGTGTAAAAAAAGGCACTTCAAATGAAACATTGTGTCGCTGCAGAGACGTCCCAGGCCGACGCATCAGATTCTACAGACGTAAGAAAACACTGACCCCCGCAAGAATCACACCATCATCATTTTATTATTGACAATGTTTTTTTCTAAATCGTTCTGCACTACTTGCATAGAAGAGAGGCAGCACGGTAGTAAGTAAGCACATTAACACGCACAAACATTACTGTTGATATACACAATACAATTCAGAAAGCATTTCAACTGTAAACATCATTGCATCGTTACAGACGTCACCACAGCTTCATGTCATTCTCTGTATGTCTGTCTTCACGTCCGTCTTTGATGTCCATGTCACTATACATATTGTATTGTATTCCTTCACTAATAAAACCAAATAAAAAAATTAATAAAAACTATTAAAAGAAATAGTATTAGTAGTATGGATAATACTAGATCATATTAAACACAGTTTGATCACAGACTCAACAATAATGTTGAGGTATTCAAGCATTGCAACCTTTTGACTGTATCTGACTGTTGCAGGTGTCATTGTGTTAGTGTGTGTGTGTGTGCGTGCGTGCATGTGTTAGCCATCTTCCTTTCTTCATCTCCTCATTTCATCTTCACTCCCTCCTCCGTCTGATCTTCCTCCCTGTTCCCTCACTCCTGCTTCTATAGAACTCACCCCTCCCCCACTCGTCCCTCCATAGGAGGAGAGAGAGCGAGCGAGCGAGCGAGCGAGAGGATCATCGGGTGCATCTCTCCTCAGTCAGCCTCCCGCCCTCCCCCTCTCCCATGATGCACTACTGCAGTTGACTGAGCGATCGCTACCTGAGTGGGTCCTCCCTTTGTCTGCTGTTGCTGCAGTCTGTGTGTGTGTTTTACCACCTGTCTGTATAGTGTTAGCACCATCCATCCTTGGCGTTATGACCCGGCACGCACCGCACACATCCGTCTCCACTGATCCCTGGTCTCTTTATCAGGGGCAGTCATTCCAGGACACTGGACCCTCAGCGGGTTGAGTCACATGCTGCAGCAGCCTCTATCCATCCACTCACTGCAGACCTATCTGTCACTCAGCAACACCAACATCTGTCCTCTGGTCTCCTCAACTAGCAGCTCACTCAGTCAGCGTCACCTCATTTAGGGACACGCCTGTTGTCGTCATCCATTCACTGTATTTATTGACAGATTTGTAATGTTTTTAATTAGTTGTAGGACAGTTTTGAACTGTCGGTTGGAGAAAACGGGCAAAGATAATGAGGGCTTCAGATTATTTTCATCGACCAAGTACTCTACTGATTATTCCATGGATTAATCAGGTGAATAACACTTTTGCTTAATTGAGGAGCAAGAGGAAATATACAACGAATTGTTTTCCTTTTAGAAAAATCCGCCTTTTTCATTGCTTAGTAATATTATCTGTCAAAACCAAACCCACTTAGTGTATTGAAGTGCCAGATTACATTCTGGGGTTTCAAGGCTCCAGACTACCATCCTGAAGAATATGTTCTTAGGGTGTTAACTGGTTTTATCCTTTTATTTTGTTATTGTCATCTATAGTGGTTCATTGCATACAAATGCACAATTTAAATGATTGTATAATAAATTGCTGTATTTTTAATTAAATATTTGCTTCAATAGAAGTATTGATTATATATTATAATCTGCTCAGAGCCAGTGTTAGGAAGTTGAACAGCTCATAAATCCCTCTCTAATATCTATTTATGTTCCTTCAAACAACTGGATTTATTCATGTTCCCCACCAAAAACAACATTTTACATGACTACATTTGAACACATCATGGTAAAGTCATAATTTACTTTTGGCCAATACTTATTTTTACCAGGCAGAGTTTGAATGCATCAAAATACAACCTCCGCTAACGTTAGCTCTGTTAGCTCCGTTACATAGCCAGTCAGGGCTGCGCGGCTAACGCTAACTAGCTCCGTCTGAAGAAACCGTTTCAGCCTAAAAAGATAATCACAGCTTTAAAGCTAAAACAGAGACCAGCTCAGCACCGTTACAGTTGATTCATCACTAACCGATTATTATTATTTATTATTAATTAAAAAGGATATAGCTTGTCACATCCCAAAAATGAGAGAGTCTAAACAGGAACACCTGTTTCCAGTCATTTTAGGTCCATAATCCAAACGTGGTTTTGTTTTGGACTTCAAGAAGACACTTCTGAATAAACAAGGTCCTGTTGTGGGCTTGAGTGAGGCTGAGACGGGGGTACATGCTAATTGAGCTGCTGATTATGCAGCGGAGTCCCTCTCAGTAAAAGTAAACACCAAGTGAAGGACTGTTTGCATTCTAATTGGTATATTTCGCTTTACTATCCCATAATCACCCGTCTCCTAATAGTAATAATATGGAATCAAATAAATATGGCAATGCCGATCCATACGTCTCAAGGAACAGATGTGCTTCCATTTCATCCCTCCTCACACACACTTTTTAGTTAAGGTGCCACAGAAAGCAGGTGTGTGTGTTATTGTGATAGTCGCATTCCTTCACCATATAAAGAAATACCGATGCACGTTTACACATCAAGCCTGGATGTCAGCACGGGCCATTAAAACTCAATCTGACACTAAGTGTTGCCCGTTGGCACAGAGCCAAGAGCAGGTCACGTAGGGACAGTGAATTATAGGGTTGAGCGGAGTGGACCGATGCTGGGGAAACAAAACGTAGACAACCAACATAGAACAGGACTCCATGGCTGCTTCTGGCCCGTACCCCCAACTTCAACGTACATTCCTTTCTCTACGTTACGCTTTAACTGTGAACATGATGACTTGGACTTAATACGGCACCAGATCAATTAGATACATTTATTTTTTGTGACGGCTGAAATGCTTCTCCTGAGCATCAAGATGTGAACGCGGCAGGCGGCCTCATCTATCGCTCGCCACAATCTGCTGATGTCACTCTGTCGCAGCCACAAGATGACGGACGACGACAGGGAGAGTGAGACGTTCCCGCTAAACCCATCGCGTCAATCACCTCACGTCTGTGTGTGTGTGTGTGTGTGTGTGTGTGTGTGTGTGTGTGTGTGTGTGTGTGTGTGTGTGCCGGAGTGGCAGCAGCTGTGTGACGAGGCTTGATCCTCTAAAGCTGTCAAACCTCAGCCTAAAGAAATGTTAAAATCACAGCACACAGATGCGGGGCGAGCGCTGTGGTTACATGTGTGTGTCATGTTGCTGTCTGGGCCCATGCTTGTTCATTTAACTTGTAGATCACAATACTGTACGGCAGACTATTGATAACCTCGACACGTCCAGAGCGAGGGCGATGCTGTGGTCCGTCTACACACCACACACACCGAGTAGTCGGGGGGGGGGAATACACATGATAGAAACAGGGATATTCTGTTGCTATAGTAACGAGAGGCAGCAGTGAGTATTGGACACACACTCTCACACACGCACACATAAACACACACACACACACACACACACACACACAGAATCAGTATGCTTCTATCAGCCACAGAGAGGGGCAGGAATAAGAGACAGAGAGAACAAAGGAGAGCAGGTGCCACACTTGAAACACTGCACAGCATCTGATATTAGCAACATCGGCCCTCACCACCATCATCATCATCATCACCACCACCCCCACCATCATCATCACCATGGCCACGTGTCACGCTGGTATTAAGACCACGACCGTGTACTCGTAGGTCATCCGAGACGACCCTGTTCCGCACTGTGTGCAGATGGTGTGTGTGTGTGTGTGTGTAGCTTTCTGTATAAAAATTGCCTGATAAAATTGCATGTAAAAAAATGGGTCGTTAATTTCCTCTCTTTTATTTTATTATATTTTAGAGTGAACAAGATGTGTGAGGATTCAAACAGGTCACAAGCCTTACTTTCATTCTGCTGCAGTGAAGTGTTGTGTTTCTCTCTCTCTCACACACACACACACACACACACACACACACACACACACACACACACACACACACACACACACACACACACATCTGATTTATTGAGGTTGACTGCACAGAAAACATAGCCAGGCTAAAAGGATACTACCTCTATCCCTTCTTTACCCCCCATGCCTCCCCCCCTCCAACCCAAAGCCCCTGCAACGTTTACACCTCGCACACGCACAAAACAAGAAGTGCATGTACACAGAATTACAACTAGTGGAGTATTGCACCAGAACACTCCCTCCAGATAATCCCGGCCTTTTCGTCAGGCACTTGTTGCCATTAAGGGGATTATTGTCAATATTCAGTGCCTCATGACTAATTTGACTAGAAGGTTGTTGATTGTGTGCTTGGAATGTGGTCATTAAATGCTGCACTGAAGTTGTAATAAAGGGACACGTCGTGAGTGAGCCGGCGCCAGAGAGATGTCTTTCTAGTGTCTAGTCCATCCTGATGGAACAAACCGACTGAACGACTCACGGCATGATGTAGATCTGAACGCTTGACTTTGGTGAAGGTAGGATTCATAGCAGGGGCCTCGTACACTGACAGCTAAGTGTGTACATACATTTATTCTGGTGGAACAACCCGGACTTGATTGCATGGCCATATTTCTAAAAATCTGTATCTGTCAAAAGGAAGACTTAATTCGAGAGGAAACCTTGCTGCAGCCTCCTGGAGTGGTTCAGATTTTCAAATGGAGACGCCCACTCTGAGAAAAAGCAGTGACGGAGGTTAGCACAATAGTTTTATTTTCAAGTGGATTATTTTTTTGCTCTCTGACTGCAAATGTAACATAGCTACCATAATCAATTCGAAGCCACAGAACCGTTTGAGTGGGCTCATATTTCTTTTGTCCGTTCTTTTAAGTTTTCCTCACGCTGAATGACTTATTTCCAAGAACCATTGTGAGGACATATCTGGCGAACACAAGATTTAAGGACAGAGCCGTCCGTGTTTTCATTTAGCAACCAGGGAGGGAGAGAAATGAAGGCAGAGATGAAGGCAGCAGCTGAGCCTGAAAAAAGACGAGTCGCTTGTGTGAAAGAACACTGTCAAAGAACACAGACCCGCAGATCCTCAGAAGAGGCAAACAATAAGAGAGCAGGAGAGAGGATCACAAGAAACAAAGAAGTCATTATCTAATAAAAGATAAATAAAGAAGATGGAATGGATGACAGGGTGACTAAAGGAAACACTCAGTAAGACGATAAAAAATGCAATAATAGTGAAAACCAAAAGCACTTTTAGGGAGGTAGGTGGTGTGAGCAGGTTGTAAACGGACACGAGAGGACAAGGAAATACAAGACAAAGGAAGGAAAGTGACATAATGATAATTAGAGGAGCGTCATTTCATTTAAGTTTTAAATGGAGATAAATGGAGAGCAAAAACAAATTAATCTGATTCTAATGCAATGAAGGAAACGGCAATAAAAATAAGAGGAAACGACAGGATGAAAAGCAACGGATTCAACAGTGCGGGGGAGGAAACGGACAAAGAGAGGCAAGGAACAGAGGAGAGGAAGACGACAATGATGAAGGGGGAAAGCATCACCAGTGACGGAAATGTAAGCACGGAGCATTGCGATATCGGGAACAAAGAGAAAGTGGAGATGAGAGCATCATCTGTACCCAGTGATGGAGAAGAAGGTGGCACATGCAGCTAAGGGCAGAAAGCATGAGGGCAAAACATAGCAACAAAAAAGAAAAGGAGAATGGAGGAGATGAACAAAAAGAGGAGAGTCCAGCTGCTTGGAAACGGAGTGACTAGCCTACCACAACGGCAACCAGGTTGACAACGCCGTAACCAAGGCTCCCCTTCCCTGACAACGGACCAAATGATGCTGCTGCTGCTGCTCTCTACTCTCTACCACTACAGAATATCAATCGGCGGAGGGGAGGGAGAGAGGGAGAGAGAGGGAGAGAGAGAGAGAAAGAGAGAGAGAGCGAGAGACAGACAGACTTTGATAGAGAGATGGTCCCCCAGAGGTACATAAATATATGAAGCAGCTTCTGAGGTGCTGGGATGCTGGCTGGCTTCACCTTGCAATTACTAACAGGCAAGACAGAGTGTGTAAGCGAGAGAGAGAGAGAGAGAGAGAGAGAGAGAGAGAGAGAGAGAGAGAGAGAGAGAGAGAGAGAGAGAGAGAGAGAGAGCGAGAAATCTCATCATGCAAAAAATAAATTCAAGCAGGGCTGCTGTGATGTTCCCTTATACAAAACACAGAGATGGGAAGAGACTGTGTGTGTGTGTGTGTGTGTGTGTGTGTGTGTGTGTGTGTGTTGTCATTACGACTGAAATTGCTACAAGGGAGAATGGAGGGGGGGGGCAATTGTTCAATGAGAAGACACACAGATGAATGAGGACAAAGGGAGAAGAGAGAGATGATGAGGGGATAGGAGGGCTGGTCCTGTTGGATGCAGGGATAATCATACATGATTACATTATGGATGTCACGAGAAGCCTGATTTTGGTACCGAGCGGATGCCAAAAGGCTGTAGGTGCGGCGGGCGGGAGGCGGGGTGGTTGGGTAGACGTGAGCTGCTAGTAGACGATGTGCGACACTGCTGCTCGGCTGAATAACGGAGATTGCATTCTGATGGACCGCCTTTTTTCACCTGCGCAACATTTCAAGGATCAGGCACATCTTGTCTTGAAGGGATGCAGAGACATTGATCCACGCATTTGTTACTTCAAGACTGGATTACTGTAACTCTGTATTATCAGGCTGCTCTGCTAAGTCTCTCAGGTCTCTCCAGTTGATCCAGAATGCTGTAGCTCGTGTGCTAACGAGGACTAGGAGGAGAGATCACATTACTCCTGTATTAGCTGCTCTCCACTGGCTTCCTGTAAGATCGTATTTAAGGTCCTTCTTCTTACCTACAAAGCCTTAATTGGTGATGCACCATCATATCTTAGGGAGCTTATAGCACCATATTGTCCCACCAGAGAGCTGTGCTCAATGAATGCGGGGCTACTTGTGGTTCCTAGAGTCTTAAAAAGTAGGATGGTGGCCAGAGCCTTCAGTTATCAAGCTCCTCTTCTGTAGAACCTGCTTCCACTTTCAGTCCGGGGGGCAGACAGTCACCTCATTTAAGAGTAGACTTAAGACTTTTCTCTTTGATAGTTCTTATAGTTAGGGCTGACTCAGGCCGACCCTGGTCCAGCCCATAGATATGCTGCTATAGGCCTAGACTGCTGGGGGACATCCTAGGATACACTGAGCTCCTCTCTCCTCTTCTCTGGGAAATGTAATTGATAGAGTATGCAGACAGTAATAAAGGAGTGTGTGTTGAGGTGAATGGGAGTCAGTGATTTTGTTTCACAACGGGCCTTGAGTTTCACCAGCTAAACCTCCGCTTTGTGTACTCGCACACCTGCAGCTTCTAACTGAAACAGCTAGCTGTGCTTTCATCTCCTGCTCTTCACCTGATTTCGCCACTCGATTGCGACTGTGTTTCGGTTCTCGCGCGCCAACTCCCTCGATGTTTGCACTTCCACGTGAACCGTGAGCACTTTCGCCGCTTCAGCTTCGATTTTGACACTTCAACCCTGCCCTCTTAAGATCGCACGGTGCAAGGCGTTGACCTCATCGGCACACTTCACAATTCTTACATCTGCCGGTCTGTGCGTGCGCTTGACTTCCGCTCTGCTACATTCACCCCCATAACCTCCCGGGATGACATCGGAGAGAGGTGGACACACTCCGGGTCAATCCTTTTTTTTTTTTACTTCTGACGAATGTGTGAAAGACAACACACCGCCGCTGCAGACGTTTATTCCAACGCCATTGTTAAGGTTTCCTCTGTCACATCATCTCACCTCTAATATGTCGTCTCTCTGTAGAGGACAAAGAGCAGTGTCTACAAGATGGAAAAAAACAAACACAGAGGGGTCTCCAAAGGTTTTCAGCGTCGCAGAGCGTCAAAGTCCACAGGTGACACTCGAGACAGTCGAGGTCAGGAGAAGATTCGGGATGTGGAACTAACCAAACTCCCGAAACACACTCGGTGAAGTTAAACAAGAAGGTGAGCTTAAAATGTCTAACACAATAGGGACAGGCAGAGCGTTGAGAGGGGGAAGAAGAGTGGCTCTGTGGAGGCTCACCGCGGTGTAAGTAATGTGAAGGAGAGAGACAGAAAGAGAGAGCAGATGAGCTGAAGTAATACCCAACGACAGCATGAAGAGACATCCCGCTTGACCACAAGGTCATCGCTCCCTCTCTCTCTCTCTCCGTCCAACCCACATGGGAACCAGGGCAGACACAAGATGGCATGAAGAGGGGATTTGAGAGATGGGGATGAAAGTAGGGAAGAGGAAGGAGAGTAAGAAGGGGGATAAAATATGTAATAAAATATGGCAGAAAAAGAGATAAACTGAGAAAAAGAAAAAGCAAGGGAGAGAGAGCGAGAGAGGCAAAGTAAACAGCCTTGAGCAGAGTGATGTGACCCAGCTTCCCTGCTCCTTTATTCCTCCTTCATCTCCTTCAACACAAAGGATGTGTGGGCCCAGGAGAGAGGAGGGAGGGAGAGGTGAGAGAGGAAGAGAGGGAAGGAAAAGGCACATCCAAAAATAGCGCTGTGTTGTTGTAGACGCAACACGAGTGGGAAATACTAACTCTTCCTTCTGAACCCGCTGATCTCAGGCTCAAAACGGGCTAAGTCGGTTCAGCAGAGCGTCGTGGTTATCCTGGACGCTTCGTATTTAGGCATCAGTCAGAGCAAACGAAGTGCAAAAAATGGATTCAATATATATATTCAACTTAAGGTTACTGGTCCATAACATTTTCGCTGCAGACCAACGAGATGAAAGGACGAGGCCTCTCTGTGCTGTCTGACCTCCCAACGTCGTCAGCGGCACTCGGTCCCTGTAATTCCTACAAATCACCTCACAAATATGTGATTTCTTAATTATTTTTTTTACACACGGATCAATGATTCCCTTAAACAGCTGGACGTTGTGTGTTTTTTTATACGTGTTATTCAAAAAAGAGCAAACGATGCATTTGCTGGGGGACTATTTTCTGCGGTGGATTAATCCACACGTGGTGCACTAGTGATTTGTGACAGCGGGAGGGTGTATGTTGGGCCGAGTGAAAATAAACTACAGCGTGTGTTCGTGGTAATAAAGGAATAATGTCAGCTGGTGCACCAGTGAGGCTCACTGGTGTGTTTTAATGGTTTTTGGACACCAGTGGAGCTCCAGGACAGACAGGAAGTGGTTTAGTATATGTATCGTTGTTTTGACTCGACAAAGACGTTGTCAAATAGAGAATAAAAACATATTGTGGAGAGCAGCCGACAGTGTCGTCTCCCCTTGTAATCTACTAACTCTCGCATGTTTGATCCCCCCAGTCTGCTTATTGACTTACAGACTAAAACTTTAGCCAAATCCAATTTGTCTCTCAGGTCCCGCCTTTAGGGGCGGCTGCCCATCATTTGCCAGCGATCAGATTTGTTTCTTTGGGCATTATCAGCCTCGTTAATCAGCTGTGTCTGGCGTAGAAAACAACACTGGCAAGTGAGCGTGTGTGTGTGTGTGTGTGTGTGTGTGTGTGTGTGTGTGTGTGTGCTCTCAACACAGCAGTACATCGGGAGTGAAGCAAATGGCAGTTTGGCCGATTCCGCTTACCTCAGATCTTAAAACAGCGTTTAGGGTTTGATGAGACCTCACGAACGTTTATGATCACTCTTTAGAGACAGACGGGTACAAGCTGCTGCGGCATCTTTCATAGCTCTGTGAATCAAATGTCGGGACAAAACGCGAGTCCTGGAAACTTGGGATACGAAGATTTTATGAAATTGTACGAGGCGGCCCATTAGAACAGCGGTCAGATTCGGGAAAACCCCCAAAGAGCCTACATGAGGTCTGAAAGATGGAATTGTGTGGAAGAAGTACGGAGGAGACAATGTGTTGAATATTCAGCAGACGGGGCAAGAAACACAAAGTTGGAGAAAACAAGTTGTGCTTTCCCTTCCTTCTCTGCCACTTTTTCTTCCTCTGTGCTTCCCTCCCTCTTCCCTCTCTCTCTCTCTCTCGCGCGCTCGATCTCTCATGATAATACGGCTCTAATAATAGCAGAGTTGCATCGGCACAATCGTTGGGTGGAATCTAGGGCAGCCGCTGCAGAGGCAGTATGGGAAAGTCCCTCCTGCCTTCTCCAAACCGCATGCCTGTGGACTGCGCGCGCACACATGTGTGTGTGTGTGTGTGTGTGTTGGCATTCAATCTGTCCTGCGCAGGAAGAAACAGGCCGAGCGCTGATGACTTTGTACAGAACAGCGACAGAGCTGATTCTCAGAGCTGCTGCTGGATGCCTCTCGGGAGAAGGATGCGCCAAACTCGTGGAACGTCCTCCACAGGATTCCACGCTGGGTACCAGTCGTACAGGAAGAAAACCAGCTCCGCTAAATGTTTCGGTACTTTGACCCGCTTACAATGAGTGCTTTTATCCATGGGGTCTGGTGGCCTGGAGGTGAGCAAGTTAAAGCAGCTGTGGACAGGAGCAGCCGAAAAACTAAGTTTAAGTGTCGGCTAGATTTAGAATACTTTCTCCTCTTTACCTTGCTGTCTTCTTCGTGGGAAACTTAAGCCGTGATCTCTGCTCTCTTTCAAAACCACAAGACGCCATTGATAAAAACTGTTATTTTATCGCACAGAGAAGTTGCTGGTCCACGACCACCCCGATCTGGGCACCGGGCCACTTGTGTGAGGACCGCCTGAGCTGAGGGCCGTGACAGTATCGGAGCCTTCAGGACATTTCTACACGTTCTAATTTCATTTATTACTCAGAGATTGTTCTCACACAGGAGATTGTTCCCTAAAGATGTATTTAATGTTGATGAGCCATCGCTCACATACAGCTGACATTTAATTCCCATTTGATTTTTTAAATGATTTAGACATTGGCCTTTTTTATTTTATGTTATAACAAACCTCTGCTACTGCTTCTCTGGAAACATCTGGACATGACACCCACGTGTTGTTCATTCAGCAAACATGTACAGTTATGGACTGCATTTATGAATGATTGTCACTGACCGAATACAGGTGTGTTCACGGCTCATGTTCTCTAATCTGTTGTTTTGCATGTTACATAATGTCAAGAAGGCCAAACTGGGAAGTGATGGTTGTGAAAAGCTACACAGTGGGACAGTGACTTAATAGTGGTGTTATCAGTGTGTGAAATACCCAAAGTCCAACGCACACTCAACACACAATGGAGAAGATGAAGACTGTACACACACACACACACACACACACACACACACACACACACACACACACACACACACACACACACACACACACACACACACACACACACACACACACACACCACTGAGGCTTCCATCGCCAACAATAAGGCCACTCACACAACGCAATGACTACTGTAGCTGAACACACACACTCACACAAATAGGGCTAGGTCAATTTCAAATGCCATCAGTGATGTCTGACAAGTTAAGTACAAGTGCATTCTGCCAATTTAGTGGACGTGTTGCTAATAAATGTTAATACAGCAGCTGGCCTGTTGGCTCTGTTACCTGGATGACCATTAAGACTATGGGACGCTAACCTACCCAACATGCTGTGGTTCAAATGCCCAGCAGCAACAATAACTGATGCACAAGCAGTATAAATCCATCCTTTATCACCAGTGTGTGTGTGTGTGTGTGTGTGTGTGTGTGTGTGTGTGTGTGTGTGTGAGAGAGAGAGACAGTGAGTATGAAGTCAGCGGTGATGTTGTGTACGGTGTATTTTGGCAGTGAATGAGTCTGCTGATTAAAGTGAAGGCGGTTAGCCACAACTTCAGCCTGCAGGCTCACATTAGCCAGCTCTTCTCATTTCAGGGGCTAGCCGTTCCTCAGGGTGGTGCTCCGTTTAAAAACAACTAAAAGTGTTTAACTGATGGAATGAGTCAGGTAAAAGTCTTATTATCAGTTAAATGGTTAATTATTAACTTCCCTAATATGAATAAACACACACACACACACACACAAAACAGGCCTGGTCAGACTGCCTTCACGTGAACACTCTGTGGTGTTTTGTCAGGCCAACATGGGAAAACAGAGCATGGCTGGATTCATGTGACTTCACTGAGGCTCAACTCAGTGTGTGTGTGTGCGCGTGTGTGTGTGTGTGTGTGTGTGTGTGTGTGTGTGTGTGTGTGTGTATGAGAGACAGGAAAAAGGAGGGAGAGAGAAAAAATAAATGTTTGTGTGCGTTTCAAAGAGAGAGAGAGAGAGCTTGAAGGACTGGCCTCTGGGCAGCAACTTTATACACACACACACACACACACACACACAGATAGAAAGAGAGAGAGAGTGCTCCGGGTTGTTGCGGTGAACAAAGAAGACCTCTATTTGTGCGAGCATGCAAAAGTAGGTCTGTGCTGGACACACACTCTCACTCTTGTAGCTCTTTTGGAGCTACAAGAGTGTGTGTGTGTGTGTGTGTGTGTGTGTGTGTGTGTGTGTGTGTGTGTGTGTGTAGAAGACAAATGGTCTCTGACATCTCAGGCTATTACAGAGGAACAGCCTGGTACAAGGGGGTGGGGCTGTTGGTGACCTTAGTTTCCTCCTTTGCGACATATAAACCACGTCACACCTCCAGCAGCATAGTTGTGGTCACGTCTTCATTTGCCTCTCTCTCTCTCTCTGTCTTTCTCTTTTTAATGAATGCCTTAATGCTTTAATGGTTTTACTCGGCCACTCGATCCGGCAGCTTCGCGCCACTTCTGCCGAGCAGCTATCGGTAGCTTTTGAAAGATCCGTCGCTTCCTGAAGATTGATTGCATGTTTCCCTGCTGCAGTTCTGTATTCATCCAGCTACTTGAAAGGCTATGTGTTGCATTTCTTCTGTCTTTTGTGATGGTTGAATGTCTTTGGGTTTTGGACTGTAAAGTCAGCGATACTGTTAACACCAAAAATGAACTTGAACTATTCCAATACATACTTTGTGTGCATTAATGCCCCGTTTCTATTTATTCCTGTGGCTCCATTTGAAAGCGTCGCAAAGGACGAGGAACGGCTGATTGGTGACGTTGAGGATTCATCAATACGTGCACTCATCATTTCACGACAAAAACTTAAATTAAAACGGCAACAGTAACTAATTGGGGCAGGACCGGGCGGGATAATTTAATTGCTATATATAAAAAGAGGAATCTATTTAGAATCAGCTGTGCATCCCACTGGTCACCACTGGTCACAGACCTGAGAGGCCTCGGATTAAAGTGATCACTCTCTCCGACTAAGTCAGGGTGTGGATGGATTACAGTGTTACCTGTCTGAAATCTGACACACACATACACACACACACAAACACACACAAACACACACACACAGGATGAGTGGAACACCTCATTTCCAGAGGCTGTTACCCTACTGACGTTAATTACCGTGAATTACCTGGCTTAAGAGACGCGCACACACACACACACAAATATATGTACAAACACACACACAAACAGCATCTCCTGTTTCATAGCACGAGACAAACAACTGGAGGCCCTCGGGAGAATTGGTCTGTTATTTCCCTCTTTCACGCCTACCCCCCTTATCCGTTCTCTAATTTTTTCCTCTTCTCTCCATCTCCTCACTTTGCAGAGGGAGATATTGATAAGATCACTATCCTGTTATTATTGTATTTCTAGGAGTACGGTTATTAAAGGTCAGAATACTGTCACCAGAAATAGTTCATGACACAATGTCAGACCAACGCCCATAGAGATTAAAGATTATCACTTGTGACCCGAGTATTGAACACATGATCACAACCGTTTGGCTTCCGGTGAGAAGTCATCCGTTGGATCACCACAGAAGGCCGTGCAGTGAGCTCTGCAACTACACCGACACTGTATGTCAGTACATACAGACAGGAAACAATCAGCAAAGTTACGACATGTTACGACACGCAACCAACGCCCCAAGCCGGAGCAGTCCAGCTACAAGGCATTCTGCTGGACGCCAAGATGTCAAACCTTGCAGTGGGTTATTGAAGATTTGCTTTACACGGTCACTCATTAAACCGAATCACCTGTAGCTCTGAAACGTCCGCGATCCTGTCGGAATCCTGCGGAACCTGAAATATTGATTATGAGAACCGAACATG
This sequence comes from Cottus gobio, assembly GCA_023566465.1. Classification (NCBI taxonomy): domain Eukaryota; kingdom Metazoa; phylum Chordata; class Actinopteri; order Perciformes; family Cottidae; genus Cottus; species Cottus gobio. The sequence continues at coordinate 19,301,968 of CM042235.1, forward strand.
CACGACCGGACATTGGGACACTAGTAACGGTTTGGATTAAATGTTTAAAGCTCACTAACTCAACCACAGCTCAACTGCCTTGTTTCCTCCGACTGTCCGCCTCCCACCAGGAGTAGTTCACGGGCCTGCAGGCGCTGAGGAGTTTGAATCCGACACATTCATCCAGTACTGCTGGATCTTCAATCAGTTTAGCTGTACTAGGTATATATATATATATATATATATATGATTATAGATATAAATATGCAGTGTGTGTGTGGACGCCACACACAGCCGGGCATGAATAACAATGAGGGTGTGCAATGTGGAGCGCGTCCGTGGCTCGGATCCGCACACGGGACGACATCTGGTCGAACAGCCAGAGCTGAACGTCTCCCACGGCGAGCTAACGGCAAGCAGACACCACATCGGTATTCTCTCCCACGGCTGTTCTCTTATCAATAATTTACATTGTTCCATCATATATCTATTCACACACACGGACACACGCCAAAGCTGCATATATATATATATATACACGGCTGCTGCCTTATTCCGGCTCCAGGTCAGATCTCACAAGGTTAAATACACTTGGTACTTTCCAACTGGCCAGTTTCATTCTGCCCTGCATTTGTGTTGCAGACACAAAGTGATCGGGATATATTTAGTGTCAGAATACAATAAAAAGATAGATACATTTGACCATTCCTACAACGGGGAAGACCACCAGAGCTATTCCTGAATTGCTTAGAAATTAAACTCAGTGGGGAAATTCTGAAAGCTATTTTACTCTTTTGCTGGCCAATGAATAAGTTAGTGCCATAGAATGTGTGTGTGTGTGTGTGTGTGTGTGTGTGTGTGTGTGTGTGTGTGTGTGTGTGTGTGTGTGTCTGTGAGAGAGAGAAAGAGTGTTAGAGTGAACATGTCTGATAATCGTGGTACTCAAGACTCCCCAGGGAGAAATGAGTCTAGCTGGTGACACCACTGGTAATGGTGCACAGACACGGTGAGCATCTCTTTTTACTGCCTTGCAAGCAGGCGACATCAACATGTACAATGATCCATCAAATGCAGTATATTAACGGAGCCGCTTCTATGAATAAAAGGCTGAAACATTGGCCACAGTGTTACCCTTTCCAACTCGCAGCAATGGATATGCAGCCTTGACATTCATTCCAATGAATTTGAAGTTTGAAAAACCGGTTAATTGCTTTTCGTGGTGGTGTGGCGAGAATCTAAAAAAGGGTCACGTGGCGACATCACACGTTTAAGCAGTGGTTGCGTTAAAACTTTCTCGTTGTCATTTTGACGGACAGGGTTGTAAAAATGTAATAAGACTGAGGCTGATGTTTTTAAAGGCAGAGTCTGTGATTCTAATTCAATTTCACTTTTGGTCAGATCTCTTCACGGTCCGTTCAGTGGGAGTAATGACAAAAGATCCAGTGTTCAAACCAACGTATAGTGTAGAATTCTGGAAATAATGACATGAGTTTTGGACTGGCACAGAGACTGCGGTAGCGCTCTCGATACTGTACGCATTTTTTTTTAAATCATAAATGTACAGTACAATCTGTCAGGGAATGGAGAAAAAAGATAAACAGAGAATTTTCCCTGACCGCACGTTCACTTTTCATGTCAACACACACAAAGCAGGTCAATCATTTAGTTTTGTTTTTTTTGCCTCGGACAGACTTCTTGTTTTTATTTTAGTTCTGGAGGCTGAGCCTGCGCTCTGCTGCCACATGGGGAGACTGGACTCTAATCTCCACGATCCTTCAAGCACTCGCTTCGCCGGGGAGGAAATCCTGCAGCATGTGCTCCTCCTGCGCCAACGACGCTGTGACCCGTGGTCACAGCACTCCAAGGTCCAAAGGGGCCGTCAATCATTCTCACATATTTAGTGTGTGTATGTGTGTTGACATTAGAAGTTCCATCCAAAACAAAAATTTTACTGGCACAAAGTTCATTCTGTTTCAGGGTGGAATTCTACTTTAAAGACTCTGGTTTGATCCCAGATCCTCCCCATGTTTGTAGAGAACAAATTCCAATAACAGGGAGTAATACAAATGATGTTTAATCCATAAAGACAGGCTCCAATACTCAGTCCGGCCCGTCGTCACAAAACAGAATCATTGGAATACCAGCCGAAGAGGAGCTGTGTGGAAATGATCAGCACTTTCCATACAGTTCATGGAGTCAAACCACCACGGCTCATTTGCACACAGAAACCAAGGTGCTCAGCAGAGGAATAGACTGGTCTAATCCATCATGTCATTTTAACCGTCACTTCTTGCTCATACCAAAGCGCAGTGCGAGACAGCGCGTTAGTATGGCCCCGCTACAAACGATCAGAAACCAGCAAAAAGGCCCAGACAGAGGTCCGTTCACCAGGTACGGAGTCCTATTAAAGCAGCAGTAACCGTCTCTTAGTGTTTAGCACACATACATGCGTGTGAGGATTCCACCTCTGGCATGCGTCTGTGTGTTGCAAGCGTGAAACCGCCAACGTCCAACAAAGAGCGCTTATGAAAACAGCCTCCCCCTCCCTGGGCCCGATGGGCCAGCGTGGAGGCCCGAGAGGGACTTTGGTTCAAGGACACAACCAGTTCATACACCGTCCACCCAATAGCCTGACATCACCGGACCCAAATCAAAAGGGCAAATTACATTGGTTTTGTTTTTTGTTGGACTTTAAGTGCAGTTAAATGTTCTACTATATATAAAATACACCATCACCCGAACCAGGATGCACCGACGGCCAGCATTAGGAATAACTAAATCTTCTAGCTGATGGTCTTGTTTACTTGTGTAGGTCATATCAGTGAGTAAGCATTAGCATCTAAATATACAGAGCGGCCCATTTCAGAATGGTATATTATAAATGAATTATATATATTTATGTGATATTGTGTTTATCACTTTAATGATGCAGCTGGCAAAAGATGGAGCTTATTTTGTATTTGTTGAATGTATTTGTTTTTATGAAACTGAATCTGCAAAGTAAATAGTAACAAAAGCTATTAAATAAATATGGTACGGTCTGAATTATAGTGGAACAGAAATATGGAGTAGTAGAAAACGGAAATAGTAAAGTACAGCTGTTAAACCAGGTTTAAGCACACACACACGTTGTTGTGTCCTTGAACCAAAGTCCCTCTTTGGCCTCCACGCTGGCCCATCGGGTCCAGGGAGAGGGAGGCTGTTTTCATAAGCGCTCTTTGTTGGAGGTTGGCGGTTTCACGCTCGCAACACAATCAGAGGGTCGGAGGTTCGATCCCAGGCTCCGCTAGTCCATGTCGATGTGTCCTTGATCAGGACACTTAACCCTCATTGCTCACCGTTGCTGTGTCTACGGTCTACTGTATATCATGTAAGTCTCTTTGGATAAAAGCACCACCAGCTAAATGTAATGTAATGTAATGTTTCAGGGCAGTAACACTGAGGATGAAAACCAAATACTGAAGAGTCTCAGTAATGTGAGCTGTGTACACACGAGAACATCAAGATGAGTATCAAATGTCTATGGTGAGGAATAAAACACAGTCCAGCAGGAATACTCAACTCTTCATCTGATCCAACTCCTTTGATGTTGGCGGATTCTGTTGTACGGAGTTAACAGAAGTGTCTGGTGAAGCCGAGCGCCAAAGACAGCTCGACACACGAGTCTGAAGAAGACCAACCTGTCCGATCTGAAGGAAAGAAATGTGGTCGGGAACAACCTGTGGAGAACGGGTCGACGGGATTTTCTCCTCTCTGCACACTACGAACACACTCTCTTCAGGTAAATAACCCAGAAGGTTACCCACTTGAAATGCATTTAAGTGTAGTTTTTTTTTTCTTCTTCTTCTTCTGGCAAGTGACTAATCTGTTAACTGACTCGTTGTTTCAGCGCTGGTTACCGCCCCCGCTGATGCGCGCAGGAACATCTGTTCAGGAGTCTCCTTGTTTACTCGCTGTGTTTAAATCATTTCTTAATTAAAGTGATCGTGATTCTGTTTTAAAAAGACGACCAGCGGCATGTTGTCAAAGACGACGGGAGCCTGGCGGATGACAACGCGGGCTCTTGACCGTGAGTGCTGGGGTAGTGTCTGCAGAGTGGACACACAGCAGCCTGGCTGACCTCTGCAGCTGGATGTGTCCCGACTGTCACTTACATCGGTAACATGCTGCTGACCCTTCCTCCGCTGCTGCACTTCTACAGGTTTCTCTTTCCGCCACGATAAGAAGGCGAAACCTCCTCAGAGCTTAGCTCCAACTTAATATTTGGTCTCATGCCTTTGGGGTGGCAGCCTAAGACTCGAGGCCCCAGCCAGCTACAATATGGGTGAAGCGTCTCGGAGAAGGAGAGACAATGTTGCTCGTACAGAAAATGAGCCCAGCAGCAACGCTGGTTCTAGCCTCTGCTTCACTCCCCGTCACTCCGGACAAGGACAAGCTAGCTGGAACCGCGTCCGCACTCTTCCCGACCGGCTGCAACACTTGTCACCATAACAAACAACAATCGTCATTTTCTTTTGTGTCAGTCAAATGGCCGTGGAAAACAGTTCCATCCGTCCATCGCTATAAACGAGACAACAAAGCCGACGTGTTTGACGTGAATCATTCTGCCTCCACGACGCTTCGCCCATAGAAATACGTCATCGTGCTCACTTACCAGAACGGGGTCTAAAGATATGCTCTCTCAGACTGCCACTCATATTATGATGGTTTCATCATACACTGAGCTGGTTGACAGCGCGAGGGAGGGAGCAGCAGAGGACGTGGTCGCCGACTGAATGACAGCTCCAGACTGAGCTCAATTTGTCTGGGTTCATGTCGGGGACGATGACTGACATCATGGAAAACACACATGGTGTGTGTGTGTGTGTGTGTGTCCGTCCAAGTCCACAAACAAACTTTCAGAAACACATGCCCACAAAATATACGCTCGAGAGATTTGGCGTAGCCTCTACATTTTGGCAGTTAATCTGTGTGCTTTCTTATTTTGCCTGCACGTACGACTGCAGTTACCAACAAAATAACACACACACATGTAAATATGTCTAAGAATACAAGCATGCATGTGGCGCGTAGGAGCTGCGGTGCTGTCTGTGTTTGTTGGCTTGTTAAATCTGAATCACAGTTTGGTGTAAATTTAGCGCAGGTTTAATTACACAGCACACACGACTCAAACCTCGCAGTGCTATTCTGGCACCAAAAAGTATAAGAATGGTCTTGCTATTACGGGGCCCTTTTTTACGGCTGAGGCCGAAACCACAGAGAGTAAGATCCACATTTCGAGAAGGGAACGAAGCACAAACTTGACTGTCCAAAAACTTCAAAGCTAAAGCTGAAGTCGGTTTTGGTGCGGGCGTTTGACTGCAGCTTTAGAGCCAGACAGCTGTACAGCTGATAGTGTAACGTGCGGGTGGTGGACCCAGGTGCAGGACGGAGGACTCGGGAGACAGAGAGCTGCGGTTCAATACTTTAATTAAGCTCAGACAGACAGGTGGACAGCTCAGGAGCCGGCAAGCAGGAATCAAGGGGCAGGCAAGCAGGGAGTCAGGAACAAGCGAGGTCGGGTCCAGGAAGACAGGCAGACGGGTCGGAGACTCGGGTGGCAGGCGAGACGAAGAATCGGGAACAGGCGCGGTCGGGTCCGGGAAGGCAGGCAGGTCTGTACTGGAGAGGTGAGCATAGCAGCGAACGATCTGGCAAGGAGTGAGTGTGAGGCTGGTGCTTAAATACTGGCCTGATTGCGGGTGATGCGAGGCAGCTGTGTGCGCAGGTGAATGGAGTGAGCGGACGAGCTGGGTGTGACTGACAGGCTGAGTGGAGCGGGGCTGAAGAGAGTCTGCAGGTAACGGGCTGATGAAACTGTGACAGATAGCTCATAGGGGGAGCAGGAGAAACGGAGAGGAGCTGTTACTCAACCCAAAGCTATTTCACGCAAACATCAACAGAGTGTGTGTGTGTGTGTGTGTGTGTGTGTGTGTGTGTGTGTGTGTGTGTGTGTGTGTGTGTGTGTGTGTGTGTGTGTGTGTGTGTGTGTGTGTGTGTGTGTGTGTGTGTGTGTGTGTGTGTGTGTGTGTGTGTGTGTGTGTGTGTGTGTGTGTGTGTGTGTGTGTGTGTGTGTGTGTGTGTGTGTGTGTGTGTGTGTGTGTGTGTCATTGATCCAGCTAAGCAGCAGGACACATATTTTTGTGTCAGGAAAAAGCTCTCTTGTGTCTTAACTTCTCGGCCTCGAAATAAAACCTCACTCCACCTCTCTCAAAAGGCTGTAGACATGTTACCTCTTGCGAGTTGCTTTCCTTGCACCAACAAGGAAAGCAACCAACTTCCAAAAAATTTATATTCTTATAGCAGTCCTAGCTCACAGTGTTTTACATTAAAAAGACGGAAAACTGTTTTTGATTTAAAGAAGGAAAGAAAGCAATCCGTTTGAATGAACGTAATTCAAACGTATATAAAAAAAGTAAAATAAATAAGGGAAAGATTACATTGGAAATCGGTGTTGATTATCATTGTTTGTATTGCATTTCATTTCTTAAATAATGCAAACAAACATTTCACAGAGTTGCAACAAAACATTTACAACACAAGCCTGCACCCTCCCCAAAGCGCAGTGGCTGGAATTAAAAAAGGAGCCGTCCAGACAAGAGGTGAGCCGTCAGCTGTTTAGCCGGCAGCCAAGACTTTATAGCTCCTCATAGATCTGTCAGCAGAAATGTCAAAGCGGTGATAAGGACTCTTATTGTGTTTACAAGTGAGTGTCAAGACCGAACAAGGTGGAAAACATCGGAACAGATAACATTTCTAAAGCCGGCTAAAAGATTGAGTTTTTGTTTTTACATTATTAATAAATAAAATGCTGAACTTTTATGTCACTGAAAGCTGTTGGTCAGAATCAAAAAGACACTGAAGACTTCTGAAATGTGATGACTCTGGTGTGGGACTGCTCAGGTACAGAGAGGCTGATGCTGCTGATTATGAAATGTATGGGTGTTATTATGCCATGTGTATAAATATAATAAGATATATATATTCCATATGTTGTCTACGTTTTGGTTTTAAAAAAACGAAAGCGATTTCAGCACACTGAGTGTTTTAGCATTGTTTTAAAAATAATCTCCGTCTGCACCTACACGGAAACATCACATGATCATACGTGTACACTGGGCATGTGCGTGCCGGTGTAAACAGGAAGGCAGATCGTCTCCTCTGCGGTAAGTTGCTCGGTTGCAGGAAAAGTTTTTTTTGTAGTTCCTATAATAAGGGGCCTCGTTTGATACTTAAAATCTAACACAGATGACTTGGTGAAAAGAATAGTCTGTTAAACATTTAAATAGTTGTGTTACCACGGGGTACTATAGACGAAATGTCAAATCACATATCCTTTGAAAACAGTTACAAATCAATGCGTTACATCATTATGGCTCAATGGTCAAGGGTCAACCATTTCCCCTCCGTTTCGCCGTTGATTTGTTTTCACACGTCGTACTTTTGTTAGTTTACGGTTTCTTTGTGAACTTCATGAAAGACGTGGAGAACAAAATCAGCATTGATAAGGTTCCTCCGTTTTGTGTCCCGTTGCCCTTCTCAAGGCTCCTTCAAAGTCCGTTCCATGTGGCCGATAACGCTTGCAAACCGCATGTAGGTGGTCAGGGTGGTCTCATCCAGCGTTCCTAGCTTTAATTTAAATAATTCCGTATGATCCTCGCACTCCTGCCTGCCAGGACCGGGCGGGCAGGAGTGGGAGGTGGAGACCTCTGTTCGTTCCCCGCGTGAAACCAGAAGTCAACGTTGGTTTGTTTATCACATAACTTGCGTACTTCAGTAGCGGCCCATCCGTAGTTATATTAACCTAAGCAATGCTCTCTCCTAAACCTAACCAAGTAGTCTTGTTGCCTAAATCCAACCGAGTAGTTTCCTGTTTAATGATTGCAAATTGCCACATGTTGATGGCTTCTGTTGAAGTAACGCACACAAAAAAAGAAGAGTGGCTCTTCTTGGAATATCATACATGCTCGTATTAATGCCCGTTAAGCAGGGTAAAGCGCTGCTGTATGAAAGAACACTCAAACTGTGTCTAGATTAAGTCGCTACCATGCACGACCCTCACATGTCCACGCGTGTGAAAGCCAGGAGACCAGCACAGCAGGATTGTTGCGCCCGCTAATTGCAACCAGTCACTGTGACCCGCCATGTCTCGCTCTCTCTACCTTCTTAAAGTGGCGGATCTGACGATGAATGCAGCTAACCCTTGCCCATCAACTGTCATTGCTGGTGGTGTTAGGAGAAATTCATTTACAGGACATCATCTTTTCCCATCATCTCTCTGGGTTCTGTCTGCTCTTGATCCCCCTCCCCTCCCCTCCTCTACCTCCCATCTGTTGCCTAGTATTCATTTGTCCCACTTCCTCACTTTTCTCCCAAACATGTCTCTCACTGTTTGCACACAGGCTCCCCTCCCCCTCCTTTCCCTTCCTCTGTTTAATAGGCACGCATTTCTCCTGGCTGTCTCTATTTCACCACTGTGCCGCTCTCCCTCTCCCCCCAACCCTCTCTCTCTCGCTCAGAGATGGTTTGAGGTCAACCGGCTCACGTGTCTTCGTCTCCTGCTACAGCATGTGGGCTAGAAATTCCACCATCCCACCGTTTCAAATTGCATGTTTCCTGGCTCGAAAAGAGCATGTGCATGCCTCCTGCAAAATGGAGTGCATGCACGCGCATCCTCACATGTATATTTTTCACTGGCTGAAAAAGACTGTAGATTATTACTACATGAGCGCCTTTAATTGATTTAATGTCATAGTTCTCTATAGTCTATATTAGGGATGCAACGATACCACTTTTTACAAACCGATACGAGTACGAGTATTTTTATTTGTGTACTTGCCGATACCGATACTTCTTAGATTTGGTCTCCATGAAAGTGCAATTAATTTGGAGGCAGATTTTATTTTATCCTCTGCAGATTATGTCAAGCCTATAGTACAAAATTAACAGAAGGCTATCCCAAGCTTTAAACTTCTCGTGGAAGTCCCTCTAATGTCGGACCATAAAACGCCCCGTGTCCGGGTTCATAATGTAAGCGATAATATTAGGGATCGAGCAATTATATAGGAAGCTGTGTTCCAAGTTATGTTTCCGGTGCTTTTATTGTGGAGGGAGAAACGGAAAGGAAAAGAGGAGTGGAATTGTGGAATATACGTGTGTGAAGGAGATAAAAAAAGTGGTTCAAGTTACCCTGCAGCGTGTTTTCATTTTATTAGAATTACAAATATAGACACACAACAGACACTCGGCTACAATAATATCATCCGTAGCCGCACAACAGCGTCTGAATGAGGCCGCTGCCAGCGCTACTTCTGGCGGACCAGCAACAGTTTGATTCACACCGGCGGCACGGCAGTCATTTTTTACTGTGTGAACGCGACGCACATAACTCTACACACCTTGCTGCAAGAGCCGCAAGAGAGCGACGAAAGAGCCGTATGCGGCTCTGGAACCACGGGTTGCCGACCCCTGCCCTAGACGTTGAAGTCAGGTAGGACAACAAATCTTTTTCTCCACAAAGCGCGACCAGTTTGTTGTAGTGAAATACTGTTGAGTGGTATCGGTTCTTGGTATCGGCAATTGAAAACGATACGAGTACGAGTATTTTAACGGAGTATCGGCCCGGTATCGGTATCGGTGCATCCCTAGTCTATATCCATTGATAATCATATATCTATTATTTTTGATGACTGAAGTTGTCCACTTATGGTAAAATTGACAAACTGGCACTACCTTTCGGACAATGTAGCGGACACAGTCCCTGAATGATCCCGTTGACAGTCTGCTCCTCTGCTGTGGAGCAAACATGTCCTTTTGAGTCACAGAGGGTGACAAAAAAGAAAAGCTACTTTACCATCATGAATTATGGACGTGCAACTACTGTCATTACGGTCGGCTGGTCACCTGGTTGCTTACAGCCTGACTGAAAATGATGGAGTGCAATCGGGGTCACAATGCACTTCCATCCTGCTCAGCGTGCCATCGCCATGATGAGTACACCGGGTGTGGGGCAATGCAGAGCGCGTTGCTGGAGAACCAGACCGTGTTGCCGGGCCCGCTGGAGGGAACGTAGGGAGGGGAGAACCAGAACCAGGACTGAGCGGGGCAGACTGTCAGACCCCTGCTATAGTAAAATTAGGTTTCCTAAAGAGACTCCGGCGCTCGGAACAACTTTCGTCCACAGGGACCACCAAAAACAACACAAAATGAAAGTTCCTCGTAGTAGTTTTAAGGATGGCCTGAAATATTCATCATATGTATTCAAAGGTCAATGTGTTGAAAAGACGCTCCCCAATGAAATCCAGCTAATTGTTTTGTCTGTCTGTTATTTAGTGGTTCATGTTAACCACTAGAAAAAACATTTACTCATCAAGTCGCACAGGAATTATGCTAGTTGGGGCTTTAGTTAGTGAATAAATGATAAAAAGTGAATAAATGACCATATTTAGACACTTCACGTTCTTACTGTAAACATTGCTGGGGTCAGTTTTGGAATAGGTCCGTTAGTCATTTGCTTTCTGCTTTCCAACATCATTGTTCTAGAAAGGTCTTTCTCCGTGAGGCTGAAGAGTTAATGCCGTCATGTTATCTAACCAGGCTAATGCTGGGCCCACCTTTTGTCTCAATGAAAGAACTTCAGCATGTATTTTATCAGGATTGACGGACTGAGCAGTAGTTTTGTATCTCTATCTGGGGCGACTGTAGCTCAGTGGTTAGCAAGTCAGTCTTTCAATCAGAGGGTCGGTGGTTCAAACCCCGGCTCAGGCAGTCTATGTCGTTGTGTCCTTGAGCAAGACACTTAACCCTCATTGCTCACCATTGCTGTGTCTACTGTATACTGTATATCATGTAAGTCGCTTTGGATAAAAGCGTCAGCTAAATGAAATGTAATGTAATGTATCTGCTCACCATTCTGGTGGACTCATGTGCACAATACGGTAGAAAAAAGAACAGTAGATAGTAGATCCTGAGCGTGATCTACCGCTTCAAACAGTAAAACCCTATCCCACGAGTGAGTTTTTTTCTTTCTTAAAAATAACATCTTCGGCTTTGGGAGAGCATTGTCTCGCCAAAATCGTCATGACAGAATTTCTCCATCTGGTAAACAACTGGAGCCTGACTCACTGCTAGCAAGGACGTCAACAACACAGTTATACAAAAAAACTTTTGTGGGACATTTAGCTGACGCTTTTATCCAAAGCGACTTTCATGATATCAATAGACACAGCAATGGTGAGCAATTAGGGTTAAGTGTCTTGATCAAGGACACAACAACACGGACTGGCTGAGCCGGGGTTTGAACCGCCGACCCTCTGATTGAAAGTCAGACCTGCTAACCACTGAGCCACAGATGCATACAAGTATAAAGTGATAAGTTACCGTTGCGGCATCGGGATTCCGTCCACTGTGGAGTTAATCAATGACCACACTGACTTATGGCCCGGCCCTTACGGCTATTGCTGATAAGAAAGCAGGTGATTAGGTTCCATGTTGATGGAGAGAGAGTGGCAAATCAGTGTCCACTAGAAGCATTATGACAGGTATCAGTGCGAAGGAGAGTGTGTGCTCGTTCACTCATGCAAAACCGTCTGGACTTAATCTCTCTCTGACTCTTTGCCAAAAGACAAAAATCAATAAACCACGAGGGGGTACCTCTCTCTGTAATTTAATACTTTTAAAGTACAGGGAGAGGCTCTCAATCTGAATCAACGTCACAGCCGGACTTTAAGGCGACGGCGGCAGTCAGACCTGCAAACTGGAGGAGGCCTGGGCGGTGTCGAGGTAGTACACTATGTTGACACACGCACTCATGTTCCACTATTATTCAGAATATGATAATATTCCCAATGTAATATGGCTCATATTCCGTTTGGATATATAGCCAGGAAAATAGCAACAACTTTGGCCCAAGCACACTTAAGGTGGGCTGACCTTTAAGGGGGACCAGCTATTCCCATAAGGTTTTGCCAAGCTTTTTAAAAAGATATATATTTATTTACACAAATACAGTCATTTGGTGAAATGTCAGTAAGGTATGAAAAACAGATACCACCAAGGCTTTGGCCGTAGTCGAGGGAAGCAGCTGCAACAGTAACTGGTACTGTTAAGTAATGGCTGTAACAGTTCTACTGGACTCTACAAGACTGGACATGACTCACATGGGAGTCTGATATGTTTGGAGAGAACATTCGTACACTTGGCTAATGTTTTTCAAAACTTAACTAAACATAAGGCATTTCAAATAGCATAACATATACAGCTAAAATGTGTTGGCAGATGGTGTCAGAGGACTTTGGCCTCTCGGCCTCAGTATTTACAAAATCCTGGCCGTGTCCCTGAATTAAAACAACAACAGCAAATGGAAGCAGCAGAATGAACAAAACAAATGAAAGCCATAAAAGTAGAGTGACAGTTGTAGAAGCGATCGTAGCGTTGTTGTAGTAGTGACACCAACAGTAGACTGTTACTGACGTTAATACGAGTTGTCCATCAAAATACTTGTGGTTTCAAATTTAGAGGACTCACCTGTCTACTTATGAAAAAACTTCAACATGTACAACGTATCCACAGAAACTAATTTGGCCTAATGGTGTTTGTCATTTTTGAAACACAAAGAACCAGCAGGCAGACACTTTGAAAAGCTCTCCCTCTCTCTTCATCATGCTAAAGCTCTCCGAGAGCTGTGAAATACTACAGGAAGGTGCTGAGCTGGCTTGCTGGAAAACGTCTCTCCACGCTTTGTTGCAGTTAGTGTTATCAGACAAAGGATCAAAGGATGCTGTGGCTGTCGACAAATATTCTGAATGGAATAAAAACTTTTGAATGGGGGGGGGGGGTTTGTGTCGTGAATTAAGGAGGTATCGTGAAGAGAGCTCCGTTATTTCAATCTTACCACTCCACCAATAGATGTTCCTTGTCTATTGTGCCGCTTTTCAAAGGCGGAGACGGGAATAAAGACAAACGGTGCGTCTGACAAGAGGCCAGTTCGGACACAGAGTCTTAGACATAACGTGCAAACAGAGATATTCAAATTGTTTTGGCCCTCAGACATGATGATTCATCTTTCTCTCCTCTCAGACTCCACAAGTCAATTGTGAATTGTGTGCACTTTTGTTGGATAGAAAAGCTGGTAAATTTCAAAATGTCAAATAATCTTTGCAGGATCGTGTCGGAGATTTAGGAGGGCTTGTTGCGGTCCCACGGGGGAGAACACATGCACACAGGCGAAGACGGGGTGATGAGACACACGGACGGAAAGACAGACGCACTGTAAACAAGAGTGTGTGTGTGTGTGTGTGTGTGTGTGTGTGTGTGTGTGTGAGAGACTTTGGCAGCCTTACAGACATCTGCTGTGAAGGTCAAGTTTCAGTCCTTATGGAACCAATCAATGGATCCAGTGCTAGAACTCCCCCCGCCTGCATCAGCTAGACGCAAACACACTGGCAACCAAGTATGATTGTGCAGACAGAAAGTTATCATGCGTACACACGCCTGGTCCAAACACACACACGCTTTCACACAACAGTGTGCTCTGACAAATCCCATAAATATACATGCATGCACACTCGGGAGCAGCCGGGCAGGCTGAACATGCACGCACGCACGCGGGCCCGACACATGTGAGGAGAAGGAACCTTGCCCTAGATTCTGAAGGAACAATCTCGTGTTACAACTCCGGTCTCACGGGCGCGGCATGTCAAGGCTGCACCGAAAGTCTTGCAGGCCGGCATGTGCAGCACTGCAAAGGCACACGCATTTCTATTAAGTGACCTTTGTGCTGAACGCTGCTGTGTTGTCCACACGTTAGTATCCCAGGGTTGTTGTTTTGTTTAGTTTTTTTTGGAAAGCCAGATGTTTCAATTTTGCTGCGTACAGACAAGATTGCAGACTTGTTTTGAGACATGAAAATCTGATTCTGGTTGTACCCCGGAAACCAAGGGGGTAGAATAAGACAGGACAACCACACAATGAAAAGGGGGAAAATGTTCCCACACCAAGACATTTCAGACAATATCTCAAGGTCCTGACCTTATAAACAGTCACTATTTAGATCCAGGAGAGGTTTCTCAAATCGAATGGGGGAAAAATGTTTTACAAGGTGTCAACTTGTTTGACAAAGTAACGCACACACCTGACAATATGATGTAACGAGAAGAGGCACATTGAGTGTGCAGTAGGAGACGCTGTGACAACGTACTCCTGTAACGTCAACACAAACTTTGAAATTCATGAAACACGACCACACGTGTCGCACACGTCTGACATGTCAGAGTGCATTGTGGCGTTTGAACTCGCTCGAACGACACACGGGCATACGACAGCTCAAACAACTTTTGGGTCGGTTCGAGCGGTTCCGAGTCAGATTGAACCTGTGTTCAATTCAGTTAACATCAGCAACATTCAGAGCGAAGAGCTCAGGCTCAACTTTGCTGAGAAAGAAAAATAAAAAAACAACCAAGCCGCATTCCTAGAAACGTCTCCTATGAGTGAGCTTGTCCACCTAATAATAGATGGAGCAGTAAGGTGTACAGTAGGATAATGACACCTCTGGCTTCGTTGGGCTTCATTCGGGCTTAGAATAAAGACATTAAGCACAGACCAGGCCTGAAATTAAACAGATTAAAATGGAGGGAACGGATTCGCTCTCCATTCACAAGTTTCCCAACACCGCAGGACTCCACTACTACAGCAACGCCTCACTACACCAAGAGGTGTGTGTGAGTGTGTGTGTGTGTGTGTGTGTGTGTGTGTGTGTGTGTGTGTGTGTGTGTGCGCGCGCGTGTGTGTGACTGTTTAAGCTCAGAATCACGCCCAACACACTTGTGTTTCAAGGTGTGTTCTTCTGGAGTCTCTTTTATTTTCTCTTGGCCTCGATCCAACACTAGAAGAGACTAACCTCTGTGTGTGTGTGTGTGTGTGTGTGTGGTCCACGTGTGTCTTTTCCCTTGGAGCCTGAGGGATATGAGAGGACCGGCACAGAGCTGAGGAGAGACACTTCACTGAAAATCTGCTTGTCTGACGGGCTGCTGACTCTGGCTGCAGCTAGTGTTTTGGTATTTCTTGTTGATTGGTCAATTAATCCAAATGACTATTATATCAATGAATATTTAGATATTATATTAAATTGTCTTCTTTAAAAACAAGAAAATGTAAAGCGAGGATGTGTGAAATTGCAACGGGTTGCTGTGACATATCGATCCATTTAGTCACTGTACTTCAGGGCAACCCTTTCCCTGAACTGGACAATCAGTATTTTTACTTAACTACACTTGAAATGGTTATGACATGGATATATTTCATCACCGGATTAATATCAGTTGAGATAATCAGATGTATCTTTGCATCAGTGTGTGGGCGAGGGAAACAAATGAAACCGTTTACGGGCGGTAACAACAGCGCACGGCGGGTGGCGTCTTGACAAAGAGCTCGGGAAGCGTGCGCCGCAGTCATACCGCCGTGCTAAGCCATTTCCAATTTGTCGAGTCCAGAGCACCAGATTGTTTGGTCACTGTCTATAATACGTCCACGCTGAGAAGAGGCTTGTTCTCTACCAGGGCGCAGTCACTTCATGCGACACGCATACATACACACATCATGCAAATTGACATATTTTTGTGATCAATGTCGATTGGAATTGTAGTTGCAGCGCCGGGTCACACTAGTGAGAGACACTGGCGTTTGCTCTCAGAGACAAACGGACAATGCCGACAATGAGAGGGCGATTAGGCTGAAAAGGGAATATTTCCTCTCTCAGGTAACAAGAGTTAACTTGTTTAATTGCGGCTCACATTCCGGCCGAGACACGTCAAATACCACGTCGACTCACACCGGGGTTGAAGCAATAGGAGTTTCCAGCAGCCTTCTTAATCTACATTCATTATGAATATTGGGGATGTGTTTGATCACATCATGATGGTACTAGTAGAATAGTACCAGTACAAGTTAAAGTAATAACTTGTAATTTAAAAACAACAGTCCAAACTTTATTCCTAAAGTCAATAATGTAATGCCATGATCCTATTACATTTTCATAAAATGGCCCAGTATATATAAAAAACACCGGCCTTCAATTATGATATTAAACTCCTAAAAATGCATTCTAGGCCAATTGTTGAAATTGTTCAGGTAACATTTATGTCAGTAAAGACATGTTGAAAGGAGGGTCAACTCTCTACCATCTGGAAAGAATTGACTTGCTGTTGAAAAAAAGGAACATGATGAACAGGGAGAAGGAAAAATACAAAATGTGCTCTATGAATGGAGATGAAAATCATCATACCTAGCGTATTACTTTTTTATCTCAAATACACACCGATAGTTTTACTCACAAGCTGTGTATGATGGTGTTGCAATGCAATACACTGGTTTATTAGCAGGTTTATGTTTAGAGTCACAGTCTAAGCTCGGTTGCTGGAGTTCCAATATTTCAAGAGTGACAGTATGTAATCAAACAACTATTTTGCTTTATTATTGATGAGTTTGGGTATGAGGTATGTTCTTTCAAACCTTCAATAGCTATATACATTTTAAAGAAAAAAGAACACGCCTGAGCAACAAGGTCTCTGGTGTACACTGATGACAGTGAAGGAACTGAATTGAGTTGTTTAGCTTTGTCTTGGTCAGGAGACTTGTTTTCTCTGTTTGCATTTCTTTGACGAAGTGAAGTGGAGCAGTGGAGCCAGGAAACCCACAGAAACCAATTTAGTCCCACACTGGCTCCAGTCAACAATCATTCCACTGTTCTAAATCGATTTCACTCTATATGTTCTGCACACTATTCTGCTCTGCATGGTGGTATTTGATTTCACTCTATAAGACAGCTTTCTATGACGCTATTCTACTCCACTTTACATAACAGCCCTCGTTTGCACTCTACTGTATGTGGCGGTTCTATTCCACTCTGAGACGGTACTCTGTTCCACTCCATGAGGGCATCCTATTCCACTTCACCTGACGCATTCTATTCCGCTCTACATGGCAGCATACTATTCAGCTAGGTTATATGTGGCCCCATTCTATTCCACTCCATGTGATGGCATTCTAATCCGCTTTATGTGCAATGTCATTCTATTACGCTCTGTCACAGCATTATATTACACTCCAAGTTACAACTTTATATATATTCTGTCTTCTATTCTATTTCACTCTATTCAACACTCTGACCACATTCTATTCAACTCTACACGACGGCGTTCTATTCCACTCTATACACCGGTGTTCTATTCCACTCTATACACCGGCATTCTATTCCACTCTATACACCGGCGTTCTATTCCACTCTATACACCGGCGTTCTATTACACTCTATACACCGGCGTTCTATTCCACTCTATACACCGGCATTCTATTCCACTCTATACACCGGCGTTCTATTCCACTCTATACACCGGCGTTCTATTCCACTCTATACACCGGCATTCTATTCCACTCTATACACCGGCATTCTATTCCACTCTATACACCGGCGTTCTATTCCACTCTATACACCGGCGTTCTATTCCACTCTATACACCGGCGTTCTATTCCACTCTATACACCGGCGTTCTATTACACTCTATACACCGGCTTTCTATTCCACTCTATACACCGGCATTCTATTCCACTCTATACACCGGCATTCTATTCCACTCTATACACACCGGCATTCTATTCCACTCTACACACCGGCGTTCTATTCCGCTCTACACGACAGCATTCTATTCCACTCTACACGACAGCATTCTATTCCACTCTACACACCGGCGTTCTATTCCGCTCTACACGACAGCATTCTATTCCACTCTATACACCGGCATTCTATTCCACTCTATACACAGGCGTTCTAATCCACTCTATACGATGGTGCTCTGTTCCACTCTATACGATGGTGCTCTGTTCCACTCTCTAGAACTCCTCTTCTACTCCGCTCTATGTGACAATATTCTATTCCACTCTCTGAGTATTCCATTTGTTCTATATGACTGCATTCACACTCAAATATAAGTGTAATAGAATGTCATATAGAAAAATACAGTACTCATTCCGCTCTAGATGACAGTATTCTATTCGGCTCTATATGACCATGTTCTGGGACTATATATGAGGGTATTCTTTTGGTAGTCAAGACATGAAATGCTGTGAAGTCACTGAACATAGAGGTAATCACCTTTATGTATTAAGCATTTTGTTTTCGACACCATCTGTATTCAGTGGAATTCTATTTTGTTCTAATACCATTTGTGAGGTATTCCAGTTCGACCAGCTATAAATAAATTCAGCCCAGTTCAGTTGGTGGAATAAGATAAAAGCTACTTCTTTTGCATGTTTATTCTGTGTGGCGTTCTCTTCTGTTCTCTTGCTGTGTGCTGCTGTATGTGCTGTAATCCGGTGCTGAAGGAGTTAAGTTCTGTGCAGTGGGTGAACTCAAAGGAACTGGCGTTCACGTGGCTAAGCCACTGTTGCTATGGGAGAGAGGCCAGACAGAGGAGAAAGAAACCCCTCTCTCTCTCTCCCTCTCTCTCTCTCTCCCTCTCTCCCTCTCTCTCGTTTTCTCTCCCTCTCCTCTGCCGTTCACGCTCTGCCAAAGAGCCTGGCTGGTAGGAAAACCAAATGACTAATGAGAGTACACAGCTCTCCCTCGCTCTCCTTTCGCTTCATTTTTCAAACAACATTCACTCTCTCCTTTACTTCAGACTTTCTGAAACATTTCTCTCTGTCCATTCCTTCATCTGCCCTTCTCTCGCTCATTCCATCTCCCCCCACCCCACACAGACACCATCCCTCTCTCTCTGTAATATCAGAAAGCCAGCCAGTGAGTCATGCAACAACAGCACAATGCCAGGCCGAATATGCCAGTGTGCATTTCAGCCCTTTTGAATTACAGTCAAGACAAATTTAAAGACAAAATTAAAGAGACCACATAGATAAACGAAGCATACATATACATGCATATGTATATGAGCAAATATATCTACTAAAAGTAGTACGCTATCGATTAGAAAAACAGAACCAAGACCCTCAAGGACATGAAGCTTTGTTTAGTAGCAGATGAAGCAGAGTGTACATCTCTGCTTTGAACTCATCTAATAGGTAATGCACTCTAAAGAAAACCATTAACATTATGCAGACCCAAAAGTGAAATTATTACTCATTGGCCCTTCATCTGCAAAATGTATTTGATGAATCAACAAAAGCAACGAAAATTGCCAATTACACTTTCTTTTGATTAATGAATGAATTCCAATGACTGTTTCAGCAGTTCCCTGCTAATATTTATTATCTAGCATAAATGTTAAAATGTGTGAGTGGAAAAGTAATAATTAAAAGGTGATTCCCACCGTGAAAGGTGAGAACACAGCTCAGTCTAAAAAAACATTTTGCATAAGATTTTCTGAACAATAAAACTGAAAATAGACACTGCAAAGAGATGTAGTATAAACCCTGTTACGTAGCGTGGGTATTTTTACAACGACCTTGTAATAGGCATGATCCAGTTAGTGAAATGAATGTGAAAGCAGGACCGGGAAGGTCAGCAGCAGACGTGACATGAGAGAACAGGGGGCTGTGGAAAGACGAACAAAGGTGTTTCTGTCGAGTTTGAATGAATTGTCTGTTTTTGATGATCGCACATTAAACTATTGACTAGACTATTGAGACTGGCCCATCGTCGCTCATCCCTTTCTGACACGAGCGACCACGTTAACGTAGTGAATTTGACGATGACAGGGTTAAGTGTGCTACACCTCGAGGTCAACTGGTGTCGTTGAGGTCGCACAGACAGGTAGGCAACATTCCGTCGGCCCCAGCTTTCTCCACCAGCGTGGTGGGGAACAGTTTGACCTCGGTGGTGGTGGCGGTGGGGGGAAACGAGCAGAACATAAACACCGGCCGGTGAGCTCTCGCCTTCCACTCGACACTAGGTGGACTAGCCACAGTTGCTCGAGCCGCTCGGGAGACGCTCCACGCTGAACGAGCACACAACCTCCTCATTATGGACGACACCGAAATAGCTTCCCTCGCATTCTTTGGCTAAACGGTCTCGTTAAGAGGGCCAGCGCTCCCTAACAGCAAAATACAAGGGACAGCTCTGGGTCCAAGACATGACGTGGACTGACATGATTCTTTCTAACAGAGCTGAAAACACGCACAGCGCTGGACTCCCGTTGTGGTCATAACTCTGCGGTTTAGGCTTTCCACCAATACACGACGTGTAGAAACACCAAATAGCATATCGACAAGAAGGTTGTTTGTATTTTATCTCAAATCAGCGAAGGACGGATTTCATCCAGAGCAGTAGGGAGCAGAGGAGCTGTCTGGGGATGTGATGCTGGTTATTCATCCCATTTTCAGGACATAGACACAGTCAGTCTGGGCTGCTTTCTTGCTCAATATCTACTAAAAGAAACTAGACCATGGCTTTACTGGTGAGGATAACCGACACGTTGTTTGGCATAGCAATCATAATGTTTTCCTTATCGGTGACGATAAACGCATGCTATCTGTTAATTTCACATGTTAACATGTACTGTGCCTGACCCTGCACATTTGATACCAATCTGGCAGAGCTGGCCGGCAGCTTTTGTTCTGCTCACTGAGCTCTGACATCATTCCAGGCTGTACAAAGATAACTGAGTGTAATCTCTCAAACTCAAAACATCAACAAACTCTCGCTGCACCCGACTGAAAGGGACCACTTACTGCAACTGTTTTGAAACAAATGCCTCGCTTCTTCCAAATCATAAACAGAGGGCGATCCAGGCGTCTGCCAATTGACCGTCATCTGTCCGTCCTCAAGTGCTCGCTTTCTCGCCGAGAATGAAGGTCATGAGAGGAAATCGGTTCACGCGAGGCCGGATCAATATTGCTTGGTGGTCAGCGTTGTCATAAATCTGTTATAGCGTATTGATCGAACAACGTCTGCGTAAAGTATACGAAGAACGAGCCGTACCATTCACCATGAATTCAAAGTGGAAGACCAACAAAGAGCACAATCTGTCTAGGACTGAGATCCGGTTGGTGGTCAGTGCGGCGTGTTTTACAAGCCTCTGGTGCCATATTTTGGTTCTCATTAAGTTCCATGGGTCAGTTTTCTAGACACGATGTATTTGAAGCACCACATGTCTCCGAAAACGCAGCCTTGCGATGAGAACAGAAGTAGTGCCGCACAGTGCACCATTCAGGTCCTGCAGGAAACCACAGAAGCTGCAAAGGAGTACGGACTAATGTATTCCCAGGGTTATCTGGGAAGCCTGCAAGCCTATAGAAGACTTTATGGCTGCCGTATGTTGCAGTGTGTGTGTGTGTGTGTGTGTGTGTGTGTGTGTGTGTGTGTGTGTGTGTGTGTGTGTGTGTGTGTGTGTGTGTGTTAAGAGAGATGGGGGAAGGGTACAGCCAGCCGACAACCCAGCCAGCCCATCCTGGGTTCAGATTACATTTTGTTTCCTTAGGCACCAGAAAACAAACCACTAACACACAGAGTTTCCAGTTACCGCGCTGCCATGAACGCCACACAGCAATACTGCAGTCTACTGTGCAAATATCAACTTAATAAATAACGAATTGTCGTGACGCCATACTGCTTTTTGTCCCCCCCTTTCCCTGAAATTCATGATTACTGCCACTGTTAAACGGCAACAAGCAACGCGAGGGGTCTACTAGAGTACACATAGAGTACACATGCAGTGTGAGCGAAGGGACACAGACATGTTCGAACATACCTGAAGGTTACTCGGTGAGAATAAACATCCCTGTAAACGCACCAGGTCGATCCTTTATGTGTCTAGACCCGTCGATGTGTCTATGCCGAGGCTGACGGCACAGGATGAATAAACCATTGTGTCTTCAAGAGCTTAATGCAGTTTAATCACGATCGTTGTTGCTATCTCTGGTATAGGAGGTATCACAATATGTCCCGCCACGACGTAGCGAAGGAGTCTGCTACAACAGCTGGCTGAGAGAGAGAAATAAAGCAACCATATGATCACCATGTTACACAAATGTTTGATTAAACTACAATAATAATGAAGTAGCACTCCAGGCCCATTTTTGAGGATTGATCATTTATAATTGACTGTAGAATGTTGCCCTCAGTCATAACTGAATACTATGTGACTTAAATCCATTCATTGCCAACGATTAGTTCCCCATTCAGTTACGTTAGAACATTTTACGTCACAAGTGCACACTTAAATAATCACAATGCACTGACCAGAATTCAAAATAGCTCAAAGCAATGTATATATGTCCAATATAGCCTGAGCCGCATCGTGGTACATGTTGGTACCGGCCTGTTAGAAGGTGAAAGCCTGTCTCCTGCCTCGCGCCCATTCTCTGGGTCTCTGGTTCTGGTTTTTATTTGCTCCAAACAATGCTGCTATTCACGACCCGGAGCACTCTCGCACAGAACTCGGGAGAAAAGGTTTTTGGAGCTGGCTGAGCGCACGGGTTCTGTATGTGGAAGGTTCTTCCCCACACAGAGATAGACGTTGGGCTTACGGCCATGAAAACAAAGTGGCAACTACAGTACACAAACACACACACACACACACACACATCATACACAGGGGACTGTGATAGAAAACAAAGGTTCCTATAGGCAATGACCTGGCTGCCCTGCTCTTTCCATTCATCATGAATCCGGATGAATGTGGCGGGTTTATGCCCAGTGTGCCGGCGTGGTATTCTGCTGTTGAGCTTTTTATTTTTTGCGTTCAGCTTGTGTCGGTGTCCCCTCGAGTCCTGAAACCAGCGCTGCCAATACCTGGTCAATGCTGAGGAATCTACACTTGACAGTTAATGGCGTACTGCAGTAGTTTCTGAGCTCTTTCTCAGGCCAGGGCCCAAAAGAGAAATGTTTTCTTCATCTACCTTCAGAGTATGTCAGGTTTGTCAGGTAGAGAGCACTCAAACAAGGACACACCAAATGTATTGGGAGCAAGCGACCCCTATAGATATCGCTGGCAACATTTAGATTAGATATGCTATGCAGTAAACAAAACTGGATTAAGATACACAAAGGTATGTAAACAAACAAAAAAACAGAACTGAGCCTGAACCCAATGTTGTTTCACATCCGTTATATTATATAATATTTTCGAATTGTTCATGAGCTCATTGTGCAATGTGGACTTACTATGTGTGCATTTAAGGCCTGCTGCTGAACTGCAGAAAAATAAGTAATAAACAGCTGGTGTGTAATAACAGTGCTTACAACAGGGACTCTGTATAGCATACAGTGCACTGCTATTACTGCCATCATATGTCCAATACACAGGATTGAAATGAAGCAAAATGCCACAGTAATCATCTAATCCCCAGAAGCCCGAACCATAAATACAGTATTAAATACCTTCAACGACCTGACATAGCAATAACAGTCTACCAGGTACAGCTGTCATAGCTTTATTGATAAAGCTGGAAAGGATTGTCGTTGTCAAAGCATATTAGACTAGATCGCTACGCACGATTGCTTTCAGTGCACCAAACGTGCAAAGCCCAAAAAGAATCACCTCATCATGAGACGAGGAACAGCCGCGAATGTGTAAAGCTGCAACCGCAAAACAATAACCACGACGAATATCATTTTGCTGTTTGAGAACTGTGCGTAACCAAGAAATTAACTGCGACCAGTGTGGCGCGTGGACCCCTGTTGATTTAGATATCGGTGCTTAATGACTGGTAATCTCAGGCTGATTTCTACATCAATTCATGTTCACATGTATTGAATCATTAGCTTGAACTTGCACTCGTTTTCAGACACAGCTATGGACCAGTAAGCCTGAGGGAGCGTTTGCTCGCCCAGTGTACTTGTGCACTACTACCTATCTGACCACATACACTTGACAAAGGCCTGGCAGCTTGGCTTGACACACTTCTTCTAATCTAATCTCCAATCCCTCTCCACTGTATTCACTCAGCTAGTTAAGCCCCTCGCTAATGAGACTGTGCCCCATTGTACGGCATTAAAGCAGAACACTACTCACTGCCTCAATCACATCACATCACATCACATCACACACACACACACACACACACACACACACACACACACACAAATTCTACAAGAGAATTGGGGGAAGCTGAGATGCATGTATGTTGTGCGATATTATTCAACAAGGGCACATGAGGGAGCGTGCAATGAACACATGAAAGAAAATTCACCACAATCGATTCGTGGGGATCGCGTCACCTTAATGATCCAGTCGTAAGAATAGAAAGACAACTGGATGCGAGCGCGTGAGCGGAGTGCAGAATAACGGAATAAAGGGCTGTGAGGCAGTGACACCTGGGATGCATCCACTGTCTGCATCTTATAAAAAGCACCACGAGCACTCGATGACATGCGATTGACTTGTGACATGTGTGCTGGCCGACATGTACGCTTTCAAATACACAATATGTATATATTTGCACCATATAATATATATATATATATATATATATATATTGTAACTTCTTGAACATTCTTGAATGCATGCAACACATTTTTTACATGTATGGATGTATTCTTTCTACTGTTCGCAATCGGTTGACATTCATTTCAATGTTGCAATTGCTTGAGTTGTTGCATCCAATAATGTGCGTATTAATGCAGATTAAAAACAGACTGATTTGCAAAATGTTGCACTGCTTCCCTTGAAATATGCACAAAGAACTATCAGGGACCTATGGTCACAGATGATAATATGATCTGATGGCTTACTGTCTTCATGAAATAGCCCATATGTGCACACAGAAATCACACCAGAGATGTGCTGGGGTTTGGCCAGTAATCTGCACAGGCAGATTTTGTGAACAAAAGAAAAACAGGGACCAGACACTCTGCACAGTGAGACAGTACTGTGTGTTTGCCAGCCAAGGGCTCGTCAGGGCAAATATTTCATTGTTTGCTGGTTTTGGCACGTTAACCCATTAGGAAAATAGCTGTGTTTTTTTTTTAAGAAGAAAGGGGGGGGGGGGGGATTCAGACCCAGATATTTCCCATTATTGCATTATGAAAAGCAGTAATTACACCTGAAGCAGCAAATGTATCTGCTCCACAAATGACACCACGGACTCGACAATATTTGACACGCAAATAAACTGCCCATTGTTCAGCCTGCAGCAAAGCCAGTTTTTTTATGTTTTCACAAGTCCCAGCATTCCAGTCGGAGAGCTTGTTGTCCGCCAGAAGAAGGGAAAAATAAATGCAGGCAGACCTGGCTCAAATAATGGGGATTGTGACCCGACAACCACGAGATAATAGGGATTAGCCGGACGTGAGGGCTGTAGCGCGGTGGCAGATCTCGAAAGCGACCCGAACCTCCGACCGTCAGCTGATTCGCGGTGCACGGCAGATTAAAGCCTCGAGACGCAAATTCCTACACATGCATTTTGTTTGTTAACAAACGCAGTCGCCCTCGGAGGACAACACGATATCGGTTCATATTCCCAGACCGTGTCTCGTTAATAAAGCGGTTATTTGTATTTTGTAATGCCCACCTTACATTCACGTTATCCTCGCGGCTTGAACACGGCGTCGTGTTCCGTACACGGAGCCCGCTGTGGTTTAATCGCTCTTCGCGCGTTACTACGTGTGGAAACATGGAGGTCGGTCTCGGCTGTAAAATGCTTCGCAAGTGGCGGTTTTTTGATGTAAATAAGCGGAGCGCCTGGACCGCCGTTAGCTGTTTGTTTTCCATAATCCCTACTGCCAGTCTGCGTCCCATTAGCGTAGCGAGCCAAGTGGTCAAATAACT
Source organism: Cottus gobio (assembly GCA_023566465.1). NCBI lineage: Eukaryota > Metazoa > Chordata > Actinopteri > Perciformes > Cottidae > Cottus > Cottus gobio. Next base: position 19,327,701 of record CM042235.1, read on the forward strand.
AGCCACACTTTGACTAAATGCCCTGGCGAAACACTGATGAATAACGGGGGTCCAACAAGCCACCATAACTCAGAGAAAGCCACTAAATAATATCCGCCTCCAACATTGCCTCGCTGGCGAGCCACCAACCACAGAGATTTTCCCCATTTGCTTTGCATGAAACAGACCAGAGAAGGAGGACAAAAGTCAGCGTTTCCCTTACCGTCAGGTCGGGGTTGTCGCTGTCAAGGTGGTTCACGGCTCGTATGACCCCGGACCTCCACGGCCACCGGCCAATGTCGCCGATTTCAGGCGGCTCGTCCCCGCTGACACAGAGGAACCGTTTCCCGACCAGCTCCGGCCGAGCCTCGACTGCCATGGCCCTCCGCTGGTCAAAAAACCCCCCCTCGAAAAAACTTCCCAACAACGACGCCCTTATAGACCTGTCACTTACGACATTAAACCCGTTCTAAAGAATCCAACTGGAGAAAGAAAAGAAAAAAAGAAAAAAGAGGAAAAGTTATTTCGTTGCGAAACGCTGAAAAACCGAGCCGGGGGATTTAAATGTGTAGCAGTCTCCACCCGCTTCAAGCGTCAGTCTCTTTTCTCTCCGCATGAAAAAACGGTGGAACACTGAACCGCATCACCACTGCCATCCACACTAGTGTGTATCCGCTGCATCCCAAGGCATTCACTGGCTGCAGCGCGGTTGTGTCCCTCCGCTCAGTTGAATCCTATCGGTACTATATTTGGCAAAATTATTCTTACAACTGCTCGTAATTGAAGAACTGCCACGACTACTACGGCTTAAACCAAGTGTAGACAACTCGTACTCATAATTCTATTATGATATAATTGCTCCTATTGTTCGCTATAGTGCTACTATACTATATATATACTAATATAATATATTGCTGCTACTCCAGTGTTATAAACAGAGATAGCAGCAGTCATATTTATAAATAATAAGCAAGGTCAGTCAGGTTGATGTTGCACCAGAAGTGTAAGTGTCATTCAAATAAATAAACAGCAGGTCCATGGACTGTAAATGTGCTGCAAGTTTAATAATATTTTTTTTAATAATTTTACACTTTTATTTCAGTTGCAGCTTTATGTTTTACTTAAAACGGCAACATGTGCCAAATTATCCCTGCAATTGTGTCCTGTTTACACAGGTGCCCTGTGTAAACAGGACACAATTGCAATGCAAAATTATGCAAAAAAGAGTTAACTGCTGTCATCAGACCGCCTTGTATGTATGAAATGAATGAATAACTTACAGAAAGTAAGGGAGTGGATATAGCAGAAAGAAAATAAAACAGTGTTTAAAGGGCCACACCAAGCATTCGTTGTTTTCCATAATTTTCTGTAGGAAATATAGCAAAGAAACAAGTATGTGTAATCCATAATAGGAAATAGCAAGTCTGCAAATAAAGCATGTTTTATTTTTTGACGGGAAGCATTGCAACATTTTGCAAAAATAAGTCTTAATATACATTAATACACATTATTGGATACAACAACTCAAGCAATGGCAACATTGGGATTATTATACACACATATGTGTGTATATATATATATATATATATATATATATATATATATATATATATATATATATATATATATATATATTTGGATGCATTGTTTAGTTTTCATTTTCTTCCTCCTGACAGCCTGAGACAGAGAGAATTTTGAAGGGGAGAATAATAAAGCAGAGAAACAGAAGTAGCACAAGAGACTAAAGGTTTGTGCGTGCTCGCGCCTCTACGGAGGAGTGCACGCCTGCGTGCTTTTGCTCGAGTGTAGGGATCTTAAGGACAGTGTTGAGGTTTGTGTGTGAAGCACGTAGGATGCAAACAGCCTGTAGCGACCTCATGGGCGGGATGAGGAGGGAGAGAGAAGGGAGGAGAGAGAGATGGGCCGATGGAGGAGGAGAAGAGCGGGAAGATGATGAGTGGAGAAACTGCAAAAGGGGGAAAAGATGCTGGAGACACAGTCACGCTTAATGCGCACGAGAGATGAGATGAAGAAGACGCAAGACAAAGAAAAGGGCGGAGAAGAGGTGGGTTATTATGGTATAGAACAGCGCCATGATAACTGTGAAAAAGTAAAACCAACATACATTTCTTTTTTGTCTTATTTACATATTGTGTCATGATTACTGGACATCTGTCGATAAAATAGCAATTAAAATGTGGGCGTGTTCCTTTAACTAGAAGAGGAAGAACGTGCTCCTCGGCCCACAGTCACAGACGAGGACACGTTTGTGTCGTTTGAAGGAATGTCAATGGTACCAACCTCCTGTCTGTTGTTAACTGGAGCTGGAGCAGGGACACGGTTAGCCTATAGCTTAGCATAAAGACTGACGCAAGGGGGGGAAACAGCTAGCCTGGTTGTCTTCAAAGTGTTAGAAACCAAACATGGTTAAACATGCTCTCCTCTCAACGTTGTGCTCATCAAGCAGATTATTATTTTACTCATGTGGCCCAATTAAAGATTAGATCGATGTAGCATCCCCCTGTGTGGTGAAGGCGGAGGCAGTGACACACGTCATCACACTTTGACAACTGGAGGCAGAAGGTTGCACCTTAAGCACGCGGCGTTCGGGCTTCCATTTGAAAACAGCTCTTCAGTCTGACCCGGGGACAATAAAAGCCCCTTTCCCCCTGGACAACAACATCTGGCCTTTGTCCGCAGTGGGGAGGGTTACAATCGGCATTCTTTCCCCGGGACAGATGACTCTGCAGTGTTCGGGGGAAGAGGGGATCACTTTTCTAGACATCTCTGTCTACCAGCAATTTGAGATTTTGTGTGTTTTTATTTGTTGTTGTCACTTCCCTTGTTGTTTCTTACTCTTTTGCTTGTGATTTGTTTTGGATATATTGCCGTGTCTGTCTTATGTTTTATAGATTTGTTTTCTTGCTGAACATATTAAAGTCCTTTGTGTGTAGATTTTAGTTGTTGTTGTGGTAAACGCATCTTTAAAAATATTCTGAAAGTACAACAAATAGTGCACTAAAAGTAATTGCACAATTCTTAACGTATTTGAAGTGAAATATTTGTTTCCATGTTGTACTATAAACAAATGAGAAGAAAGAAAAGGAACGGTAAAGGAGTGTAACTACAGAGTAAAAAGCACCTGCACATAGCGCTTGTGTGGGCGGGACAAGTCGGTATTACAGAGACAATGTCATTGCCATTGTCTCATTTATGAACAAAAAGTTAGACCATCAGAAAAAAAAAGAATCGACACACAAGGGTAAATGTTATGCACACGCGTGTGGCAGAAAGAGCTGCTGGAGCTACAGGTGCTCCTGTAAGGCTTTGACGCTCCTGTTTAAACTCCAGAGTGATGAAGCGTTTGCTCAAGATATTGTGGAAACCACCACACAAATCATCGCTAAACCAAAAGAGGTCAGACGGAGATTCTTGCCTGACTTGAATTCCCAACACACATGTACCTCATCTGAACGTTGCAGGACTATGTGAGTGCATGTGGATAGAGTGATGCATGCGACAGGTCCATTGTTGAACAGGTTGTTACTGTCACGTTGTTTATATCCCTGAATACGGATGCACTGTGTGATTGAATACCCTGCAGAAACAATGCCATATTCCAACTGTAGCTTGGGGTTTTCCCCCAATGGCTGATTTGTATCTCTGCTCAGTTTGACTTATCTGCACATGTCCGTGCTGCATTCTGCCGTCGTGTGTGTGACATTGTACGGCGCTGCGAGGTTGGCCGTGGAGCCGCGACCTGTTTTTTTCTGGTTCAGATGTGATCCATGACGCCTATGCCGTCCCAGACAGACAGTGTGACCAGAGAGGATCCGCTGGGAATCTCCCTCACTCTGCTGCACATTGCAGCAGCCCCCTTCATGAATAACAAGTAACTACCCCCCCCCCCCCCATACGCACATGCATCATATGTACACAAAACACATCTGCATGTGCTCATGCAAACCTATAAAGGTACACGTTCATAGCTCACACACACGTGTTTGTGTGCTCAGATATTATCTCTCTCACACATAGAGAGAGAGACAGACGTGCACACAAAGAGACAGGGCATGCTGAAGCTCACAGATGGGGGATCGTGTCTGCCAAGTGCTGTGCATGGAAAACTGTAATGACTATGATTACGACCTAAAGACTGTGTGGTTTACGTGATGAGCGAGACAAAGGCGGTTCACTGAATTTGTATTTCAGGTGTCCAGTCGGTACACCAAAGCTTCTAACCTCAAGTGCAAACACGATAATATGTCTATGAAATAATTTCTTTCTCATCTTCTCTTATTTTGCTGCTTCATCACAGCTTCCACTAATGTCACGGTCTTGAACACATGTTCTGTCCTGTACGCGTTATGCAGCCTCTAGAGCAGGGGTATTCAACTAAAATTCTGCAAGGTCCAGTTTGAGACAGGTTCCTTATGCAAAGGTCCGGAACATCACAATAATGTCTAATTTGCACTATATGATTTTGTGCTAAACATATTGACAAAGCCAAAAGTTGAATTAACATCTGTATGTAGTCAACGACTGACTGTCAAATTAAATAAAGTACAATGAATTAGCATCTAAACAATATTTATTATTACAGATTTCAAATTTAACTGGAAGAATTATAAATAGTACATACTATAATAATAGATACATTATCTTCTCTTATTTCAAGTAAAATAAAGGCTGGATTTAAACAGAAAGCTTTTGAAAAATGTGACTATAAATTACATTAATAAATAAAGTCCTTAATTTTAGAAAGAATTTAACTGAATTGTCATGCAGCTTCAAATTCAGTTTATTCGGGCGTCAAGTGATGTCACATCGCTGCTTTTAATATCGCTGATAAATAATATAACATGAGACATACTGCTCTTGAACTGGTTGTGGGAATAATAAACATATAAGAGTCCATCCATTGTTAAAGGCTCTCTTTAAGATTAGCTTAGATATATAGATATTATATAGATAAGCGGTCCACATTTCTCTGACTCACGTACTTTTCCAACTATCCGGTCTCTCAGTCTCCTGTCGCTCCGTGTGTGTGAACATCTCACTTGAGTCGAGGGCGGGGCTTAACGCAATACACACATGTGATTGGTTGAGTAGGCAAGTGACAGGATTTTCAAGGCGTGTGATTGGTCGTGAGTGTTTCCTGGACCGCTGAATGAGAGCTGCAAAGGCAGGAAAAGCTGCGCCGGTGAAATAGAAGCGATCCATCAACAGTTAATAATTCGGTAATAATAATTAGTTTTCGGTCCAGGGTCCAGAGACAACTACGTCTGGGTCCGGACCCGGACCGCGGTCCGCCAGTTAGTGACCACTGCTCTAGAGTCATGTCAACAATGCGGTGAGTATATAGAATGAACGGGAATACCAGGTTTAGTGCAGATGTAAGTATGCACCATAAATGCAGATGCCAGGAGTGATTATGCTTTAATATGCCATACCTTGCACAATGCATATCAAACTATTTTTTTTAACGCGACTCTCAATCAGCAATGAATCAATGTCCAATCATTCACAGAGACTTGTACTTTCTAACAAGGAAGATAGCGCTTGTTTTATGTCCCACTGCGCCCCTTACGGGCGGTCACCCTTTGGTCGATCCGATAGAGATTTATTAACATTTTATGTTATTTGCAATACCTACAAATACGTTTCTAATACTGTGTACAGCAAGCAATCTTGCTGAGTGCACTAACCTAAAACAAAGTCACCGTCCATGGCAAATGAAGTCCCCAACAACAGCGCTTGGAAAATCCACCAAATCGCTTGATTGCTTTTCTCACCCATTGGTTAGAATTCGCCACGAATCCACGGCAAACCAATCAGAGGACGGGTCACTGGGTTTGAAATTCCACCGCTTCTGTCAAACGCAAAAGTCACATGGGCCAGCATGGCCAACCAATGGAAGTTTGTGTTTGTTGTAAACAGACGGAACTGGCCAATAGTATGTTCGGAAGGCCGTTCACTTCCTGTTGACGTCAGTGGCTATCTGAGCAGCGTCTTGGGTGCCAGAAACTGGTGGGGAGTAAAGTAGAGTGAAGGAGGAGACTGGAAGGGATGAAAGGCTACGAAACAACAGGAGTCATCTTGGATAGGCATTCCACCGCTTGGCTATGGCTACATATGTAGAGAAGTGAGATCGGACGTTTTTTACTGACATGTGGATTGGTTGACGTACACCGAAACAAACAAGTAGTTAGCTAAGTTAGCTAACTAGTTTTGGCTGAGGAAGTCCAACGTTACAGCGCACGGCTAGCCCCCCTAGCCATTAACGTTATTACCGGGGCTGTATTCTTCCACCGACACAGCCCAACACATCGAAGACAGACAACATGGTGTCCTGGATGATCTCGAGAAGCGTTGTGTAAGTACCAAGACATTTGGGACTAAAGTCCATGAAGAAAATTCGGGAAGCGGATAGGTTTGAACTTTGTTAGCTTGCTCGGCTAACTTGTTGTCGTCCTTGGGCTAAGTTGTGACCTCGGTCATTTTACATTGTTTTGCAAAGTGCGAAGACTTTGCCAACAATACACGAGATAACGTGAGTCGGTGAACAGCTACCAGTCGCCACAAACACCGCTCCGCTTCTCTTGTCATAGGAATAGTGGTGGAAGTAGCTAGTCTTGAGGCTAAAGCTAATGCTAGCGTCTTGTTTATGAATCATGGCTGTGCACACACACTTGACTGGTGAGTCAGCCGTGAAACAATACGTAACTTTTTTAAAGGAATTATCGGCGAGGTGGAACTTTTCAAGCTGGGACATGTCCCTCTCTGAAGGAGTGTCGGGTACAGCCGTCATATCGAGATATTATTAGCAAGCCGTGCCCCGGTGTAACCTGGCAACCACAACTGGAGCGAGCGCACAGGAAGGGAGGCGAGTTTAACTGGATAGCTCACTCATAGGCGTCTGTGGGCATGCCACTGGAATAAAGTCAGATATTCATATTTAATACTCTGGGCCCAAATGTCTTTTTCTTTTTACCTAAAAACATTCTTTTGAATCCCCTTTTCTGTTGCTATCTCTCTCCCTGTATCCCTTTGTGTTTCTCTGCTTGTATACATTCAGGAACAGCAGTTGCATAACTTGGTCTGATGGATGATAGGAATGTGGTGGAAAAGACAGAAGGGAGTGGAGGAGAAAGACAAATAGGCTTCTCCACACCAGCCGTCTGTTTTGAGATAATGAACACATGCTTTTGTAACAGACACTGTTGTCAGAGGTCAATATGTGGGTCAAGGTGAGCTTTAATGAGAGCTCGGGCTTGTTATATAACCTTTCCATAACCGTGCTGCAACTGAACCACCGAAAGTACCACAATACAGTACCTCCAAAGTTCTCCATAGTTTTGCAGTTTTAAGAGACCAACATTAAATATTGAGATTCTTTAAGTCACCATATTTTTTTCATTTGCATTAAATAACTGGCTTATGTAAGGATCCACAGGTATCTGTAAAGCAAACATTGTACCATACCGATGGTGCCATTAACCCCTCACTGAACTTGAGTATATCTGGAGTTCAGATGGTATGCAGTGCAGTGTCTGCTTTCATTTCTTCTAGTCATGCTCAAACTAATGTGGTAGTACGCTGGCCTATAGATTCTGTCCCCCTGGAGCGTATATGGCTTTAATTTCTGATGGGTGTCCTTTGCCCATGTCAGGACCTTAAAACGAATACAAATGAAAACAGTGTATGTAGTGAGGGAGAACTTATTAAGTGTTTTCATGTGTTTTCTGTCTGAAGAGGAACCAGAAATTAGTCTGAAATGTCCTGGTCATGCAACAGTTAAAGAAAGTCCGATGCTGGTTTCCAGCTCTGTGAACTATTTTAAGGCAGCAGCCTGCAAGGAATGATTCTGAAATATTTGTGTCTCTCCTAGTCCCTATTTGTCTCTCTCGGTTTCTCTCTCTATCTGTCTCTAACGCTCTCTCTCTCTTCGTCTCAGCCTCACTTTTAGCGTTGAAAAAAACAATTGGTGTCAAACAGCCGCAGATATTATTCCCAAGGATGTGGACCTCTATGGTGATAATTATCTCATCGCACAGCTGTGTTCATGTGCTGATAAATGAAAAAAACAACAACACAGGAGGTGAACACCATCACAAGCTCATCTTTGATGCAGAAGCCCTGCAGCTCAGACGTGTGTTTGTTGGAATCGATTGTTCCAAACTGCGCAAGGTGTTTATGATACTCGAGTCATTAATGATTGAAAAATACCATCTTAAAACCTGCACTGATTCCGCCGTCACGTGTTGGAATGCTGTGTGTGGGCGGCCTGCTGCGGCCTGATCGCTCCTTCCTCTTCAGCAGAGTGAAGAACAAGCCTTTCAGGACAAGTAGGATTCACGGTGTGCTTTCATGTCCCAGTGGAACTTGGAACTATTTTCACAAGCTCCCGGTTGGATAACATTCTCATATAGCCAAATATTTGGTTATAGCTCATCCCAAAAAATGCAGCCTTTTGAAAGGCTCTGAAATCACGTGATGCATATGTGAATGATTGCTCAATGTGAAAACATCTCCTTCAAACTACCGTATGTATTCAAGTTTCTCACCAATACTACGTTTTACGAGATCACATGTGAACACATCAGGATACATTTGTAATTTACCATCTCCCAATACAAATTTGCATCGAACAGAACCTGAACGCACCATAATGTAACTAACGGGTACCTCAGTAAGTTGGCCGTTAGCAGAGCAACGACAGTCTATGGGAGCTACCACTGTTACCATAGACTGTATATAAGAGACTGTTACTGGCTCTCCTCCTGTCAATTAAAATATGGATTAGTTGTTCAGATTATGACATGATCAGAGACTAGAATAATCATGTTCTGATCACGTATTTTACAAAATATTGGCAGATAACGTCCGTCAGTAAAAAAATATTTCACACTGATTCTTAACGTTAAACTGTGTAGTTAATCTGCGGTTCACATGCGTGCAAACCACGAGGGGGGATCCGTACGGGTGGAGGATTAACAGTGGCCCCTTACTCCACTAGGAACTTGACATTAAGTGCCCTGTTTTAGAGCTGCGACGGGAAAACCTGATCTTTGAAAGCACTTTCTAAATCCAAAGGGAGTTTGTATTAATCCGACTGTTTGTATTAATAGATAACAAAAAAAAGTAGAAAAATGGTGATGCAACACACTGAGATGCCCTGAGAATCGCTGTGCATTCGTTGAGGGGAATCGTAATGGAATTGTGAGGCCAGTGAAGATTCATACTGCTATGTAATGACATCTTCATCTGATTTTTATTTTCCAACTAGACCCCTTTAAGCCTGGTTTATTTGACACTGCCTAAGTTAGCAAAGCGGCCTGCAGCCTTTTCTTACTCGGACAGCTCTCCTCTCACTTGGTTCAAGTCGCTGCGTCTCCCGACAGAGCACATCGGTGGAAATTCAGCCTGCCTGCAAAACCTAAACATTGTTTTACATAACAGCTAAAATTGTTTGCGAGAGCGACAAGTTAGCAAACTTTTGAATGCCGTCTCACACACTGCGCAAAGCCCCACCCTCAGTAAAACTGAGAGGGGAGAAAATAGCAAGTCAGACTGAAAATAGCAAGTCAGAATGTTTTTTTTAATTTTATACAGCTTCGGCCTTTGGTTAACTGTGTTTTTGGAGATTAGTTAAAGAAAAAAATCCATTTAAATCCCACCGGCGGTTTCAGAGAGCGTTAACGTGGTGAGCTCACAATAAGCATCATAACCGAAACAGGATGGTACAAGCATAAACCAGACTTCTTTTTTAAATTATTTTTTAAAATGTGTCCCCAATGAAAGTCAGTGGCTATTGTCATCTCAGTGTTCTTATGCCAAACGGAGTATGAGGATACGTAAAAGTCAGTGTTTTAATGTGGGAATATTCCGAGAGCTGTGAGAGCAGTCTAATGGCGTACGCCGTTTATTTCCCCAGGAGGAAATCCTCTGGGTATATATGTGCAGACCTGGACTGTAACCAGTCTCGTTTGCTGGAGCAGCAGTTCTCTCAACAATCCTCCCTCTGTGTTTTCAGGGGGGGGGACAAAGTCATGTAATCAAATTCTTATTCCTGAAGCTCAAACCAGATGGTGCAAGCTCAAATCTTGGATGGAGATCTGTTTTTCTTTTTCTTTCTCTCTCTCCTCTCTTTCTCCTTCGTCTTCACTGTCTCAGTGTTTCTCCTGTGTTTGTTGCCCTTGTTCTCTCTTTTCCTTTGCGCTCTCTCCCTCTCTCTCTCTTATCGTCCTGTCCTCCCCCCCTCACTCCATCTGGTTGTTGGTGGTGTACGGTGTCAGGAAACTGGGGAAATTGACCTGGAGCCCAGAGTCGAGGTCTATCTAAAAGCTATTTTCTCAGCTGCATGCAGAGAAGGGGGGGGGGGTGTTCAAATGGGAAGAGGTCGAATAAGGAGGTCGAGAAGGGAAATGGAGAGATGGTAGTTTTGGTTTGAAGAAGGGGCCCCTGCTTTTCACTAAATTGTCTCAAGAACCTTTTCGGTGTACGTTCAACTTTTTTCTTTCTGTGAGATCGGTTTATGGAGACACTGGGTGTTTACTGAAAGCACATTCAAGACCTTTTAAGAAGAATAATAAATGTTGTTGTATCGGCTCTCACAAGAACTTTCACGTGCTGTCCAACACCAACAGCTCCGTTAGTCCGCCCATAAACAAATAGAATATCATGTTAATCACGTCGTCCTATTGCATGTTGCTAATGCAATACTTAAACTAATGTGATGCCGTCGGCACTAATTGCTGATGTAGGCTATTTTACTTTCTCAGGTGTCCTAAAATCAAACCGGACAATCAACCCAACCTTATTAATGGACTTCAATGATAATTGAGTAAGATGCTCTGCATTTCATAGACACCAATCAGCTAGTTTCAATGCTCACTGTTGAGTGTCTGCTGTGTAGGTAGTGGTGGATGAGTGAAGGAGGGATTTGGGATGCGAACCACAGCAGCGTGATACTACAGGCTTCCTTCACCGATTTCATTTTTACACCGATGCATGTTCTGACATGATCAAGGCTCGGAATGCTCCGTCGTCACTGTTGTTGAGAGAACACCTGTGGACATGCAGACAAAAAAACCCTGTCATAAAATCGGTCGCGTGCGTGCTTGAAATTACGCTAATCATTTGTAAGAAAATTTGAAATCCTAAATCCTGGACTGCAGAATTCACGGCGGCTGATGTGAGCTTGCTAACGCTGTTGTTGCTGTTGTGGTTGTCAAGCTTGTTTATTACTGTCTTTATGTCCTCCACCGCGGGCCCAGCCATGTGTGAGCAGGAGCTCTGTGACTACATTCTCACTCCAGTCAAAGCCAATCAGGAGCAATTGAGACACAAATACCGGCTATTATCACTGCATCAGCAATCGCCTTTCATTATCCACCAGCCAAACAAAAGGCCTTGCAATCACTGTCGGGGAGAGTCTCACTTGCATGCGGTGGCACAAATGTACAGCCTGCTGCTGCTCCGCTTTCTCCACGACAACACACCAATGTCAGAGAGGGCAGTGTGTTCAACTTTTAAATTTGGGCCGACGATCCGGCACCGCTATTCTCCACATGGGTGCAAATAAAGCACGGTGAGTTCACAGTGACATGTGGACAAGGAGAGAGAGCACGCACGCTCTGGCAGCCTTGCTGTTTCTATAGCAACAGCAGGAAAATAAACGGCTGTGGTTATTGGCGGCTCGCCCGCTGCTGAAGGGACTCTGGTCAGTGTGTCTGCATCGAAGGCTACAGTGCGTCTGTTTGTAGGCTGCTGTTATTGTGAAATCCTCCCCATTTCCAGCGCTTATCTTTGGTCTGTAGGATTCCATGCTCCTCTGGCGTGTCTCGTTCAGTCATCCCCCCCCGTGCAAGCGCATCAGGGTTGTGGCAACGGGGAAGTCAAACAGGTGGGGACCAGGGTATCAATGCATCTGTACCAGGCGCTCTGCATCAGCACCTCTTCAGATTTCTAAAACATTCGGTCGATGAAATCCAAACCACATGCTGGTCGGGCTAAAACAAGACTGTAAAGGACTACATGGTATTCTTAGTCCGTGTAGATTGACATTGCAGGCGTCGTGAAAGTGTCTGCGCATCAAGGTGATCGGATGAGATGAAGATGAAACGTGAGCAGAGCCCTCTTGACTTGAGTCAAGTTGGATTGCCTTCCTCGCTTCCGTTTCTCTTCTCGCGCACCGATTGGCTGAAGCTGAACAGACAATCGGAGTGTTTTCTGTCTCCGGCGGGCTCTGCTGCCAATTCAACATGCTTAATCAGCAAAAAGCCACCAACAAGGGTTGACTAGTTACAACGATTCGAGATGCACTGTAAAAATAATCAAATTAAATATATGTATGTGATGACACAAACATCATTTGAAAATTGGATTATAAGCCAAATACAGTACAGTAGAAATACAGTGGCTGATTATCTCACACACAACAAGCCATATACATGTCAATTTAACCAATGCATTAGTGGCCGCCTACACACTGTGCTAACACAAAGAAGAAGAGACCATGAGAGAGTAATGATCTAATTAGGTGACTAAGTGACAAAATGTTACAATAAAGGCAATAAAATGTGTCTCAGCGCTTTGGATATGGAAATTATGAACACATTAAAGCATACATACATAAATACATACAAGTACAGACTCTGAGAAAGTCCTCCATCTGCAGTCATGGAGACCACTGATGCCGTGCCTGCATCATTGTTTTTATAGACTGCCCATCAACTATTTTCAAGCTCAATAAACTCAATACAAATATTTGACCAGAATTCCTCCCCTGCAGACTTTGAAATCCTCCAGGACACCGAGGATTGTACTGAACTACATTCTACCACATTGCAGTGCGACGAGGGTCAATTAATTAATGGCGTGCGCGTGTTTGTTTGTGTGAGGACCAAAGAATGTTAGGGAGGGATTGGATGGAGGGAGTGTCCTGCTATAAATTGATTGTTTTTCTTGCACACACACACACACACACACACACGGTCCTGTCAGTGAGAATATATGGTCTGCTGCTTGGAACGGAGAGAGTGGACAAACTGCCCTTATTACTGTGGTGTCTGTGGGTGTGGATATTCATTCTTTTCTTTGTGCTTTTCAGTGTGTGTGTGTGTGTGTGTGTGTCCGTGTGTGTGTCCGGGTAGAAAGAGAGCTCTGTTGGTGTCAGTGGATGGTGCACAGTAGCCACAAAGACATGTAGGCTTGGTCTCTCTGTAAGTGGTTGGTCCTTTCTTCTCAATTATAGCGTTTATCTCACCTCTGAGGTGAAGACCACAACATGGTTCAACGTTAATGTTTTCTTTTCTTCACTTGCTCAGTGGGGGATGTGGGTCACAAATCTAAAACCAGTAGTACATTTTGACTTTGCCCTATACAAGTTGTTGTATTTATTAGTAGCAACAAATATAAACTGTCATGTTCCAGTTTTCTTATCTGGCGTTTTGCCCTCCTTGTCTAACACCCTGCAACTAAACTCCTGTTTCAATTCAGCTCATAAAATTGGTATTTAAGCGTCGGCATTTCTATAATTTTTTAGAACAAGGATTTAATGCGCATAGGAGACGCTTGATAGGACAAGTTTAACTGGAGCTGGCTGTATGTAATCAACGATAATCAAACATGTCATTATAAACAGTAAAGGTTACCTGAGGGGCCGGTAGAAGCCAAAGCAGTGTTGTGAGATGTTCATGAAATGAAGGTCCACTTTGCTATAGCACTAATTGGTTTAACTTACGTACCTTTCCAAACTCTCAATGACTACGTTTACACCAAATATAATTTTTTTTGCCCTTATTCCGAAAGACAATATTCCAAATCAGCTGTTAACATGGCTAATAAAACTGAATATTCCACTAATATTCCTGTTAACATGCGGTCAAGCGTATTCTGATGAACGTCAAACGACCCGGGCTGCATCCTCCTCGCCAGCGAATCCCACGTATACGCCATTCAGGGCTTTTGGACAGCTTGATGCCGTTTATTAAGTCAAAATACGGAAAAGTGAAATGGCAGGAACCCGTCAAAAAATGTTTTCCCCAAAGTTTTCCACCAGTGTGCAGACACAGACTCCCTCTTTCATTCCTCAACCACCTTCGCTATAAGGTTGACTTTGTGATTATTTGCGCATATCCAATAACCTGTTGATATCCAAGTCCTTCATAATGGTTAAAAGTATGTGTGCTTCTCCTTCCTTTTGGACATGCATCTCTGCTGCAGCTTTGCAAACTGTTGGCTAGTTCGTGAACAAAGCACAGGAGCTGCTCGTAAAACCGTAAAGAGGCTTTGTGTCACACAGTGCCATTAAAACCCTCCATTGAGACGCATGTTCTGAATGAGCGGTATACTCGTCCAAAGAATGCTCCTAAAACCAGAATAATATCGATGTATCTCATGTCAGAAAATGCTCCTTTTAGACTAAGACCTAATTCAGAATATCCAAACAGAATATGATGTTTACATGAGCCACGTCACATTGGGCATATTGTCATATTTGGAATAATAGTGGAACATGGGTATGTAGTCCCAGTACGTAGTCATTGTCTCAAAGCTCTTTTGTTTAATTTACAGATAGTAATGTGTTCTATTTAGTTCTTCAGCAGTGCAGCGTAAAAACACCCACATCCTAAAGTCACTAACGTTCAAACAATGTGTATTTTGAACATTGCAAATACTTTTTTTTTAATATCCCCGCACAAAATAAGAGTGTAGTGGTGTTTTGGATACCTGCACTGGACCAGAACAGGGAACCAAAGCCCACATTACCCGAGCCGCAGCAGGAGATTACAGGGGAAACATTGAGTCACTGTCTTGTGTTCCAGTGGTGTTTTAGACTCTGGGTCAGAAGCTAACACCCGGTCGTAGCAGCATATAAATACCTTTCCCAGATTGTTCTGCAGGAACACAGGCTGGCTTTTAACTGGGGGGGGAAACTGGGAGTTTTTTGTGTAAGCCTCTGTATACTTTGGATTCTTCCCTACTGCCATTTTGGTTTTGAGTGTAAAATCCACTTCACAAGCGTGCGGGGATTGTAGGAACCCAGACAGAGAAGACAGAGACCATCTGTAGGCTTTAAACAGGAAACAGAGCGATTCAATGCTTCAGTGTTTTCTCCCACCATGTGAAAACCCACACACACTAATCCAAAAGGCCTGCGTTACGGCTGCGTCCATTCGCATATTCAAACCATCTTTAAATTCTTGTGAAGCGGGAAGACGCTCTCCCACATCGAGGCGGGGCCGTCAGCGTTGTCACAGTTTTTCCTGGTTTGCGAGAAACATTTACTCAAAGGCTAGTTGGGGTGACTTGCCATGTGACTGTGATTAAAATGAGAGGCTTCATGTGCGTTCTCTCTCCCCCGCAGGCTGTGTTTCGGGACTCTGTATCCTGCATACTACTCGTACAAAGCTGTGAAGACCAAAAACGTCAAGGAATATGTAAGTACACGAGCGCCACCCGGCATGTGTGGACGACCCGCTGGATGTTTGTGTGAATCGACTGCAAACGCACACACGGACACCTAGCCCAACCTGCATTCAGACTTGCATGTGTGTAAAAGCTAATCAGATATTGATAGGGGAGATATTTCACTCCCCTAAATATTTTTTGGGGAACAAACCACAAGTTGTTGCATGCACCCGATTCCTGAGTGAAATAATGTTAAATGTATAATTGGATAATTTGTCTTGTGGCATGCTAAATCTCCAGTCCAGAGTTTATTTTTTTGGTTTTGAGTATTTGGTCTGCAACTGAACAGTTCTTAGTGGATCTTTTTTTTATTTCTGTTTGTCTTCGTCCACCTCTTGAGTGCAGAGAGTGTTGCATTCATATGAATGGAAACAGACGCGTCATTTTGTTTGTGTAGACTAACACCGATGAGTTTCTCCTCAAAGAATCAGACAAAATCACGCTTCACACGTTTCTTGTGTGAAAAAGAGCAAAAACCAAAGCTAAATATATCTCAGTGGACTACGACCAAAGTGACACGGAAACCAGTACTACAGCGTACATGGTGGGACCCAATACTCCAGTTTCTATTCCTGCAAGCGGTGAATTGTGCTTTAATTCAATTCAATTCAGTTTATTTTGTATAGCCCAAAATCACAAATACAAATTTGCCTCTGAGGGCTTTACAATCTGTACACATACGACATCCCTGTCCCGGGACCTCACATCGGATCAGGAAAAACTCCCACTAAAAAACAAGGGGAAGAAACCTTCAGGAGAGCAACAGAGGAGGATCCCTCTCCCCGGATGGACAGAAGCAATAGATGTCATGTGTACAGAATCAACATAACAGAGTTACAGCACATTCAATGGATGTCACAGAAATTATTCATGAGTAGTAGGCATGGCCACGACCCAGATGACTATGATCCACGACAGCAGACGGAGGTGAAGATGAAGGGCATCGGCAGGGCCACCATGGAAGGGAACAGGACCGGCTTCAGACAGCCACGATCCATGGACGCTTGAGGAGAGGAAGCACAGAGGCTCCCGAGAGGAAGTAGAGTTAGTAATGAGCATTAAAGAGACATTAATTTATCTAGAAGTATAGAGAGGAGAAAATGAGAGGGAGAAGAAGATATAAATCCCTCGGTGTTTCCCTAAGATGCTCCCTGGCAATATAAGTCCATAGGAGCACCCCAGGAGCACCTGAGGAGGGGAAGAGGAGGAGAGAGAGAACAGGAGAGAGGAGCTCATTGTATCCTAAAATGTTCTTTACACGTACATTATTTACAGAATGATACAAAATTGCCTCAAATCAACCAATGATGGACTCAGCCAACCCTTTCAGTCCCTTTGTCAGGTTTGTCCGATATTCTTTTTTTATTCCGATTTTTTGCATAAGACGAAATACAGAAGAGACAAACCTATAATGGAGAAAAGATGTTTATGTTCAGGTTAGAGCTCCCTCCCAGTTGAGATTAAATGAGTACTACTTCAGAAACTCGGATTCCAACAATCTCGAGGATGTGACGTGAGAGTGTGAGCTGAGCATTACTGCTGATAGTTGTGCAAGTGAAATCCATTTTAAATGTGTCCTTGGTAATATCTGCATGAGCTTGTCCAGTTGTAGTGGATTTGAACTGAGTGGCAGAGGGACAGACGTGACTCCTGGATCTTCTCCACATACTTTTCATGGACTTGTTTTACTGCAACGCTTTTTTAAAATCCCCAGCCGGCTGCCCACCGCTGGTCATGTTGGTGAAACACGTGTGTGTCGGCAGACTTCGGGAGCACTTTCCAACGTCATTCATAGCAGAATGTGAATTCTTTCCATCTGAAGGGTTGCATGGGAACATATACATGCATGTAGATGTGAGGGGCTCGGAGGTGTGTTTTTCCATTGAAGTTGGCTGATGTAAGTAATGCCAGTGAGAGTGAAATCCCAGTCCTCTTGAGTTAGTAACACATTCACACAGGGCTTAAACGCAGCCGCTCACAGATTGAGCGGTGCAGCCTCCCCCTCTTTGTCTCGCCGGCTGCTTCTGTTGCTTGATCGCTGCCGTTACCGATTCTCAGGTCCACCTCCTTTGGGTGCGTCAAAGCTGTTTGGTTGGTAGAGGCAAGAATGACAAGTTGCATGACAGCTGTGGAAACTCACACAGTCTAATCCAGTAGTCCTGCAATACATTCTCCCTTCACAAACCTTAAATCCTGTTTTTTTACCAGAGATGAAGACAGTCACGATCATCTAACCCAAAGGAATTCACAAGCCTGAATTCAATTTTTTCCATTAAGCGCACACATGTGAAGGATTGGTGAAACGGGCTGTGGCTGACTTCCTGTGACTTGAGCCACAGCGTTCCACCACCAGAGGTTACTCCAGTTCATAGTAGACTTACATGCTATACAGTAGACCGTAGACACAGCAACGGTGAGCAATCTTGCTCAAGGACACAACAACACGGACTGGCTGAGCCGGGGTTTGAACCACCGATCCTCCGATTGAAAGTCAGACCTGCTAATGACTTCTCGGCTCCAATGGAGATGTTGATGATCACACATTTAGATTCACTATGATGCGCTTACTGTTGAGGCCATCATTTTTCTCAGTTGTGAAACAATATGTTTCATATAGAGTCCTATCACATCGCACATTTAAACTGTTCTGATGAGTGACATTACATTACATTTAGCTGACGCTTTTATCCAAATTGACTTACAAAAAAAAAAAAAACACTGAGGTGGAATTACCAGTACACCCATAGATCACATGGTAAAGTCAGTGTAGTTAGTGCAGTGGATGAGGGTGTGGCCTGTGGTGTTGCTTGCACACCTCACACACCCAAGTCACAGCTACAGAGGACAACACACCAGGGCCGGACTTCACCATTAGTCACCTTACAGCGGTAAGAGAGGAAAACTGCCAAACGGTGGCTGTTTTATGATGTTTAGATACGAAAAACTAAAAACTAACTCACTGCACCCTGAAATTCTTACAAAATGTCCCCAAAAGGGCTTAAAGAAACAGCAACTCTACTTTAAAACACTTTAAAACACTGTAGTACTACATTTACCTGACAGATTCAGATTTGACTGAAATATGATGCATCATCGTTCATCAATCTACTCAGCATCGTATTGAAAGCTCCACCTTGTGCAGACATAAAGTAAATGTACGTACAATATTCTGAAAATGTACGTCTTTTACTCCACCCAAAGAAAACATTTTAATTCCGCACTTTTATTGGTTTAGTAGGGCAATGTTATTAGTGTTATTAACAGACTGTATACAGGAAGTGGACATAGTCGTAATGACGTCTCCCGTAGGTTTGTGGACTGTCGTTACGAAACCTTGAGTTTGATATTTTAATGAACAGAAGTTACCATACCTGTAATGTGGAGGAGTGACATAGAGACGCTGTTTATGTCTCTGATCGCGGCAGCAACCTGTCAATCACAGAAAGCCCCGTGAACACATCAAGAGAGTAGAGTCATTTTCTCACAGACGTCTATACAACCAGAGGAGTCGCCTCTTGATGGTCAGGAGAGAGAATGCAACGTATTAAGACACTTCCACATCGGCGTCACTCTGCAGAACCGGAGGTTGCCGCCTGTTAGCATGCTACATGTTAGCATGCTACATGCAGCATCCAGCAGGCAAAGTGAACCGCAGTCTGCTCTGCTGCTGACGACATGTGTGCGTCCTTCAGAGTGCGGTGTGCTTGTTTATTTTAAAGTGTATTAATATTAACTTTTATTAATATATCAACGGCTAAGTGTGAAGGCAGATCAGATGAGATGCAAAGACCAGAGACTTCAGGCTTTATAGTTGGATGTGTCGTACTCTCCACTCTGTAGAGAACACTTTCACTTTTTACAGATTTCTTTCACTAATTATATCTGTTTTTCTTTGCAGTCGCTTTAAAGCTGCTGCCAACAGGGCTCAAAACTTCCTGCATATGCTTCACATTAAAACGTCTACCAGGAAAGGGAGGGATGATGCCCTTTTAATGTAAAACAGCAGAGCAGCAGAGTGGTGGGTATGACGGGACTCTTGTGTATGCAGACACCCAGATGTAGTATAAACAGAACTGTATGTGTGTCTTTTGTCCATGTCTGGTCTTGGAATAGATCCAGCCCTGACTCGTGATCAGTGCGGAAAATGTTCCCAAATGAGAGGGGAATAATGGCCGTGAGATTAAAGATGTGCACACACCACTTGAAGGGTAATTTCATACATGTGTATGATCCACCACGGGGTTCTGCTTTGTCTGCAGTTATCCTCACCCTAAAGTCATTCAAAGTCGGATCAATCGCTCAACGAAACACGCAAATTGAATTGAAGAAATTGTGATGGCTACTTTTACAATCAACACAACACAAAGGTAAACCAAAACACTGGCAACAAGGAAGATGGTGGGGAAATACAAGCAAAATCCAAACCATTACGGAGCTTGTTGGCAAGAGGCGTAGCCAAGTATTTGGTGACGTGTTAAAGACCAAACTATTGGCCGATTTAAACGGGAAAATGTTCCGCTCATTGGTGGATAATGAAAATAACCGCAGCCCTCTTTGCGCTTACGTTGACACAGTTGTTGTTTTTACTCATTTAAAGTATTTCAAAGTTATTTTGCTGAATGAAAGTCACCCGCTGATGGAGCGCAGCACGGGCGGCCCCTATTGGTCCGTCTCCTCTGCTGCCCTTTGGGGCCCTTTGGCTGTAAAGAGCTGATGTCAGGTGTTTTTTCTTTCTTTCTCTTTTAATGGAAGGCAGTTATTCAGAGACGGGGCCAGTAAATGTCTACTATTGCCTCAGGAAGGTAAAATGGCTGCTGTATATTTCACTGAGGTCACCTCTTAATGTCTTCCCCCCGCTGATGAGATAAGGAGGGAGGGGGGGAAAGGAAAAGAGAGAGAGAAAGAAAGGAAAAAAACTTGCTCTCAGAGAGAAAAGAAAGGGGGTATGAAGTTGAAGATGAAAGGAGAGAGGTTGAAGAGAGACAGAAGCAGTGGAGGCACACAAGTGGGCTGAAATGTATAAATTAGATGTCTTCTCCGTCTCACTGGCTCAGTTTCACTCTCTCCCCTTTACATTTATCATTCCTGTGTGTGTGTGTGTGTGTGTGTGTGTGTGTGTGTGTGTGTGTGTGTGTGTGTGTGTGTGTGTGTGTGTGTGTGTGTGTGTGTGTGTGTGTGTGTGTGTGTGTGTGTGTGTGTGTGTGTGTGTGTGTGTGTGTGTGTGTGTGTGTGTGTGTGTGTGTGTGTGTGTGTGTGTGTGTGTGTGGGGAGGGGGGGGGGGGAGTTCACCATGAGGTCACCAATTAACCAGTCCAGCAGAAATGTGAGTCAGACTTGTGTGAGAGTTTGTGCTTGTGTGACAGGTGAGTGTGTGTGTGTGTTTTGTGTGTCCCTCTCCGGTTCTCAATCTTACAAACGCAGACTTTGCTCCCTCACACACACACATGCACGCACAACCACTGACATTTCATTAGCTAGTGTCAGTGTGTGCTCAGTCATGCGGCAGCGGTCGGGTCTGGCTAATACCACTAGCCTGCCATGTGACCGTCTGCCCGCCCGCCACCGTCTACCGCCGGTTTTGATATGGAAATCCAGTGCAGAACAGCCTGGAAAGCCCTCGAAGAGGGAAGGAGGGAGAGGCAGAATCCAGCATGGAAGCAAAGAGAAATCAAATCCTGAAGCTCGGTCTCACGGCGACGGGCCTAAAGGGGAAAGAGGTGCGGGGATGAAAGAAAAAGAGAAGAACACAATACAAACCTCAAATCCTGCATCACTTACTAAGAAGTTTTGTTTTTCTCAAAACTATGTCTGTTGGCTTTTTGTTCAATTTGAATAAACACATTTGTGAAATCTCTCAATCCATTCAACAGCACACAGCATTCTCAGTCAGGAGAGAAACATAATATTAAATATAAGTAATGAAAGATAAGAAAAAAACCTCTACGTTAACACAGTCAAGAAACTAAATAATTATTTACTTAGGGGAAATATTCAAACAACAACAAAAAAAATCTATACACGTATGAAATCCACATATTCTATCTTTAACAGGAACGACACGCTCTGTCGCTTCCCTCTTTCCAAAACATCTCGAGCTGGAGGACACTCCCACATACAATTAACTTGCATTCTATCTACTGACCAGCAGGGGGCGACTCCTCTGGTTTAAAAAAATAAGTTTGATTGTATAGAAGTTTGAGAAAATGACTACATAAATTATGGTCTATTTAGAGTCAAATAGACCATAAAGAGTATGCGTATGCTTTAGGGCGGAGGTATCTTGTGATTGACAGATTGCTACCACGGCTGGGAGTGGTCAGTGTTTTTGTCTTGGAACTGAAACCCTTTCAGTGTGTTCCCTTCACGTTGGTAGCACCTTAGGGCCACTGATATGGCTCGTTGTATCGTCCATTTTTAAACGATACGATGAAGGTAGACAGACGTTACAGTGAGGAACTTGGTTATGAAACAGAGGGTTACTAAAGGGAACCTGGTGCTTGGAAACACTACCACCTTCGTCCACAGGGTCCACTAAAACCAACACAGCATGGAAGTTCCTTTAAGAGATCTGTAATGCTTTTTGTTTCCGATCAAGCAGACGTGGCTTTTCTGAAGTGTGGCGCTCCATTGTTCAGTGTGCTCTCCCTTTGTGTGTTTGTGTAGGTACGATGGATGATGTACTGGATTGTGTTTGCCCTCTACACTGTGGTGGAGACCATCACCGACCTCACACTGACATGGTGAGTTATATATATATACACACACACACACACACACACACACGGTCGTATCTAAGATAACACCCAACAATAATCACGCAGCCATCTTACTTAATCATAGTCTTAAACTTTCCTCTGGTCTGTCCACTGTGTTTTAGTGATGGTAGGATTCTATCCCCAGTGGAAAGGGTCTTCTGATATGAATTATGTTGATATATGTAATTCCAGTGTCAACCAATGTATCAGAAAGGCTTTGTAGTAATGAGAATGACAGATGGGAGAATATGTTGGACAGACAAACGAAAGACAGCGTTGTGGGAAACGCCATTTGAAGAAACGAGCATTTAGACACAAGCAATGGGGTGGTTGAAGCACCACACTACTATTTTTGTTTTGCTCATTTTGCTATTTGTATAATCTGCACCTGGGGAGCTGTGCCCAAATGAAGCTCTTGTTAATGTTGGGCTTGGCCAACATTTTGTGTGTGTGTGTGTGTCTCCAGGTTTCCTCTGTACTATGAGCTGAAGATAGCCTTCGTGATCTGGCTGCTGTCCCCCTACACAAGAGGAGCAAGTCTCATTTACAGGAAGTGTCTGCACCCTCTGCTGTCCTCCAGAGAGAGGGTAAGATCATCCATCCAGCCATATTTCCTGTTGGGAATATTACAGCTGCACTACTTGTTGTACTCGATGAAATTGTCTGCTAGAAAAACTATTGATCGTCTCCCCTGCAGGAAATAGATGAGTATATCGTGCAGGCCAAAGAGAGGAGCTACGAGACCATGGTGAACTTTGGCAAGCAGGGACTGAGCATCGCAGCCACCGCTGCCGTCACTGCAGCCGTCAAGGCAAGTGCCCCTGGCTCCCACTCTGCATTCTGTTTGATACTCGGATTTGCCCAAAATAATTCCCAATAGTATGACACTTTGTAGCCTCCAGTATATCTGATTCTTCTGGCATTTCATCAAATTAGGACAACATTTCCCATAAATACCACGGCTTCCCGTCCCCACTCACTAGCCTCTCTGTCTTTACTGAATAGGATTTTTCCTCATTCTCTTTCCTATCTGACTGTGTTTGAGAAGGGTGTTCTCCTCATGCAGTAAAGCAATGCAGCAGACTGCTTCACTCAATTGGAACAGAATGTACTCTCTTGCTGTGTGTGTGTGTGTGTGTGTGTGTGTGTGTGTGTGTGTGTGTGTGTGTGTGTGTGTGTGTGTGTGTGTGTGTGTGTGTGTGTGTGTGTGTGTGTGTGTGTGTGTGTGTGTGTGTGTGTGTGTGTGTGTGTGTGTGTGTGTGTGTGTGTGTGTGTGTGTGTGTGTGTGTGTGTGTGTGTGTGTGTGTGTGTGTGTGTGTGTGTGTGTGTGTGTGTGTGTGTGTGCCTGAGTGTCAGATAATTCCTATTGATCTGCTATCTAAGGCCTCACTGCACTGAGGTAATCCCAGCCAGTGGGCATCTACTATTAAAAGTTCACAGCAGATGTTATCTAGCAGGGCTTTAGCTTGATCGAGAACATGGTTCAATAAATGAGAGAGATAAGATTGTGAAGGAAGGAGCATGATATATTTGATACACTTACATGCACACTGGTGTCCTGGATTTGAGGCTTGTTCTGGTTTTGATCATATGTGGGACATGGTGCGTGTCAAAACCTGACGGGCACAATGCCAGTTTAAAGGGCACCTGCCCTGCTCGTTTTCAGGTTCATACTTGTGTTTTGGGGTTCTCCGAGAACATTACTTTATTTTTCTCAGACTGTCTGTCTTTTGGCTGCTGTCACTTTAAGTCCCCCCCATCCTCAAAAAACCCCGTCTGCTCTGATTGGCTTGCGATAGAACCACGGTGCTACCTTTACAAAGATAGTTCTCAAGCTGTGGATGGACATACAATGTGGTTTCCATAGTTTCAGCTCACAAAACGGCACATTCTGCCTTACGGAATGAATAAAGTATAGCTCCTTCACAAGCTCTTGAAATGTACTCCTTTGAGACAGCCCACTGTTACTCTTCAATTCAATTAGTTTGTGTTGGACTTCAATTTAGCCCCAGTGTTCCGTGAGTCCCATCTAATAAAACCCCGGAGAAATTACTGATTTTTATTTATATATATGTATGTGTGTGTGTGTGTGTGTGTGTGTGTGTGTGTATATATATATATATATGAACAAAGGAGCTCTGGATCAGAAGGATCAATGTCAAGGGAGTGGCTCTGTGAACTAAGAGAACTGCAGTGTATGTGTCCTTATAGTGGTTCCAGTGTGAGACTAGTAAAAGCCCTCCTGTCCCTGCTAACCTTAAACATGCCATAAATCACTGCTTCTTTCACTCTCCAACATTCTACTCTCTCCCTCTCTCTCACGCTCTGTGTCTCTGTCTTTATTTGTCTCGTCTCTGTCTCCTTTTATTTCTGTTGCCTCCCCTTGTCTGTGTTGCTTCTCTTATTTCCTCTCCCTCTGTGTTTTATCATCACAGTTTTAGGTCACAGTGCTATTTCAAATCCCTTAAAAGCTTTTTTTGTGTTTTTAAGCTGGAATTTGATTAACCTTGGCGTGTACAATACAACCAGCTGCGTCGCACATAAAAACCATCTGTCTGAACTGAACGCGGCCGACAGACTGAGACGAGCCGCTCAGAGAGCACTTTGAAAGATTTCAGCAGGGACTGCAGCCGCGCTTTTGGTTTACAAATGCATCGCAGCCTTTTTAGCGTGCCATTTTGTTGAGTAAGAAACTCTCACACACATTTCCAGCTGCTATATGCACCACCCTCCATTGTGCACGCAGCATACATGTCTATTAATGTGCATGCGGGCTAGGCTCATCTGAAGTGCGTCTGTGAAGCCTCCACAGGTGTGAAGGAGCAGACCTGTCGAGTCCTTACGGCCTCCTTCAATTACAGCATTATACATTTACATAGAAGACGCTTGTATCCCGAGCAAATACAATAAGAGCATTTGACCACGGGGATGCCAGAGTACATCAACTTCAACTGTAGCCGTTGTGGCTGCGCTCTCTGGTCTGTGAGCTGTGACTGTGCTGAGACTCTCCTCAGGTCGTGCCCTCAGGACACAAGTGAACCGAACCGCCACTGCGCCCCCGCTTAATACTGCACACACCACATCTATTGCGTCTGTCCATCCGGGGAGAGGGATCCTCCTCTGTTGCTCTCCCGAAAGGTTTCTTCCCTTTTTTCCCCTGTAAAGGGGTTTTTACTATTTTTTTGGTGCAGTTTTTCCTGATCCGATGTGAGGTTCCAGGACATGGATGTTGTATGTGTACAGATTGTGAAGCCCTCAGAGGCAAATCTGTATTTGTGATTTTGGGCCATACAAAATAAATTGAATTGAATTGAATTAATAACTATGTCAATCTTTAACATTTTATTTTACATTTCACAAAAATAATACGGCATAGCGTACAAATGACAAAACAAAATGCAAATAACATTCGACTATCTGAGTAAACCATAAGCTTAGCATAATTGGATATTTCCAACTTATTCTGAACTGTATACAACTACTAACTCTGAAACACATAATTTCTCCATTTTATTCAGACACAAATAAAATACATACTTTTATTCATATTTGTTTACATTTTTTTTTATAAATGCTGCTAGCCTGTGCTGCCACAGTGACGTCTGGTGGATGATTGATGGTTATCAAAAGGCATGTTCTTGCTACGGAATCTTTTTCTCAAACTACTTTGCGGTGATGGGCTGATTATTTGCTGATAGCAATGTGCAAAGTTTCTTTGGATGAAGTGGCAACATTGTACTCATTTAGCAAGCTGGCTAGTTAACCAGCTAGCCAGTAGGACTAGCCAATCACAGCCCAGTAGAGCAGGACTAGGGGAACCTTCTTGGGGGTGAAGCGTTTCTGTGGTGGTGGGAACTGTAATTATTGTGCAAACTGTATCACTTCTTCTGGCTTAAGCTCCTTGGTGAGGTTTCTTTTATTATCATTTGGTCAGGATGATGTGCTGCTTCTGCCCCGGCCTGCCCACCAGCTAACCTCTTGTGACTTTGTTTCTCTTTCTCTCTCTGTACTGACGTCCTTCTTTCTTCAGGGTGTGTGTGCTTCATCAGGCTTCTCTGGGAGATAAAACCCGTCAGTGTAAGCAGCATGGACAGACTTTTCTATTTCACACCAGCACTATTATCCATGACTCCATGTTTCCCCATCCTTTTCTGTTCTTTTACCAGACATGGTTGCTGAAAATACATCTTGGTGTTTATTTCCATCTTGTTCTTAGTGTTAAAGAATCATCAATTTAGCATTTGCAAACACATTTAACGTTTTGTTTAGAATCTAATTGTTCTTAATTCATATCCCTTAATTGGAGGATTGTTCTTCGTTTCTTTCACCCGTGCTTAAACCTTTCATTTCATGATAACACTTGAGGTGTTCTTCCTGTTTCTGTTTTTGTTCCTCCAATGTTGCTGTTTCTCATTTTGTGAACTGTTTCCATGACGATATCTTCATCATTGTAGAATTTAGTTTTTTTGTTAATAATATCCCTCATGATCATAGCATTTGATGTGCTTCAGTGCTGAATGTGGAGTGAGCGTTATTGATTTGTCTCATCAACCCTGTGAGCACTGGTCAGGTCCTTTGTGGACTGAATGTTGGTTTAAAGGGTGAGCGTCGGCCAAAGTAAACCACCTAAAATGTCTAACTAGTTCTAATGTAGAATCAGTGGACATGACACAATAATCATGATGTGCTTATGCAATGAAGGTTAAATGCTTATGGTCATGACCTCTGACCCCAGCATCTTATGTAATATTCAAACATTGGCCACACAATGTCATTGTTTTCCAGTAGTGTGGCCACTATGAAGGAAATGCATTTTAATTTAAGATGTTTAATTTTTATTCTCCAAGAACAAAAGAACAGCAGTAATGTTTACAAGAAAACTAATAATAATTCTAAAGTCGGCAAACCTGAAGGTTTATTTGAATACTCCGGGAGCCAAAGCATGAAAGTTCAAAGCAAAGCGATGAAACGCTCAGTGGTCTCTTGAAATGTCACATCACAGACTTTTCTACCACACATATTGAGTTTGTTTCAAGAATCAGACCTCCAGATATTCAGACCTTCAGCGCCTGTAGATGTTGAGGGGATTAGTTGGTCGTTAGGGTTCAGTCTGACACTCACTCACTTCATCAGTGTGTTGGATCTGGTCCTTTGGTTCAGAGACTTCTGAAGAGCTGTTTGCTGCTGATGTAGTATTGACGTGTGTGTGTGTGTGTGTGTGTGTGTGTGTGTCACAGGGTCAGGGCGCCATCACAGAGAAGCTTCGTAGCCTGAGTATGCACGACCTCACACAGATCAGCCAACAGGACAACGGAGACGGAAACCAACTCTACCAGTACAGCTCCCGCTCAGCCAACCCAGCCGTCAGGAGGTCTCAGAGCACTGACGCTGCCGACGGAGATGGTAGGCACACACACACTCACACACAGACACACACACGCACACACACACACTTGTAATTGTGTAACGGTATATCACAGTATTTAGGATGACCGTTATTTGTTTCAATGACAAATTGTGGGGAAAAGACCCTAAAAATGAGAAACCAGAGTATCTCAGGAGGAACCCCAGTGATTAAAGGGGGGCGGAGTCCAGACTGTAACACAGGGATTTGATTTCAGCCTAACTTGTACACGTGGACTAAGGAAAGGTTTCTTTGTCCTTTTTTTGGCTTTGAGAAATAGTGCCGATATACCACAGTTTTAGGCGAAACACCTGAATATGTTTCCTGACAAAGGACACTCAGAATATGCTCTCAATAGCCCTGTGGTGGGTGTCAGTTAGCCACGTCAGCAGAATACTTTAGTTTTTATGTTTATTGTGTTGTCTTTGTAGGCTTCCTTCACCTCTATCCTGTCCTCTTTTCTTCAATGATATCTGCAGGCAGGCTGGCATGTCAATGAAAGGTGTGTGTGTGTGTGTGTGTGTGTGTGTGTGTGTGTGTGTGTGTGTGTGTGTGTGTGTGTGTGTGTGTGTGTGTGTGTGTGTGTGTGTGTGTGTGTGTGTGTGTGTGTGTGTGTGTGTGTGTGTGTGTGTGTGTGTGTGTGTGTGTGTGTGTGTGTGTGTGTGTGTGTGTGTGTGTGTGTGTGTGTGGACAGGGGATGAGATGAGGTTGAGTGGGATGCTGGTGGAATGTCAAACACACACACTCACTCTCTCTGTGTTCCTTCTGTCTATCTTTCTTTCCAACACACACACACACAGCCAGTGAGGCGTGGAGAGGGAGAGAGTAGGGGGATGGGGATGGAGGAGACGACTGAGATGAATGTATAGGAGGAGAGTGAAGATGTGAGGGAGTGAATTGGAAGAAGAGGTGGATGGACGGAGGGAGTGAGGGCTGGTGGACAACATTAGCATACTGAGAGAGGGAACGGCTGTATTATGTATTCAGCTCAGCCGCCCGGCAGAGAGATGAAGGGAGGAAGAGATGTTTTTACCCTCCAACTGCTCTTCTTTCATACTCCCCACCGCCTTGGAGGCTTTTTCTGGTGACATCACACTCCCTCTGGTGGTCATGTTGGAGGTCCTCAGCTCCAGATTATTGTTTCGTTCAGATGTGAGTCAGAGGATAATTGACTCTGATGATATTACTGTCAACAAATCCCACCAGCAGAGTCAAATCATCAATGAATCAATGAAAGTGATCAAACTGTATTATATTGTTTGACCGACATTAAAAAATACAAAACGTTTTTTCTTTTTGATATAAATAAACTGTATAATTAAGACAATTAAAAACAAAATCCTTAGGTGAAAGAGGATAACAACATTCAGACACATTTTTCCTTATCAATTCAGATCTTGGGTTTATTGAGGTGGATTGGATTGGTAAATCATCCAGACATTCAGTTAAGTAAAGGGAGGAGTCATTGCACTGACATGTATAACTGAGTATCATCTGCGTAATAAAGGAAACAGAAAAAGATGACTGCTACTCCATAAGTCATTTCAAATGACGTACGTCAGTGCAAAGCATTTAGTCGGAGAAGTCAAACCGCAGCTCAGCTGTGTTGTGTTCTTTGAAATGGAGAACAATCCACCGCAGTGTAGTGTGGCTGCCGTTGGAGTTCAGGTCTGAGAAGTCCAGTGATACCAGTTGTACTGCGACTAGATTACAGGAACACTTGTACTGGTGCTTTTGGAGCCTGCCGTGAGAAGATGCGGTCTAGCTCAAGTATGGAAGTAAAGCTGAGACAATAGAAACAAACCAGGAGGTTGGGCCTTTTTCTTTCCTGGAGAAACAGAAAATAAAGCCCACAACAGGTCTCTGCTGTTGGCTGAGCACTGGTTAATAAAGCCCTAAGCTCTGGACATGACAGGAAATTGGAGCGTTGTCCACAGAAGAGACTTGTGATTTGCTGGAATGACTGGAATGACTTGCATTTGTTCTCCACAGTCCAGACAGAGAATTCAGATTCCTGAAACATTACTGTGGAACATGTTATTACCGTGTTTCCTCAGCATGGGGGGAGTCCAGCCGGCCTGGGGGCGTTGGACTGCATGGCTTGGAGACGAGCGGTAGTTACACCTGCAGAGTTGAACCCAATATGGATAGAGCTTAAAAACAACAGGACTCTGCAGTGCTTTGGCCTTCTTGTGCTTCCCATTTGACCACCACAGACCGTATTCAGATGGTATTCTTGGTCCTGTGTTGGAATGTAAGAGCTCATGTGAAACTGGCTCCGTCTCATCCCGCCCTGCTTCCTCTGGGGAAGGCAAGCGTTGCTTCCAGCTCTGGAGAGTGGGAGGTTGTCTCTAATTGCCTCCAGATGTGACAACAGCAGCAGCGGGAGCTAGAACCAGAACAAATGGAAAACACGTCGCTGTTCAAACACTAACTCGGGTTTAGGAAACACTGATGGACACGAATGCTGCGTGGGCAAAAGGGGCGTCGCCGGGTCATACTTTACTTGACAATACTGTCCCTCTCGCAGGAAGCAATATCAGAACACATTTCCTCTTGTTTTTGGTTCGTATCCTTTATAAGTTCTTATTTTGTTCGTCCCCTGGATTCACCGATGTTTTCTTCTTTTGGGGAAGATAACATTTTACAAAAGGTCCAGAGCACTCTTACTTACGAAGATAAGAACAAAAGACATCTTGTTTTCACAGTCCACAAATTGTCCACCACAAGGTGAACTTGAGTAATTATAACGATGGGATCATCAAATAAATGAAGTAGTATTGGTCCCATTCGACTATAAACCCTGTGGGCTTACACACTGCTGCGATCACGCTTTGTTTCAGTTCAGCTCACAGAACCTCGGCTTCACTACTGCGGACGATTTCAAGGCATCGCTCCAATTCTGCCAGAAGTGTGTGCTCACTGCACAACACCTGCACAACACCTGCGCTGTCACAGTGTTTAGGGGCGTTACCTATGCTAATTATAAACAAGCTGACACACGCACCTCTGTGATCAACAGTAACACCTGTCTCTTCCTGGATGTGATATCCAGCCAATCCAAAGACGAGGATTGTAACCAATTAGATGTAGAGATACGATGGTGACTGGCTCCGCCCACTTACTGTCAAAAAGAAAATCTACTCGAGAGCGAGCAGGTTACAGTGACGCGAGCGCAGGTTGAAGCTTCGCGAGCGAGCAGGTTAAAAATGCGCGAGAGGGACTTTTACTCGCGAGAGAGGAACTTTTGAGAGGATTTTGCTCGCGGAGTGATGTAAAAGCGCTCGTCAAAGAAAATTACACGCGCGTATGATTGATATGCGCTCGCGCGCGCAGCTCATTTGCGCTCTCTTGCCTTCATATTGATCATTCAGCATGCCCGGTAAAAGCACTTTTTTTTGTCTTAAGTAAAAAGTATAAATAATTATTTAACTGTGACCAACCAGCAGACCTGTGGCCTGTTGTTGAGCGTCTGCATCAGGGCTAGTAGGAGGTTTTCTGTTCGTTTTTGTTTTTTGGGGAAGAAGACAGCCAAACATGAAAACGTGACATCATGGTGTTGAAGTAGTCGGAATGAACGGAAAACACTCTTGTTTGAGGAATCTTTCATGAATAGTCCTCTTACCATGATGCCGCTGTGTGTTCTCCTCCGCGTTGTGGAACCTCTCCAGCTGGTGTGTTTCTGCGCGGCAGCAGAGGGTTTGCTGGGTTCTGCTGCCCTCTGCTGGACCGGCTGCCTCCTTCACTCACAGTCAGACTCCCTTCACCCCTCCACACTGATCAACACAGGCCTGTACAATGTGTAATCATCCAATAAGTTTAGCAAATGTGCGTTCACTCGTCACTATTTAATGTCTTTACTTCGAATTTAAAGTGCACACCACTACCATCATCATTCCATCTTTAACACACAATGTTTTTGTTGTCTTTGTGTTGTGTTTGTCTGTTGAAGTTAGAGGTTGACTTGATACTAAGATATTCTGCCAGTGCGGAAATAAATTAAAATCAAAGTTCCCATCCATTAGGGATGAGTATCGTCAATATTTTGTCGATACTACAATATTATAATGATACTCTGACTGGTTCTTTTTGATTATATTATCAGGAAGAAAGACATTGCTTTATTAATCTTATATGTAGACAAATAGTCTTTCTTGAGCAGAAACACAAAAGGCTCCAGTCTTCAGCATCTACTGGAGTCGAATGTGGCCTCACTTTGTATCTTTGTCTCCTCTCTGCCATCCTGTGAGTCCCACTCTGTAACTTCTAAAGTACAGATAGCACAACCGTTAACCCCGGGCCTTATCGATACTCACAGGTTTTCCTAGTTTAGAGCCGGGTGTCCACGGCATCCCAGACAGTGAGCTTTATCTCCACCAGTCACTCCCAGGTCAAATCAAATCCAGGTGTTCACCAGGTCCACAGCTCAGAACCTTTACTTATCCAGCCTGTGCCATTGTTCCACTTATTCATCCAAAACCTCAGCAGTGAAACAGACCAGCACAGAGTGTTTAAATAAACGCTGATGTGTGTGCGTGCGTGTGTGTGTATTTCAGACTACTTTTATGACCAGGAGAAGACTGACGAGGAGGCCGAGCCGATCTACTCTGAAGACGAGGCCGTTACTCAGAAAGGACTGAGACGATCGCAGAGTGTCAAGATCACGCGATCCAAAGTCCGCAGAGACGTAAGTGTTCCCGCCCCACGCGTATCCGGATAGACAACCAAACTACGGTTGTTTTTGCATACGGTACTAATCGTGTGTATTACCTTTTAAGAATCCTCCTGCATCACAACGCATGTGTGGACGCGCTCATAACTGTGTTGCTTTGTGTCCAGGCTCGTTACGGATCCCTGAAGATCAAAGGCAAGAAGAGAACACCGCTGAGCTCTGTCAACTACGGCGTGTGAAAAGAATACAGCGCACACACACATTCACGCCTCGCAGACCAGCAGGCTGATTGGTGGATGGTGTTCCAGCTCGTCTCCGTCGTGACGTCTCACTCTGCTGAGATCTTTTTATGTCTCGGACGATGAGCTTCCTGATGACATATTTATTGCTTAATTCATCCAAAACCAGCAACGCCACCAGAACCTATTCTCTGGGAACTTTTGATGTCTTTCTTTGGGTTTAGTGGCGTACATTTTCACACGGACTTTCGTTTGTTGTTCATTAGAATTGTAGTCGTCATGTTATCGTGCAGTCTGTTGGACTGTTGAGTCTTTTAGTTTCATTTCGCACAGGCTTTGTGGTCTTACTTTCTAATGAGGCATCCTTTACTAAAGAGTTAATGAACTAATGGCTTAACGAATAGTTAAATAATTTGATTTGGTTGCTTTGACTTTGTAGCTCTTTTATTTGTCGGGGAGACGCTCTCAACATCTGCATCCAACAGCTTAATAACATTCACCTGTTGATTATTATATAGTGGCATTTACATTTTGGCCACTTGGGGGCAGCACTACAAGCTCAAATTACCTTTTTTATACCGTTTTTGTGGGAAAATGCATAGCTTCTTATTTACATGCCCTGCAGGCACCGATTAGAAATCCAATCCTCAACCTCTAAGCTCACAGCACACATGGATCATTTCAATTCTAACATTATGGGCATGTTCAAATGTGTTATCGTAAAATGTATTTCTTTGGGAGAGAAACTTGATCAAATCCAGCTGTTTGACGGAGATGTTTGCTCAGCAATATGAAACCGATAGCAGAGAGGGAATGACGGCCTTTTAACATCCTAACACTAGATAGTGTTGCTTTGTGTTTTTTACCGTGGTATTGAATTGGATGCCGAGAATCATTTCCTTTCACTTGTATTGCTACCGACGACCACATTGTGGCGTGGCTAATGTTAGCCAGCTGCAGGGCTCAGGGTTTGAACTCACACCACCTCCACAGTCCATCTTCCTGTTTTGGCCCACAGCTGGACCGCTCCGGTCTCTGAGCTGTCTCCAGTCCGCTGTAAAGTCCGTATTGGTCTTTATCTTTCTTTTTTACATGATAAAAAAACATGATGTCGAGACCAAGACATTTATAACAACCCCGCAAACCAAAAGTTGTTTAGATTAATGCTCACAGCTGACTTGATTAGCTATTAGTTTCTGCTTCAACGTGCTTTAAATAGAGGACTCCATGAAAGCGTTGCTTCCGCTGCTTTGCACGTGTTTTTTCAATGAGGAGCCGATTCCTAGTTCTGTATGCGCTCATAGACGTTTACCCTGAGGGACACGTGCTACATTCCCTGTGGATGGGGGCGGGGCTTTGACATGAACCTTCGGAGTCGCATGACGCTTGACCTCCAGCAGATCTCTATGCAGAGGAGGAGAGACGCCGTGAACACCAACGAAGAGAACCAAAGGGAAGAGAGAACCGAACGAATGAAGCAAAGTGATTCTTCCGGGTTTCTCTGTGCAGGATTCCAGCCTTTATGAAGGCCCGGCTCTCCTGTTCACTATTAATGACAAATTCCTGTTTTTCTTGCTATTTACGCATGTATTTTTATGGCTGTGTGTCTCGATCACACCCCTGGTTGTAAATTTCTAGTTTTTTTTTTAGTATCAGTGAATATTTGTTTTAGCTATTTAAATTTGTGTGTGTGTGTGTGTGTGTGTGTGTGTGTGTGTGTGTGTGTGTGTGTGTGTGTGTGTGTGTGTGTGTGTGTGTGTGTGTGTGTGTGTGTGTGTGTGTGTGTGTGTGTGTGTGTGTGTGTGTGTGTGTGTGTGTGTGTGTGTGTGTGTGTGTGTGTGTGTGTGTGTGTGTGTGTGTGTGTGTGTGTGACCTTTGAATCAAAAGGAGTCTTTTGTATGTTAACCACCTGTTTTTGCACATATACCTCCTCCCAAACCTTTTTGATTTGTTATCAATGCTGTTGTTGCTTGTCATCTCATGTTCTGATGTACTTTGCTGGGGCACGAGCCTAACCACTCTTGATGATGGATGCTAATACTAACGGCTCTCCAGTGACATTGTGAAGTTTGGCTTGTTGTTGCCTGCTTTTGGTGGTGTTGTACCGTGCTGGCATGGTGGGAATGGCTTTATGCAGCGGAGCACGAGTCCTGGTGAGGTGTGTGAGGTGTGTCGGTCTCCTCCAGCGGTTCTCAACCTGTATTCCTGTCGGGAACCCCCCAATTTGATAAGATGTCTCTTCAGGGACCGCCATCTAAAAAGATGTCGCTCATTCGATATGATTACGGGCAGAATTCCAGGAGATAACCGTGGAGGAGGTGAAACCTAAGGATGGGAAAAGTCATTTGTATAACTCTCACCTTGGGCTCACCATATAGTGATAATAAACTACTCTGCATTGTTCTGGGGCCCCCAGGAACTCCCTCAAGGGCCCCTGGTTGATAACCAACACATTGGAAGAACTGACAAGCGGCAGCGTAGCGTCTCCCACGCAGACACGTTTGGGAGCATAACCGAGTATAAATAATGAGCTTCAGACCGCCACCAGTATCTGAAACCCTTTGGAAGCAGAGCGCTCTGATTTAGAGTCCACCAATAACATGCCAGACCTCATGTCATGATGCCTTTAATGCTCTTAACTACATATTGATACCAAAGCTTCATGTACTCACCTAGAAGCTGTGGCTGGATTTATTTTTGTTTTATCTGTGTGGGTAAAATGTCTGGTGTGTGGATTGTAAATGCAATACAATAAAAAAAAATATAAAAGTTGTTTGTGTGTGTTTGTGCCCCCACATGCAGCTCAATTGAACATTTGGCAGACTAGGTTTGAGTATCACAGTATGTGTGTGTGTGTGTTGCATTGTGTATGATGATTCTGCATGACAAGTGAGGGAGACCTAAAGCAAGCTATAACCCCTTGAGAAATAAAGAAACTGGTTCATTACAGGTTCAATAATATCGCACAACATACATGCATCCCAGCTTCCCCCAATTCTCGTGTGTGCGTGCGTGCTAAAGAAATAAAATTGGGGGCGACTGTGGCTCAGTGGTTAGCAAGTCGGTCTTTCAATCAGAGGGTCGGTGGTTCGATCCCCGTCTCCGGCAGTCCGTGTCGTTGTGTCCTTGAGCAAGACACTTAACCCTCATTGCTCACCGTTGCTGTGTCTACGGTCTACTGTATATCATGTAAGTCGCTTTGGATAAAAGCGTCAGCTAAATGTAATGTAATGTAAAATAGAAATCCCTACACACACACAAATGCTTATTGAAGCCTTTAATTTAAGTACGCTAAAGGGAAGTAAACTAATGCAGCGGCGTAGTTTTCCTCCAGCAACGTGTGACTGAATCCCTGCATGTGGTCCTGATGCTGAGCGCTTCCTACGAAGCCCTTCATCCCTATGAACTCTACATTTAAGTCTCTTTCCACTCTGTAACATCAGTGTGTTGCTGCTGGGAACAATATTAACCACAAACACCCTCCAAGCAGCTCATGTGGAATAGTGTCCTGAAAGGAGCTGTGTTGCTGTGGGGAGTACACGAAAAGACGAATTTAAGGCCGAAGAGCAGCGAGTGCCGTAGTTTCAGACTTCTGTGTTCAAACAGTCCAAATGAAAAACAGAACGTCCAGGTTCTGATGCAGAAGTAAAGGAAAGAAGAAAAAAAGTATCACATTTGTGGCAAATTACCCCCCAAAAAATCCACCATTTTAATAATAAAACAATGTTTGACTGTTTATTCAATGTTTACCAAATTAAATACCCAACAAATGATCATCCCTCTCTGCAGCCGTTGGCCTACACATGCTCGTCTTCCTCCAATGTTCTTCACACGGTTTCCAGCTGGATTTAAAGGGACGTTGGCTACTGTGCTAACATTTGTATCATGGGAATAACTGACGTATAGACGATAATAATTCAGAACAATGAAATGATGATGCTGCCGACGTTGTTCAGAGTTGTTTAATTGCTACTTGGAGACAAAAAAACCCATTATTAAATTAAAAAACAATCACAATCTCACCAATGTTCCAACTGACATCGTTGGAGAAGGATTCCTTTATCTTAGCTTGCATTAGTGGTGTTTTCACTGAGCTGTGATTAGTCGCGTTGCACCCGTTTCATGCTCATCAGAGGAGGTTCCATGATCGCTGTCCACCCTGAACTTGAGCAGAGGTCTGCTGGGACGGCGCCTGTGGGTGTCAGACATGTTGAGCATCCGGACTCAGAGCCGGCTGCGTTTGTTTGAGCGGAGCACGTGTCTCTGGTCACAGTTTCTCCCGGTCCAGCATCTCCTGCAGTTCGTTCTGGATGTCCTCCGGCAGCTCCAGAGGAGGCAGGTCGTCCAGACACAGATCCTCCTGAGCCGGCATCTCCAGCGGGGGCAGCTGTGGGATTGCGATCTCCTTCCCCTTGCTCTTCCTCTCCTGCCGGCCTGTTCCCATGGCGCCGCCGGCCTGCGGGAGCACCCAGAGCTCCGAGCGCTCCACGAAGTCCACCTCCTCGACCGCCTCGACGCGCAGCCGGCCGTTTTCCGACTGTAGCCGCTTGTTCTCGGCCGCCAGCCGCTGGTTTTCGTCCATCAGGTTGTTGACCAGGCGCCGCAGGTCAACTATGGTGGTCTGTTGTTCTTCCAGGCGGGTTTTGTCGTCTTTGACGGTCTTGGAGCCGGGGCACAGCGGAGTCGGAGGCTGGCAGCCTCCGGTCTGCCGAGTCTGCAGCTGATAGAGCAAGGTGTCGTACTCCCTCTCCCTGATTCCTGCACCCTCTGCGACCGAGAGGCCGGGGGGGCCGTGGGGCTGGCCCGTGGACTGGGCTTGGGTGAGGTCGGCCGGGCCGCTGGAGGGCGGCGCCGGGCCGGGCCGGGCCTTTGTGGCCTCGCGTCGAGCCTCTCTCTTCCAGCGCTCCTGGATCAGCCGCTGCTGTTTGATGTGGCTGTCCCTCTGCAGCTCCATGGACAGCCGGGCCTGCAGGCACAGAGCAGCTCACATTCAACATGAAGGCAGAGCTAGACACATATTGTTGATCCACAAGCGCTCTCGCATGACAACTTATTCAAACTTAATGAGATGACATAACCGCTTTTAGACACAAGACGGCCGGCCGACACCCGGATGCAATGCATTGTGGGAGAGTTACGCGTGTCCAGAAAGCCCACGTCTCGCACTCAAATCTTTGCTGATGTGGAATACATCGGGGTGTTTCTCGCGTAAGCAGAAGCCACAACATCCTGTGCAGCGTGACGCAGTACATACTCAACTTTACGTGATACTTAGTACGAGTAGTAGAATGTTAGTGTGCGATTCCAAAACAGCCTGAATGTCAGTACACAGCCCCGGTCTGCGAAGCAGCAGAAAACCAGTATAAACCCAGTTTGGAATTGGAGCAACAACTATGACGTGAAAGATGAGTGGAGAAATGATGCTTATGGATTATGGATCGTACTGAACATGAAACCCTTACTCTAGTGCCGTAAAAAAATTACAATTACAATATTAATGCAAATCTGAAAAATCTGAAAAAAATGGCCTTTTGTTCATGCAATGATATTTACATTTGTATTTTAAATCAGACATTATTCCATTCGATTGAATATTTCTCTGTTCAGATTTCAGGTCAACACGGACAGCTTATGTTGTGACGGAAATTAGAAAGATGGACATGACCAATAAGATGCTGATGTGTTTTTTCATAAATTCTATTTTACAATAATAATAACAATACTATTAATAATAATTAGATTGTATTTCTTCTTTTTTCCCTCATCCTCCCAAAAACTGGAATGTCTCACCTGCTCACACTCTGTTGTCTTCATGGCATCTGTCAAAAGATCTGAGAGAGAGATGAGAACACAGGTTGGGGTAAATAGAAGCTACAATACATAAATACATACTTTACAGCCCCTCACGGTGAATTCTATGAGACGTGCAACTTATTGCGATCACTGCAGTCAGATTATTCAGACACACACTGTGCTGTTGGTTGGGACTGGACACTGTTAGGTCCCCAACAATGAGCGGCAGCAACGCCTGGGAAAGTTACTATTAACGTCAATAAAGTTATCATGTTTATTGATTGTGTCCCGTCAACTGCTTCCCAAGAGTCGTTGTTGCACTTAAATGATGCATTTAGTCCTGCAGATTGTATGCTTGTTTGGGAGCAGCTGACCTCAGAGGGGGACTGAACTCACCTGCTGCTTTTCCATGGCAGGAGATGGCCTCTTCATACTTCCCAGCCACAAGCAGACGGTCGGCTTTCCTGCACTGCTGATGAGCCTGAAGAGGACATAGGATATTAGGTCTATTGTTTAAAATGTAGGACCCAGTTTAGGAAAGATGGTAAAGAGGCAGATAATTAGATACAAATATATACAGTACTGTGCAAAAGTTTTAGGCAGGTGTGAAAAAATGCTGTAAACTAAGAATGCTTTCAAAAATAGAAGTGCTAACAGTTTATTTTCATCAATTAACAAGATTTGTCTTTTGTTCGCTCACTTTGCATTTTGTTAATTGATGAAAATAAACTGTTAGCACTTTCTGAAAGCATTCTTAGTTTACAGCATGTTTTCACACCTGCCTAAAACTTTTGCACAGTACTGTATATTATTTTTAATATAATTAAAATAAATACATATTTTATATTGTTCATGGTTAAGACGGATACAACTAGAGCAGAAACGATTAATACAAACAATCCACACAAAATTAATTGGCAAGAATCTTGGTAATAATTCTTAGCTTTAGTTCTAATCAATTCAGATGTACACTTGTTGGAATAGATAGGTCTAGTTTGTTGAATTTGTTTAAATTGCATTTTAATTTTAATATTTCTAGTACACCATATTGATCATGGGAATTCTTGATTACATGATGACATAATAAAGGATATATTGAC
Source organism: Cottus gobio (assembly GCA_023566465.1). NCBI lineage: Eukaryota > Metazoa > Chordata > Actinopteri > Perciformes > Cottidae > Cottus > Cottus gobio. The sequence continues at coordinate 19,367,120 of CM042235.1, forward strand.
CTATGGACAGACAGGTGACAAATCAAAAGAAAAAAAACCTGAGTAAAATCTGGAGAACATGAATGCTGATGCACACATACTGGAGTATTTTTGACTCAAATAAGCAATTTCCAACATCCAACTGTGCTCGATAATTCACGTCAATAAAAAACACAATTCAAACAAAGCCTCATTTCAACGACCGGTTCCGCCTGAACATCCCGACACGTCACCAGAGGAGACCGTCGTGTCTCCAGCTCGCCAACGCTCCTTCACATGCAGGGACACAAAGGCGGCTGCGCCTGTAAAAGCTCCAAAGCGCATGGAGAGGAAGTATAACCCTAAATATATGAAATCTGGATTCATAATGGCAGGCAGTGATGGCTGAGGCAGAGATTATTGGTATTATTTGGTCACGACAGCTAATGGAGGCATCACACATATTTACCACCCAGTTTGTTTTTGCTCTCTCAGCATTACCAGTACATTAAAGTAACACCATTCCATCCATCATCTCCACACGCAGGTCCTGTTGAGATATCCACCTAAAATGTTCGAGACACACCTCACCCACAACCTCTCGCTCTTATTTCAACTCAATTGGTCGCATTGAAGACGAGAGAAACACCTGGATAACTGTGCAACTTTGTGAAAATGCAGATGATCTTCTGCTTTCTTAAAAGCGAGAAGAGATCAAATTGCAGGCCGAGGTCAACTTGGGGAAAACCTTTAAATATATTCATCATGCAGTGGACTGAATAGATTTGTCTTTTTCCAGATGGTTAGGAGTCTGAGGATTTAGGAAATACTCGACATTTGATTGGCAGGGATTTATTTTTAGGAGAATAACAGATGCTCAGTTCTGTGATTTCATTGTTAGGACAGTACATGACACACAGACACAGACTGTGGCTATTCTCCTCAATCATCAGTAAAACCATATGAGGAAAAATCGTTTAAGATTATTGTGTTCATCAGAGGATCATGGTGAAGTGATTTATGATGTTTTTTTTACCCCTTTTATTTGCCACCCATCTCTATGTAGGTTGCTACTGATACACTTGAATACAGACCCTCTAATGTCCTTCTTAATCATAATGCTGGATGCTAACTCAAATCAGGTAACTTGCCTTCAAGGGAATGCCCCTGTTAATGCCCGATATTGACTACAACCAGGCAATATGGAAGTTAAAAAATACCGAGGTGTAATGTCATTTCATTGTTAGAGGCCCCGTCGTGTTGTTTGAGGTCGGGGACAGTGGAAGTTAACCATGAAGTCACGACGTAACCTTTTTAAAATACTGTAATCCGCTAAAAGCAGGTTATTATCAAATGGCCACCACGCAATAAACAACTTGTAACCTATTCATTCTTCGCTGTAATAAACATAATAGTCATAATTCTTAACATTACTGAGTCACAACAACATAATACAACCGGACGTGTTCGCTACAATGTTCCAACGTCTTGCTCGAGGACGTGAACGCATCATGGGTCCGAGCTACCGGACAACAGGAGCACATAGCGGCTAGCCGCTAGCCAATGTAGCTACATAGCTATTAGCTACATAGCGTTATTGCAACATCGAGACCGAAACTTACGAGATTGAGCGGGCTGTCCACGACTTCCATGGACTCGATACGTCGATGGTTTGCGCTACATGAAAGGTGTCTCCGTCCCCCGCGGACTGTCCTTCGCAATGCGATACCAATGAATAAGAAGAGTCCTGAAAACCAGCAGACAGAGGAACATTAGCCGCTGTCAGGGAAGCCCTCAGCCGAAGCTGCGTCAACACGTCGGGACGTTTCTGGTCGGATGTTTTTGTCGCGTCAAGTTGACGGGAATGGAAAAGGCTTGCTCTAAAAAAATAAAAGCCTTAAAACAATAGCGTGGAAATAGTTGCTTTATATTTTTCCCAAACGTACATTTCTGTAAGATGTATTCACGCGTGGAGTCTGACCTCCTGCTGGCACATAACCAGGAGGATTATTAGGATGTATGTGTCTTTAAGTGGTGCTTTTATTGCGACACTTTGAACGGAAACGCGGTGCTACTCCTTTTATGTGCCCTCTGTTTTTATTTTCGATGGGACTCCAGGAAGTGACTCTATATTAAAAGTGGTTAGTGGATTTCCAGATAATATATACATCCCCGGATATTAACGTCTTATCGCATCACGTTTCCGGTGTGCTTGTACCGGAGCCCTCTCACGGTGGGGCAACTCCGCGGTGTTCTCCCAGGAGCCCTGAACCACTGATGCAGATGAGAAAGAGAGGCCCTACGTGTTTGATCGCGTCCAGTATGGCTTCACTAGCGGTGCTCATGATGGTGTTGTACGGCACCATCGGGAGTCAGCAGCCGGGCAGCTCCAGCCTCAGCCACGACTACCAGCTGCTGGGAAGGCCCCTCTACAAGCTGGACCTGAACTGGCCCAAGAACCCGGAGCTCTTCACCGGGGAGGCGTTCGGAGTGGCCGTGAACCAGTACGCTGGGGTGGTGTATGTGGCGCAGAGAGGTACGCCTCTCGTCCTGCCCTGTTCAGTGTGTGTGTGGGTTTGTTGATGACACTCGTGAAGGACAAAACCTTTATCTCATTTTAGAAGGAAACGTTCATTAGCACGTGTGAAGATAATTTAGATATACTAATATTTTATATATTGGTTCTTCCCCTATTCTCTTCACCACACTTTACTTTGAACAAGGGAAATCAAATCAATAAGAAATGTGCTGGGCGATGTGCCAAATTCTTTCATCCTGAATTAGGTTTCACCTCAATAATGATGTGTATATATATTATAAAAAGCCTGTTTGCTGCTAAAATATATAGTCTATATGAAATAACCACACGGTAAAGCCTATTTCTATTTACTCTTGTGTGAATTTAAATTTGAGTATTTTCTCTATTTCTTCTATATTTGGAAGATAAGTAATGAAACAGTTTAAACTCTATTTCAACCCTAAGAATCGATATTTCCAGCTATACACCGACTATGTTTACATGCATTCACACAATTACAGTAATCATATTATCAAACCAGATTTTCTGAGAAAAATCTGCTGTTAGGGTGATCAGGTTGGGACGACGGAATTGTGTATCATGACATCTCCATGTGATTTCCTCACAATATGATTCTGTTAAAATAACATACTCTCATATTGAAGTTTCGCCCGGTCTGAAGTGTTTTTTTCCTTTGCTTTGCCGCCAGGTGACAATGTGCCCAAGGTGCTGGTGTTCACCACAGATGGAGATTTCCTCATGTCCTGGAACACAACCACCCTGGAGATGCCTCATGGTATATTTTTAGCAGACGCCGCCTCGTCAAACCCCACAGTGTGGATCACAGACGTGGGGATCGGCCCATATGGCCACTGCATTAAACAGTACTCGCCATCCGGGAAGCTCCTGCAGGTGACTGGGATTTATCTGGGATTCGATGTTTGTCACTGAACGTTCCACCAGCTCGTTTTCCATTGCAGTATTTAGTGTGATATAAAGAATTAGAAACAAAACCCAAATGTGGCTCGGCGCTGAATATTTTCTTGTATCTGCCAGGTGCTTGGTACGCCGGGAGAGGCAGGCTCCGGGCTGAACCCTCTGCAGTTCGACAGTCCGGCTGAGATCTTCGTCCACGACTCCGGAGAGATGTACATCGTGGACGGAGACGGTGGGCTGAACAACCGCCTCATCAAGCTGTCCAAAGAGCAGCAGGTGGTGTGGATGCACGGAGAGAAGGGACAAGGCCCGGCTCAGTTCAACATCCCCCACAGCGTGATCGTGGACAATGTCCAGAGGGTGTGGGTGGCCGACAGGGGCAATAAGAGGATCCAGGTCTTTAGCTCCATCACCGGGGAATGGCTGGGGACGTGGGGGAGCTGCTTCACGGAGGATGCGCCCTACTCAGTCCGCCTGACCCCGGACAAGAAGTACTTTGTCGTCGTCCAACTCAACACCAACCAGATTTCGCTGCTGGACGCTCCACCAGTGGGTTCGATCGGCCAGTGCAGCGTGGCCAGTGTGATCCAGCTGGCTGACGAAGTGAAGCCCCACCTGGTGGACCTGGACCTGAAGACAGGGGAACTGTATGTGGCGGAAATCGGAGCTCAGCAGGCCCAGAAGTTCACCCCCTTCAGTCTGGGTGGGAGCATTCTGTAGTGCCACACTTTGAGTGAACTAACTGCGCCTACAATGAGCATTACCCATCCATTAAAACTGGACTCAATGTGTCCGGCGGTTGCGTCATTTGTAATCATGTGATCCAGAAGGAGGAAAAACCCTGTCTCATAAAAATGAAATTTTTATATTACGAGTTTGCAAGCATTCACTGGGGCGTTTTGCAGCCGAGTGTGAAGCGGCGGGGATGAGAGTCAGCACCACGAAATCTGAGGCCATGGTGCTCTGCCGGAAACCGGTGGATTGCTCCCTCCGGGTGGGGACAGAGTGCCTACCACAAGCGAAGGAGTTCAAGTATCTCGGGGTCTTGTTCACGAGTGAGGGTAAAATGGAGCGGGAGATCGACAGGCGTATCGGTGCGGCTGCAGCAGTAAAACAGGCGTTGCACCGGGCCGTCTTGGTGAAGAAGGAGCTGAGCCGGAAGGCGAAGCTCTCAATTTACTGGTCGGTCTACGTCCCAACCCTCACCTATGGTCACGAGCTTTGGATCGTGTCCGAAAGAACGAGGTCGCGGATACAAGCGGCCGAAATGAGTTTCCTCCGTAGAGTGGCCGGGCTCAGCCTTAGAGATAGGGTAAGGAGCTCGGACATCAGGAGGGAGCTTGAAGTCGAGCCGCTACTCCTTCGTGTCGAAAGGAGTCAGCTGAGGTGGTTCGGGCATCTAATTAGGATGCCTCCAGGACGCCTCCCTTTAGAGGTTTTCCAGGCACGTCCAACTGGTAGGAGGCCCCGGGGAAGACCCAGGACACGCTGGAGGGATTATATCTCCCAGCTGGCCTGGGAACGCCTCGGGATCCCCCAGAATGAGCTGGTAGATGTTGCGGGTGAGAGAGAAGTCTGGGTCAGCCTGCTGGACCTGCTGCCTCCGAGACCCGACCCCGGATAAGCGGTGGAAAATGGATGGATGGATGGAGTTTGCAAGAATCGTGGTGTTTCTGTTGGCTTCGACGGAGCCCTCCATATCTACATAGTCCTCTTCACGGAGTCCGCCACTTTGCAACGCCGTGTTTCTACTGGAGCTCAGAATGGACAAACCAAACACTGACGCTAGAGGGAGCCAATGCACTGGCCCAATTGGAGAAGGTTCGGTTTGTTGCAATCTGGAACCTCACCACTAGATGCCACCAAATCCTACACTCTGGCCCACGTGCCTGGTAGTCCCGCCCACTAACCTGTCCATGGTACTTGGAAAAACCGTTTAGTATATAAATGTCCTTTTGCCTGAGACAGGGTTTCCTCTGACTAAGCATGTGCTGCTTTCAAAAGTTCGAATAAGTAAAAAAATATATATAACAATTAATTGGTTTGTAGGTAAATCCTGCAAAACACATTCAGCAGTGAAGTTTCTGCTATGACAAAATAAAATGCAGTTGAATGGGTTTCTTCACAATAGAAGAGAAGTCATGTGCCATTTCTTTTTCTCTTGACTCCTTAAAAGGTAGAGCTGTTCCTTCTCCACTGCAGACACTTTAAACTCCTTTGGGCTCTTTCCCCTTTGCAGCCTTTTGCAGACCTTTAGGCTAGCGCTGTTTGATCCAAGTTGTATATAAAAATCATTGAAGCACTTCATAATGCAGTGAATAAATAGTGTATGTCTGGGTAAAATGTTTTTCTGAAAAAAGGTTTTGCCACTCTAGGCGTGTTGTTTATTTTGTCTTGCAGTTTATCGCCTGTATTACAGAATCATCTATATTGTAGTATTATCCTTACCGTGATAATTGTGTTGTGATAGCTAAATTGATTTTTCAGCAATGACTTGTATCTGTGGCCTGCTGCTGTTGAGAGGGACATACAACAAGGACGATGGAGTTGTAGGGTTGCTGCACTTATTCTCTCTGCATTCTCTAATCTGTACAAACCTCCGTCCTCTGACTTGTGTCTTTGGGCTCTGTCTTGCTGGTAATGACAGTGTGAACCGAAATGTCTTCCAATTTGAAGCATTTTATGATTGTGTGTGTATATATATTTATGTGTATGTATATATATATATATATATATATATATATATATATATATGTATGTATATATATATATATATATATATATATATATATATATATATATATATGTGTGTATATATATGTACATGTATATGTATGTATATATATGTGTATATATATATATATATATATATGTGTGTGTATATATACATACATACATACATACATACACATTTAAATTATCTCTAATAATTAAAAGTATATTGCTCTTTGAAAGGTTGTACTTGCATTGAATTTATACTATCATTATATCTGTGGCATAAAGTGATCTTAAAATGACAATACTACATCACTGAACTAATAACTGTACTAATAGATAGCAGCCTTGATGTATTTGTGTGTACAGTATACACTGGGACACGTGGGTTTACGTTTGTTGAGGATTTTAATTTGAATGTCATTTTTTTTAATGTAATTTATTTTGTTTCTTTCAAGTTAAATCTGTCAGGGAACCCAAGGGTGAATGGAACCTCAAATAAAACATATTGAATCGTTGCAGCGTGTTTCATTTTCACAATGAAGGTAAAGGCTTCTGATATGTAACCGTATAGCAGAACAACAGTTCTTTCTGGTTGTTTTACAGGCGCAGACGCTGCTTTGACTGCCGTCACAGGGCCTCTAAGTATAACTTACAAGAACAGCCAATAGCAAGGCATCTGCTGAGTGACGTAAAGACGAGTGTTGCACGTGGCGGACGTGATAAACACAGTAAACATGGACATTGAATCAGTCGGCCCATTCTCCTCTGACCTCTAGCATCAACAAGGCATTTTCGCCCACAGGACTGCCGCATACTGGATGTTTTTCCCTTTTCACACCATTCTTTGTAAACCCTAGAAATGGTTGTGCGTGAAAATCCCAGTAACTGAGCAGATTGTGAAATACTCAGACCGGCCCGTCTGGCACCAACAACCATGCCACGCTCAAAATTGCTTAAATCACCTTTCTTTCCCATTCTGACATTCAGTTTGGAGTTCAGGAGATTGTCTTGACCAGGACCACACCCCTAAATGCATTGAAGCAACTGCCATGTGATTGGTTGATTAGATAATTGCATTAATGAGAAATTGAACAGGTGTTCCTAATAATCCTTTAGGTGAGTGTATATATATATATGTATATATATATATATGTATATATATATATATATATATATTTATACAATTTATATAAACATGAAACAGGTGAGCATGCAAGCTCATTCCGTCAAGCTGCAAATATTAAATATTCTTACATTTCTTTTCACGAGCAGTAAGTGTAAAAATAATTTTAAAAATTTGAACGTTCCACGTTTTGAAGAAGGTGTAAGCTTTAAAGTTGCCGACTAGTTCACAGTTTCATACAGTTTCAATCAAGTGGATCCACAATGGCTTGAATCACTAATGAACAAAGTATGTGTTTATTGTGTATGTGCCTCATAAAACCTGAATTAACCTTTCAGTGGCCACTCTAGTAATGTGTTCAGGATTATGAACCCATAATCAGTATCAGACCCATTTGATGTCAATATACAAAAGATTCAGCAAAGTCTGAACTTCATAGTCATAATATGTGAATAAAGAAACACAATTCCACCATAAACATTAACATAAAATATAAATAGGACTAAAAGTGACCCCAAAGTGAAATGAGTCTCGGCTCATTGAATAAAAGATAGAAGTGGAGACTTCTCAGAGGCAGAGGGGCAGAGGGGCGGGGCTTGAGGAAGAAAGAGGGGATCTTAGGCAAGACGCTGCCAGAGAGGCAGAAGGCTGTGAGTGAGAGGGAACAGGGTCAGATGAAGAGGGAGATGAATATAGTACAAAGCTTAATAACACAGTGGGGTCATTGTCACATGGCTGTAGTGGCCTCTCAGCACAGGAACACCATTCAAATGAGAGGAGCATGGAGATGTGGCAACATGTCTGATAAAAGGACACACTGCCACAGAACACCACCATGACATCCCAGATGCCACAGGAACAATGCTCTCAACAGGGAGGAGACATGCAGGTCAGGCTCATGCAAGTCAGGCTCATACAGGTCAGGCTCATGCAGGTCAGGCTCATGCAGGTCAGGCTCATGCAGGTCAGGCTCATGCAAGTCAGGCTCATACAGGTCAGGCTCATGCAGGTCAGGCTCATGCAAGTCAGGCTCATGCAGGTCAGGCTCATGCAAGTCAGGCTCATGCAGGTCAGGCTCATGCAGGTCAGGCTCATGCAGGTCAGGCTCATACAGGTCAGGCTCATGCAGGTCAGGCTCATGCAGGTCAGGCTCATACAGGTCAGGCTCATGCAGGTCAGGCTCATGCAGGTCAGGCTCATACAGGTCAGGCTCGTGCAGGACAGGCTCGTGCAGGTCAGGCTCGTGCAGGTCAGGCTCATGCAAGTCAGGCTCATGCAGGTCAGGCTCATGCAGGTCAGGCTCATACAGGTCAGGCTCATACAGGTCAGGCTCATACAGGTCAGGCTCATGCAGGTCAGGCTCATGCAGGTCAGGCTCATACAGGTCAGGCTCATGCAGGTCAGGCTCATGCAGGTCAGGCTCATGCAGGTCAGGCTCATACAGGTCAGGCTCATACAGGTCAGGCTCATGCAGGTCAGGCTCATACAGGTCAGGCTCATACAGGTCAGGCTCATGCAGGTCAGGCTCATGCAGGTCAGGCTCATGCAGGTCAGGCTCATACAGGTCAGGCTCATACAGGTCAGGCTCATGTAGGTCAGACCCATACAGGTCAGGCTCATGCAGGTCAGGCTCATGCAGGTCAGGCTCATACAGGTCAGGCTCATACAGGTCAGGCTCATACAGGTCAGGCTCATACAGGTCAGGCTCATACAGGTCAGGCTCATACAGGTCAGGCTCATACAGATCAGGCTCATGCAGGTCAGGCTCATGCAGGTCAGGCTCATGCAGGTCAGGCTCATACAGGCCAGGCTCATACAGATCAGGCTCATGCAGGTCAGGCTCATGCAGGTCAGGCTCATGCAGGTCAGGCTCATGCAGGTCAGGCTCATACAGGTCAGGCTCATACAGATCAGGCTCATGCAGGTCAGGCTCATGCAGGTCAGGCTCATGCAGGACAGGCTCGTGCAGGTCAGGCTCGTGCAGGTCAGGCTCATGCAAGTCAGGCTCATGCAGGTCAGGCTCATGCAGGTCAGGCTCATACAGGTCAGGCTCATACAGGTCAGGCTCATACAGGTCAGGCTCATACAGGTCAGGCTCATGCAAGTCAGGCTCATGCAGGTCAGGCTCATGCAGGTCAGGCTCATACAGGTCAGGCTCATACAGGTCAGGCTCATACAGGTCAGGCTCATACAGGTCAGGCTCATGCAGGTCAGGCTCATGCAGGTCAGGCTCATACAGGTCAGGCTCATACAGGTCAGGCTCATACAGGTCAGGCTCATGCAGGTCAGGCTCATACAGGTCAGGCTCATACAGATCAGGCTCATGCAGGTCAGGCTCATGCAGGTCAGGCTCATGCAGGTCAGGCTCATACAGGTCAGGCTCATGCAGGTCAGGCTCATGCAGGTCAGGCTCATACAGGTCAGGCTCATGCAGGTCAGGCTCATGCAGGTCAGGCTCATGCAGGTCAGGCTCATGCAGGCCAGGCTCATACAGGTCAGGCTCATGCAAGTCAGGCTCATACAGGTCAGGCTCATACAGATCAGGCTCATGCAAGTCAGGCTCATACAGGTCAGGCTCATACAGGTCAGGCTCATGCAGGCCAGGCTCATACAGGTCAGGCTCATGCAAGTTAGGCTCATACAGGTCAGGCTCATACAGGTCAGGCTCATGCAGGTCAGGCTCATGCAGGTCAGGCTCATGCAGGTCAGGCTCATACAGGTCAGGCTCATGCAGATCCATCTTTTGGTCAAACCTTCTCTACATTCAGTCCTCACCTCCACATGCACGACATCCTTTCTGTTCAGCATAAACTCACCTGACTTAAATATGGCACCCACAGAAAAGCTGTTTCACTATTCATACAACAAATGTATGCATGCCTGTAAATCACTGATATTAATAATTCATAGTTCCAAAAGTTTCTCTTTAAAATGTTTAATGTTCTACAGACATAATGACTTACTAAACAGCATGTGTCAGGCCCCCTGGCTATCTTCTACAAAATGTCACTCAAGAAGACACGTACCAACCAAGAGACTCAACATAAATCCACAGAGATGCAAGTCAGCTGCAAAGCTACAACAAAGACTCACATAATGTATAAGAAAAGGGCAAAACGACCACAGAGAGACAGAAAATGACTACAAAGACACTTAAAACGGACATAAAGAGACCCAAAGCAACTACAAAGAGACACAAAATGACCACAGAGCTAAACAATGTGTGTGTTGCATGTAGCGGAGTTGGTGGCCTCTTGCATATCTCATGATCCACCCATGATAGTGACACAGATGAAAGCCTCACTTTGAACTGCTCTTCTGAGCGTGTCTCTACATGAGACATAAATAAAATTAAGATGTGTTACTATTAATAATGATAATCACGATGAGTGCATTCACACCATGAGGCTAAAGTTCTCCATCCAGCGACACATACTGTTGTTCACAGGTTTTCATGCTACACAAACCTTACCCTTTAGGTTAACGGAATAAATATGATAGTGTTGTTTCATTGGTCAAAGATGTTTCTCATGTACTGGCTGTTTGACTGAGACGAATAACTGAAACTCTTAAAATAAATGCAGTAGTGGTAGTAATTGTGAAGTACTAACTATCTGCTGTACATTTACTCTAGTACTCTACTTAGGTACAATTTTGAGGTCCTTGTACTTTGCTAAAATTTGTTACGACTCTTTTTTGGAATTCCAATTCACAGTCAAATATTGTACTTTTTACTCCGTAACATTTATTTCACAGCTATGGTTATAGTTACAATTCAGATTTTACATTAAAAAACATAAGCTTATAAATTACAATACAGTATTACATTTCTTTGGCTTATAGAGATTGTCATCCAGCAACAGGAATCGGTATCATTCCTTTAACCTTATGCTCCCCACCAATTTTTCAGTCAAAATTGCGGATGCTTTTTTATCTCATATTAAATCCTGATTATCTACTCATTCACAAGGTCTATTTGAAAAACTTAAAAATCTATAATATACAGAAAACCCTTGTGAAGATAGATAATAAGGCCATATTTGTGTTAGTGGTATATTGGTTTATGATAGTACACATACAAAAAAAGAAAATATATATCTTTCGAAAGAAAAACATTAAAAGTTAATTTGTATTACCTTACACATATAGATGAACACTATAAAATAGCTCAATATTGTAGGAGTATCTGTGCGAAGTATGGCTTTGATTGAGTGAAGTTAAGTATTTTTAATAATTATTTTAGTTCAGACATGTCGAGAACTCATGTTAACTCCGCTTAAGCATGAAAGTTCCCACAGTCCTCGGTGGTCACTGAACGGGGCTCGTTTAACTGCAGCAGGGTGCTCCGTGGCCTTAGCTGTGAGTAGGGAGCAGGAAGGCCTGGAATATTCATATTTCAGCCATAAGTAAGTAAATTTTCATATTTTTTGCTGGACACAAATGACATTCTTGTGCATATCTTTGCAATGCTTTGTGTGAGAGTGGAATGGTTGGTATTGGCGGACTCTGTAGGCTCTATGGATTTCAAAACCGTTGAGTAACCGTTGAGTTAGCCTTCTAGCTAGTTCCTAACTTTTTAAATCAGCATTTTTTTCAAAACTCGGGGTGCATTTTTAGTCGGTTTTGAGTCACTTTAATTCATGCTTATGGTTTATGTTTATAATTATTGTGTAATAGTGTTATAAACATGACACAATTAACTTATATTGACTTGTGAGGCAAGGATTTGACATTTTTGTGGTTTTTTGTTTTATTTATTAGATTTCTTCTTATATTTTTTTGATATGCTCAGTCCCAGAGGCTGAACCCAAATTTCCAAGATCGGGCGTGATGGGGGTTCACAAAACAAGAACAGTAGTCCGTAGTCCAAAATGTGATGTGTACTTTGATATTATTCTCACGTGATAATTACTGTATTGTGTCATATTGGAGTAGTGAATATGAATTTATATGCTTTAAGTATGCACCCAAAATCCTTGATATCTGTTCTGTGTGCAGTACAGTAGTCATTGATTAGTTAAGTTCTGACCACCAGGGGGCGGCGCTTCACAAACTGATGCAGAATTACAAACTGAGGGCCAGACTGAGCTCTGACACTGTGTGTGTGTGTGTGTGTGTGTGTGTTATTATTCATGTTTATTTTGTGAACACATGGTGCATATTCCTGAATATAAAAAAAGCATATTAAACATATGCACATATATGAATATATATATGTACATCCGTCACATGCTTCAGTCCCTCCCTGGATCCCAGACAGAGAGCCACGAGCTGCCTTCAGAGCGCCAGCCCTCACACACACCTCCTGCTCCAGGTATCCTCGTGCTCCAGGATGTGCATGTCCATACTGTCATTCCTGTTGACTTCCATATAATACAGAGGAATGTGCGTGTAGGAGTGGGCCTATTCTGCACAACAGGATGGGCCCACCGACACACACTCTCTGCATCCCCATCCACCTCACACTTTCTATATATCACGCGCTTTTCTTCCTTTCTTCACACGCTCAGTCTCAGCAGCCTTTGTCCTCCTCCGGTCTCCTTGTTGTCCTCCACCTCTATGGTTTCTGCCTTGCTGGCTCTTTTGCTGACGGACTCCAGCTGGATGTCGTGGCTGGGATAGAGGCGGGATCCTGGGTGCGTAGGCTGGCCTTTAGAGTCCCTCTGTATGGGGAAAGCCCACACAACACTCCCACACACCTTCCCCACACACCCAGGAGGGATTCCAGTCTCCACAAAGGGGGCACTTCCTCGTTAATGTATTCGCTTGTTAAATGCATCATATCACCGGTATTTTCTTTTCTTCTTGAGAAATTATTCTTAGCCTGAAGCTGGCATCAGCTGGCATTTATGCCAGATAAGGCTGGTGATATTCTATATTTACCTAATTGTCAACAAATCCCATAATCCCATAATTTTCATCTTCGCCTCTCTGTCTGTAGCACTCAGCCAAGCATGCGTTCCTCTCAGGGCCAGTGAGGACACTGGAATTATGGAAATTCCAAGTTTGTCTTGGAATTAGATTTTCTAAGCAACATTAGGGCTGTTACACAGCAAATACCTGAATATTTAGTCTGATTTTAATGGACCTAATGGATTTTAGGACCTAGTATTTTTGAACCAGGATTCAATATTTCCTCACTAGATTTTATCCCTGGTTGCGTACTGCAGCAAAAAACATTAAAACATTCATATTAAAATCTGAATTGTCCTAATTGTGTATTAGGAGTTTTCCTGTAAATAACTGTAATATGGTACATATTATAGGGGAATACATTAGAGGTTGTGTTGAGTTTATAACCATATATATATATATATATATATATATATATATATATACTTTTCTAATAACTTGCAGTAAATATAATTTAACAGCTCTCAATAAACATACAACAATTAACCCGAAGCCCTTTTGTTAGGGATATGATTTGGGGACTTTGGCTCATAACCTCATTATTACTAGAAACCTGGCTACAGTTGTTGTTCTTAATAAATACACAAAGGTCTGCCTATATGGGATTTATTAACAAACAAAAACACAACAACTGAAAAATGATATGCTGGTGCTTCGCTCATTTAGCTCCTCCAAAAGAGAGAACCCATGAAGGCCTTCCTGACTGAACGATTGTGCTCCCCTCTCTCTGCCAGCCAGCAGAAAACTACAGGCGGACATTATTGCTGACGTGTCGTCATTCCTGTCTTGTCCTGTCAAAGAGACAAAGACGGCCCGAGATGGACGATACGATGCTGCGTTTGTGGGACGACACTGACAGCACCTTTCCACATTCAGAGCTGTGGAGCGCCCTCCTGACACAGCCGCTCTCAAACAGCCACACACGGTACTCGGCATGGAATTTGGGATCACCCCTGAAGAAGCCCTCTGCTCTTCCAAGTCAAAAGCAATGCAGAAGTATAGCCCGCCATAGCTTGGTACATGCACATTCAAGTTTTTGAAACATTTTAGGAGCGACGGTCAAACCGACAATGAAAGATGAGCTGATTTACTCTGAACAGCAGTCCTGGGGGATGAGGAGAAAAGAAACCGCAGGGGGGACCCCAGTACACTGTGACTGTAAAGACACACACACACACTGCAGCGGGCCTGAACAGAGGCGTTAGGTCCGAGTTGTTTGTAATCAACTTCCATACATTGGATAGATTTAATACCTTCTGCACAATCTCTTATTAAAATCCGGCCCATCCCCAGAGTCAGATATTATAAACATGCAGGGTCCCAACCAGCTGCAAGACTTAAATAAAAGCCATAGCTGCTGAGTCGTGCAACCGTGATTTATTATTTTTTTAACCGTTGCTGTGTCTACGGTCTACTGTATAGCATGTAAGTCGCTTTGGATAAAAAGCGTCAGCTAAATGAAATGTAATATCATTTATTCAAGTTTATCTGGGCTCTCCTGCAATCACTGGCGTGGTGTCTGGTGTGGTTTTGCGTGTCCTTACACGGAGTGTACAATTGTTATGGACTTGCATCAAAGATCACTCTCATCACCACCTCGTCTTGTGTGCATTCTTATGGATAGAAATTGTTCCCCAACCTTGAGAAAGATCCAATATGTTAGCTTACTAATGTAGCCCTGTGGTTTGTGTTATCTTCAGTTACATATGTGCTGAAAGCACTTCATGTAACATACCTGGGTAACTTTCAATGAGTCAATGATGACTTTTGGTTTCTCTGGGGACATGAACCATGAGCCATTAGATTCACCTTCTGGAGACCATGAACATCTGAACCCAATCTCATGGCAGCCCAACTGATAGTTGAGATACTGTGAGTCCAAAGTGCTGGACTAGGTTGGCCTAGAAAAGGATAAACGATGTCCCGGAAATCACCAAAACATAAATATTCATCCTCTGGGAACCATGAATATCCCATTAGTCCAGTAGATGTGGCGATGTCTTGCTCCGGGGCCAATGTGGAGGCCGGCAGCAGCAGGCTGGGTGGACAGATCGCCTCTCAGAGAGAGCAGCGGGGGGTAACAGGACATGTGGAGCTGCACGCTGGGAGGAGGCATGGCGGAGTAGTCCTGACTGACACCTGGGAGACGGATGCATCGCTCCCTGCTACAAGCATGTCAGGGGGGGTACGGTGCAGTGCCGATATTGCACTTGTATCAATTAAGGGTGCATGGTGTGTATGTGCATGCATATTTGGTGTATGTGTATTATATTTCCATATGAGCATGTTTGTGTTCATACACAGTCATGTTTACATCATAAAGCTTTATATGGTGTTGATACAACAGGTACGTTGCGTCATCTTCAGTTTAGTGTGTGTGTATTCCATGTACGTGTGTGTTGCATTCATGTATCGGTTATATAATATATCCTCCGATATCAGAAAAGTATAGAGTGTATATGTTTTATTTTCCAAACTAAAAATGTATTAAAAGATACTCCTGTATGTATTCTAATCAACCGACAGAAACAGGGAGAGGTGGAGGAGGGGGTGCATCGTTCCCCGGCAGAAGCACTGCATCAGTTCCTGTCTGTGGTTGAACATTAACAGGCTTTCCATCACGAGCTGCCACTGTGAATAGGGAGTGAATGTAGCTCCTGCCCTCCGCTGCATCCTGAGGCCCCGCTGGGGCAGACAGGAGACTGCTAGTGTCTCATCATCACAGGGCCGTTCAACGGGATCCTCTGTCTTTGTTTGTCTGGACGAGGACAAGACAGGGATGACAACGCGTCAGCTATAATGGCCTCGTCTGCTTTTCTGCTGCAGCAGGAACTCAGTCAGCGGGCGGCGGAGAGGAAGTCAGAGGAAGCCGGGAGGTGGACGAGACGCGTTCTGCTGAGCTTTCAAGCAGCAGTCTTCTCAAGAATGTTGTAAATAGTGGAATTGAAGTAGGATTGAGGATTTGGGGGCAGCTTTCTCTCAGTTTTTTTCCTCCATATTGTAATTCTACTGCTGCTGCTTCGGCCTACTCTCTGACACGTATGACAGGCCTTTTCCATGACTTCTTTCTCCCCCTTTTCCCAGGTGTTCTCATGTTATTTGTAATTTCTTTGTAAAAAATGTGTTCCCATTAGACTAAATTAAGGGAATGGATGGCACTGTGTGTTGCATTAACCTTTGAAAGCCCTTTCAATACAAATGTGGGATTTGGGGCTATATAAATAAAAGAAGAAAAAATAACCTAACCTGTGTAAACGAAAAACGCAAATATCCTGAGTATAATATCAGTCCTGACATAATAAATTCTTTCTCTTATAAAATCTTGACCTAACTTGACACTCAGAATTAACATATAAAGACCTCATCACATTGAACAGTCTCTTTTATGTCTTATTTTCACACAATTTATAATAATTTCTTATAGGTAGTTAATTCAAAATTCAGAGCATATCTATTGCCACAACACGGCTCTCAACATGGCGTCGGCTGAGCTGGTGGCTCGTGGATAATAGTGCAAAACCTTCTTTAGGAATGGTCGGCCGACTTGGGATGGTACCAAACAGAGCAACGTTTTGCATTGAACAAATCCTAAAAGTTCAAGAATTTACATCCTGAAAAAGTTCTACTAAAAACACAAAAACGTAAAGCATCATTTAATAATAACAAATCATTTCCATACATGTGGCCTTAGAGAAAAGTTGGTTTTGAATTGAACCAGGTATCATGACAACATAAATAAACATATGAGCTGTTTATAGTAAAATATATCACGTCACATGAGCAGTGCTCAGTATTTCGTTCCACTGGTTTACTGGTTGCAGAATGCAGATACATACATTTTACAGGTCACTTATGTATTATATTCATAGTTTCATAGAGTAAACTATCTCTATCACTATAGTACATTCTGTGTGGTGACGCAGTTTCTGTCAGTATCAGCGGTTACATTCGTTTGTCGAGTGACTTTTTTAAATGTAAAAAATTGAAATGCGAATCAGGCACGATGCCATCAAGCGGATTAAATGAACTCCACATTGTTTAAATTGGACAAATTGGAATCTTTCATGTCAGCTACTATTGGTCATGTTTCATGCTGTCTGGAGACAAGGACAATAAAATATATATATATATATCCGAGAAGACTGAGACAGTAGAAACAGCTGATTGCTCATGCAAGTTAAATGTGCACAGCGTCAGAAGTTACTCGGCAACAGCGTTTCCATTACCCATGCAGCGGCAACTCAACAAAGGCAAGAACCTCAAGCGAGCATAAAAACGTCTTTTCCCGATCGAGGATCTTTACTTCAAAATGCACATCAAATCTTTGTTGCCCTGTAATGAGGACGGTCCTGTAGTCTCGGTCTTGTCACACACACACACACACACGCACACACACACACACACACACACACACACACACACACACGGAGGTCATCCATCTCGAGGTGTCTTTGTTCTCTGGACGAGACAAGACAGGAGCGACAACACATCAGCCATAATGGCCATGTCTGTAGTTTTCTACTGCAGAGAGGAAACAGAGTGCAGGAGTGGAAGACATTTGAAATAGAAGTCATAGAAATGACTGACAACAAAAAGTGTGCTGATCTAGCAACAGGATTATAGGTTGTCAGGGGGAAATAAATAAGCCACATGTTAGAAATATTGAAGGAACAGTCAATGGAAAACTTGGAATGGAATTTATGCATATTTATGTTCCTACCAAAGGTGAGGCATTTATATTCATTTGACCTCTGTGCAACGGTTAGCCTAGCATAGCATACAGACTGGAAGCAGGAGGGAACAGCTAGCCCGCTCTGTAAAAAGCACCTCTAAAGTTTGCCAATTGGTTTGAGGTATCCAGTTGTGTTTGCTCACCATCGATCTTGGTCCCTCACTCTTTTGACTGTTGGCTTTTTTTTCAAGTCCGGTCACGACCACAACTGCTCAAAAGATTTATTCATTCACAGCATTACTGTGAGTGAAAGTAAAACTTAACATTTCTAATTTACAATATTTTTCACGTGCACTCCCTGTGAGTGAACTTGGGAGACAGGTGAAGAAGATGAGGCTGTTAAAATTGTGCGCATTAGAGCGGTTGGTAAGTGTATTCATTTATATTATATTACCTCGGACAGATCAAGCTAGCTGTTTCCCTCTGCGTCCAGTCTTTATGCTAAGCTAGGCTAACCCCGTCCTGACATGTCTTAACACAAACAAAAATCTGGCCCAGTATATATATATATATGTACGACGGAATAATGATGAGAGCTCATTAGAAAAACACTCTTTCTACCTCGGGTAAAATAAAGGTTACCAAAAGCCCCGAGGTATTGATTGCTGATAAGTTATGACTGCAGAGTATTGATCCAGCAGGACATATGCCCACAGCAGTAAGACGATGAGACACATCTCAGCCCTGACCATGAATATTTCAGGAAAGAACAAATAAATCATAAAGATCTGGATTCTTTCCCCAACAGTTGATCATTTGACAAAAATAAATCTCTCGTGCTTGTTTTTCATAAAAATAAGGCGTTCCTTAGTTGATGCAGGTTTTTAAGCTTAAAGAACCCATCGTTTCGTAAATGCACGAGCAGTGTTTTTTTTGCGATAACTTATGGGATGCAAGTATTGATCCGGCCTGTTTCCTGAACACAGGACATTAAGAGAACATCACACGACCCATCTGCATGCAACGATGGACGATCCCCAACAAGCAAAGAGGAATTACATTCAAAGCTCATGCAATGTTGGGAATGGAGGCCATCCATCCTGTTTTACATGCATATTCTGGGATGTTTCACAGTGAGGAGAGCAGAGACTTGCTGCCAAGCCAACGTGCAGAGGTCATTAGATTGGCTGTCATTGAGGAATCCAAAATCATAAATGATGAAAAATCGTACAATTAACACAATACATCCATCCACTGTGAAGCGTACAGTCATCAGACGAGGCAACAATACCCGAAAAAAGATGAATACATTTTCTCAGCAGCCTCCAAATGATAATGATGAGACAATGTATTGTTAGGCTGTCTGGATGTGTCAGGGAGACAGATACGTGCATTTGAATGCAATGGAATCACAGCCACTTATGACGACGGCTGCATCCATAAAGCTGAGACGGGACTGCTGGGAGAAAAGAAGCGCCTCAGGACACCGTCGGAGATTCACTCCCAACTCGCCAGACAGCGACGCGTGGTCAGTGCGACGCGTGGTCAGTGCGACGCGTGGTCAGTGCGACGCGTGGTCAGTGCGACGCGTGGTCAGTGCGACGCGTGGTCAGTGCCCCTCGGCTCCGCGGCGGCCTTCAGCCCTGAGACGCACCGCGCTCAGGGCTCACGGCGATGTAAACCCATCTGCGTCTCTATCAGAGCAACAGACGCAGTGCAAAGAGGGCGAGATGCCATGTTGGGATGAGGACGAGGTGGATGAACAAAGACATCCACTCAGGAGACCATTGTTTGTGTCCTGTGAAAAGCGCAGTCATCGTTGACTTATTTTACCGTAGTTTTGAGATGTAACTCGTATGCTTATATATGATATACAGTATATTCACTTCAATGTGAGACAAAGGGGAGAATATTTGCGTGTTCACCCAGGTGTCATGTTTCCATCACAGCAGATTGGACCTGGAGCCGATAAATACCCGAGACTACTGCCATTCACCCCAGGAATGAATGCCGATTGTAACCTTTCCTACTTTAGACAAACGCCAGATGTTAGTGGATTGTTTTGTCCAGCGGGAAAGAGGCCTAACAGTCAGAGAGCAGCCAGCTCCACACGACCAGAGCCGCGAGCAAAGCGCCACACAGTGCACCGCTAATGTCAGTCTCTGTGTCAGTAATTGAGCGCATTGGTAAGTTTAGATGATAAAGTGTGGTTCTTGTTCTCCACCAGTGACAACACTGTCTGTCTATTCTCTCGCCAAATAGCTGTCAATCAAACATGTCAGTCAAACATCTACATTAAATGTGCCCACTCAAAGGCTAAAGCAATATTTCTGATTCATCCCCAAATCCCTTTTGTGTTCATTTTTTATCAGAACAAAAAACAATACATTTGAAAAATATTTGAGTGCAAAAAGGACCAATTGACTAATTGTGATTGTACACTTGATTTGACACTTAATACTATTAAAGCTAAATCACAGAGTGATTGCATAGGAACAGCCTTTATGCAGGATTTCTAATTACTGTTGCAGCGGGAGTCTACATATTGTATACATATATATAAGCATATAAGTAAATATACCCAAACACATAACAAAAAAGAAACTTTGTGACCCCGGGTGGTGGAGCTGAGGCTGCCGAGAGATTTAGAGTTAAAAGTGTCTCCCTCAATGAAATTACAGCCTAAATGCTTCTTTGGATGCAGATTAGAGAATATTATTTGTGAGAAAAGGGGATTGAGATTGAATAACTACAAAACTAATAAGGGAAATGGTTCTCCGAGTTTCTGTACATTCCTTTATTCTAAAGAGAGGGAGAGATTTTGCTATTTTTGGTGCCCATCAAGCTCAGATCGCATCATCCGCACCATTCAATATAGCAGTAAATACATCAGCATCGGCTCCGAGGCCTCGACAGCAGATACACAACGCACACAAAGACTATCAGCAGAGACAGAGGGATTCTTGATGATTTTCTAATAGGGTTTATTCCTCTTTCCTGTCATTAGTCAAACGATGACAAATCCATTTGATCTCCGCTGTGTGATGTTATATGAACTTCACTGGGGAAACTCTCTCCTCTGCTGCCCAGATGAGCCTGAAACCTGAACCCTCACATTCCCTTTTTTGCTTAATTGAAGCATTGAGAGGCAAATTAAACAATAGCCCGGTGTAATTAAATCCCAGCAATACCCTGTTGTGGTAGTTTAAGCCTGTAATGATGTTTTTGCCGCTCTCCTCTCTCCTGTTCCCCACCAATTAAAACCTGCTAAAGAGCGCGAAGACAGCTGGATCAGGTTCTGCTTAATGCCGCTGTTGTGGTTTTCCTGCCGTCCTCCAGTGGCACCCAAATCCAATAAATGGTATAATCGTGGTTTCTTAATGACAAGACGCAGGTGCAGGGTGATTTGTTTTTTCTTTATTCGGCGTGCAGGATAAGATTTACACGGAACAAAAAAAAAAGTTGCAGTCGCTGAATTGCCACGGAAACAGCCAATGATGTGATGCCGAGGTGTGGGGGTTTGAGGACGCGGCGGCTAATTCAAGAACAATAGCAGCGCTTACGGCTTCTCAGAAGTCAATACAAATGTGTTTACTACACGCTACGGCAGACTCGTGTGTGAGAAGGACCTTTAGCAGCATAAAACTACTCAAAAATACCATCGAGGAGATTTTTACAGAAGATTCCCCGACCTCATAAACTGAAGTAAGGGGTAAAAGATTTTGCAACCACATGTAAGATTTTTCACAAAGTAGATATAGCCAATGCAACTAATACTCCATCATCTAATGTTGTTAGTATGAAATAATTTGAGTATTTGCAGTTTTTCATTCACATCCACACTTTAGTAACGAGATTGGCGGGTGGATAAAATGTAGAACTTTTATGGAGTTTTGAGAATCTTTTTTAGAACTTAGGAGGAGTACCAAAGGTCCTCATGTTGATGTTGATTACTGTTGCTTTTTCATCTTCCAAAAGAGGCAGACATATTCTAGACACTCCTTAGTGTTGAGAGTCAAAGAGAAGACCCACTAAGCCAGACCACACAACACCAGCTCTCCTTCACTGGCAAGCTGGCAAGCAGCTGGCTTATTAGCAAAGAAACTACAACTACGTGGCAAAAAACTGTGCGGGGCGACTGTGGCTCAGTGGTTAGCAAGTCAGTCTTTCAATCAGAGGGTCGGTGGTTCAAACCCCGGCTCAGCCTGTCCATGTCGTTGTGTCCTTGAGCAAGACACTTAACCCTCATTGCTCACCGTTGCTGTGTCTACTGTATATCATGTAAGTCGCTTTAGATAAAAGCGTCAGTGAAATGTAATGTAAAAAGAAATGAAGTAAGATATGTCAGTATTTTAACAGGTAGGTCAACCTCTCTCCCGGAGACCATTCCTCGCCAAAGTGTTTTTTTTAATTATCCATCTCACTCCTTGGATTGCTATAAGATAGGCAGAGCCCACCCGGCCATCTGGAGTCACAACAATCCTGTGAATTTACATCAAATATGAGGCCGCTGCTCATTAACATGCATGAGTCACATGCCCATAGTACTGCACGCAGCTATTCTGGTTGTACCTGGGCCCGTCGCCATTGCATTTTTTGGCCCCCTTTTTCTTAGCAAAAACGACCACGTTATCAGCTGAGACACGAGTGACTGTGGCTGAGCTGTTGCAGCGATGCACAGACAAAAGGAAGAGAGAGCTCTGTGAGCAGCACACAGCTGGTTCTACGTGCTCCCCTGAAGATTTTGACTCATACGTTTATAAGTTTAGAAAATATGTTGTACTCTGCTAGTATCTTGACAAAGCTTAACTGAATGAGCACCCAGGAATTTCATTTTAGAAGGCAATAAAAAATTAAGGAAATATTTAAAACAGTGAGAAAATATTGAACTGCAGGTTTGCAGGGCCTTTAGAGCATCTGAATCCAGCCTGACATAGTACGCCTCATTGGAATGTAGGCCTACATATAACATTTTATATACAATAAAATGTAAAACGAGATCCAGTGGATGTGTTTTTCATGTTTGCATTAATCTTTGCTTCTTCTTTGACTGGGCTGCTTGTTTAACCAGTGTCTGTACAACTGAGTGGCATTCAATTATGAGCGCTATTATCAGCCTGGAGGTTAGGGCCGCGTCTAATTCACTCCTACTCTGTTGTCACAACATTAAGACCCTCCCCCCCCCCCCCCCCCCAGCCCCCCCGCTCCTCCTCCGTTATCTAAACTACACACATTGGCATCTGATAATAATGCCTGATTATGATGTGTGTACACCTCCTCCCCACAGCTCATCCCCAGCTAAATGAAAGCAGAGAGGGGATGAGCTTCTCCTATGCTGCTTTAACAGCATTAACGTGTCGGGGCAGCTACAGTTTCCTATCAATTTTATCCAAGAGGAAACTCAAGACTCACCAGCATCATTAGTGAGCAGACATAATGTAATCACTCATGAACGGTGTGTGTGTGTGTGTGTGTGTGTGTGTGTGTGCTAGGCAGGGGGTTGGTATGTCTTTATTACGTTATTAAAAGTGAACTCTTTTGACTTTTTTGTGTGTGATAGTGTATGTCTTTGTGTGTCTGTGTGTGATTTGACATCAGCTCAGGCTAATTAAAGGTGAACTTGTTTCAAGATTTGGGCATCAAGAGGATTGGAGGTCAGAGGTCACACATTCATCACAGTTAGATGTCAGATTCACGGCGTGGGCGGGCTGCAGTGGGGGCATTTGTATGTGTCTTTGCATACGTATGTGTGTGTCTGTGTGTGTCTCTGTGTGTGTGTGTGTATTAGAGAGATCGCTGCAGGATGATATGAGTTATCTTTGTCAAACTGTCACATAAGAAGAGTGTAGGAGGAGATGACAGGGAAGGAGGAAGAAGTGATGAGGAGGAAAAGAAACAAAAGGAGGAAATAAAGAGAAAAGCAAAGAAAGAAAGTGGAGAAAGGGGGAAGGAAATAGGAATGGAATGAGAAGAGATAAAAGGTGGCAAGAAGAAAACAAGGAGACAGGAGGAAAGGAAAAGACCAAAAAGTGGAGAGAACTGATAGTGGAAAGGAAGAGAGGAGAGAAAGGGAGAAGAGATGAAAGGAGAAAGAAAAAGGGGCAAATGCACACGTAGAAGAGGAGTAAAGGTTTAAGGGGGGTTGACAAGAGATGGATATAGGGAGGATAAGCAGGAAGGGAGAGGCCAGATGAAAGGAAAGGATGGAGATATAGAAACAGGAGAGAGGGAGAGCAAAAAAAGATTAAAAAGAAAAGATTAAGAAGGGTGAAAATAAGTTAAAAATAAATAGTAGAAAAGAAGAAGGGTATCAAAAAATGAGAAGAGATAAGGTGGCAAGGAAACAGACGAAGTGACACAAGAATTGGAAAAGAGGGGCAGATTTGGGGAGGATGATGAGACAGGAAGAGAAGTGGCTAGGGGGGACAGAAAAGGAGGAGAGAGACGAGGTGAGGAGACGAGGAGAAATTATGACGCGAGAGGAGAAAAAGAGGGATGGAGAGGAACAGGAAAAGAGAGGTGAAGCGGGAGAAGTGGAGGGCCTCTTTATATGTGACGCACTTGTTCATATTACATAAAACCAATGCACCATTATACTCCACAATACTCCACGTTCGGTGTGTGTGTGTGTGTGTGTGTGTGCGCTCAAGAGGGCAGTTTGCAGTTCGCCTGTTCGTGCAGCAATTTTGTACTTTGGCTTTTTTGTCCCGGTGGTCGTGCGTCACTGGTAACCTCCATTACAGTAACCCATCGCTGTTTACTTGCAATAAATATTGTAGGGAGTCAGAGCTTTGTGCTCAATATGAATACTACAGTAATACACATGCACGAGGGGTCGACAGAGTTGTTGAACCATACAGCTGACTCAGATTGCTAGTTTGATGTAGAGTAATAATGCAGGACACACTCACTGTCCAAGAGGCCTCCAGCTGATTCCTCCTCACTGTACACAGTCAGGAGTACACACTGGAACACATTGATATTTACTTGAACGCTTTACCTCTAGATAGACATCTGATACGTGGTAAAGCAGCGGCCCCAACCCCCAAAGCCGGAAAAATGTTTAATTTTGAAAAAGGACCGGATACATCCGTCTGTGCGTCTGAGCCTCTGACGAGGTCACAAAATACGTGACCTCTTGACAAAAGCTAGCGAACCCACAGCGAAAATGAGTGGACAAAAACAAACGTCTTTGGAGAGCTTCTTTGGCAAGCGGAAAAGGCCCACTGCGAAAGAATGGACCCGCGACCCATTTGTGAACCAACCCGGTGAATCTGGAGATCACAAATGACGGTGGCCTTAAAAGCACATTTCACACAACAACTCTGGCTGTGATCGGGATCAAAATCAAGGCAGAATATCCCGAGATCGCCAAAAAAGCACTGAAAACCCTGCTTCCATTTCCAACGCCACGTCTTTGTGAAGCGGGTTTTCTGCAATGACAGCGACCAAAACTAAGTTACGGAGCAGACTGGACATAACAAACACACGCAGGATGTTGTTGTCCCTCATCACCCCGAGATGGGACCGGCTCGTTGCAGATAAACAAGCTCAGGGCTCCCACTAATTTAACGTAATGGTGAGTTGTATTTTTATTTTAACGCAAAACTTAAAGACTGTGGATGGACAGGTTGTGTTTCCCTCGCCTCGTGACAGCACTGACGATTTGAATGTCAAGACAGAATCAATAGGGGTAAAGTGATGGGTTAGAAGCAACACCAGTTGCCTTTAAATGTCGCCCATGTGTCATGGCTTTCCTGATGGAGGAGGATCAGTGCAGCTAAAGAGGAGCTACTGCCAGATCCGCTGCTCCGGCCTTTAACACGCTGGGTTTTTGGTCCGGTGTGCGGGTCTGGTTGTCGTGAGGCAGCTTCTGGTCCCAGATGGGACCATCATCCCACCTTGAAGTTGATGCTGCTCACTCTCTGTCTGTCTCTCTGCTGTTGAAGAGGTGAGTCATTCAGGGAACTATGACCATAATTTGGAAATTAGATCTCATTGTGGATATTGAAGGTCATTTTATTCATTTCACAAAACTCCAAGGTATGTCCGGTAATTTTGACGAGGAGAGAGGAAAATCCCTTGTTGGACCAGACGCTGCAGGGGTTAGCTGAATGTCAGACACACACTCATAGCTGGAGCTCCAACACACAGAGGGGATTTCCTTTCCCACCCACCACTCTCTCTCTCTCTCTCTGTGTGTGTGTGTGTGTGGTTGTTTGCGTGGTTGCAGAGATGCACGGTAAGCATCCTTGCATTTCAATGTGTCTTTAAATTGACATTTGGTTTGGTGTGGGCCTCCAGCGGGCTCATGTGATCGGGTGAATTCAATGTAATCTGTGGGTTGAGAATAACTATGCATGCTTTTAAATCTAAACTTAGCTGTCCAGGATTCCTGCTGATCTGTAACACATGAAACAGCACATGACCTGCAACCAACATTTTTTGTAAAAAATATGTTTTAATTAAATGCAGTCCACTGTAAAACGTAAATCCTACAGTTACCCACTCACTCAGTGGGGACTTTGGCCATAAACAAACACAATCTTTTCAATAATTTGTGTTTGAATCAAATGTGTACCCTCATAACTATATATATACATAACACTTTTTAAAATTAGACTATTACTTTTATTACAATTTCTGTATAATAACTTTCAGATGCGAAACACAAACATTTTGTTCTTCGTTGTAAACGCTGGATTTTTCCCCAAAATGTTTTCGTTAACACTTCCTCCAAACACTGCACAGTTCATGTCGTGGTCATCGTGGTCATCAGGTCCTTCATCAATAATATGATTGAGATTTCCCGAGGTCACCTGACACAGGAACGTGTTTTATGGCATGTAGATGTTTTCTATGGTTTTCCTTTTCAGCAGGAAAGACGCCATGCAGAGAGTCAAGAGACCAATATGGTGTTTGTGCCTTCTGTTGCATCACTCTGGACAGCAACAGCTTCAAGTTGCAGATCGTATTGCACATTGTGTGTTGACTCAATATGAAGTCACACACACATCTGCTTTCATGACAGATTCCTGAATGTCGGATAATATCCTTACATTTATATTTCTACCCATTCATCCTCATAGAGTCGAACCAGCGAGTTTGGAGATATGGATTCAATATTTCCTCTGGCACAGCAACACTCCCCTCCCACCCTCTGTCACCTTCTCATGGCCGTTTTTTCACTTTGCACACGCAGATGATTCATACCTCCAATTAGCATACAATCAGCCTTCATAGGATTATCTTTATTTCTTTCATCCGTATCATTTAACTGTACAATGAGCCCCGTGAATCTGATTTGTCATTTTATCGACTGGGACTAATCGATTTACGTCGAGCCGAAAGGAGAAAGTGGAATAAAAAGCAGCCGTGTTGTGATGCTGACGGTTTGGGGCTCTAGCAGTGTGCACCGGCGGAGGTTTGGTTGGGGTCCAAGCCAGTTTTGACAAACAAGAGTCAGGGTTTTTGTTTCTGGGGATGGCAGAGGTCAGAGCTGAGCTACCTTTGTTCATCTTTCACCCCCAAGCTCAGCCAAGTAGTAACATCCTCTGCATCCAACAAGGTTCACACAGAATGCTGTCTATCAAGCACTCGCAGGCTGCAGCTGTGGTTCAGTGCTGCTGGTTTTTTTTCTCTTTATTGGACAGCGGAGAACACGAGATGGAGATCAAGAACCTGATCCACCGTGTGCCTGCTGTGTACGCTCCTGCTTTAGAAAGCTGTAGCTGTCACAGAGCCTTTCACATGGAGCCAAAGGTCCAGTCACATTAACCTGACGTGTCAGAGGGTTTGTTCGACTGAGAAGTCAACATTTCCAAAAGTACCTGGCATGTGATTGGACGATCTGTCACACACTTCAACCGACCGGCCACCAGCAGGACCAGTTGGTTAATCAAAGTACTAATCAAATTATTATGAAATGACTAGCCATTCAAATTCAACTGACCATTGCTGACGTGACCTGCAGTCAGAGTGTTTTTGCCTGTTTTTGGTCTGTTTTCGGCCAACATGCTCGACACTTGACAGATCGATAGGTTTCAGAAAGAAATGTTGACCACTGGAGAATGTAAAGGCGTCGCCATTGTACACTTTTGCTTGATGGTGAGGTCCACAACACCAGCGTTCCCCAACCCCCGGTACTGGTCCGCGGGTCGGTTGGTACCGGGCCACACAGATTATCAAAGTCGGAAAAATGTTTTATTTTGAAAAAGGACCGGATACATCCGTATGTGCGTCTGAGGCTCGTTGCAGATAAACAAGCTCAGGGCTCCCACTAATTCGGTGTAATGGTGAGTTGTATTTCTATGCCCTTTAATTTATTACGTCAAATTTATTACGTCAAATTTATTACAACATGTTTATTACGTCATGTTTATCGTCCACTCTGTGAAGGCCAGTCTGTAAAAATATTGTCTGACACAAAACCGGCTCAAAAAAGGTTGGGGACCGCTGCACTACAGGACACACACTGTTTCTAATGTGTATGTGCTGACAGGGGACAACACACATTTACTCAATCAAGTCATCACTTTTAAGTTTCTGATTCTTCAACTTTGCCTCGGGAAATTGCAAGACCTGTGCACCATCCTCCAGAAAACATGAGGCCAACTTGCAACTTCACACTCTACGGGGAGAGAATGGGTGTGCTTGAAGCGCTTGACAGCGTGCTCTGTGTATCACTTGGTGTAAATAGTGACTGTAAGCAATGCAGACTGTTACTCCAACATCAACGAGGGGGTCTCTTACACTGCCTTTGAACAGCTTCAGCTTGCGGAGGGGATTCTCACATTTAAACATGTCAGAAACTAAGTACTGCTGAAGCCGAGGACGGTATGGGAGAACCCGATGAGGACAGCGAGGAAGATTGTGTTTTGTAAAAGGACAACGCTGCATTAGGAGAACGTACCAAAGACCATCTCCTGGTTCTCACCCGGGTACCACACCAAAAAAGTTACGTGCCCCCCTAGACACATAGACAGTTAGATGTGATATATTATATGGCTGTTTGTATATTAGGATTTGAGCAGACTAAATCAAAACAAAACATGATCCACCAGCTCCCAAACCAAACGTGCCAATTAACCAATTATGTCTCCTCATTAAGTCACCTAGCGGTGTTAATGGACTTGTTGAGCAGAGAGAGAGTCAAAGCAATAACACGTTAATAAGATTACACTCAATTTTCAGGAAGACAAAAGGAGGGGAGAGTGATCACACTAATAATCTGTGTGTGTGTGTGTGTGTGTGTGTGTGTGTGTGTGTGTGAGAAAGAGAGTGAGTGTACATGCATTTGATTATATTAGAAGCTAAAATACTGAGAGATTATCTTTTTTATTATATGGGTTGTGTTTGAATTAGTATCATCCAGCTTCTATATGATGTTTGATGATGAAATATTATTTTATTAGAGGACACTGGATCCTTAAAGGAACACCATCAGTTTTTTTTCTTATTGGTCTGGTGGGCTCATTGACTGCCAATTAGAGCTTTGTTTGTGGGATTAAGAATGCCAAATAATGACGATCGGTTTATTTGTTTACATGAAAATGTCTCATGGAGAGAGTATTTCTAGCCATTGCACATGCTCATTAGTGCGTCAAAAAGGATTTTCAAGGCTCCTTTGTTTTACATATACAAATACAAATGGCTTGAGAATTTGTGAGAAATATTTCCCCCTTTACTAAGTCCCGCCCCTCGAAATCATAGTGCAGCGTCAGCCAGCTCTGACCAGCTCCAACTACCCGGCTCTGCGCCGTAGACTCTCATGCTGTGGCTTCAGATTGTCTCTGGTTTGGTGGATTTGGAGTCGGTCCAGGTTTAACGTTGTGTCATAGGGATACTCGTTGCTGGATATATCCTTCAAACACATATTGTCTGCTTCTCTCTCTAGATATAATATTTATGCAGAGTGGGCCTCGTAGCTCTGACAGTTTGAAGGAATAGCACAGGGACCATTGAACTTGTATTTGCAGGTGACCAGTCAGCTGTTTTACAGTCATCTCTTCTATGATGGTGGTCTATGGTGACCAGTTGGACAGCAGGGGATTCCTTTCTTTGCACTGTCAAGGGACACCAAGGGACCACTGGGCCCTTTGGATACATCTATAAGCTACAGAAAAATTGCCAACAAAAATGGCAGCAAGCTTGTTATTAGTTATATTTTTGATTAATTGTCTGGTAACCCCCTGTGGCGTTGTAAAGATATAAATAAAAGTATGTTTCTACCTGCGTGGTCTATTTATTTCTCCATGCAAATACATAATTCAATGATCTGACCATTGAAATGGAAAAAATGCCTCTTAGAACCCATTAAAACTTGATATTTAAATTCTTATCTTTTATATTTTATTGGATGTTCCCTTTTTGTTTTGTTTTAATGTGATAATCTTCCACATCTGCGAACAACATTCTGTTTCTAAAGATGCCTTCTGAACGTCAACCAGCACTTGATTCCATCAGATGAACTCGCTCCTTCCAGTCCAAATGTCATCCTTTCTCTTCGGCATGCCATAAAAATAAAGTGCACATACATTAGGTTATCTCTCTTCTGGCAGGATTAGAAGGATGCTGTATTTCAAATTAAAGAGCACAATTGATCTGTCACATTTCAACAAAGCATGAAATTGTGAAAGTTAATGGGGGATGATCAGATATCATAATGGTATCAATGAAGTCATCAAGGTAATGGTGGAGATACACATGTTTAATAATGCCTGAATGCCAGTCTCCAATTTACCAGCCTGTAAATTTTAATGACTCTGGTTCAATGGGCAAGACTGTATGTGTACAGTAAGTGTGTGTTTGCATGAACGTTTACATCGGTCACCTGTCTGGTCAGGATCCTAATCAAACAGGCTATTAGAGAAGGGTCAGGCCTCACAGGCCTCCGGTGGTTTAATGTATTAATATGTCTGTCGAGATGTTATAGTTCTAATAGACTCATTAAAGATCTTGCTCTGAAATCAGTCGGATCAAACCAGTGTGGAAGCAGGGGACCATTAAGATGTCAGGCATTTGTCTGTGACTATTGCCCTAAACTATAACAAGGTGCTTTTGTTACAACTTTGAATCATACTGACCTCAATGTGTGAGTAGAAACGCAGAGGTTAATTGTAGCCTAACGTAAGCGTAACGAGCAACAGGCCTGTTTTTGGAAAAGATCAAAGGGTTTTGATATTGTGACAAAAAGTAAGTGTTATTGCTAGTCTGGTATATGAATGCAGTATGGCTCTTTGTGGCTACTATGATCACTTCCTGTAGCAAACAAGAAGACTGTGTTTTAAGGGAGGTTTTCAACCTCATCTCTATCTATCAGAATTGGGGTTTAGTGTGAAAAACAGCTCCGGTCCTGGCCGATGTTCTCTGTGTCTTTGGGGCGCAGCTGTAAAAATCGGTTTCTCTTCCTGCATCCAGTGACGTCATTTGACGTCGTCTGAAACAAGGAAGAACTACAGAGTGCTCCTTCAGCTTTTGGTAGCTGTGAAGCACGAAGCCACTCAAAAAACATCTTTGTTCTTGTCACTTTTGTTACGATTCCAACAGTGAAAAATGGCAGTCCAAAGTATGAGTGCGGAGGATGTTATGGACAAGGATATTTCTTTACGCTGTACATTTTATATACAGGCTGGCTCAGATATTCACAGAGGATATGACGGGCAGGGACCCCCTCTCGGGATCCCCCGAGGAGGAAATGGACCACCGAGATCAGCAGGGCGATTTGAGGGCGATTTTGTCGTTGTAGTTTTTGTAATTTAATGATCTACCTTGGAAGGAGTTAGAGCCGCCGGGGAGCCGGCAAAGCAGAGACATACAGCTGGGTAACAAACAGAGTACGGAGCCGACATATTTTCACATCTATAATTCCACCAAACCAAAAGACAAATGGACTAATGGTTTTGATGAGTTTTATTTAGTTTCTTTCCAGTTTAAATGAAGTGTGTTTTACAATAAGACAGGTAAGTCTGTCTTAGTTTGGTGTAAGAGAGGAACTCGAATTCCGAAGGTGTGCGGCCATATATTTCTGTTACCGAGTTTATTTTGGTTATTTATCAGACGTAGTGATCTCGCCGCTCACGAACGATGCAACGTGGTGCATTCAGGGAGTCAGCAGAAAGAAGGACAGCCCAGCCAGAGAAGGACTACAAAGAAATTCAATTGACATAAATATAATACTGACACCATGAGAGAAAATGTCCATGTTTAATGAAAGCGTATGTCGGGGAAGTGATCGTATCGTCTTTAGGGAAAGAAGCTGTCAATGATTGAACGTCACAGGCGGTTCTAATACACTAATATCTACACTAAGAAAAAATAAGGCTTTATGTTAGAAAAATAATTTACACTCGATGCCGGGTCTTGGTGGTCATGTCAACAGGTCATTTATTCTGTTGCAAGAGAGGAGCAGATACAGATACACAACGAGTTGCTTCACTAATTGTACATCCACAAATGCTCAAAGAATAGATTAAACCCTTCCTCCTTATATCCCATACTAGGAGGTCATCATGATGTCTTTGTACAAACAATGACGTTCTGTCCTTCGTCAGCTGTTATCCCATATGATGGTGGTGATTGTGGACTCTCCTTCACAGCCCAAACATATGATAAGTACTTCAGTCATGGAAATGCAGATCTAGCTGGTTTGCTTAGTATACAGGACATAAGACACCCTTGGGGGGGAAAGTTCATCAAGAAGTCACAGGCCATACAATAATAATAGAAGAAATAGAAGAAAGAAAACACTTTATAATTTGTACCAACAGCATCACTTGTGGTAGGCTATCATACCCTTGCTGTTTGAGGAAACATTGCACATTTTGATTAAAGATTATGCCAAGTTTGTGTGTTGTTGAAAACAGAATGCAATGAAGTCCTCCTCCATGTCAGGCAACTTGAATCCTGCTCGGCAATGGCGGACTCCACCACTGCTTATGACAACCACTATAGCAAGAGTTCATTATTCATTGTGAACACGTCAAATGGCTGTTGCAGAAAAAATACTTCAACTGAAATAACTTTAACATGAATTACACACAGGAGAAAAACTATATTCATTAAAATATCTCCAATCTCAAAGGAACTACCATGTTGACCACATCTGGTCACTAATAGAAGCCCAAATGCAGCACATATATCAGTCTGACTCTGTTTGGAAGTCATTAGATTTAATTCATCACACGCACGTTTTCTGACATAAATATGGTCAATTTGACGTATTTAACATTTTATGTGGTGTGTGCTAGATTTTTAAAAACCTCATTTTGATGGAACCCTTGTGTTGTTGGGGGTCATTATTAGTTGCAAAAACAACAACATGAAAAGCACAGAAGACATGAGGCTGATGGGAGACATTAATTACCGCTTTTATGGTGGTTAATTATTTTGATGGAAGGCAACTTATTGTTGAGAGAAGCTCCCCTTATGATTAATGCACTCTTCCACTAATGGGTGAACTTCCACCATGTTTGCATTCAGACGATGCGCAGAACAACACACACAAACACAGAGGAGAGGGTTAGTTGGACTCTACCTAGCCCTCATGTCTCACTGTGACTGCTGGTAGTAAATTAAATAGCGATTAGTTGAGGTCATTTGTTACCCTGTCTGACACCAGACCTGCTCCTGGGAGGTGCTGGAAGATGAATGGAGCGCTCCACAAGTACAAAGTCAACAGGTGAAGATTAACAGGCTTTAATGATGCCATTTGCTTAATGTCTTTGCCATTTTCTTTCTATCTGTTTGTCTTCTCTCCTTTCTCGAGAAACAAAGTAAACAGTGATGAAATGTTGGTCAAATAGTCTCAGGCCCGGTTTTCACCGTGTAATTATATACAATAAAAGATTTAAATTAAGAACGACTCAAAAGACCACCCTGTTGTTCATTGGAGAACACAAATAATTGTCTTAAAGTCAGAAATCAAGTGGGGAAATTTCACGGTCATATCTAATAGTGACAATATTTTACACTATTCACCTCTAGTGTCTTCAAAATGTAATTTTACTTAAAAAGGACATTTTCTCTAAATTAGTTTTTTCAGAAATCTCTAACATCCACCAAACCTTACACTTTCATTCCTCTATATTCTGAATGTGAGTTCATCAATAGTCTGATTTACATAACATCTTATTCCTAAGAACTTGAATTGTAAATATTTGTTTCTAATGAGAGTTTTGAATTTGGCTGTAACCAATGATCAGATAGCTGTTCTGGAAATGAATGCATTGTAGCACATATTTAACATAATGAATCATTTGCATTTTCAAACTTTTATTTGAAAAATAATTGCTTGATGTAAGTAATCAACTGAGTAAGCTTTAAAGCAATATATTAGTTGAATTGTTTTACTTTTCACTCCAGTTCAGTTTTATCATCAGAAAAAAGAAATCAAATAAAAATCAAAGTTGAAATTGCTCATGGGGAAAAAAGGGTGCCTATGATTGTTATGTTGTGGCAGCATTTTAATTTTGAAGCCGAGGGAGGTGGAAGTACTTCCAACTCCTTTATAATATTGTTGGGTGGTTTAGTCTCTTAACAACGTATCATGTTTGATCAACTGATATTTGTAGAGTGTAAAATATTTCCCTAATGAAATGTAATGTAGAAGAACAAAGCAGCAGGAATTGGACACACTAAAAACTAGGTACCCAGAAATTGCATTTGAGAGAACTTCCAGTTACATAATGGTCCCATTATTCCATTCTATTAGCAGGTTTTGTCATAAAAAACATAAATCTTATGGAATTGAATCGTAGTGTAAAGCATCAAAAAGCACAGCCTGGGTTGGTACAACACTGCTGCTGTGTATGAATGGATTTCTGTGACACATGTTTCTGCCTCGTCTGCTTGACTTTCCCCTCTCTCTCATTGCGTTGAACTCGGTGTGAAGTGAAGATGACACGTTACACGACTGTGACCTCTCTGACCTGTACGACTCTGCTTCCCTTTAGAGGAGGCATCCATTACCTCATCGCAACAGTCATTCTCAAACTCACCGAGGATCCCAACACACACACACACACACGCACACGCACACGCACACGCACACGCACACACACACACACACACACACACACACACACACACACACTAAATATGGCTATACACTTACCTACATTCATACCTATGTATACAGCAGACAAGTGTGAGCTCTTTCTCCATCTTCCTCTAATGACGCTGATATGATGGAGTGTTTTTTTTAAACTCTTTATTGCTGTTACAGGACATTAGCATTAATGTTTTCTGATAATGGTACAGAAGTCAAATGTCAATGGTGGAGCCCGGCTCAGTCTAATGACTGAGACAAGGGATCGCTTTAATGAGAGGAAACCAATCAACTCTGACCTGCTGATCTTTGGCTGCTCCCGTGTGATCATCCAGACATGCTGCGGATGATGAATGGGAGCTACGAGATTTACTCCACAATTATATAACCATCAGTTTAAAAAAAATGGGATGTTGATCCCAGAAAAAAATAAAAATTAGCCCAGGGGTTTAGAGTAGGAGTTATGTCAAATGACACCCTGACATTGTAAATAAATCAATTAGTTTTACTACTTTGTATACACAAACAGTGTACTTGCTTTATCCATTTCCACCTGGTTTGCTTACATATCTGAAACCTAAAGGCAGGTCATCATAACTAAGATCACCTTGGGTATAATTAATCCCAGAAGTATTATGTTTTTGGGTTGTCCGTCTGGTACGTTCTCGTAAAAGTTCTTTCAATTTGGCACAAACGTCCACTTGGATTTAACGATGAACTGGAATGTGATGGTCAAAGGTCAGTGGGTCCACACAAAACATCTTTTTGGCCATAACCCTTTGACACACGTTCAATCTTTCACACATTTAAATTATCTTAGACAGCAATCAAATAGATCAACACAGTTGGTAGCAATACGCAATCACATTTATTCATATCATATCAAAGTGTTACTTGTTGTGTCGAAATCAGCACACACACACACACACACAACCACACACACACACACACCTTGATGTCATTGTCAAGGCATCATTGAAACGTCATTACATTACTTTGTTTTAGACCTGCTTTGCCAACATTAGTTGCAGCTCCCATCACTCGAAGAAAACACACACATGTTTGCATGTACACACACACACACACGCTGACACACAGTTGGGTTTTCAGCACTTTCGAGGACCCTAACCCTAACCATGACTGCTACCAGCCTACCCAACCGTACCCTAATCTTAACATAACCATAAAGCAAGTCTTCACCTTAGAATATAATGGTTCACCTTATGGGTCCGTGTTGTCCCCAAAGGGAAGGCGAGTCCCCACATTGTGGCTGTGCCCAGAGATGTCTTTGTCCCCACAACATGAGTAATGCACCTACACACACACACACACACACACGCACGCAAGTGCACACACGCACACACACACACACACACACACACACACACACGCACACACGCACACACACACACACGCACGCAAGTGCACGCACACACACACACACACACACACACACACACCTTGATGTCATTGTCAAGGCATCATTGAAACGTCATTACATTACTTTGTTTTAGACCTGCTTTGCCAACATTAGTTGCAGCTCCCATCACTCGAAGAAAACACACACATGTTTGCATGTACACACACACACACACGCTGACACATACACACAGTTGGGTTTTCAGCACTTTCGAGGACCCTAACCCTAACCATGACTGCTACCAGCCTAAACCCAACCGTACCCTAATCTTAACATAACCATAAAGCAAGTCTTCACCTTAGAATATAATGGTTCACCTTATGGGTCCGTGTTGTCCCCAAAGGGAAGGCGAGTCCCCACATTGTGGCTGTGCCCAGAGATGTCTTTGTCCCCACAACATGAGTAATGCACCTACACACACACACACACACACACACACACACGCACGCAAGTGCACACACGCACACACACACACACACACACACACACACACACACACGCACACACACACACACACACACGCACGCAAGTGCACACACGCACACACACACACACACACACACTCACTGCTGCATCCCACACGCTCTTCTCGTGTAACAAATTCCAGGCTCTCTTTAGGAAGCCTACACAAACACAGAGATGAGGAAAGCTATAGAACCGTCCTCAGCTTCAGCTCTGAAACGGTCAGAAAATCAAACCGTTCGAGCAACGACACCAGCCACTGAGATGGACTAAAAAGTGATGCGTGCCGGAGGAAAAAGAGGGTTAGAAGTGGATGCTGGCGACCAGCCTGTCGTGCAGCGGTAGCTCCCGAGCAGCAAGGCCGATGGGAGATCAGGGAGGCCGCCGCCTCCGGCAGCCGACACAGTGAGTAGCTGCAGCAGCTCTGCTAAACATTTTCATAGAACCACAAAACTACAAGTAGTTCTTAGGCAGAATACAGATTTGTGCATCTGCATGTCAGATGTCTTTCCCCCTCTGCTGCTGCTGTTAGTTGGTATTAACATACTGCATGTCGTCTGTGAGCAGATTTCAGAACAGATGGAAATGCTCTCTTTTGAAGCAACGAGTGGCTCATGGAGTGGAGTGGATTGTAGAAAAGAGCAAAAAAGGGGGAATTTTTCTCATCCTCCTAAATAATGTTCCCACGTATTTTCGTGTGTGGGTTTCAAGTTTCTGGTGCATTTGAATGTTTTATTTTAAGGGAACATGTTTCAAAGTCAGAATAATCTGACTGATACAATCTGACAGCATCAGCATAAGCAAAGTGTATAGCGGCACTGATTCCATTGCTTTTCGCCCACGGTTTTTTAGGAATTTCTTTCTTTTCTTTGTATATTTTTGAAAGAAATAATTAGGAAAGGAGGAAAACAAAGTGGCAAAGCTCCCCATCCAACATTTATTTATTTATCATCACCATTAATTCCAGCAGCAGAAAAAAGTCCAGTATCAAGGAGCAAGATTCTAAAATAGCAACAATCAGATTATGGTAATTCTCCTCTCCACTGTCATATGTTATTTCTCTGCCCTCTTTCTTAGATTCCTTTTGATGGTCAGCCTCAATAGAGGAAAAGAGCCACCTACACCAAATTACCAAGAAAAACAGAAACCTCCCACGGCCCGGGGAGAAGAAAGAGAATCTGCCGGCCAAACAGGCTGCCATCTCCCACATGGTCATCCTCACCAAGTGTGTGTGTGTGTGTGTGTGTGTGTGTGTGTGTGTGTGTGTGTGTGTGTGTGTGTGTGTGTGTGTGTGTGTGTGTGTGTGTGTGTTGGGGGTGTCCTGGCAGTGCGAGGTGACGCGGGGAATCTGAGGATGTGGGTGGACAGTGACAGGCCCTGAGAGCACATGAAGGTAGAGAGAGACAAAGAGAGCACCGTAACTGTCAGCACTTTTCTTTCCTTCTTTCCAGTCCTGCAGCCAACATCTCCTTTCTCTCATTAATGCGTCCTCCACGGAATATAACCACTTTTTAAAATATGAAAATATTCTCCCATATATGTTGTCATGCTTGAAAAGTCCCCTAAAAGAGCACTGGAAGCAGACTGCTCGATTCGAGCCTTTTGCGCCATATAAGCACTGCTGCTTACACAGCAGTCAAATAGGAACCCGTCCCACTGGCAGCCATGGATGCAATATATTGTGTCCCAAAAGTAAGTAGAAAAGAAAGAAAGTAAAGCTAACTCCATTCCTGCAGGTACACGTGACGTCTACATTGTCGGTTTACGCGCTCTCATTAGAGACGTGGTTAACGACGATGCGTTCATTAGAAGTTGGGTTTGAATTCAGTTCACTTTGTGCCGGTCGGATCATTTCCCCGAGCTCCCCATTAAAACAAAAAAGCAGAATTGCTTTTAGTTTCCTTCGGCCCTGCAACTTCTTCCCACGGAGACACATGAAACAGCAAAAAATAGGAAAATAAATTAAGATCATCAGACATCGCGCAGATTTGGGGCCCAATGTCCAAATGGGGTTTGGAACTTGATTATCTGTGGCACAGAGGGACACAGAGGGATTATGTAAGTCTGCAGCGCTGGGCAGCCGGAGGGGGCCGGCCTGCTGCTGACTCTGGAGCCGATGCTGAAATAAAAGACTGGTAATCGAGCGGCCGGCGTGGGCGCGGCGAGCGGCCGGCCATCAAACCCCAAAGGCCTGTCAGAGAACCCCTCCTTCTCTCTCCCATCCCCCATCCCCATCTATCCTGCAGTCCTTTTCTCCTGTTTTTCTCCTTTCCCTCCATTCCTCCTCCCATCATTTTCCCAATCATTGATTGTTTTCTTTTCCTCCACCCCATCTCGTTCCTCCTCTCTTTCCTCTCTTTCCTCATCTCTTTCCTCCTCTCTTTCCTCCTCTCTTTCCTCCTCTCTTTCCTCATCTCTTTCCTCCTCTCTTTCCTCCTCTCTTTCCTCCTCTCTTTCCTCCTCTCTTTCCTCATCTCTTTCCTCCTCTCTTTCCTCATCTCTTTCCTCATCTCTTTCCTCCTCTCTTTCCTCCTCTCTTTCCACCTCTCTTTCACCCCCCTTTTACACAGTTTTTCTCCTTCGTTGCTTGTCTCCTCTTTAAATCTCCCTTTCTCTGATTGTTTTCCCTCCTCCAACACAATACTTCCCCCTCTCCTTCCTCACCTTGTTCTCTTCTTTCAACCCCACCATCACTCCTATTTTTCTCTTTTTCCTTCCCTCCTCTCCTCACTCTTTGCTTCTCTTTTGCTCCTCAAATTTGTATATTTCTCTCTACACTTTTATTTATTTTCCCCTTTTTCCTCACCATGATTCCCTCCTTCCTCTTCTCTTTCATCTTCTTTGCTTTTCTTCTAATCAGCACCCATCTTCTCCTTCTCCCCTTTGATTCATCCTTCTCTTCTGTCCTTTCTTCATCTCCTCTTCTGTAGCCTCTATACCTTTCTTTTTTAAACCTTAATCTCCTTCTCTTTCCATTCCTGCTATCTTCCATTCTGTTCTACATCCCACATCTTTACTCCTCTCCTTTCCTCTCTACTTCTCTTGTCTTTCCCTCCTTTTTCCTGTCATTGCTTTTTTTGCTCCCTCCATTTTCTCCCTTGATTTCTCCCTGCCCCTCCAAGTCTATCTCCTCTCCCTTCTTCCCTCCCTCTCTCTCCAGCTTCACTCATTTCCTTTTTTTCCAGTTCTTTTCCTCCTTCTGCCCCACACCCCACCTTCTCGTCATCCTCTCCTCCTCTCTTATCTGGCAGGGCTTTCACTCGTCTCTCACTTCTCTGCCACAGTGTGCAAACATTTTTGCGCCCGTGGGCGAGACAAGAGAAATACAGGCTGCATTATCTGAGGACGTCCCCGCGGCCAAACCGTTTCCTCATCTGAGTTTGTGGAGGCGGACGAGAAACATTCCTGAAAATGCGAAACATTCAGATGAGGCTTATTAACGACGGGGCTTTTCAAACGCTTTCAGTGTTCCGCAGGAACTTAGAAGCTTTTGTGGTGGTTTAGCTATTGTCAATGGGCTGCTCACACAATCAGCATCTTCTGTGTTCAGACTGAGCAGCCTCACTGTGGTCCAAGCACACCGCTGTCAATGACCTACTGTATACAGGGATCAGCATATGATGCGCATTGCTGTCGGCTCAACGTTTCTTTTATTGCATTGTTGAAGAATAATAGTGACGATTGAGGGCATCTGAGGCCTGATGGGAAGTCAGAGACCAGCTTATTTATAGCAGTGGCTTAATGACTGAAACAACATTCACAACACTTGACTTGTGTTATTGTGTTAAGTTAAATTACCAACAGTGTGACAGTGAACAAGCGAGGGAAGTGAACCATGTGGGGAGATTGTTCTGGCCATTTTTTACACATTTGAAATAGTTTGAACACTTATTTGTGAATGTATTTGTGTGCAATAAAAACAGCTGTTTAATAACTTTGTTTTATTAATTACAAACAAAACAAAAAATCTTAGTTCCCTAAACATTCGCTGACTTTAAACATCCCTCACTCCCTCACTAGATACACAACAGTGGGATGAGTTGGAGGGACCTTCAGAAGCCTAAAGGCCTGTTATATTACTAAACCACACCATGCAGCTATAATATATTACATTATATTTTATTATCAGCTATTGTATAGTTATCGTTAATATTTATTTTAACCACAAACACGTGCCTAAACCTAACCAAGTGGTTTCCTGTGTAGACAGAGGTTTATTTAAAACAAAGACTGTATGCATACATACAAGCTGAAAGGAAAACGTTCAATATATCATATCATACGAATCAATGTATGCGTTTATGTCACATGGTAGGTCTACCCTCTGGGCGTCCTGTGGGCCCGTTGGGCCGTGGATCCAGCATATGTGTAAAAGAAAAAGAAAGAAAAAAAATAAACATCTGTTGGGAAAGTGTGATTATATGAAACGAGTGTCGGTACAGTCGCATGGTGAAGAGTCCTCGAGCAAGGCACTCAACTCTAAGTTATTGTAAATGTAATGGGTTAAATATATATATAAAATATAAAATTGTAATAAAGTTAAAGTTTTAAGTATAATTGACAGTCAACACAACAGTCCATTTACACCTTACAGCTCTTACAGATGTATCACTGAGTGCTATTGCTCTCCACTCATTGAGGTTCATAGATTGTAAAGAAAAATCAACTTTGGTTGAATGCAATTATAAACAGTGAGCTGTAATTGTATGTTCGATGCC
Source organism: Cottus gobio (assembly GCA_023566465.1). Classification (NCBI taxonomy): domain Eukaryota; kingdom Metazoa; phylum Chordata; class Actinopteri; order Perciformes; family Cottidae; genus Cottus; species Cottus gobio. Next base: position 19,408,605 of record CM042235.1, read on the forward strand.
AACAAATGAGGCTGTAAATCCCCAGTAACACCCTGGATGGTTACAGCTTGGTGCCCCTGAACACTAAGCACCCAGAGGCCCAATGAAGGATACAATACCAAGTGAAATTTAAAACAGCCAAAAGAGAAAACAAAGTTAGTGAAAAGACAGGCAAGAAATGTAGATTTACACTCACGGGTACACATTTTCAATTCTAGTTCAAATTAACTTCAGTCAAAACTGAAAAAAAGAGTGGGCTGTTTTGCTCCACTAGTGAGTCTCAGAGAGACGGCAGCAGAAGGCAGGGAGTCTGGAGGAATAAAAGAAACAACTGGAGTTCTTGCTGAGTCCTGAAATCAGTTTGAGCTGTCACACACACACACACACACACACACACACACACACACACACACACACACAGGCTGTCAGGAGTGAAATGCTCCTCCTCGCTATTGTATAATCACTGGGTGAGAATGGCAGGAGTGTTTGATAGAGACATAAAACACACACACACACACACACATAAATGTGACGGATTGATTGACAGAGCAGCTAAGGCCACACTGATAGCCCAGTGTCAATGGGAAACCCCTTTAAACATTCTCCCAGTGCCTGAACGCAAATAATAATGAGACACACACACACACACACACACACACACAGTTTAAATATACAGTACATGCACATACATACATAGTAGTGGTGCATTAGAAGTGTTGTCACATTAGCACGATGACATACACACACACACACACACTCACACCCATGCTGTCATGCCATAATGAAAGCCGTGACTAATGAGGCCGTCCCCCATTTTACAGGCCATATTTATTGTGTCCCTTGTCGCTAGCTGTAGATCGTCCGCTGCCAGATCCTGGAGATGAGCGCTGACAGGGAATTAACTTTCTGTTGTCCCACTAAATCACACACACTCTGAGGTTTATCACAGACACAGAGATTGACCAGTTACCAACCCTGGATATCACAACCTGTGTGCATTACCACCATTCTTAGGCCACTAGACTCACGGTTCCATTGAGAACCCTTTTCATCCAAATCACCTTTTTGAAAGAAAGAGTCCTTTAAGGATTGTTGAAAGCATGAGTGTTGAAGGATCCTTCCAGCCCACAAACCCCCAAGTATGTGATTGTGAACCATGATTGTTGTGCTGCACTACATCAGACTCTGATGGGTGGGTTCTAGATGAAACCTGTGAAATGTAAAGCTAGAACCTCCTGGCTGTGTTCTTATTAGCATCCTTAGAAGTTAGAAAGGTTTCACCTTAAAAGGAAAAAAACTGACATGTCTGCTGCCGGACATACAGATGTTTGCTGGAACAACACACATCAACTGTGTGGAGTCTGACTGTGTGTGTGTGTGTGTGTGTGTGTGTGTGTGTGTGTGTGTGTGTGTGTGTGTGTGTTTGTGTGGTGTGTGTGTGAGTGTGTGTGTGTGTGTCGTCATGCTGGCCAGGCCGTAGTACTTAAAATGTATATTTGATGGTTATAATTTGAATTTAGGGTTGACGCCCAAAAAGTGGCGCAGTGAAATTCATGTTTGCACCCTGCAGGGAAAAACACACGGCTCTTTTCATTCCTCCATTTTGTGCCTCCTCGTCTCCTCGCTCCTCTGGCTTTGTGACCCGGAAATCAACATTGACTAAGACACGAGGAGAGGAGGCGAGGAAAGGACTCGAGGGTGTACAAACTGGGAAATGGTAAAAGCCCACCGGCTACTTGTGGGGCTAGCACTGACATGAAAGCTACCCGGGAACATGCTAGCACTGGCCAGCCAATGTAGCCCCCTGAGCTAGCCGCCTTGCTAACTGTTTGAACAAATGAAATAATGCTCTTCTTGTTCTGCTCATTTGTAAATGCACGGTAATGCATTGGAGACAGCAGTTTCCACAGTGGAACGGTGCTGTGCAGTGTGTGGCAGATCAGTCAGACCACAGCAGCACTGCAGTGTAGTGTGAAGCAGAGGTGGATGTGACGGGGACGATGACTGTACGCGTACAGCTATGACACTTTGCTGTGGAACTTTACAGGGGCGGCTACGTGTCTGTATTAGCAGGGTGGGAAGCTCTCCGTCTACATGGAGCCTCTATACTCACAAAGAGGGCCTTAAAACAGACTCCTGCTGAACGCATCGCATCAGCTTTTTATTAGATCATATATACATATATATATCTTAGATAAAAATAAATAAATGATATGAGAAAAAGAAAGAATAGACTGTGTATTGACTTGTATGTCTGTGCCTGTATGCTATTGTGAATTTGTGTTCTTGTGGTGAACCTCTGTCTGTGGGCCTGCATGCATTATGGTGAACCTCTGCTGCACGGGGGTTTCTAAAGATACTGTTGGAGGCGGCTGCAGGCTGATATGAACGGGTTACTGAGCCGGTCCACGGGCCCAAAGGGCCGGGGTTCCGTCTGGCCTTCACATACTAAATGTCACTCACAGAGACACAAACAACCAGGAAGAGACACAAAATGACCAGAAAGACACATTAAACGACTAAGAAGAGACACAAAAAGACAACAACGACACCAAAACAACTACAAAGAGACTCAAAACGACTCCGATCTCTGCCGAGGTGACTGTTACGTTCACTAGTTTCTCCCTCTTTTTGGAAGAGAGCCGTCTCTCTCTCTGTTCCAGGCCTCCCCCCCTCTCCTCACTCACACCTGAATCACCAGTGGTACATAGAACCAGAGCTCCTGGTCTTTGAGCTGCTGTGTTTGAGTTGAGCTGGTCAAACTCTGGGGTTCTTTGCTTTGTGTTATTTTTCTCCTCTTTTGGTAACCCCTTTTTTGGATTCAGTAGAAAAGAGTTTTCATTTTTTTACATAACATTAAGCTGACGCTTTTATCCAAAGTGTTACAACACATTCATACACCGTAGAGCAATTTGGGGTCAAGCGTCTTGCTCAAGGACACATTGACGTGGGCTACCAGAGCCGGGGATCGAACCGCTGATCCTGTGATTGAAGGACGGACCTGTTCACCAATGAGCCACAGTCAACCCATTTTCTATCCAACGTGAGAGTTTTTTGGTTTTATTTTGACCCAGATGCCTTACTTGCTGCTGTTTAGTTGGTTTCCCTGTTTATTATATTAATATACATATTGCTGTGTTATTCTCATTTACTTTGCAAACACAGGGAATTGTTAGCCTAGCTTAGCGTAAAGTCTTGAAACTGGGGGGACAGCTAGCCTGGCTCTGTCTGAAACATGTTTAAACGTTTTTTTTGTTTAGAAATGAAACACAACAGTTAACAGTTATAACAGTTTCACAGTTTTCCCCCTCCCCCTCCCAGGCTGTCTGAGACAAACCATGTCTCTATGCAATCCCCACTCTGCAGCTCTTCTTTTATCCATTTCTCTGTTCCCCTCTTTCTTTTCTTCTCCTCCATCTTGGACTGATATCAGAGCGTTTCCACTTACTTTCATGTTTCACACAGCAGGCGATGAAAGCTGTCCGCCTGTGATGCCACAAAGCTAACAGTCATGGTGGCAGGAAAGCTGCTTTTAAAGAAAGAATTATGGATTTAAGAGCAGTGACTTTTCCGTATTTGGGGTAATGATCTTCCACCCCAAGGAAAATGGCCCGCGGGCTCTGGTGTGACGGTAAGAAAGACGCTCCTGTTGACGTGTCTTTGAGCAGGACCTGCTGCTCACCGTAGGAGCTCTGGATCAAAGTTTCAGCTCAATAATTTAACTTCAACGCATAGGCTGTGAATTTGTCGCCCCAGGTCGGTCCAGACTAGTTTGAACAAAAGGGGAAGCAGCTAGCCGGGCCCGTCCAAATAAGAAACAATAAAAAAACATTTACCAACACCTCTTAAACCACTGATTAACATGTTAAATCTCAGATCTTTAACTATCCATCCATCCATCCATCCATTTTCCACCGCTTATCCGGGGTCGGGTCGCGGAGGCAGCAGGTCAAGCAGGCTGACCCAGACTTCTCTCACCCGCAACATCTACCAGCTCATTCTGGGGGATCCCGAGGCGTTCCCAGCCATCTTTAACTAGTTGTTTAATTAAAAAAGACAATTTGTGGATTTAGAGCGAATTATAAGCTGGATCCATTTGTTGACAAAGAACAGTGCCTCGTCTCCAGCACAGCCTTGGTTGCCAGATCCAGTACGTGGACACCGGCTTTGGGCCGCTCTACAGGCACAATGGAACTACCCCAATATATAATCTTTAAAAACAAAGATTCCTGCATGCGTGCTAGATACAACATGTAATCAGTGTGCTTTAGATGTAGGTGTACTGGTTTTACCTGGTTCCATCACGCTAAGCTAGGCTAACCATGTCCTAACTCCAGCTCCATACTACGAGAGTAAAAGTGAATGAAAGTGAAGCGTATATCTCATAATGTGGGATTAGCCTCACCATGTATTACTGCTAATTATTCTGATCAACACAGATCATGTGATCTCATTTTACATTCATTTAAACATATATGTGAAATGCCAACATCATGAGGGCAGTTTTGAGTCGACCCTGTAAGAGTCATAGAACTTTTTAAAGTCAAAATTAAAATGTGAATCCCTGACAAAGCAGCTCTAAAAATACATGTGTTCACTTCAAAATGTCCTCTGAAAGGATGAATTTGGTATTGTCCATGCATGTCAACAGAAGATTGTATTGTTTCACTTGGGATTAATGTTGACTATTGCTGGAGGAGAGGTTGTTTGTGGGATGTATTTTCTGGTTTAGGATTGTTTTCTATTGTTTCTTTATTAGACAAAATGTATCACACGAGAGGCAGAATGGAAGTTGTGTGGGAGTGATGTGGGCGAGGTTTATCCAAGAAAAAAAGAGAAACAATTTGATGCTTTTGTCTACACAATGGCGGATGGGGTTAACTGAGGACAGGACAGTACATCTATAAATTCTAATATAAATATGTTTATATTATATTTAAGAACATTTCAATGTACAACATTTTTCTATAAAAGGTGCACATGACCCGAAAGAATTGCAATGAATTGATGGATCTACTCCCTTCGAAAGTGCAACGGCTGTGTTCTCCCTGGAAGGACGTATGAACAATCAGGCCTTCTGAATTTGGGGCGTCTAATGCCTGTTCTGTTAATCCAGTATTATAATAGCAATGTTCAGCATCAGTGCAGTAGTTATTAAAGGGAAGGCCAGAGTTTGTGTGTCATTATAGGCAACACAACTACTTGGTTAGGTTTAAGAAAAGATTATAGTTTTGGTAAAAACAAAACTCCAATATTCTTTGTGATATTGGATGCCGTTTGACATCATTTCTAAGGTTTTGTTTCGTACATATATTGTGCTACAATAAAAAAAACTCCACCACGCTGACTGATGCATAAAATGACATTATGCAAGGTGCTGAAAGTCCTTAATAAGCCTTTCTGTGCTCCATATAAGGGCATTGAAAGGCAACTGTGTATATGTGGGGGCAGATTGTTTGTTGATCTGTCACTTGAAGATGGGTCAGATTTAAATTTAAACCAAATTAGCTTTCTCGCTTTGACAGTTGCACACTCATCGTCTCTCTCCACCCCACTAACACACATTCACACATATTTGCATGCACACACCCAAGATGCTATACTCCCACACAGACCAAGTATGTGGGCTACAAAAGCAAACTGTATCCAGTGTGGGGTTTTCTTTTTTTTCTTGATGTTTGTGACAATCAACAGACAGGGACATCATTGTATATTCTCTCATATGAAATTCGTGGCAGTGGCATAACCTGAGTGGAAATGCTTGAAAGTGAACCAACTTGTATTTTGAGGAAGATAAGGATGAAGCTGTGTTGTCAAAAAGATGTATCATCAACGGGTCCACACCCACAAAAGAGCTGCTCCTAAGTCTAAAATCACAGGAATGTAGATTCTGTTACGGATAGTCATATAGGCCATAATTATGGTATGGTGTCAATAAAAGCTTGATATTATTGGGCGACTGTGGCTCAGTGGTTAGCAGATCTGACTTGGTGGTTCGATCGGTGGTTCGATCCCCAGCTCCCCAGTCCTTGAGCAAGACCCTCACCGTTGCTGTGGTTACGGTCTACTGTATAGCATGTAAGTCGCTTTGGATAAAAGCGTCAGCTAAATGAAATGCAATATTACAATTTAAACTGTCTTATGATGATCATCAGATAAAATCAGTAGGAATAAAGAAATGCATGTTCTAATCTAGAGGAGCTGTAAACTAGCTGTCAACACAGGCACACAATGTAGTTGTTTAATAATATGATAATAGAATAAGTGCCTTTTTGTATATCCTGATCAACCACAAGCACACTGACATTCACAGTAGGTCTCTTTAGGGACCAACCAGGGATTTCCCTGAGAGTTCTCTCTCTGTTTTTTTTTCTTTTTCACTTCTTATTCACCTCCTGATAACAAGCACACACACACACACACACACACACACACACACTGAACATCGGGGCATGTGTTAAATTAATAGAGCTGTTATTGACAGGGTCTATTTATTGACTAGGGCGCTGATTCATGTGAAGGATGTGTGTGTGAATGTGACACTGTGAAGCTATTTAAGCAATCGTCTCATTACTCACACCGTATGTTAGATGGGAAGACACGCAACTACAGACTCCAGAAGCAGAATTGATGATCAATCAGTGCCTTTTTCTCAATTGTATCCTTTTTCTCATGATGTTTAGTATCTGAAGAAAAGGTATGAACACACACAGTGGTAGCAGTGACCCAGCATTAGTAGGTGTGCATTGTGTGTCAAACAAAAAAAAGTGTGAAAGCTAAAGAGAGAATAAAAGCGAGCCAATAAAATATCAGACCATAACAGCAAAGCAGGTTTCTCATTTTTAACTCAAAAAACACAGATAAGAGCCATAACTCAGGGAATACCTCAAAGGATCATACATTTTGTCATTCTTAAGACATGTTTTAGAAGACTTTGAGTCTACATCCCAGCTTACAGTGTTAGTACCATAATGTTATAACCATGGGGTCAGTGTACACTGCGTGAAAATTCTGTATGTTTGACCCAATCATGTCCAATCTGTGAAAAAAAAATATTTATTGAAAATTGCAGTATTATAGTCCCGATGTGACACTTTTTTTTTTTATCCAAAGCTTTTGAATGTGATTTATTTTCATGAGTGTTTTATATGAGTGTTTGCCTATACATCCCCTGCGTTTGAATTGTTCTGCCGTGTCAGTGGGTCAGTGAACGGTTCCCCTGAAATCAATGACTGTTAGACATTTCTAAAGTCTGACACCTCTCAGTAATAATCCTAAATTTAGATCACAACATGACCGGGTGACTGTGTGATGTCTATGCAACATCACACAAACACACAAAATGGAAACAGTATTCCACCCAGTGTTATCTGTTTTCTGTCAACTTTCTCCACCCACGGAGGGACTTTTACGAGATCAAACAGAAATGGGGGGGAGGGAGGGGGGCAGAGCGAGGCACGCTTCCCAATGAGGCCACAGGAGGGCACACAACTCTCTCGGGACCAATAACCACGTCTTAACACGTTGAGCGTTGAGTAACAATATTGATGAGGGAAACATTAGTTAATATGAGCAACAGCGGGATGTAAACAAATGTATCACCGGTATCACTTTATGACATTATTATCTAACAACGCCATGCTGATGGATCATACGCTTTTAAGTTTTTTTATATATCCGAAATAAAATAAATATGTCATCCGTGTGTGTATCACTGTCACCTTCACAATACTTGTTTGTTTCTGTGTGTTTATTTCCACATTGCCCACCGCCAACGCCTTTATATATAAAGACCACTTTCCTCTCGCTGGCTGTAAATATCTCCAAGTGACTATATTTAACTCGTCTATTGTTTCCTATCGAGTGAGATGAGACTGACACAAGTTTCCAGTTTCTCTTGGTATCTCGTCGCGCTCAAAGGACTAGATTCCGCTCCTCTGTCCGCCTCATTTGCGTGCGGTCGTGCCAGGGCGGCTTTCTCTTTCGCTCCGCTCGGCAAAACTCGTCACTTTCCGATGATCATATTCCGGAATCGAAACCAAATAAGGAGAATGGGGGACGTTCCCCTGCTTACCGGATTCACCCTTTTATGGGTTAAGGAGCTCAACCGGAATTCCTCTTTTGATATCAGACCGCGATTAGATGAAATAAACACAGAATACGTTTCACGATAAAGAATGCTTCAAATGAATAAGAGCCGTGTTGGCTCGCTGTGTACATTCTGTCGCGGTGTTGTTTTATGGCCGGTTATCTCTGTGTTGCGGCCAGTGGAAAGAGTCCGGGTTATCTCCTGGAGCGGGCTCTCCATTGACAAGTGATTCCCTTTGAAATCGTCACGGAGGGTGCCGGCCAATCAGCGGCGGCAGCGCCTCTCTCTCCACCTCTCCCACTCCATATTTGGGTAATGACGTACCAGCCCGCATTCAAAAGGTTCCCCATATAAACATACTAGAACGAGGGCCCCCGTTCCCAAAAAACGAGTCACTTTACACAGTGTTGACTTTTATCACCCAGAGCGCATGAAGCGCGCAGAGACCCGCGGAGCTCATCCTCTCACCCGGTGACAGATAGAGCGATGCAGTGACCCGCTGCTTCACTGTGTGTTATTACATTAGCTACAAGGAAAAGAACAGAAAGAGCAAACGCGGTACTTTTTATATCTCTCTCCACAATGACGGCTAAAACTCTGGAGAAAGTGCCGGTGAATCTCGGGGGGTTCGTGCATCCCGAGAGCGTGTACTCGGTGGATGACATCGGCTCCAGCTTGGCGACCTCCGTGGCTTTCTTCCCCAACAGCGACCTGGGAGCTCATTACGACCAGATCAATGTGGCAGGTAAGATGCCGCGTGCGTGGAGTATTTAGGAGACAATTGGTCTGTTCTATGAAAAGTTGTCTATATGAATGTTGCTGAGTGAAAACACTTTTACAAAACTGCTTCAGAAAGTGATGAGAAAAAAATGGCTGTCATAATAATAATAATAATAATAATAATAATAATAATAAAAAGTTCGCTAACATGTTTAAAAATGAGTTGCATGATGGGACCAGAGTCCGTGCGTAACGGGAACGAGACGCACCCGCTCCACTCCTCACTTGAAGCACTTTCCTGTCACGTGAACTTCTCGGTGAACCAGGTTGTTGCCTTCCTAACGAGCCGCTCTTTGTTTTGTCCGCAGACGGCTTGATGGGCGCAGACATGGGGATCGAGAAGCGCTCCCTGGACCTCTCCCCCTACTCCAGCGGCTTCTCTCAGGCCGCAGCCCACCGCAACCAGACCTTCACCTACATGGGGAAGTTCTCCATCGACTCCCAGTACCCGGGTAACTGGAACCCCGAGGGAGTGATCAACATCGTCTCGGGCATCTTCAACGTGGCCCAACCGCCTCCCCCTCCTCCCTCCTCCTCGGCGTCCTCCTCTCCGGCTTCCTCGGGATCTCCCAATCACTTTCACTCCAGCGGAAATTTGAGTTGCACCATGGCGGCTCAGAACCAGGCAGAGATGGACCACCACCATCACCTGTACTCACCTCCGCCACCGTACTCCTCTTCCGGCTGCGGGGAGATGTACCAGGACCCCTCTGCGTTTTTGTCCACCTCTACCTGCTCCATCGCCTCTTACCCTCCGCCCAGCTACTCTTCCCCCAAGCAGCCCGGCAGCGTGGAGGCACCGGGGCTCTTCCCCATCATCTCCGACTATTCGGGCTTCTTCCAGCCTGCATGCCAGAGGGACATGCACACGGCGGGGATCCAAGACCGGAAACCGTTCGGTCCATGTCCGCTCGATCCATTTCGCGTCCCTCCACCCCTGACCCCGCTGAACACTATCAGGAACTTTACGCTGGGTCCGGGCAGTGGCGGCTCCGAGGGGGGGCAGCCGAGGCTCCCGTCTGCCTACAGCCCTCAGAACCTGCCCCTGAGGCCGATCCTGCGGCCCAGAAAGTACCCGAACAGACCCAGCAAGACGCCCATCCACGAGCGGCCGTACCCCTGTCCGGCGGACGGCTGCGACCGGCGGTTCTCCCGCTCCGACGAACTGACCAGACATATCCGCATCCACACTGGACACAAGCCGTTCCAGTGCCGCATCTGCATGCGCAACTTCAGCCGCAGCGACCACCTCACCACGCACATCCGCACGCACACGGGAGAAAAGCCGTTCGCGTGCGACTTCTGCGGCCGCAAATTTGCCCGCAGCGACGAGAGGAAGAGACACACTAAAATCCACCTGAGGCAGAAGGAGAGGAAGTCCTCCACCGTCTCCTCCTCGTCCTCCTCCTCGTCCAGCAGCTCCGGGGTGGAGCGGCCGCCGGGCGCCATCAGCGCAACAAGCGGGATTTGTTCATAGTTTCCCCTGGAAAGCGTTGTTGTCACCACGGCAGTGTGACGCACACTAACATATTAAAAGAAAAATAACTATTAAATAATGATTCTGAAACGGTTGTGAGATCGCAGCCTAAACACCAGGATGGGTTGAGCAAGAACTTCTGTGCGGTCGTGCGCAATTACGCACATCCACCCGTCCCTGATTCAGAACCGACGGAGAGACTGACACGATGCACTTTGCCTGTACAGTCTACTGAAAACAAAAGTAAACATATCCATTAATTCATAAGAATATACAAGGCGGTTGTAATATAAAGTGGGTTGTTTAATTAAATATCGCCAAACACATGAGCGCGCAACAGGCTGCGCGTTAAATGTGAAATAACTGCAATAACGCTTTGAAGCAAGAGAACTGTTCTAAGTTATTGGATTGTGTTAATTCTAACATGCTTGTTGATGACTATGTCCCCTTTAGTGCCTTGTTGTGTGTCTTTTTTGTACACTGATTGGTTCAAGGACGCTTCTAATGCAATGTATATTTGTCTTTAATATGTAAAGTTGGAAAACATTCTATTTTTGTACGCATTTCGTCTCGTGTAACTTCAAGTCAAGCAGTTGTGGTTCACGTGTAAAACAATGTTGGGTGTAAATATGTTGAACTCATACATTTCTTTTGTTGTGGTGTGTCTTTTGAGACTTATTAAATATATGTGGATGATAAACACAGCTGGAATCTGTTTGCTTTATTACTCGTGACTAACTGAAGCTTAACGAGAGGTAAGCCCGTGATGCATTCAATGAACCCAAACGTCGCTGGGTTGAAAGTGGCGAATACTATATTTGTATATTTATATTTAAAAGAAAAACAGTTGCAAAGCTGTGGATGGTGGAAAGGCATGGGGTAAACCCCGCCGTGCGTCACGCGCGGCATTTCTGACTCAGTTGTCACCCACTCGCGCTTTTATTTAGGGAGCACTCTAGGTTGTAAACAGGTGAGCACTTTGTCAACCTGTAGACGGATAGTTTTTACAAACTGTCAAGCCAAACTAATCAAATACAATTGCACAATGTTATTCGTTTATTTTTAGTTTTAAACGAAGAGCGAATACATTTGTAATATATAATAAGCAGATGGACGGCATATCAGTATTCAGGCCTGATGCATTTATTTAGTAAACAGTTAAATTGTGTATTCCCCTGTATGGAGGTCTAAATGCTGCTAGCCTTCCCCAACTGCAAGGAATATACTTCTGCTGGAAATAGATATATCTCATATTGATTTATTTACATTTATTTGTTAATCTATTTATTTTTTAAGCCTTTACATTAAATATATTGGGTGTAAAATATTGGAATCAGCCTACAAAAGATTTTCATTTTAAAATACCTCTCGACTTGCTGAAACCAAAACATCCCAGAATAAAATACGGAAGCAATGACATCAGTGTTTAGGAACACTGTGAATTATAAATATTTGAATTTGCTCCTTGAAATTCAAAAAGGAACAAGCTGTTCATCGTTCAAACCTTTACCAGCTGATATGGAATAAAAAAAGTATTGTGTGTGTGTGTGTGTGTGTGTGTGTGTGTGTGTGTGTGTGTGTGTGTGTGTGTGTGCGTGTTTGAAGTTGTGATGTTGTGTCTGTCTGTATCAGTTGTTGTGACTCAACACCTCTCCGGAGTGGGCAGCTGTGGTCACCTGTTTCCATTCCCTTTGCTAAATGTCTTTATAACCATAAACACCAGGATGTGGTTCTTTAGTTGTGGTGTAGTTCAAGTACACAATGGAAGTGAGTTAATACTGAAGCTGAGAGTAAACTTTAGCCATGTGCACAAAACTACAGAGAAGAAACGTTTATCATTGTTCAGTGTGTAAGAACATCTGGATATTATGTTATGTGATACTGTACCAATTTTCAAAAACACCATACAAAATGTAATCAATGATTACATGCAAAGAACTCAGTCAATACTCTATTTGATGTGCAAAGCGTGTGTGTGAGCTCTCAAAGTAGTGCAGTGATCTTAAGGACTGAGATGTCTCGCTGCTCAGACTGCAGAAAAAATTAAAACAAATGTTTGAACTCAGATTTCATGCAAACTGCCACTTGTTCTTGACCGTTTTAAAATCTCAATATATGGCCTTGCTTCCAGTACATTGAATGTATCACGATACTATCGTGTCCAAAGGACTCTTGCAGACACACAACCTCAACGATTGTCAGGCCTTGAACTCACGACATGAGGCGAAATCTTTAAAATGTTCTATAGGACCACGGGAACGTCAACAATAATGGAGGAAAAAGACGAGACAGACAAATATATGAAATTCCCACATTCAATAGAAAAGTCTAAGACAGTGACTTTTACTGATAAAATGATGATGACGTGTTTGATTGATTGTTTTTCCTTTATTTCTATTGAACATATGTTGTTAGATTGTCGTCTTGCTGATTGTCTTCCTGCTCCTGCTTGTGGTTCCAGTTTTAGAACGTTTTCTCGTGCAGGGAGTTGGAGGCCGGCCGACGGTCTGGACCAAGTTGTTGCATTTTAAGAGCCAACACCTGAAAGACATGACACCGATCATGTCTTTATGTCAGTGACATGGTGATGTATATTATTTAGATTGTTTGCGCTATCCACCCGTGTCTCCCCTAATAAACATAGCATTGACACTATGTGGGGATAGATGACTTTCTTTAGTTCCTTCAGACATCCATTAAGGTGTCCAGAGTATGAATAAAGCAACTCTGGAGGTGATGAGAGGAGTAGTGTTCTAATAGACGTGGCTCGGGCCCGACCCTGCGCTGGACACACACTTTAAAGGGATGTCAATCTTCTGGATTGATTCCGGGGAAGATGGCCAACGAGCACAAGTGCCAGACCTTTGCCTTTAGGAAGCTCTTGAAGCCTGCGCGGTAATCTGTGACATCTTTTTTCTTCTGACGCCGGCTTTGACCACAAGAACAAGAGAGCAGTACTGTAGAGCGTGAGGAGGCACAAAGAGCCCAGTGTGCTCCGCCCCCTCCTCTCCTCCGGACCCTCCGGACCCTCCGTAACGCTCTGCTTTTACCCTCATGCTGAGCATGGAGAGCAGGAAACAAACATCTGGCTTAAAACTCACATTTATTGCCAGGTAGGTTTTCACAAACATGGAATTTGTGTATTGGTGCATAATATAAACATAGTAAGAGAAATAAGGTTTTTTGATAAAAGCAAGTATTTCAAAAATCAAGGGCCATAAATATAGAAGCAAAAACACATTTAAAAAGTAAAAATACAGGAAAATATAGAACATAATTACTGGCAAATAAATAAGATACTGTAAAAGAAATACGAAGGACCTACAAGAAAGATAAATATAGAATAGAAGAAAAAATAAACAAAATACAATAAAATCATGTACAATAAACATAAATGCAGAATATAGAAACAAAATATCAAAACAAACAAATAAATACTATAAAAATGATGAAGGACATATAAGAAACATATTGAATAGAAGAAAGAAAGTAAAAAAAAATACCATAAAAATATATTAAAAAGAAAAGATGCATCAACAATGTAAATATAGAACAGAAGAAGGAAACCACTACAAATGTGAAACAAATATGTTTAATCTATCTGAATAAAATATCTGGAAACATAAATACACAAATAAACACGTAGTTCTGCGTACATGACACATTACAGTGTGTTCATGGAATGATTTGTGCTGGTTATGAATGCTACATCTGGTCCGTGTGCACTATACTGCACCTGCACGGCTCCCATCCTCATGTTGATGCTCATGCTGGTGTTGCCTGTTGTTTACACATTGCCGAACATTTCCCAATAAATACCCACTTGTTATGACTGTTACATGCAGAGTGGAGGATACGGTCAGGGGGAATGACACGTAATCTGCTGGCGGCCGCCAATAAAAGGCTTTTCTTGTTGGAGCTGCACCACAAGTATTCCTCAAGCTGATACACTGCCTGATAGGCTTTACAAGGCAAATTGAGGATAATTGCATTTAATATGAGCCGCACTGACCAGACTGTGTCTGTGTCACCGTGTCCTCTGCATGCAGGCCCTGACTGACTGCCTCTGAAGCATGCGTATGTGTGGACATGCACGATATTAAATTATATTTTACTCTACAGACGGCGTAAAACGAGTGAAGCAATGTGACACAAAAGAAACTACAAATGTTTCAGTGGAAGCTTTTCCAGCAGATGTAGATATTAGTTTAAATATTCCACTTTACACAGATTCCTTCCAACATGAAGCGAGATTTAACGTATAAATGTGACAATAGTGTTCAAGCCTGCCACAAGTCCCTCTATTGTGTCGGCGCGTGGGAGAAGGCTGGGCCTGGCCGGACGTTGACCTTTCTGCTCTGCTTTTCTTGAAGCTCTCTGTCTGGACCGGACTTTGTTTGAGGGTCATTGTCCTGCTGGCGGTTCAGTCCTCACTCAGTCTCTTCTCTTGCACAGACTCAAGGATTTCACTCCAAGTTTTATGACTCATTTTTACTTTCTTCCGCCAAAGCCTTAAATATGACAGAAACACCTTTCAGATGCATTGTTTTTATATTAGAGCAACAGTGTAACATTGACCCTCATCCTTCCTAACGTGTTGTAGATGCACAAACATCTGACTGGGGTCAAAGATTATAATCATGAAACTTAAATCTCCTCAAAACATGATCAATTCCGTTATAATTATTATTATTATTATTATCTATTTCATCTGAAACAACTGCATGGCCTAAAAAAAGAATGTAATATAATCGCTGTGTGTCAAGTGTTTATTGTGAATAATAAGTGTAAATAAATGCAAATGCATAAAACACTCACATTTTGTTCAATGAAGTAATTGAACACAATCGCCAACAAGTGAAACATCAGCATTACGTTCACTGATGTCCATAAAAGAACATCCACTTTCTCACAGCTGCATTTATTCTTGTCTCAGTAATTGTTTCACACTGGAGTTACTGTTACCCTAACCCTCTGAGTAAGTCAGCGTCGTATATTTATGGATGACCTGATGAAGACGAGCTGAAGGGTGTTGGTCTGACAGTAACACAGTTTGTTCTTGCTATGACAAGTCAAAACGTCTTCCATGAGGAAACATCCCTGAGATATAAGTTATTACGAGGAACGTTTTCATTTTGTGTTGTTTGGCGGCCCCTGTGGACAAACCTGTGAAGTGTTTCTGGAGCCCCAGGGTCCCTTTAGGAAACCTCCGGTTTTACCGCAGCAGGGTCCCAGTCTGCCGCTCAGTCCTGGTTCAGAATTCTCTGCCCGATGGCACCAACGACAAGCCATATACACAACCATATAAAAATATTGAATCTTCTCACTGCATTGGTATTAAATTGAGACTGTTTCACAAAAGTGCCTCACGGTAACTAGAACATGGGTGCTGACTTTCTCTCCTTAAACCTATTTATATTAAAAATACTATATATTATATTAATATACAAAAAATATTAACAACACAAATATCAGTAAGTGTCATCTTTATCAACTTTAAAAGGCAAACAGATTCCACAGCACACTGAACTCTTCACTGGTTCGAGTGTTGGACTTGGACACTGAGGTTCCTTTGGCCCTCTAGATACCTCTGCTGCTGACGGCGGTCCGGCTAAAGGTTTCCAGGCAGAACTCGTGAACTTCCAGCATAAGCGGTAAAAATAAACAGACTACGATGGAACAAATAATTCACATTTCACGAATAATCTGTCTGAAGACGGAGCTCCTCCACCCGTGCCTTATCTTCACAGGGATAGGATTAATATCAGAAAGTACGAA
This sequence comes from Cottus gobio, assembly GCA_023566465.1. NCBI lineage: Eukaryota > Metazoa > Chordata > Actinopteri > Perciformes > Cottidae > Cottus > Cottus gobio. Next base: position 19,424,708 of record CM042235.1, read on the forward strand.
ACCTTCGTACGGTGGTGAAATTGATCCAACAGTATTCTTTGAACTCATTTTGACCCGTAGAAAACTGACACATGAAACGCTTAAGTACAAAGCCAAATGTTTGGCGGTGGTGGTTTGCTCTGAACATCACCACCAACACAAAGTAGACAGACAGCACACAAACTAGACGTCCGTGATTGTCCCCATACTTTATTGATCCACATACATTCAACATCAGAGGAACAGAATCATGCTCAAACTGGCCTGCAGACCCGCGTGCGGTCCGCCGCCGGCCTAAAGGAGCGTTTGACTGCAAAGAAGCGAAAGCTAAAGTGACATAAAGATCAGAATGACAGCGTGTTCATCGAGCTACAGTGGAGGGGGACGCGTCGGCTTTAGGGCATGCAAATGTTCTCTAACAGCTCCCAATCCTAAGATGTGACTTCTTAAATACTATGCATCATACAGACCACAGCAGAGGTGTATTGATGATATTTTATCAATATCTTGAAACAAGACTAGATATTGTCTCTTATGGTAACATGTCATAAGTGTTGTCTCCTGGTTTGAAAGGCAGCATTACAGTGAAGCATACAAGAATGTTCCAGCCGTTTATGTTATATATATGTTTATATTATGTTTATGTATTATTCTATTTATTATTTATCTTCACTCACACATAACTGATCATTTATCACTCTCATTGTGTAAATATGTTGGGAAAGCACCAATGGTCAATCTTATATCGTGGCAGTATCGATCAAGGTATTTAGTCAAAAACATTGTGATATTTGGGTTTCTCCTCTTCACCCATCCCTCTGGACTACATGGATGAAATGACATCATCAGGAAACCTCGTACCTCCATATTTCGTCTCTAACTTGTCTCATGCTACTGGTCAGTCTGTGAATCTTTACAGACGTTTCAACCAATGAAAAATATGAAAAACAGCTCTGGACATCCCATTTCCCCCTTGGCGCTGCGACCGCTGGCTCGGGGGGGGGGTGTTGGACAGACCACCCCCCCTCGCCTGGACCAGGCCGCTCAGTTAACTACACATGTACCTGTTCATCACACGTCACTCTGACGTTAATGATTATAGATGGAAGTGTTCGCCGAGAGCACCGGTGCAGTCAGCCAACGACGTGACCGGAGCGGCCGTTCTAAAGAATGTTCCAGTATTCCGACAATCGCTGGTTAAAAACCTTGTAGCTCCATTTGAGCTTGATTTGGGGGGAAACATGAACAATATGACACATGAAAGTATCTGACACATTACCATCGTTGGCGATGCAGTGTTTCCTGAAAAGTAAATGTTTTGGAGACAGGCTTCCACAGCAACAATAAGTATAAGTGGCTGAACATCAGCTTTTGTTCCCTTAACTTGATAGACCTGTGTGGGAACCCGGAATAAGTTAAACGTATGAAAAAAATACAGAATATATATACATGTATGTATACAGTGTAGTGCGTGCACTTCGGAAGAAGAAATAAAGAGTGTGCATAAGATGGCACTGTTAATAACTAAACGTTCCATATTCACAACTAAGGCAGGCGCGTCTTGAGTTGCACGCGTTGGCATCAAGACACGTCGCGGTCCTATGCAGCAGAGCGGAAATAATAATGTGTAAAAGGCTTTCCGAGCCACGTGGAAGATAAGAGATCCTAAAGACACCCCAGCATTCAGACAACGTTTGGCTAATGACATTCATAACGGTAAAAAGAAAAATAGTAGGAATACACATTCCTTGTGTCGACTCTTTTCTCCCCGTACCGACAAGATTATTGATGACTTGCAGAAGGACGTTCTGTGGTCCTTATTCTGTGTGGGGGGTCAAGAGTTCAAGCCTCTGCCCTGCTGTAGCACCCACGAGCAAGGCATCCCTTTGAGTTCCAGGTAATAATGACCCTCATGTTTGAATTTCCAGTGGAGCAAAGCAAAGACCCCACTCGTAGATGGATGGATATCACTACGTTATCACCGTCATATACTGCAGTATAGTTCCTCTCATCAGAGGATGCATTCAGAAAGAGACCGCAGGGCCTGGGTAGGGTTCCCCGCCACACCAGAAGTCATCTGGTTGTGGGATTTCAAGCAGCCACGCCTCCTCGCCCTGCTGCTCCTCGTCGCTCTTTCCATCCGTCCCCCCCTCGGCCACAGTTTGCAGGGCTTTGTAATAGTGACAGTCCCGCCCGTCGTCTGGATTGTACGGAGGGGCCAGGATGTCCAGGAAAGCGACCGGCCCTTCCACCGTGTCGATCTGGTGGAGGTTGTCCCGTAGAGGGGTGAGGAGGCACGGCCCGCTATCCTCCGAGTACTCGGCGACCGAGCGGAGCACGGTGCGGTGCAGGGAGGCCGTCTGGAACGGAGCCAACGGGGGCTCGAAGTGAGGCGGGGCGGTGCCGGTAGTCAGGTTATCCTCCAGCTTGTCAAAACAGCGGAGGCTCACCTTCCCATAGAGAACCTGAACAAGAGACAGGACATTGCATGGATTGGTTACTTCTGGCTGCTACTCTCTCAGTTTCCTAAGATCAGTATCTGCACGGATCAATGGAGGGGATCATGTCGGTTAAACTTTGATGGCAATTCCTGCTGACCCCCATGGTTCATGGACCTGTCTCTCCATGGATGTGATTTGTATTAGTTTTGAGGTGATGTGATAAAAACTTAACTTATTTAAGAATCTGCACAATGTGAGCATGACAACTGAAATAATAAAGTTCTAGAAGATTGATTTTTGACACAGGGTCCCTCTACAAGACATGGCCACATTAGTAAAGTGGTGGTTACACACACACACACACACACACACACACACACACACACACACACACACACACACACACACACACACACACACACACACACACACACACACACACACACACACACACACACACACCTCGGGTGAACCAAATATTATTATGAACCTCATTAAATGTCCCGTCTCGCTTTGTGCGCTGAAACACGGGCTGGTGAGCATTCCCCTAGCTAGCTGCAGCTAGCTTAGCTTAAACAAAGTAAGTTAGGGTTAGCAGGAGCACCGAGTGGGTCGCGTGAGGGCTACAAAGAGGCCGTAACGCAATAGACATGAGGCGTCAAAGACCTTCAGCATCCCGTTCATGCCCGGGTGGTCGTGCAGCGGTATGGAGGCGCCGGCCCTCAGCAGGAACACCCCCATGCTGAACGCCTCCGTCTCGCAGATGTGCATGTAGGTGACCGGGGGGCTGTGGAGCCCCGCTGCCCCGGAGCTCGGTTGGGTTTTCCGGGGAGCAATTTTCAGGTCAGCAGCCCTGACCGCGGTCACTAAGGATATGAGTTCACTCTGCTGGTCCGCGGCGAGCTTATTGTCCCCGTCGGCCGACGACGTTAAGCCCCTGAAGGTGATGTCGGCTTGGTTCGCTATTTTCTGAATAAGAGGAATTTTGTTGTCCCGCGGCATCCTGGCTGCAGAGGAAAGGACTAACGGTTAGCGGCGAGTCTCTGGCACTGCTCCCGGGGCTCCGTGGTAAAAATGCCTTGCAAATCCGTCAATGTTAGCAAACGTCCTCCGGAGCTGGACAGCCAGCGTTCAAAAAAGACAAAAATTAAACTTTAATAGAAACAAAATGCAATTCATGGTCGTAATGGTTAATTTCACCCCGAGATAACAGCCCCCCTCCAGTCACTTCCCACCGTCTCGCCTCCTCGTCAGCGTTAACGGAACATGCGCGCGACACGCAAAGCAACCTGGGATATGAAGTTTAATCACAAAACGTACAAGTAGACTATTCACGTAGACGTAAACAAGCACCTCGTGATCAGTTAGCATTTGATAGAAAAGCGTGTGTCTTCGTGTATGTTTGGGGCCTCTACTAAAAGACTCAAAACGGTACAAAATTAAGTTAGCAGGCATTTCAATGAGACTACATTTCCCAGATATCCAAGGGATGGCACGGAGTTGCAGAGGGAAAGGCCAGACAGGCCATTGAACTCTCCACAGCCCTCCCCGTCTAACTTCACATCCTCCCTTCCTGCAGAATTTCCCCCTTTGCGATAGCTTATTGATATTTCACCAGAGACCAAGGACCTGAGCCCACAGAGGCCTGTAGCTTTTTCATTCATTCATTCTGTTAAAAGAGAACTGCACTTGTAGAGGCCTGAGCACACACTGCATCTGTTCTGAACCTGCAAGACATACAGAATTGAATTAAACAAAGTATTAAATAAAAATAAAAATAATTATAAACAAAAAATCAATCAAATAATAGATGACTCTATCTTCTCATTCGTCCGTCACATGGTCTACATGCTATTGCAACATTGTTATATTGTGACACTGTTGTGAGTTCATTCAGATTCCATTGCTGCAGAAAACACGGAGGGTTTGTTTCATCCAGGAATAATGTGAGAGATAGACAAAACAGTTTGTTCCTTACCGGAAATCTTCAATTTATTACTACTTATTTTCATAGTTCATAGCGATTAGTTCTGGCGCCCCATCAGCAGAACAGTTTAAGCGGCCAATATGACCAATACAAAATCAATAAATATGGGATTAAAGAAATACTACGACTGTCTTCCTGTCTACAGGAGTTGTCAAATTATGAAAAAAACGTATATGTTGTTCAAGGAGACATAGACAAAAACACATTTGTCATTACATTTGGAGGCCTTATTGGGATTCATGTTTATACTCACTGATTGCTGACATCAAAATCACCAATTAGAGGTCAGACGGGGCAGAAAGACAAGACAGGCAAGTATATACAAATATATATTTGTTCTAGTTTTGGGCACAAAAAGGATTGATTGCAGGGGGCTGGAGGGGCTTCGATACTACTGGGTGCTGTGTTATTTTGGTCGACACCCTAAAGGTATTGTGTACTGATACCCTGCCCTATGTGCCAGCACTTAGGTGTGACTTCATGTACCTGTGAATGAGACCACGCTGGTTGGACCTATTCCTAGTGATGTTGCTGTGTTCCCAGATATCTCAGCACTTAATTACACTAACAAAACCCTAATTTGCATTAGGCATTTGCATAGGGTCCTTTTAAACATAGAGGTGACACATCAAGATATGCTCATATGAATATTTTTATAATGGTCATATGGGTCACATTGGCAGGCACAGACAACTGAATATTTTTTTTAGATGTCCCTCTGATATGAGCGCCAGTTCAGAACTCGTACAGGTCATTATGGAAGGCCTCTGGGCACAGACATGCAAAAGGTTTGTATATTTGTAGTCATCCTGTATCTCTTTGTAACTACTTTGTGTATATTTGTAGTCATCCTGTATCTCTTTGTAACTACTTTGTGTATATTTGTAGTCATTCTGTATCTCTTTGTAACTACTTTGTGTATATTTGTAGTCCTTCTGTATCTCTTTGTAACTACTTTGTGTATATTTGTAGTCATCCTGTATCTCTTTGTAACTACTTTGTGTATATTTGTAGTCATCCTGTATCTCTTTGTAACTACTTTGTGTATATTTGTAGTCATCCTGTAACTCTTTGTAACTACTTTGTGTATATTTGTAGTCATTCTGTATCTCTTTGTAACTACTTTGTGTATATTTGTAGTCATTCTGTATCTCTTTGTAACTACTTTGTGTATATTTGTAGTCATCCTGTATCTCTTTGTAACTACTTTGTGTATATTTGTAGTCATCCTGTATCTCTTTGTAACTACTTTGTGTATATTTGTAGTCATTCTGTATCTCTTTGTAACTACTTTGTGTATATTTGTAGTCATTCTGTATCTCTTTGTAACTACTTTGTGTATATTTGTAGTCATTTTGTATCTCTTTGTAACTACTTTGTGTATATTTGTAGTCATTCTGTATCTCTTTGTAACTACTTTGTGTATATTTGTAGTCATTCTGTATCTCTTTGTAACTACTTTGTGTATATTTGTAGTCATTCTGTATCTCTTTGTAACTACTTTGTGTATATTTGTAGTCATTTTGTATCTCTTTGTAACTACTTTGTGTATATTTGTAGTCATTCTGTATCTCTTTGTAACTACTTTGTGTATATTTGTAGTCATCCTGTATCTCTTTGAGGTTGTTTTGCATCTCCTAGTAGTTGTTTTGTGTCTCTTCGTGGTTGGTATGTGTCACTTTAGGCTTCAGTAATCTATCCATGTCCAAGCCTCTCTGACCTTCAGTCGAGAATGTGAACGGGGTCACTATCTATGGCGAAGCCAAAAATCTGTTGCCCTATCAGACTCTAGTAGTGTCCTCTTCCTGTCACTGCCTTCTGGAACAGAAGCAAGGAAGTATGGGTAACCCAACAACAAAACACAGGGCTGAGTCACCGCCATCACAAACACACTCTAAGCAAATGCACTTTACTGATCTCCTGTGTGTGTGTGTGTGCGCGCGCGCGCGTGTGTGTGTGTGCCCACATGCAGCTCAATTGAACATTTGGCAGACTAGGTTTGAGTATCACAGTATGTGTGTCTTTTTGTGTGTGTGTGAGAGTAATGTGCATTTGTGTGTGTGTTGCATTGTGTATGATGACTCTGTATGACAAGTGAGGCAGACACAAAGCAAGCTATAACCCCTTGAAAAATAATGAGACTGGTTCATTACAGGTTCACACACACACACACACACACACACACACACACACACACACACACACACACACACACACACACACACACACACACACACACACACACACACACACACACACACACACACTTCCGTGTGGTCCTCACATGCCGGCTCGTTAGCCTAGAAGATGAGACCGCGTTGCTTAGAGACCCACCGTCATTTGTGTCACCAGTTTGGTCTGGCTGCCAGCCACACCCACCTCGTTGACTCTCTCCAGTCACCTGCACACCCAGCTGCCTCCAATCTGCCATAATCAAACCTGTATTTAACCCCCAGTCTCACTCTCACTCCTTGCCAGATCGTTTCGTTGCTATGCTCGTCTCTCCAGCGCTCTCCTGCCAGCCTTCCCGGATCCGACCTCGCCTGTTCCTGATTCCCTGCTTCGCCTGGGCTCCGATTCCTGCTTGCCGGGCCCTGAGCTGTTCACCTGTCTGCCTGAGCTTAATTAAAGTGTTGAACCGCAGCTCTCTGTCGCCCGAGTCCTTCGTCCTGCGCTTGGGTCCTCACCCCACCCGTTACAATTTGATAAGGCATGTGAAAATGTTTAATCCATTTGAAATCCCAGGGGGTCAGACCGACTGGTGGTCTATGAACTAACTAATTTGTTCAATTCTTTATTCTGCTCCCCACGGATTCGAACTTTAGCCAAAGAAACTTTTTTTCCAGGTCCTGGTGTCGACACAGCGACCAGCTGAAAAAAACCTTCGTGGGTGGAGCTTAAAACGTTTTTAGTAGTAATCGCTAAAAGTTTTGTTGTTTATCCAAGTAATACCAGGCTGGATTGTGTCAATACTTTTCATGATCAAAATACCTAATGGGGTGTACACAATCCCTATCCCCAAAGTGTCATTTTGGAGGCTTCTTTACTGCTTATATATATGTATATTCATTATCATCATGAAACCAAAAGGTTAATATCCTTCCCTAGTGAAGTGATTGTTTCCATTCTGCCCATTTCAAAAATACAATTATTTTGTTTGACACACACACACACACCATTGTCGCATCTCGTCATATGATCAAACATAAATTTGACATTGGGCAATATTAATATACATTATATTGCATATATGTATATGACAAAAGTACAGAAGTTGAATTTGTTCAAATACTGTATATAGACATACAATTTAAATCCACTTCCCAGTATGAACACATGAATAGCCCTCATTTAAGTCATTAGCTGGATCCAGTTATTTCCCCTGCCCTGTTCATGTGACTGAGCCTGAGAACGGGGGCTGGGAGGCGGGGTGCGCCTGCTCTGGGGGCCCTGAGCACGCAGCATCAGAGGAAGAGTGTAACAAGCTGTTGCTCTCTGCTGTACTCGTGTTGCCAAACTCAGTGAGCTCATTATGTACGTCATCATTGTTTACAAACTGTAAAAGGGACTATATAAGTATATTAATAGCGGGAGGCAGAGCACAGTGAGCTCAGCAAAACATAGCACAGCACCCTAGTGACTCACTGATCACCAGCCCAATGGTGCTGAAGACATTACCAATGAACCCCGCAACACATTATAGGCTTATTCAAGTCTTTTTTGGCGAGTCCCATGCAAGTGTTGTTTGGTCTTTCCACACACTCTCACTCCCAACTCTTTGTCACTTAATTGTCACTCGGTCAGTGGCTCTACTCTTCAAACTGTGACGCTTGAGGTCCCCTCTAGCGGCAGCTTCGCTGTGTCAAGTTTCCACTCGTTACGTGCATAGTTCCTTTTCAAACAGACTTCAGTGTTCACAGGGAAGGAACAGTTTTTGCTTGTTACTTTCAGGTAGTGTTTTTTCAAAATGAACTTCCAACTTAGGCTAACTGTGTGTACTTTATTAGGCTTTGTCGACAAAACTACTCCGTTAGGCTGAGGTAAAGATTGTGGTTGTGGTATAAAATAAGACGGTTCGTCACTTAAAATAAGTATGCTTGTTACGTAAACATGCGTTAGTTAAGTACGGAAGTTACTCAACAAAAGTAAAGTTAAATAAGTCCACATAAAGCACGGACACAGACCGTGGTCTCCTGAGTGAAGGTCCTGTGTTTCTTCCTCTTTACACTGCAGTTCTGCGCATCAGTTGCTCTGACTCTAACAAGGCACACATGGGTTTCCACTGGAGTCGGTTGAAGCTCTGGTTTGTCTCACACAGACACCTGAGAAGGCCTCTTGCGACACTATCAGACTGACCAAGCGCCGGTATTTGACGAGTCGGGAGTGGGAGCGGCTTCTCTTAAGATATGCAGCAGTCCTGACTTTCCTGGAGCTGATCTCCTGAAAGGGCATCTCGCCATCCCGAGTTTAAGTTGCATAAAACAATATTGTTTGAATTATGCATTCACTGAGGACGATGCTGCAAAGACCCCCGCTTGTCTCAGACTGTATTTGCATTTGCTGCCGCTCCTCGGAACATAAAGCCGCCATTATTCCCCGGCTGTTTAAAATGTGCATGACTGACATTGCAGAGAAGTCAAGCAAGCTTCACCATGCGGTCCTCAGAGCTGCAGCCAAGGAACTCTGAATGGAACAAGTGACTTTCCGGCTGTCCACAATCTGCATCGCAATATACAAACACGTATGGCGGACACACATATAATGCTTATATGCATATAGACCAGGGAGAAGCACGGGTGTATATGTACACAATCATTCAGGTATGCACAAATATACAAGTGTGACTGGAAATTTGCACGTGCACGCAGACACACACACACACTGGCAGACATATGCACACACACACATTCTTCTGTCCTCTGGAATCAGCATATTGAAACAATGAGACAATGATAACAGCTGCTTATGGATCACTTAGTGCGACCAGTCAACGTGGCCTTTGTGTTCAGTCAATACGCCGCCTGTTCTCTGTCATCAGAGTTGTCATTATTTCGCAGTGTGTTCCGCGGTTGAGAGCATGAGGAGTCCTTTATTTGTTGCCCCTCTGTGGCCTCATTGAATCAGGCCATCGTTGAGAATGAAGCCATCTCTGTTGTCCGTCAAAGAACGCTAACAACCCGCGCCAGATATGAAAATTCATCAGCTTGCCGGAAAAAAGAAAGAAATGTCTGCATAACTTGAGTGGAAGCAGCAGGAGACAACGCAATGCTAATGTTTGTTCTTTCCACCAGAAAGCAGCTTTTTTCAGACGGAGCTTTTCTGGGGACTTTTGTAGGTCCGTCAGTGGACTGTGGCCCTAAATGCAAACCTTTGTTCTCTGTGCATTTTATAGAAAGGTACTCTTGGTGGGCTGTTGTACACATGTTTTGCCTTCGTCATAATAAATAATTTACTGTATATTTCCATGTCAATCAGTATGTATTCATGAGAAAGGAATCTTAAAGCTCCATACATACATTCTCGTCTTGTTGTGAGTGTAAAACGTTGGTGATGCTCGTGTTCTCCCAACAATGAGGACTGAAACTAAAGCTGAAAAGACTGCAAATATGTTGACCTCTTAAAGTCCCCTCGGCCGACATTATGGTTTTTCAGAAGCTGAAGCTCAGTTGTAAAGCTGGAGGGAAGATGCTGTTATCATTTCAAACTGGACCACCTCATGAATCAATTGGTACCAACCATGTCAGGAAGGAGGCTGAATGGGCTCAATGTTGGCAAGGGAAGAACTGGCACGGCCATATTCACAGCGGTCCTGTGATCTCTCACCTCAAAATATGTGGATGGAAATGGTTTCTTTTGGAACCCACGAGTCCCCTCTTTACAGCCATGCCCACTTCATGATCATCCCATGCAGTTTTGGGCAAAAAAACTTTTTAGCATGCAGTATGGATTTGTTATTTTCACCAATTCTTAAACTGATGTATTCTAATATTCCTCTTGGGATTGCATATTTTAGGAGTGGGATCCAATGAGCTCAATCCTGCCAATCACAGAAAAAGACAATTCTTACAGAAATCTCCAAATGTGAGTTTATGATACCAAATTAAATGGTGTTCCTTAAGGTCTTTCTGTCTTTCTGTAGTATTTTGGAGGGATTTTTGATAATTTTGAATAATTCTCAAGTGGTCAAATATGGTTCAATTTAGCACCACATCTATGGAAAAAATGGTATCAATTGTGTGTTCATTGTGAATAAAGAACAGTCAGTTCATGGCGGGCATGACAGAACACATTTAGGAACCAGTGGTGTTTCATTTTTCATATTTCTGCAACAAAGCCAAACTTTCCCTTTTTACATTAATGAGGATTCTCTTTGTGTATTCAGTGTTGGCCTGAAGTTAGAGAAGAGGGCTTGTGATGTTTGAAGGTCACATCCTGCCAGAATAAATGCGGATGTGAAGGAGCAGCACCTGTCTCTTCACCATGGTAACCACCAATGAGGTGCTCTTGAGCAAGGCACTATCTCCAACTGCTCCAATAGATCAGCTGTTATATTTTGTAGTTTGTGTGTGTTGTTAGGGTAACTTTGAGAAAAACTGATGGATGCTGTTTGAATTGGTCTCATCATTCCCAGATGAACTGATCCAGCCACGCTGCTCCGAGTTGACCGTACTTTCACTATCTCATTTATCACTCACACACACACACACACACACACACACACACACACACACACACACACACACACACACACACACACACACTGTGTCTTTCATGGTTGGGCTGCAGACCCTGACCACCAAGCTGAGATCTCTGGATTAGGAATGATGACTGCCAAGGCAATACTACACACACACACACACACAAACACACACACACACGCACGCACACGCACACACACACACACACACACACACACACACACACACACACACACACACACACACACACACACACACACACACACACACACACACACACACACACACACACATAGAGGCAGAGACTTGTAGACAAAAACACAGACTAACAGTGGGTTTTATTTTCTGGGTGACCGTGGCTCGGTGATATAACGGGTGGTCATTCAATCAGAGGGTTGACGGTTCGATCCCCGGCTCATGAATAGTATGATGAGATAGTCCTGATGTGCAGCTGGCACTTTGCATGGTAGGTGAATAACATGCAGTGTAAAAGCCCTTTGAGTGGTGAAAAGACTAAAGTACAATAAGTAATGCATTTCATACTTGAAGGACGTTATTTGCTATGGTTTATACATTTTTTCATCACTTATTTCACTATGATTTAAGTGGTAGTTTGAGTGCACATATTCTGAAAGAAATGGTTAAATATCTTTGAAAAGATTTATTTGATTTTGTTCTAGAAAATTCTTCACGTTCAGTTCCATTGTAGATGTCCACTTAAATAAATTAACCGTTGTTGGCTTCTCTGATACACACTCATGTGAAGAAAACAGTGGCCTGTGAAAAAGCATCTCCCCTTCAAAAGCTGATGATGAAATCAACTGCATCTCTATCAATCAGGGCCCAGTGGAGTACGAGGAAAGTGTAAAACAATGGGGCGGAACCAGGCCATTCGTCACTGCTGTTGCTGCCTCGATAGAAACTATTACCTTTGTGTAAACGGTCTGACTCCAGTGGGTTTCATGGCACCGTGTGTTGTACTGAGCTGCTTTATTGAACACTTCAGGAGTAAATCTACAGCCCTGTTCAGACTCTTCGCTCCGTAAATGTGCCGCAAATTCACGTCGGCCTCATGTTTGAATAAGTCTTCCAGGTCGGGAGAAGTCAAATGTCTGTTGCACTTCCAACATTGCACAAGTCTGATTTTAATGCTGTTCAGTGCTGACAGAACACACACACACACACACACACACACACACACACACACACACACACACACACCACACACACACACACACACACTGATTATAAAAGTACTCGTGATTATGCAATGTCTTCATATTGGCTTTTTTATTCTATGCATTCTTCTTCCTTGGCAAAGCCTGGTGCCTATTGCCCATAATGCAACTTGACTGTGTGTGTTGTGCTACTAGTGGCTAATGTAGCCTTTAGCTCCTAGCCTGCAGCAGATAGGAGGAGCGAGCAGGCGGAAAACTCAAGGTCTGAAGCGTGAAGCCCATGTGGAAGTGCCTTAAACCTGCATTCTCTCTACTGATCAGCAGGGGGCGACTCCTCTGGCTGCAAAAAGAAGTCTGAAAATGACTCTGATGATGATGTTAATTTAGTAAATTATGCTCCATTGAGATTCAAATCGACCATAAAGCAGAGTATGCTTTGGGGTGGGGCTCCCTGATTGACAGGTCCTGCATAAAAAAGTGTCTTATTCTCGCATCGCTACTGGTTGTAAAAATGAAAACAAATGGCGACGGCTGTTAAAAGGCTTCAAAACCGTAGTCTCACTAAGTCCACACCTCCAGACTGTCCTTGTAGTCCTCAGCCCCAGTGGGGGCTGACTCAAGGGACTAATCGCTTGAGGATATTTGTAAGTCTTCACGCAGACCCCTCCGGGGACACTGAGGGCTTTATACCACTCATCACATGTGCGGTAGTACTCCCCATCACCTGCATATGTTGATGTGTAAAAATCTATAGTGTTCTACCTGAAAGAGCAGCTTTTCCTTATGACTCAGCAGGCTGGGCTGCTGGTCGCTCTGCGAGTGCTGCAGTGCTCCGAGACAAAAAGTAAGACATTTATTTATGCAGCCCAAACCTGTAATGATTGTTTTCATAAAGACGTCCATCCACACTCAAGTATTGGGAAGCGAGTGAATCTCTTGGTTATCTTTCCGTTGAAGACAGCGGGGAAGGCTGTTGAGCGTCAGCCTCCTGCTCTCTGTGTTTAATGCTTACTGGTTGTTCCGCCCTGTCTGCCACTCCAGTGAGCTCCCTGCTCTGTACTGAACACAAAGGCATGAGACTGGTACCGATCTTCTCAACAGAAAAGCATGAGCATGAGCATATTACTCAAGATGTGGAACCATCCCTGTAGCAACAGCTCTTGTTTTGCCTCATCGTCTGTACTTACATTTAAAATAAACGATTGCAGAAACTCCAGAAAACCGCCCTCTCCGTTTTCCTTTGCCAGATTTAGCACATCTCAGGACTGTTTTGAGGGAAAATAATGCTTGCAGTGCGAGCCAAACATTGCCAGCTGAATTTGGACATATTGCGACTATTTTAGTGTGAGCGGTGATGGGGGAGGGCTGATCGGAGTCGTGTAGAGTCAGCAGCGCTGCCCATTGCTATGCTAATGATCTGCTCGTCACATTCAGCAGCCGGAGGTTCTTCTCTGACACCGACCCGCTACAGCTGGCCTTTCCAGCTCAATGGCAAATGGCACACAAGGCAGCTGCAAATACTGTACACTGGAAATAACACATCTGGACTGCAAATACATCTTGGCTGGTCTTCGTTGACCCTTGACCTCTTCGTAACAAAATTGGTTGGTTGGAGTTTATGGGAATTTTGTTGCACCATATTCAAAATTCTTTTCTTTTATCTTGATCAGCTTGCAGTGGAATAGCTTATTTCTGTTGGTTATGGTAGTGTAATATATAAAAAAAATTAGTAATATTTGTAATGACCGATCATCTACCTGGAAAAGCTAAAAGCACATCAGGTCAGATGTTTGTTGAGTGTCAAACATCTGTTAGCTGTGAGAAATATGGCTGTGCAGTTGATTTGTCAGGGTCTGTGCATTGCACACAATGGCTGTACGCTGTGTCCTCTGTGTGTGTTACTGCACATCCAACATGGAGCTGCTTATTGAAGAGCAATACTTCACAAGGGCATACACACACTGTGTGTGAGGTGTGAGTGCACTTACAGATGCAAATAGGAGCTGACAGCGGCAGCGGCACAAGCTCCTTTAAAGATGAGGCTGCATGACAGTATATTACTTTAAAACAAATTAATAAATAAATATATATTTTATTTAATTTTACTTTTAAAGTAATACACTGTCATGCATCCTCATATATATATATATATGTTTTTTTACCTCCCCAACCCTGTCCCTCCAAAGTCTGACTTTCACCAAGAGTTACGTGAAACGCATTTTGCCAGCTGAGAATAATCCTTTAACCCCACACTGATATGTTTTCATATTCATTGCCCTCAGAGGCAAATTTGTATTTGTGATTTTGGGCTATACAAAATAAACTGAATTGAATATTCAAGCTTGCACAGTTGGCCTTTGTCTGAGAGAAGATATTACTGTTGTCACAGAGAAGATATCGCATTTTAGAAGATTATCTTGAAACGAACCTCAAGTTGAGAACCCCCCCTCCAGTGGAGGGCTGATTGTGGACCTTGAGGAGGGGGTTGGAGTATGTGTGTCTCAGGGACAGGAAGGACCCACCTCCTCCCACCTCCTCTCCCCAGCCTCCCCCCCTGGCCAGGCCCTTTGTTCCCTGATGATGTATGAGACAGCATCTCCCTTGGAGTACCACAGGAACACGACAGCGGTGCAACAACGCTGTCCCATAATGGAGACTGATGGGACGGCTCCCGCTCTCTTCACTTTGTCCACTACTAAGATTGAGCTGGCGCAGCACTCCAGGCTCCTACGGGGCCCTTGGACAGCTCCGAGAGGGGCCCTCGTAAGAGAGCTCTCAACCTGACGGCAGCTCACGTCTGTCGGCCGCGCTGGGTCCCGCCACGGCCTGACAGGTGGATGGATGGATGACGTATGGATGGACAGGGACCTGCGCAGGTCTTTGTGGGCTGGGTGACAGTGGCGGAGAGGTGAGGGGGAGCCGGGGCCCTCTGGTTCCTGTTGGACATTCCTGGGATGACTTTCCTCAGAGCCTTCACACGGACTGAATGCCATCAGCTGAGGGCGGTTCAGTTTCTGTCTGAAGATGTCACACAGATGCAGAGCAAAACACTCAGCAACGAAGCTACTGGAGTTTCTTTGCATTTGCTAAAACACGATTTCTAAAACTGAGGCCTTCTTTGTCAAAACACTACACTCAAAAAGCGTAGACACAAAATACAAAATATCCTTCATGTCTTGCAAAGCAATCCCTTCATTCAAAACTATAAACCTTTTCTACAAAGTGCACTTTGGCAATACAGCTTTACACATAAACCAAAATAAACAGCTCCTTCCACATGCCAGCTGCAAATATGAAACACTATTATAGACACATTTTCATAATTGAAGATGAAAATGTTTCTGTATCATACTGCCAAAATACCGTATAGTGCAATTACAGCCATCTCACTCCAAAACATGTCTCATTGTCCAGTTGAATCCTATTTATAGTGTCCAAACTCTGACTTCTAGCTGATCTCATTGGGTACAAGTGTTATGTCAAGTGCATTCTGGGTACAGGTAGTTGAGTGTGGTATTTCAATGTCACACACAGGCTTCCACTTTTAAACAACGTGTCTGATGTAAATAACTGTCCACAACAGAAGTGGTCGCCGTACCGTCGCAGAAAACTGCAATTTTTATAGAAATCTTCAGATGTAAAACGTTTGAGATATTAAAACAATATTACTTTTTCTATGGTCTTGGTGTCCTGATGTGGTATTTTGGATTTTTCTTTTTTTAAATGCAGTGAATGAATGAATGTAAAGCACAATATCTCTTGATCTTTCTATCACGATGGTGATATCAGAAACCGAATGAGCAAAACCTGTGCTGTACATGTAGTATCTACAGTAGGTGTGCCACTGACCTCCTGCATGTAATCTAAAGGCCATTATGAGATTCATGAACATGTCTGCCTTTACCAGCAACAAGCTGGACTTTAGATGTTGTGGTGGCTCTGATTTGGGACCAAAGAAATAAAAAACAGGCAGACCTTTTTGTGTTTGCCATGACAGTCCCTCTTGGCCCTGGAGACTAAAAAAACATCATTAATATAATGGTCCACCTTAATAGGGGCAGATGATGAGGAAAGGACAGGTGATGAAAATGAGGAGAGAGGAAGACAGGAAGAAAAACCAGGAAGTGATAAAGAGACTTTAATGACCCTGAAACGTGAGTGTGATACAGGTGGAGGGAGAGGACAGCCGCCTGTGTTTGTATCAGAGGTAGTGTGCGTGTGTGTGTGTGTGTGTGTGTGTGTGTGTGTGTGTGTGTGTGTGTGTGTGTAGTATGTGGACAGATCATGACTCATACAGGAAATAGATTTTATGATCTTTCAGAGATGGAGTCTCAATTATTGAATAGATAATACGGTGTGATATCTGAATAATGTCCCTACTACACAAAGACTTGACACACATGCACACAAATGTCTGCTGTGAATCATTTCCTGTGATCACAATAATACAGCCATTAAAGCAAACATTCATAGAGGCAATGGGAGGGATAGTTTATTTGTGTTTTTTCCTGGCTTTAGAGGTCTCTATGTGTGTTTTTGCACTTCGGGAGACGGTGATCGTGTGTGTGTCAGGAGGGGAATCCACAGACATAAAACAAGGAAGTGAAAGCAACTGAACACGGCCAGCTCATAGGTCATGGATGATTGACAAGGCCTCGCTCTCAGGTCTTGTGTATGTGGCGTAATGTCTTGCTGCTAAATATAGTCTTCAAATTCCACCATTCCATGATGTGCATTGGTGAAATGTGTGGGTACGAACTCGCAGGATGTTTGGCCAAACAGTGGCAGTGACGTTATGGAGGGCGTAGCCGGACTCCAGGGAGTTGCAGTCCATCTCAACTCTGCTAGTAGATATCAAAACTCAGCGTAAATGCCAGAAAACTGCTTCTACAGGCTGAAATGTTTATTGCACACTCCAAAACCAAAATGATCAAACAGAAAGATTGATAAGTTTTCAGGGGTCACCAATAGAGAGGATTGTGTCTCCAATGGGTGAAGAGGAACGGGTTCACTGGGGGGCAACTCATTTCAAGATTTCATGAGCTGCCGATTTGGTTGTAAATAGTGTTTAAATGTTAAAGTGTGAAGTGAACTGTTCGAGGTCCTTTTCTGTTCATCTTCTGTTCATATTGGCAATATAGTTATTATCTCGTCATCCTTGTAAAAAGTGGCTTGACAAGATGTTGGAATGCATCAAAGTTTACTCACAAGATCAAATTTAAAAAATATAAACCGAATGTTTGTTCTCAAAGAAATGTGTTTTACTAGCCAGTCTTTACTTTTAAGAAAACCCTTTTAGTGTTGTCTGTGATTGTTTTTGATGCTGGATGATGTGCTCATTATGTCTAGCTTTGTTCTTTGTTTATTTCTTTTTGTTTTGTCCATATTTGCTGTACTTAAGTCTCATTCATTTAAACTTGTGAAATGTTACAATTTGATTTTATGAACTGAAAACAGTGTTAAACGGTTAAAGTTCCAAGACGAAAACACGTTAATTTACTAAATGAACATCATGCTGTATTGAAGATTTAAAGAGAAGTGTTGAAGTAGGTTTGCTCGATTCACATTATTCTCGGTCTTTAACTGTCAGTAATAATTGTTGTTTGTTGCGCTTGACTTCTTGCCCGCCTTTATTTCCAGAGGACCACGTTGGTGATTTATTTTGTGGCGTGTGTCACGCCTGGCGGCGGGGAACTGGCAGTCTGGACCCAAACGCAAGACACGCAGTGACAAGTGTGGTTCAGATGAGAACAAGCACAGTTTTATTTTGGCACTTTACACAAGCTCATGTGGAATCAGGTTGGTACTTTCCTCCGTTCACGGAGCTGGCGCTGGTGTAGCCTGGGAGCGGTGGCTGGAGACTTGTGCTGGTGGCTTGTGCTGGTGGCTGGTGCTGGTGACTCGTGCTGGTGACTCGTGCTGGTGACTCGTGCTGGTGACTCATGCTGGAAACTCGTGCTGGAAACCCGTGGAGGTGGAGGCACTCGAGACGTAGGCTTCGCTGGTAGTCGATCAGATTAGCTTTCGGCAACATCCGTAGCTGTGGCAATCACTCGACGCCGCCGGTCCAGAGAGTGACTGACTTTAAGCGACGCGTGATTACAGATGCGCTGCAGCTGCGGCGTCTGCTCTCCCCCGGCTGCCTGCAATCCACCTAACCACAGGGAAAGCGAGAGAGAGAGAAAAAAGGGAAATAGCAGCAGGCGGAAGATTCCCCGCCCGGGTACGCCACTGCTCCTCACATCACCCCCCCCTCAACGGGCGCCTCCAGGCGCCCTACCGGGCTTGTCCGGATGCTCCCGATAAAAGTCCTGCAGCAAAGTGGAGTCCAAGATCAGGCGGCGGGACAGCCAGGACCGCTCCTCAGGGCCGTAGCCCACCCAGTCCACCAGGTACTGGAACCCCCTCCCACGGGGCCGGACGTCCAGGACCTTTGACACCGTGTGTGCCGGGTGGCCATCGATGAGCCGGGCGGGTGGAGGGGGAATGGCCGGAGGGCTGAGGTCACTCTCAGCTACCGGCTTCACCAGGGAGACATGGTAAGTGGGGTGCACCGGCAGTGATGCGGGGAGGGTCAGACGGACGGCGGACGGGTTGATGATCTTGTTGATGGCGTACGGACCCACGTACCGGGGCGTCAATTTGCGGGACTCTGTGGGCAGTGAAAGATCACGGGTCGATAACCAAACCTGCTGCCCCACCTTGTACTCGGGCGCTGGTGAGCGATGCCGGTCCGCCAGTCGTTTGTTCGCCGCCGACAATCGGGTGAGGGCCGCCCTGGCCGTGGTCCAGACCGCCCGCATCCGCCGGACCTGCTCCTTTACTGACGGGACTGCCACCTCCTCCTCCTGGGCCGGGAACAGTGGGGGCTGAAAACCAAGACAGACCATAAATGGAGACATCCCGCCCGTGGCCGAGCAGGACAGGGAATTACGGGCGTACTCTATCCAGGGGAGGTGCGTGCTCCAAGAGTTGGGATGCTGTGCACACATGCACCGGAGCGCCGTCCCCAGGTCCTGGTTTGCCCGCTCGGTCTGCCCATTGGTCTGGGGGTGGTAGCCGGAGGAGAGGCTGGCGGTGGCGCCCATGGCCCGGCAGAAGGCCTCCCAGACCCGGGAGGCGAATTGGGGACCCCGGTCGGAGACCACGCCATCGGGATCCCGTGGAGCCGAAAAACATGCTGGACGAGGAGCTGTGCCGTCTCCAGGGCGGAAGGCAGCTTGGGGAGAGGAACATAATGAACCGCCTTGGAGAACCGGTCCACAATCGTCAGGATGGTGGTGTTTCCCTCCGATGGTGGCAGGCCCGTGACAAAGTCCACTGCAATATGTGACCACGGCCTGCGGGGAACCGGCAGAGGCCGCAACAGTCCCGGGGGGCGTTGGTGGGAGGTCTTTCCTCGGGCGCAGACCGGGCAGGCGGCCACGAACCTCCGAACGTCGGCCTCCATCCCGGGCCACCAGAAGCGCTGCCGGACGAAAGACGTGGTCCGCCTTGCACCCGGGTGACACGCCAGGCTGGACGAGTGGCCCCACTGCAGGACCGCGGAGCGTGCTGTTGGAGGAACGAAGAGTCGGTTTGGGGGTCCACCACCCGGGTCCGGAGTGGTGCCCTGTGCCTCCTGGACGACGGACTCAATCTCCCAGGTGGCGGCCCCCACGATGCAGTCGGCGGGGACGATGTGAGCGGGATCTGGAGGCTCCGAGGACGGGTGCATCCGGGAGAGTGCGTCCGGCTTGCCGTTCCGGCTTCCCGGGCGGTAGGACAGGGTGTACTGGAACCGGCTTAGAAACAAGGCCCAACGCACCTGTCGAGGGTTCAGCCTCCGGGCCGCCCGCAGGTAAGCCAGATTCTTGTGGTCTGTCCAGATTAAAAAAGGATGCTGGCACCCCTCCAACCAGTGCCGCCACTCCTGTAAGGCCAACACCACCGCCAGAAGCTCCCGGTTCCCCACATCATAATTGCGCTCGGCCGGGCTGAGTCTGCGGGAGAAAAATGCACACGGGTGGAGTTTCTGGGAGGCGGGATCACGTTGGGAGAGGACAGGTGAGAGATCTCCGAGGCGTCCACCTCCACCACAAACTGGAGGGCCGGATCCGGGTGTCTGAGGATCGGGGCGCTGGTGAACAGGTCTTTGAGGACGCCAAATGCCCGGGCGGCCTCGGGATTCCAGGAGTAGGGGGTCTTGGTGGAAGTGAGCCGGGTAAGGGGGGCGGCCGCTTTACTAAAGTCCCTAATGAAGCGGCGGTAGAAATTCGCGAACCCGAGGAAACGTTGGAGGTCTTTTCGAGTACCGGGGACCGGCCAGTCTACTACGGCGCGGATCTTTGCAGGGTCCGGCTCTAACTGCCCCCGAGCGATGATGTAACCTAGGAAGCTCACCGACGGGACGTGGAACTCGCACTTCTCTGGCTTTACGTAGAGCCGGTTCTCCAGCAAACGCCGGAGAACCAGCCCCACGTGCTGGCGATGTTCGGCCAGAGACCGGGAGAAAATGAGGATGTCATCTAGGTACACGAACACGAATTGACCGAGAATATCCCGAAACAAGCTATTCATGAGGGACTGGAAGACGGCGGGAGCGTTCGTGAGCCCGAATGGCATCACCAGGTACTCGAACTGCCCCATAGGAGTGTTAAACGCCGTCTTCCATTCATCCCCCTCCCGGATCCTGACTAAATGGTAAGCATTGCGGAGGTCGAGCTTCGAGAAGACCCGTGCGTGACACAGAGGCTCGAAAGAGGGGTCGATCAGGGGCAGGGGTGTTTTATTCTTCACGGTGATCTGGTTCAGACCCCGGAAGTCAATGCAGGGGCGCAGGGATCCATCCTTCTTGGAGACAAAAAAAACCCCGCCCCCAGCGGCGCGGACGACGGGCGGATCAGGCCTGCCTCCAGGCACTCCAGAATGTAGCTCTCCATTGCAGCCCGCTCCGGGCGGGAGATGCTATATAGCCGACTCGTGGGGAGCGGAGCCCCCGGAAGCAGGTCTATCGCGCAGTCGTAGGGTCGGTGGGGGGGTAGTGCGCGCGCCCGATCCTTAGAAAAAACCTGCGCGAGATGGTGATACTCCGACGGCACCCCCGTCAAGTCCGGGGGCGCCGGAGGCGTGGAGGGGGAACGAGCCGTCGGGCGGGCCGCCAGGAGGCAGCGAGCATGGCAGGCCACCCCCCAGCTGGTGATGGAGCGCATCGTCCAGTCCAGCTGGGGGTTGTGCTGCTGCAGCCAGGGAAGGCCCAGGACGACCGGAGCCGCGGGGGACGGGATTACATAAAACCGGATGGTTTCCGTGTGATTACCAGAGAGGCTGAGGATCAGGGGCAGAGTGCGGTGGGTGACTGGCGCGATCAGCCGCCCGTCCAGTGCATGCACACGTTTGGGTGAGTCTAAGGGTTCCAGGGGCAGCCCCTGTTTAGTAGCTAAGCCGGTGTCAATAAAGTTCTCATCGGCGCCCGAGTCGACGAGCGCCGTCACCGAAAAATCACGGGACCGGTCTGTGAGGGTGGCGGGAAGGGTGATGCGCGCGGGACCCCACGAAGATGTGGTGTTGCTTGCCCGCAGACTCTCGGCTGCGGGGAAGCAAACGGCGCTGCGAGGGTCGGGGCACGAGGAAATGAGACGGCTCGCCAGCGGGCTCCCCTCTACTGGCGAGCCCCCCCTTTTGGGGCCTCCGGGCACGCGGGTGCCAAGTGTCCGGCGAGACCTCAATACAAACACAACCGAAGGCGGAAACGACGCTGGCGCTCCGCGGGAGACAGGCGGGCCCGCCCTATCTGCATGGGCTCGGGGTCCCCAGCCGGAGACTCAACGGGGTCTAAACCCAGACCCGCGCCCGGACGCGGGGCTCGCCCAGATCGTTCGCGCCGACGCTCCCGAAGCCGGTTGTCCAGACGAGTGGCGAGGGTGATGAGCTGCTCGAGGGACGCCACATCGTCCCGGGGAGCCAGCTCATCCCTCAGCTCGTCGGACAGGCCGCGCGAAAAAAGAGTTATTAAGGCCGGGTCGCCCCAACCACACTCTGCGGCAAGGATCCGGAACTCGATGGCAAACTCCGCCACCGACCCGGACCCCTGCCGCAGGGAATACAGCTGATTTGCGGCTTCCCGGCCGCGCACCGGGTGATCAAAAATTTTGCAAAGCTCCGCGGAAAACCCTGCAAACGACCCCAGAACCGCGGACTCACTATCCCATAAGGCAGCAGCCCACTGTGCCGCCTTCCCCCGGAGTAAATTCACGCAGAACGCGATCTTCGCTCTATCTGAGCTGTAGCTCTGAGGCTGTAAATCAAACACTAACGTGCAGTTCAGGAGAAAGCGGCCGCACACCCCGGGCTCTCCGGCATACGGTTCCGGGAGGGGAACGCGGGGCTCCCGGGCGGCGGCTTCCGGGACCGAGGCTGGTGACGTACTCACCGGACGCGGAACGGCAGCGGTCGCCAGCTGATCCACCCGGAGGACGAGCCGCTCCAAGCTCCGGCTCATTGCCTGTAGCATGTCCGACATCCCGGCTAGCTCCTGTTCGTGTCGGCCCAATACCACCCCCTGGGCGCCGAGGGCTTCCTGGAGAGCGTCCGGTCTCGCTGGGTCCATTAGTTTGGTCGAGTGATTCTGTCACGCCTGGCGGCGGGGAACTGGCAGTCTGGACCCAAACGCAAGACACGCAGTGACAAGTGTGGTTCAGGTGAGAACAAGCACAGTTTTATTTTGGCACTTTACACAAGCTCATGTGGAATCAGGTTGGTACTTTCCTCCGTTCACGGAGCTGGCGCTGGTGTAGCCTGGGAGCGGTGGCTGGAGACTTGTGCTGGTGGCTTGTGCTGGTGGCTGGTGCTGGTGACTCGTGCTGGTGACTCGTGCTGGAAACTCGTGCTGGAAACTCGTGGAGGTGGAGGCACTCGAGACGTAGGCTTCGCTGGTAGTCGATCAGATTAGCTTTCGGCAACATCCGTAGCTGTGGCAATCACTCGACGCCGCCGGTCCGGAGAGTGACTGACTTTAAGCAACGCGTGATTACAGATGCGCTGCAGCTGCGGCGTCTGCTCTCCCCCGGCTGCCTGCAATCCACCTAACCACAGGGAAAGCGAGAGAGAGAGAAAAAAGGGAAAAAGGGAAATAGCAGCAGGCGGAAGATTCCCCGCCCGGGTACGCCACTGCTCCTCACAGCGTGGTGACAGTCTAGCCAGTACAAATACATTATAGTACCCAAGTAGCCGGCTAATTGAATTTGCAAACTTAGTCCTAATGCTTTTTTTTTACCCTGACCCTGAACCCCATTATGGATATGGAAATAAATACGTCCACAATGGTGTTGCAATACATTTACTATGATGCCTGTTAACTTTTGACCATGTGCAGGGAGTTTCCTTGACCAACTCATTTAATGCAACACCCAGTTTTGTAACCGAAGGTTCACCCACAGAGTGTGCTGAGTGTTTACCCTTCAAATGGCAACAGTCAGGCTCAGTGATGTGGAAATATTGGCTATGGATTTGTTATGGTCCCATTCATCTCCTCACTTCTCTCTCTCTGTATTTTCTTACTCTCTGATAACATCAGGTCATCTCCACTAAATGACGGATCATTCCACCACAAACACCAATGCGCTGAAAGTGGACCAATTTATCAGCTCACGTTATTGCTCCGTATGTGTGTGTGTGTGTGTGTGTGTGTGTGTGTGTTTGTGTTTGTGCACTCCTGGTGGGTAGAGGTGAAACTGTGGAAAACTATGAAAAACAGATTAATCTTTTTTTCTCTCTCTCTCTCTCTCTCTCTCTCTCTCTCTCTCTCTCTCTCTCTCTCTCTCTCTCGCCCTCTCTCAATGGGACCTGGGTCCACATACACCTATTTAGTAAGAAGATGTGCATGGTTAGTTTTTACTTCAGGTATAATAGATTGCAGCATGTTTTCAAAACAAGGAGATTGTTCAAAGTTGCACATGAACATGTTTTCTATGTATTTTCAGATTTGGCTCTGAAGCCCTGTGACCTTTCGTAGAGATATTCTAGTTACAGTGCGTGAAAAGAGGGGAACTTTTCAAACTAGATCTCTTTTCAACACACGTAATTGTTTGCCTTAAAACCTGCATTCTCTCTCCTGGCCAACAGGGGGCAGCTCTTGTAAAAAGAGGTCTGGTTGTATAGAAGTCTACGTGTCATGTGTTGAAGCTGCATTATCTCTCCTGACCAGCAGGGGGCGACTCCTCTGGTTGTATATAAGTCTCTGCTTCATGTGTTAAAGCTGCATTATCTCTCCTGACCACCAGAGGGCGACTCCTCTGGTTGTATAGAAGTCTATGCTTCATGTCTTAAAGCTGCATTCTCTCTCCTGACCATCAGGGGGCGACTCCTCTGGTTGTATAGAAGTCTATATAAATGACTCTACTTCTCTCTTGATGTATTCCCTCAGTAAACATTGTAAACATGAGTTTATGTCTCAATCTCTAGTTTCAAGTCTTCTTCAATACAGCATGATGTTCATTTAATAAGTTATGGTCATTATTACAACAGACCATAAAGCAGGGGATGCTTTAGGGCGGGGATACCTCGGCATTGGCCGTATGGACGTTTAACCCTTTCGCAGTGTGTTTGTAGTTAGAGCAAACAGGTTGGTAGCGTTCAGTTGACAGACAACAATGGAAAAAGTGAATCTAACATATTTGTTTCACACTTTTTTGGGAATTCGGCAAATGAAAAACATCCCTGATACCGGAATATTACTGGGAACTCCAACACATCGATCTTTAAGTCGAATATGCCGTGTATATTGAAAGAAACTTCATTGCAGTGCCTATATAGAAACGCATGTTCTGTGTATTTTCCTTAAAAGCAACTTGGTACCAGACGAGTTGATGGTTTGATTTCACTCCTGTCAGGACACGAAGTGTCCACATTTACACAACTGGTAAAGGGCCAGTGGCATTTGGGGGATCTATTAGCAGACACGGAATATCATATTTATATGCTTTCAGCAATGAATAACCACAAGAAACTAAGAATCAATGTGTCCATTAGCTTAGAATGAGCCTGTCATATCCCCATAGGGAGCGGGTCCTGTTCACGGAAACCCACATGTTGCACTGCCATCTTTCTAAGGTAGCCCAGAAGGAACAAATTAAACACTATCTCTAGAGAGTCTTCCACATTTTTACATCACCATAGTTCTCTGAATGTGCGGTAACGTGAGTGCAACACCTCAGTACCACAAATAATCAGTTACACTCTTCCTGACTTTTCAGAGGTGAGAAATTGTGGCCTTTTCCTTTATATACTGTATATGTGTATTGTGTGATGCATGTGGTGTTTTTTGTATGAAGTTGAATAAAAAAAAACAAGACTGAAATACCAAGTAGAAATACACACCAAATAATGATGCTGCCCTGACAATATTCCTGGTCATGTGTCATGATCACTTTCTCCAGGAAGGTTGGGGGTTAAATGCCAGATGTAGCGCACCAGATGATGATAACAACAGTACTAATACTATTAGGAGGAAGGTGAAAATGGAACATCTAAAAAAGACAACAAGCTCTTGATGTCAAAGAGAGGAAGTTCAAAGGCTTTGAAAACAAGGAGGGCAGCACAGGGGTCTATTAGACACTTCATAACATAATGCCAGTGGTGACAATGAAGTAGACGAGGATGAAGAAGATGAGGATGAAGAAGACAACAGTGATTGTAGTATTCCAGTACCATATCTTCACCGGCACTGTTCTGCATGATCTCATCTCCATTGGGATTGTTCAGTGTGTCTGCTCAGGGATGGGCTTTATCTGCTGGCACCATCAAGTGGTATGAACTCTTCCCTGCAGCTCTGGCAGTGCTGACGAGATCCAGTTCTGCGCTGCCACTGGGTTGAAATGAATGTTTGGATCCACTCAAATATAGAATACATCAAATGAGATGCCGTGTTGCCCAACACTAGGACACTACCACAACGTCATGTTTGTTGTAACTCTGTAGCTCTCCCCGGATACCAGAGTTTACCAGGGCGACCAGTTGTCAGAGATGAAGCTAGTATTTGAAGGCCAGGGAGTAAATAGGAACCTATAAAGGAAAGAAACACTGGATGTGTGTCTGTGCGGCTCTGAGGGCTTGTTAGATGTGTTACCTTTGCTCCGGCACACGGCCCCTGTGAAGGCCTGCCAACCAGCTGACCACGAAACATCAAATGGAGGTTTCCCTACAGAACTACTCCAATGCCTCTGTGTGTCTTTCCATTTCAATTCATTACATTTTTTTGTCTCATCCCTCATTTTTTTGTTTTGTTGTTCAATTCAACAGTTCTTCAGTTCTTCTTTCATCTCCTCGTTTCATCTTTGTCCACATTTTGTGAATAACAAAGAACAAACCAATGGCACAGTTTTAATTTAAGTTATTATATATTAAAGATATTCAAGAGGGTTTTAACTTATCTTTCACTAAAGTAAGCCAACGTCAGCCCTATCAGTTGTACGTTCAATTATATGAACGCCATCCACTCTGTCCTCGCCTCACCGCTCACCTTCTTTCACTTTGAGAAAAATATATGGACATGACATTGCTGCCCCCTGTTGGCTTTCGTATAAAATTGTTTTCCATCCCTTTTAACGAAAAGGACGCGGTCATCTCAAACTAGCCTGCAGGGGGCGCCAATGCAGAGGGTTTTGTCGCTTGCTTGTTCGTCACGGAGCGGAACCTTTTATGAAATTTGTTTCTATTCGTTTTACTACGAGGTGACGCTTCCGTGTACTTCCGGGTCGGAGGTTACTATACACATGTGAGAACTGAAGAAAACCGACTCCGACCAGACAACAGCAGGTTTATCTTCAGGTATTGCTCGTAATTCATTTTCTTTTTCTGCCAGAACATTTCACGTAGGTGTGTAGCTAGCTTACGTCTTCACAGCCACAGGAACAGACCGGAAGTTAGCTTTAAATACAAACTGTAACATTAGCTTGTACTCCTGATGCTCCTCGCTCGTCTGTACACACACTGAAGTAAAGACTACCGTGTGTCCCTCCATCATAACAAACCAACTTAAATGCGGATTAAGCAGCGTGGATCTTGGATTGGGATTTGTTCATTCGTGTATTTTTTCTTTCTTTAATCAATGTTCATAAAATTATACAAAACATAAAGGAAAAATAGTAACAAGGTGAGTTATGGGTTTGTTGAAGGCATTGTAGATGTTTCAGGGTAAAGTGGCATTTCATGCTTGAGCCAGGGGTTTCTTTTTTTCCCCATTAGTTAGTTTATAGATTAACAATTTACCATATAAAATGAGGTGATTTCATGAGACTTCTTTCCAGATAATTTTCCTATAATGAACAGCAACAGCTCTTTTCTGCCTAATTAATCTTCGACCAACATTGCATATGTGAAATCCAGAAGTATTCAACATGAAAGCGTATATAAAATAAATAATTTCTGCTCTAGCATTACAAAATACACCGGATTCAGAGAAATCATTTCTATTATTTTTCCTCGTAAGTGGTTTGTTGGTTAGATCAAATATATATGCTTAAATTTCTCGTATTCATTTGAATTGCGTGCCAGTAACCCAAACACACGTTTTATTATATTTTGTATAAGTCATATTAGGTCAAAGTTCCCGGTGTTTTGCTGTGAATATCTGTGAGTATGGACTAAGACTTCTTGAAAAAGAGTGTTCTACATTGATGAAAACAAGTTTTATTTTTCTTCTCACGCTACTCCTCTCCGCTCTTGTTCATGTCTAGTAAAAATAAAGAAAGAATAATAGTTTAAAAGTGTCACATTCCATCACAATGAAGCATCATTTCTTAGATTTTGTATTTCTTTTTTACCCAGTGGACAGGATGGACGGGGAAGTGAAGGAGAAGAAGAAGCAGCATCAGCAGAAGCACAGCGGGCCGAAGGCGGAGAGGAAGAAGCTCAAGAAGCAGGGGGCCTCCACGGAAGAGG
The DNA here is from genome assembly GCA_023566465.1 of Cottus gobio. NCBI lineage: Eukaryota > Metazoa > Chordata > Actinopteri > Perciformes > Cottidae > Cottus > Cottus gobio. The sequence goes on from CM042235.1 coordinate 19,452,909, forward strand.
ATGCACGGAAACGCAACCCCAAAGCGTTCGCTGTGCAGTCGGCCGTCCGCATGGCCAAGACTTTCCACAGGTCGGTGCTGATGCTTCTCGTTTTCAGCTGTCCTGCTACACACGTCTGTCTGCACATCAGGGCTGTAGTGTCCATTCAGTTGTCCTTCATACTCACTTCTAATAAGGGACACCCATTTGACATAATGAATCGAAAGTAGCAATAACTGATAATTAAGTAAATTCCAGAACAGTTTGACTAAACAAACTCTTCTTCTTCAGATCCCAGGACATAAAGACCAAAAAACACCATATCCCCCTTGTGGACCGGACTCCCCTGGAACCCCCTCCAATTGTGATTGTAGTAGTCGGTCCCCCCAAAGTGGGAAAAAGCACCCTGATCCGCTGCCTGATCAAAAACTTCACCCGGCAGAAGCTCGGGGACATATGTGGACCTGTAACCATCGTCTCTGGTAAGTCTGGCCTCTGGTTTCTTCTGTTTTCGTGGTTCACTTCTGCCGAGCGCTGCTGTTAAAGGGTTTGTTCAGGTGTTTGGAAGTGTGCTTGTAAAAAAAAAAAAAAAAAAAAAAGTGGGGGCACCTTTGCCCTTTTTTTTTATGGGGAGCTCTTATCTATGCTCTCATTAAAGCCACAAGACTCTATTAAAAAATAAATGGTTCATTTTACGTTGCAGAACACGAGAGTTGCTGGTCTACTGCTGCCTCGATTGGATAGTTTGCTGAATAGTTTGCTTGAGTTATTGTTTGACTTTGGTGATTTTGAACTAACCAGAGTCGCACAACATCGCCACGCCAGCAAACAAATGATTGAGGAAGCAGATGACCAGCGACTCCCGTGTTCTCCATTTCTCAATGGCGTCTTGTGGCTTTGAGGAGAGCACAGATGGATACATTGGATTCAGTTCCCTATCAGAAAGGGCTGTCTGAGAGCAAACTAAATCTGTAAAAATAATCTAAATATAGTGAAATAGATTTTTGTAGGTGTATAAAATACGCCCCACGGCCACAGCAGTACATTATTTTGCTGGTACTCTTGTCTTTGTCTCCACCAACTATGGATAAGTACTTCTTCTTCTTCTTCTAAACATTCAATGTTCCCTATTGCAGTTTTCCACAGAAAAACATTGACCGTCTCTGATAAAATTTCCATTGTCCGTTGGCTTTATATTCATGTTTAAAAAATAAATAAATGTCATACTTTGCTTGACTTTACGTTAAAGTGCTCTATGATTTGATCTAATTTCGTGCCATGCTTTTTGGATTCTTCAGGAAAAAAGCGGCGCCTCACTTTCATGGAGTGTAACAATGACATCAATACAATGATCGACCTCGCAAAAGTAGCTGACCTGGTGAGTTTTTAAATACACAGTAAATTAAGTACATTTGATAAATGTATGAAGGGGTTCATTTGAATGTACAGAAAAGTATTACAACCAGGCACGGGGGGAAAATGATTGGAGGAAGATTTGATTTTTTATGTTACATTTTTGAGAATAAAGTCAAAATTACAGTGGATGCACTAAAGTTCAATGTTATTTCAAATCTCAAAATCCCTGCCCCAAAAATGTCTTGTGTGGCCCTTAAACTTTTCCATATCATTGAGATGTGAAGCAGTAACACACATTTAAATATACTGGTGTACTTTAATATATAATCAACTGCACACATTGTGTTGTTGGTGTTTAAAGTATTTTTTAATCCACTCATTAACAGTAAATGAAAATAGAAATGTCACTTCTTTAACGGACTAATAACCCTTTGATACAATACAGCTTAATAACTTTATTTGCAAAGAGTCCAGAAGGAATAATGCACCAATAACTACATGAAGTTGAACTGAGCTCATTGTTTGTCCCTCCCAGGTTTTGATGCTGATCGACGCCAGCTTTGGCTTCGAGATGGAGACTTTTGAGTTCCTCAACATCTGCCAGGTGCACGGCTTCCCTCGTATCATGGGCGTGCTGACTCACCTGGACTCCTTCAAGAACAACAAGGTGCTGAGGAAGACCAAGAAAAACCTCAAGCATCGCTTCTGGACGGAGGTGTATCAGGTAAGCGCGTCCTCATAACCCCCCACCGTCGCTCACGCGCAGCATCCTGCACGCTGAAGCCTTAACATGTGCGCTGGTTTGAACCCCGACAGGGCGCCAAGCTGTTCTATCTGTCGGGTATGGTATACGGCGAATATCAGATCCAGGAGGTGAAGAACCTCGGCCGCTTCATCTCTGTCATGAAGTTCCGACCCCTGGTGTGGCAGACCTCCCACCCGTATGTGCTGGTCGACCGGTGAGTGAACCCGACTCTGCAAACCGCTCCCGTCCTGCCACACCCGTTCACGGATTTATGAACTGCAGACGCAGTGGCAGCATGTTTTTTATTTTTTACATATCACATTTGTATCTGTACTGAGACGTGATTCGGGAGTGTATGGACAGCTTCTACACATGTGTGAATTTGTACAACAAAAATAGTGAACTTATGTGTGAACCGTGTGCGAGGGTGTATTTGTTGATTAGTAAAATGGTCTTTGAACACATTTTATTATATTCTCTCTCTCTCTCCCTCCTTACTGCCGTGGTGCTGAAAGACGCACAGCAGCGGCAACTTTATTGTTTTCTCATTCCTATTATTCTTATTAATAAGAATAGTGATGAATAAAAAAATATCTCAGGTGTTTTATATATGTTGCATCTGACAGTATATTCCACTCCATTCTCTAAACCGCTTATCCTATTTACTTTGTAGGCGCTCAATAATTATTTAGCAATTGTCCTCTCTTCATTACAACAGTATGGAGGACCTTACCGACCCAGAGTTGTTGAGGACAGACCCCAAGTGTGACCGGACGGTGTCCCTCTACGGCTACCTGCGAGGGACACATTTGAAAAACAAAGGCCAGGTCCACATCCCAGGTACGTGAGCACAATGCTACAGTACAACTCCCGAGTAGCGCTAACAAAGCGTTTACAGTAATATATCCACTCTCTGCAGGCGTTGGAGACTTTCAGGTGGCGGACGTGAACTTCCTGCCAGACCCGTGCGCCCTGCCCAACGCTCAGAAGAAGAGGGCGCTGAACGAGAAGGAGCGTCTGCTCTACGCGCCCATGGCCGGCGTCGGGGGGGTCGTGTACGATAAAGACGCAGTGTACATCGACCTTCCTGCCAGCCACGTCCACCAGCAACAGGTGTGTGTGTGTGTGTGTGCGTGCAGAAGACTCAAAAGACCTGTTTTGTGTGTGTGTAACTGTAAATGTGACTATACTGTCTCCTCCCCGGTACAGGAGGAGGTGCGGCCCACCACAGAGCTGGTCAAATCCCTCATTGACACACACGCCACCCTAGATGCCAAGATGGCGGCCAGCAAGGTGTCTCTGTTCAGCGGTTCTGCCACCCTGGAGTCCGAAGACGTCGGGGAGCAAAGCGGGTGAGACGCCTCACAGCTCCGCTCTCTTTTTCTTCTCTGGGGACAGACGTCGGGACATCGGAGGCACAAAATATGTTCCCTGCGCACATTTTTAGGGAAAGGCCTCATCAATAGCTGATCGTGTCAGTGTGGTATACCCTGATCGTGGTTTGTCCACCAGAGAATACTAAATGGTTCATTTCTACACCCTAGATATCTCGTGGCCGTTATTTTGCAATAACAGAATTTGAGGGATTACATTTGTGTTGTTTAAGTAAAAAAAATTAGAAGTCTGACTGGTAAAACTGTCTTTTCTTCTTTTGTTTGTGTGATAGAGAGAAGGAGGGTCTTCAGGAGGAGAGTGTCTGGGACCCTAACACCCAGAGAAAGAGGAGGAAGGTGGTCTTCACTACGGAGGATGAGGAGGACGACAGTGGATCCAGTGATGATGAGGACGGTGACCAGGAGGAGCAGGGGGAGGATGGTAGCGAGGAGGAGGATGGCAGCGAGGAGGAGGATGGCAGCGAGGAGGAGGATGGTGGTGAGGAGGATGGCAGCGAGGAGGAGGAGGATGGCGGCGAGGAGGAGGATGGTGGCGAGGAGGAGGATGGTGGTGAGGAGGATGGCGGCGAAGAGAACCTGTCCACTTTTCTCAAAGAGGCGAGAGCCAAATGTGACAAGACAGAAAAGACTGTAGCGGACGCCCCACCGGTGAAGAGACAGAAACTGGAGGAGAGGAAGGCGGAGAGCACCGAGCTGCCGGCGTTCGCCGACAGCGAAGACGACCTGGAGGTGAGCGAGGAGGAGAGCGGAGACGAGGCGGAGGCCAGGAGAGCGGGAGACTCCGGGCACTGTTCCGAAGAGGACGAGGAAGAGAGTGATGATGACGAGGAAGAGTCTGAAGGCAAATCGGGGAGAGAGGACGATGCAGCCGATGCTACAATGAAGGAGCAAATGGCGAGTGAGGAGGAAGAGGAGGAAGAAGAGGAGGAAGGTAAATATACTGTCAAATCTTAAATTTGTTTTTAGTTTTACACCTTTCATTTGAGTGTTTTACAAAAGGTTGCATTAATCCCACTTTTCCTCTTCTGATACTGGTTCAAAAAGACGTGTCAGACCTGTCTACATGCCACAAACCAGTAGGGGGCAGCATTTCACCGCTAAATCCTGAATGCTAGTTGCTTCAGCTAACCGCTGACTGAGGTCAGGGCAGCTCTACTTCTTGGTCCTCGTGTCTTGTGACTCACTATCGCCTCTAGAGGTAAAGGCGGTTTCACGAGGCAAGGCGGTGTGAGGCTAGCTGGTTAGCGTAGCTCTGCTACACGATACGTGTCAGTAGCCTCTTCACACTAATCTATTAATGTTATAAACTAAAAGTCTGTCCAGAATTTACACATCTCATACATTGCACTTTTACATAATGTGACATTCCAAGTTCACGGTGCACAACTCCCATCGGCTGGTGACGGTCCCGGGAGAAGCTTGTAAATGTTCCATGTGGCGAATCCTCCATTCTCCTGTTTTCGTCCGCAGGGGGTCTGAGGTGGAAGGAGGGTCTGCAGCAGAAAGCATCGGACGCGTTTCTGCGGCAACAGCAAGCTGCCCCCAATCTGAGGAAACTGGTGTATGGTTCAGGTAGCCCGAGGCACACACATACACATATATATATATATATATCTATCACTGGATATCTCAGCATAATCCATTTCTAGAATGTAAGTCAACCCTCTTTTCTTTGTCTCCAGTTATCGAGGTAGACGATTCTGAGGACGAGGAGCAGGAGCTGGGGGGGCTGTTCCGTGTCAGCCGCCCTCAGAATAGCAAAAAGTTCCAAGCAAATGCGGTCGACAGCTCCCGTTTCAGCCCCGACGCCTCCCACAACTGGGACCTGGAGGAGGTACAGTGCTTACACATTGAGCCCCTTGAGGAACTTCCCCCAGAGACCAGGAACCTTTTGAGTAAACTCAAAACTGCGTTTCGACAGCAGGGACCGGGGTCTAAGTTCAGTTCTGGGGACATTTTATGTCCCAAAAAGGCCCTCGTCAGGGGTAGAACCCCACCTGACCGTACAGGAACCTTTGGAGTGAGCTTTGCAGGGATGACTGTTGCTGATTGGTCAAACACAGAGCCGCTGCTTCAACTCGTGTATGGCTTCATTCATAAAACAGGGAGGTCTTCTAGTATCGATTTAGGACGGAGGGAGGGCATTTATGTTTATTTGATAACGTTCAAAAGTTAGACTTTGAGTTAGAGATGGTGTGAGCGAGCTGAGAGGGCGAGCGAAGGAAGAGAGACGCTTGTGATTAAGAGAAAATGTATTCTCCGATTGTTTCACGGCGATTACATCATTTTCCTCCTCTGCATCTCATTCCCTACAACGAGCGTCAGTGAATACTAGGCAGCAGTATTCCTGGGACTAAAATGACCAGGAACTTGGTAGGGAGGGTGTCCTTATTATACACTGGTGTTTCTGGGTAGTAACCGGGAGAGTTGAGAGAGCTGAGTTCCTTGTGTGCTGTTGTTATAAAATGAAATGAAACTTACGGGTTGCCGTGTTTTTTCCAGATGCTGAACTCCATCAGGGACTGCTTTGTGACGGGGAAGTGGGATGAGAGCCAAGACGCCGCCACGCTGCTGAAGGAGGACGGTGAGAGAGAAGAACTGATCCACTCACCCGTTTAGACTTACAAACAGTTCTCATGACTGAACTATTGTGTTGGGAGTGGAGCCTTCAATAGCAGACACATGTGAGGGGGTGTAGCTGGCATGCTAACACATCTGCTTGTGTTGTCCTGCTGTGTCTAGAGGAGATGTATGGCGACTATGAGGATTTGGAAACGGGAGAAGTTCACAAGGGCCAAACCGGGCCGAAGGATCAGGCAGAGGTACGTCTTGTTTACAGTCGCAATTAAGATCGTTTTCCACTGGACCATTGAAACATAAGCAGTTATGATAACGGCATCCACTACAGTGCTGACATCCAGTGTTCCAGTAATCTCTGTGAACAGATTCTGTATATCGTGTGCTTTAGCTTCTTATTAGTTTCAAATGAGCTCGTTAACTTGACCAACACACCTGAGTCACAAAACTGTCATCTCCTGTTTTTCCCAATTTAAGACACTTGTGTTGACAGAAGTCTGTCAACACGTTGAAGCTCTGAGTCGAGCTACACCACTACACAACATTTTGAATTTAGAATTAAGAATGGGACACGCGTCTTAGGTCTGATCCAGGACAATGATTGAAATGCATATCCTTGGGTAGTATGTATGAAATGGCCACAATGTTTCTGCTCGGGCTGTAACAAATAGTTAAAAGCTTCATTCTTATGGTTGACATTCCCATTATTACCATTAGTGATAACTTTGAAAGATTGTATTCTCTAACCCACCTTCCCTCCCTCTCCCTTTCTCTAACGCTCACTGCGAGCGACTGTGTCCTTGTCGTAAAATATACATTAATAAATAAAAGTGAGATTTCACAAAGTTTTCATCATGATTTTGATCTAACGTAATATTCTGCCTCAATCTATTAATGTTGGTGTTTAGCCTTCTACAAGTTTCACTGTAAAAGCTGGTAGCAGCGGGGCGGTGCACCCTCAATTCTATTTATATAACCTCAATAACACAAAATCATATTTTGCCCTTTTCTTTTGGGTGATATAACAACAGACATTTGAATAGAAGCTGTGAAAGTAAAAAAAAAAAAAAAGACATTCAGCACCGTCTCTGAACTGACAGTCAGTACCACACTTCAGTCTTGTAGTTTGCACTCAGCACATTAATCATTCTTGTTTTGCAAATCCAATATGTCCCGAACTTCTGTACTAAATTTGACTTATTTCCTGTGACTTTATGCGCTTCAAAGCGTTTACAGACGACCAATTCTGAAAACGGACCGTGTTTGAGTGGTCCGTTTACAGCTTCCTGTTTGACTTGTGACCAGCAGAATAGTAAGGGCGGCGATGACGATGACGAAGATGATGATGATCAGGAAGAAAGTGTGGTGAAGGTGGACGACGACGAGGCCCTGAAGAACAAGCGCCTGGAGAAGAAACAGAGGCTGAAGGACCGATTCAATTCAGAGTACGACGACGGAGACGCCACCTACTTTGACGACCTGAAGGAGGAGATGCAGAAGCAGGCCGAGGTACCGACAGGTTCCTTCATCATACAGAAAATATTAATGTGGGGAAGCGTCAATGGGAACGTGGATAAATCATCCATCATCTTTTCCCGCCTTCTGTCCACAGCTGAACAGGGCGGAGTTCGAGGACGTGGACGACGAGACCAGAGTGCAGTACGAAGGCTTCCGACCAGGAATGTACGTCCGATTAGAAATCCCCTCCCTGCCCTGCGAGTTTGTCACCAACTTTGACCCCCATTATCCCATCATCCTCGGCGGTCTGGGCTCCTCTGAAGGCAACGTGGGATACCTGCAGGTACGTTTTGTTTTGCTCCGTCTACTGCTGCCTCCATCGGCTCCTTTGTTGTGTTATTTTGAGTCTCTGGTTAGTCCGAATTGTTTGACGAGAGCAAAGATCTCTTCAGTTACAGCGTCAGAGATCTCGGCGACATAACCCGGTGAACATATTGTGCTTCTAGCCCAAACTCACTGAGCACTAACCTGAACTATCCCTTTAAGAAATACTACAAGTGGTTATATATTTATACTTATTTATTGTATCTTCCCGGTCATACTACAGCCCTCAGAGGTTTTCTTGATAACTTTTTAATACGCCCAAATCCGTGTGTGTGTGTGTCAGATGCGGCTGAAGAAGCACCGCTGGTATCACCGCATCCTGAAGACGCGGGACCCCCTCATCCTGTCCCTGGGCTGGCGGCGCTTCCAGACCATCCCCCTCTACCACATCGAGGACCACAACGGACGCCACCGCCTGCTCAAGTACACACCGCAGCACATGCACTGTGGAGCCTCCATCTGGGGTAAGCCGAGTGCTGTGCAGTCGGTGATGAATTAAAAAAAAAAAAATGTCATGGACCTACGACGTTGCATATCGTAGTTTTCTTTATTAAATGTCTGTGTTTACAAGCACACAATAATCTGATTCAAACTAAAAACATAATTCTGATTAACGCATCTCCATTGTCTGCTTAAAGATAAAAGAAAACATTTAAATTCCTGTTCATGCTTTAGACGAAAGTGCTATCGATGGTTAAAACCTTCCCTCACGTCTACATGATGTTTATTTACAGCTGTGGATGTCTTTATCAGGACTGACCATATTAGAACGATTTTAGTTCCAACATATATTAGAAACGATTTGCCCGGTGTCGCCTCACAGTGGGAGGGGCCAGGGGGGACCCTGCCTTTGGCCATTGTCGGCTGGGATCGGCTCCACCCAGCGTGGCATCTTCTTCCAGAAGTGTTTTGCAGTCATATCTATGACTATCAGCTGTATCTGATAACAACAACCGGTATTCTCTCTCTCCCTCGTTGTCCCGCTGAAGGTCCTGTCACACCACAGGGCACCGGTTTCCTGGCTGTGCAGACGGTCGCAGGAGTTAAGGTGGGTCACTCACTCAGTCGAGGCTCAGCAGTCAGGAACAGCTGCTTCGATCTGAATTCTTCAGATAACATGACGGAGCGCCAGTAGACGTGAGAGCAATGGCCGTAACCCAACTGGCTGAGATAGTATTTATAAAAAGGACCTCCAAGTCTGAAACGCTTTGACTAAAAGCAATAATGCATTATCCTCTTCCAAAATACCACATTAAGACACCCAGACCTGGGAACACGTTTGACCATAAATTATTATATTTTATTTAAATATCTGCTTTGAACATTTTGGGGGGCATTAGTCATTTTGATTATGTATTATAAGCCGCTTAGAGCTAGCTGGAAGTTCCCTCTTTAATATATATTTTATGTTGAAAACATACTTCTTCAAACAACAGGATGTTTTCAAGTTTCTCGCCAAAACTAAATTGTACAAGCTAACATTTGAACACATCATGATGATGTTTACCTTCGCCCGATTCTCTCTGCAGCTGTTTGCTCTACTCTTGCTCATCCAACTGAGTCGTTGTTCACAATGTAGCATTATCAGATCACATTTATTTGGCCTATCATTCCTCTTGCCCAAACACTGAGAAATTCCTGTTTGTTTCTGCAGGCTAATTTCCGTATTGCAGCCACAGGAGTGATCCTGGACCTGGACAAGTCTGTGACTGTAGTGAAGAAGCTCAAACTCATCGGTTACCCCGAAAAGATCTTTAAGAACACCTCCTTCATCAAGGTAAGGGGACTGTCGGTCTCTTAGCCGTGTCATTCAGGTCTAATCTCCAGATTTCAGGTTAAAAACTAAAAACATGAGACGGTTAGTTGTGATGGATCAATAACGGGGAGTCAACATTATAGAGATATAATGCTCAAGAAATTATTAAGTGTGCCTTTTATAATGGGTTATAATGAACTCCTCCTCTCACAGGGCATGTTCAACACGGTGCTGGAGGTAGCTAAATTTGAAGGCGCTTCCGTGCGAACAGTATCAGGGGTCAGAGGTCAGATCAAGAAGGCCCTGTCTACGCCAGCAGGATCCTACAGAGCCACGTTTGAGGACCGGCTGCTCATGAGTGGTGAGTGTTTGTTACCGTGTCACCTCACTCATGTGAAGTTCATTATGCAAAAGTGTAACGTGTGTGTGTGTGTGTGTGTGTGTGTGTGTGTGTGTGTGTGTGTGTGTGTGTGTGTGTGTGTGTGTGTGTGTGTGTGTGTGTGTGTGTGTGTGTGTGTGTGTGTGTGTGTGTGTGTGTGTGTGTGTGTGTGTGTGTGGTGCGGTGCGGTGCAGACGTGGTGTTCCTGCGCTCCTGGTTTCCGGTGACCGTTCCGCAGCTCTACAACCCCGTCACCTCTCTGCTGCTGCCCGTCGGCCAGAAGGACAGCTGGGCGGGCATGAGGACTCTGGGGCAGCTTAAACACGACCTGGGCATCCGCTACAAACCCAACGTGGACTCTCTGTACAAGGTGGACTAGACTCCTCCTGATCGCCTTCCACAGTTCTTTATCTCTTAATGAAAATGATCTGTTATTTCTGTCGTCCAACACGAGTAGCCATCGTGACAACTGAAGTCTGTACTTGACACCAAATAGACATCCTGACTTGATGATTTTTGATCCGTCCTTCTCCCCTTCCAGCCGGTGGTCCGAGCCCAAAGGCACTTCAACCGCCTCCAGATCCCCAAGGTGCTCCAGAAGGCCCTGCCCTTCAAGAGCAAACCCAAACAGCAGCAACCCAAAGGGAAGACGCCCAGGGATCTCCAGAGGCCCAGTGTGATCAGGGAGCCCCACGAGAAGAAGGTGAGCACAACTGGACTCCATCCGGAGTGGGTGGGTGGGGGCGGAGCTTTTGTGACCTCAAGCAAGTCGCTGGTTTGTTCTGATCCGACACCAGAAAGAGTCCAGTTAGTTCAGATGTCACCATTTAGATGATATCGGAACTGATCCCAGACCGCCCAGGACTGCTCCCTGGTATGAGACATGGCTTTATCTCTAAGCGGCGCTCTTCTTGTCCCGTTCCTTTAGGTGGCGGCCCTGCTCCACGCTCTGAGCACGGTCCACAACCACAAGAGGAAGAAAGCCCACACGGTGCAGCATGCCAAGCACAAGGAGTTCCTGCAGCAGAAGGGGAAGCAGGAGGAGGCCAAGATGCAGAGACACAAGGAGGCGCGCAAAAAACTGTACCGCGCCATGGGCCAGGCAGACCAGAAGAAGCACAGGTCCAGTCTGAAGGGGTCGTCCAAGGACGACTAAGTCACTGGATCTGGACTAATGAGGAAAACCCTTGGTTGACACACGCTTCATTACTTTGACAGAAAGGTTTTTAATTGTATTTTTCAGATGTATTGATATTAAACATCAGCTGTAAAGAAAACATGATCTGACTTTGGAACTTGTTTTAATAAGGGAAACTGTCGTCCTATCAACAAAATGATATCCCTTTACATCGGAGCGTTCTCCGTGTCAGGGAGATGTTACGTCATGATCAGTCTTTCCAGTATGTATGGGATGTTCCAGTAATATAAAGTTATGCTTTTTAAGAAAAAAAGCATGCAGTGTTACTTGAAAGCTTCAGAGGATGTCGGAATTAATTTAAATTCTATTTTCTCAGTAGTTTACTTACTCCGCCTCTTTTCTTTTATTTTGCCAGCAGCTCTTTTTTGTTGTTACATTCAGATAAGTCAGCCTTTATGATGGGTTTATATGAATTATTTCATGGCTTAGAAATGACACAATATCAATTGATTTTGTTCAACAGAAAAGCTGTTTGGGATTTATGATTCACGGAGGAATCCAGGGAAAAATCAGTTTCAGGCCATATCAACCAGAATATAAAGTGCAATAACATTGGCCACACGGTGGCGCTGTCTCACCAAACATCACTTGTTCCCTTATTCATGAGTTATCTTTCCATCTAATGCTAATGCTGCATTCTAACTATGTACTGTTGCGTCCGCTTGGTTGCCTTCTCATGGAGGGTTTTAAGACAACGAATTATTGTGGATCACAATTATTGAACTTTCTGTGATGGGGATATTTACACATATTAACATAGAGTACCTTTTTATATAGTTAAATCATGAAAGTGTCACAGGTTGTTTTTTTCTTTTTTTCAATCGGCTCATTGATCCTGACTAGTGCATGATCAATATATTGACCCATAGGCAAAAAGTTGCAGAATATAACCACTCTGGAGATGGTGTACAAAAAGGGGTTCTAAAACTAGAGTCTAGAGGCTTTTACATACGTTACTTTTGCTTAACATAATATAGGATGCTATGTTTGCACAGCCAAGGCCATCACATTGATAAAATAAATTTTTACAAAAAAATAATGTGATGCAGTAAAGCAAAATTGTGTATTTTTTATTTTTCTTGTTACTTGTATCTCTTCAGGACAAACTGGGCAATCAGAATATGTCTGCCACAGAGTTGCCATTTAAATGTATAGTTTTATAATAGTTATAGCATTAATAAGGAAGAATCCTGACCAAGCAAATCTGCACTTTGTCATAGTCCCGGCCACACAAAATATCAGTGAACAGTTTTATTTACGTGAACAGTTTCTCGTGTACCTACACGCAGAAACATCCTAAGATTCAGATGAACTCCTGCATGTTCCCCACACCTCTACCTGCTGTTTAACGGTCCAGCTGTCAGAGACCGCGACGTTGACCCTGCACGGGGAGGAGGGTTCACATTTGCCGCCGCCTCCTCTCCTCGTAAAAACAAATAAAAAATAGGAGATTAATAAAAAAATCAAAGAATGAATGTAAACATAAATCATTAATAAGGGGTTCCACTTGCTGTCGTTGTCCTCGTCTTAACGTCAAAACAAATACAAAATATGAAATAAATAAATATTTAGATAATTAATGTAAATATATAAATCATCAATCAGTATGAAAAAAAGACCCGCTTCGAAGCAGCCTCAGACCTGAGAGGGTTAAGTGTGTGTGTGTCTGTCTGTCTCACTCTACCTCCATGGGCTCGTCCTCTGGGGGTCCATCTCCATCGGCTCATCAAGGTCTGCCCTCGGAGTCTTCCAGGGTCCCTGGAGTGGAGTGGCAGGTCTTTGGAAAACAAGAAAATAAGTTATCAGAATTATGCAGATGAAACACAATGTTACATAACCATATGACACACAGAGTGAGTACATTGGACCAATTAATAATTGAAAAGGAGAATCTTCAATTAAACAAAGACGTAGGTAGTTCTTTTTTACACTGCACTCTAACTTTTATTAGTGTGGCGCTGCCAGCAAGGGCTCATAGAGCCCTGCTGCAAGCACACTGCATATTCTCCTGCGGGCTTATTATTATTAGTTGGAGTGCTTCAGCATGAAGCACCCAACTATTGTTCTTCAAATCTTTATTCAACTTATTATTATTATTATTATTATATTTCTTCCGTACGTATTTTAAAAGATTTCTCCTCCATATGTTCAGCTCTTCAAATATAAAAAAATGCAGCTCCTTCAGGAGAGGGGTGCTATGACCTTTCATATTTCGAACTTCAAATTTTCTAAATATTAATATTTTTATGCTTTTTTTTTAATGGGATTCCTATGGAGAAAATCTTTAACTTTAACAGCTTGTCAGAAAAATTAATTTACACTCCATACCGGGTCTTGGTGGTCATGTCAACAGGTCATTTATTCTGTTGCAAGAGAGGAGCAGATACAGATATACAATGTATTACTTCACTAATTGTACATCCACAACTGCTCAAAGAATAGATGGAAACCTCCCTCCTTATATCCCATACTAGGAGGTCATCATGACGTGTCTGCACGAACAATAACGTTCTGTCCTTCGTCAGCTGTTATCCCATATGATGGTGGTGATTGTGGACTCTCTCGTCCATAGCCCAAACATGTGATACTTCAGTCATGGAAATGCAGATCTAGTTGGTTTGCTTAGTATACAGGACATAAGACACCCTTGCGGGGGAAAGTTAATCTAGAAGTCACAGGTCATACAATAATATAAGAAATAGAAGAAAGAAAAACATTTTTTCCTCAACATTCCCTCCTGTTTATACAAAGTATAACTCGTTAGATTTTAGGGAGAAAAAATGTTATCAACAAATAATATGAGGATGAAAAACCTTTGCAGGATAAAAACCTTATATAAGCAAAACAAGTATAATCATAGTAATAATACAATTATGAGGAATTTTAGAACATGTGTGGTTCTCTGTCTTCATCAGCCGCAGATGGGTCATGCTTTCCTCACTCCGTCTCTTCTCTCGATTTTCGACGTGTGATTCATAATTGCTTTACAGTCCAGTGTTCTCAGTCCATGTAGTCCAGTGTTCTCAGTTCGTTTAGTCCAGTGTTCTCAGTCCATGTAGTCCAGTGTTCTCAGTTCGTTTAGTCCAGTGTTCTCAGTCCATGTAGTCCAGTGTTCTCAGTTCGTTTAGTCCAGTGTTCTCAGTCCATGTAGTCCAGTGTTCTCAGTCCATGTAGTCCAGTGTTCTCAGTTCGTTTAGTCCAGTGTTCTCAGTCCATGTAGTCCAGTGTTCTCAGTTCGTTTAGTCCAGTGTTCTCAGTCCATGTAGTCCAGTGTTCTCAGTTCGTTTAGTCCAGTGTTCTCAGTCCATGTAGTCCAGTGTTCTCAGTTTGTTTAGTCCAGTGTTCTCAGTTCGTTTAGTCCAGTGTTCTCAGTTCGTTTAGTCCAGTGTTCTCAGTTCGTTTAGTCCAGTGTTCTCAGTTCGTTTAGTCCAGTGTTCTCAGTTCGTTTAGTCCAGTGTTCTCAGTTCGTTTAGTCCAGTGTTCTCAGTCCATGTAGTCCAGTGTTCTCAGTTCGTTTAGTCCAGTGTTCTCAGTCCATGTAGTCCAGTGTTCTCAGTTCGTTTAGTCCAGTGTTCTCAGTCCATGTAGTCCAGTGTTCTCAGTTCGTTTAGTCCAGTGTTCTCAGTCCATGTAGTCCAGTGTTCTCAGTTCGTTTAGTCCAGTGTTCTCAGTTCGTTTAGTCCAGTGTTCTCAGTCCATGTAGTCCAGTGTTCTCAGTTCGTTTAGTCCAGTGTTCTCAGTCCATGTAGTCCAGTGTTCTCAGTCCATGTAGTCCAGTGTTCTCAGTTCGTTTAGTCCAGTGTTCTCAGTCCATGTAGTCCAGTGTTCTCAGTTCGTTTAGTCCAGTGTTCTCAGTCCATGTAGTCCAGTGTTCTCAGTTCGTTTAGTCCAGTGTTCTCAGTCCATGTAGTCCAGTGTTCTCAGTTTGTTTAGTCCAGTGTTCTCAGTTCGTTTAGTCCAGTGTTCTCAGTTCGTTTAGTCCAGTGTTCTCAGTTCGTTTAGTCCAGTGTTCTCAGTTCGTTTAGTCCAGTGTTCTCAGTTCGTTTAGTCCAGTGTTCTCAGTTCGTTTAGTCCAGTGTTCTCAGTCCATGTAGTCCAGTGTTCTCAGTTCGTTTAGTCCAGTGTTCTCAGTCCATGTAGTCCAGTGTTCTCAGTTCGTTTAGTCCAGTGTTCTCAGTCCATGTAGTCCAGTGTTCTCAGTTCGTTTAGTCCAGTGTTCTCAGTCCATGTAGTCCAGTGTTCTCAGTTCGTTTAGTCCAGTGTTCTCAGTTCGTTTAGTCCAGTGTTCTCAGTCCATGTAGTCCAGTGTTCTCAGTTCGTTTAGTCCAGTGTTCTCAGTCCATGTAGTCCAGTGTTCTCAGTTCGTTTAGTCCAGTGTTCTCAGTCCATGTAGTCCAGTGTTCTCAGTTCGTTTAGTCCAGTGTTCTCAGTCCATGTAGTCCAGTGTTCTCAGTTTGTTTAGTCCAGTGTTCTCAGTTCGTTTAGTCCAGTGTTCTCAGTTCGTTTAGTCCAGTGTTCTCAGTTCGTTTAGTCCAGTGTTCTCAGTTCGTTTAGTCCAGTGTTCTCAGTTCGTTTAGTCCAGTGTTCTCAGTTCGTTTAGTCCAGTGTTCTCAGTTCGTTTAGTCCAGTGTTCTCAGTCCATGTAGTCCAGTGTTCTCAGTTCGTTTAGTCCAGTGTTCTCAGTCCATGTAGTCCAGTGTTCTCAGTTCGTTTAGTCCAGTGTTCTCAGTTTGTTTAGTCCAGTGTTCTCAGTTCGTTTAGTCCAGTGTTCTCAGTTCGTTTAGTCCAGTGTTCTCAGTTCGTTTAGTCCAGTGTTCTCAGTCCATGTAGTCCAGTGTTCTCAGTTCGTTTAGTCCAGTGTTCTCAGTTCGTTTAGTCCAGTGTTCTCAGTTCGTTTAGTCCAGTGTTCTCAGTCCATGTAGTCCAGTGTTCTCAGTTCGTTTAGTCCAGTGTTCTCAGTCCATGTAGTCCAGTGTTCTCAGTTCGTTTAGTCCAGTGTTCTCAGTTCGTTTAGTCCAGTGACTAGATGGGTTGAAGCTGCCCTGTGGTGAGGTCACTGACCTTTTACTTCAGCTCTAGTGTAACCACGATGCCTCATAGCCATCAGTTGCTTGCGCGATGTTATACGTCACCTTACACCGCTTCAGAGTCCCCACCAGAGTTCCTTTAAACAAGTATAATTTGCAGCTTAGGGTGAAAAATAGGATGATATTAGGTCAACATTATACTGGAAAGGTGGCAACAAATAATGTATGGCGACACGACTGTTGTTACTTGGCAGTTCATGGGAGGAGAATAGTTGCAGGGCTCATTTAAAAACCTGCCAGCTCCTTATATGGTGACAGAACGGAATTGTTAAGCTACACAATCAAACAAGTTCATTTTATCAGCAGAATACGTCATCCACTCAATCCACATATTTCCATCAGGGACCTTGGTCTCTAGTGTTAGAGCCTCTTTGAATGTAGTTATGTTGAGATAAGTTATCACATCTCTATTAGGATTTGTACTGCTCAGAGCAGTGGGGACTTTAGCATCAAAAGTTGTTTTGGTGGTTGTAACTGGTCTGACTTGGGCCTTCTCTAGACATTTATTTAAAAAGAAAACCTGGACATCCTGTCCAGTGTTATCAGACAGTGTATAATCCCTTGACTGCCTTAAACTATTTGGCTTCTTTATTGTTATGTACACCCCATAGTTCCTCTAATGCCGCATAAACCTGGTAGTTTAAACGGATGCTATGGTCTAAGTGCCATCTCTTTCTGCGAGTGTTTCCTACTGAGCCCGGCCTTACAGACACCTCTAAACCTCCTATGTGTTGTTAGTATCTTCACTGGTTTCAGACAAGTAATCCTATTGAATTCACATCCCTGTTTACCCAGACTTCACATAAGAGGGGGTAGGTATCCACAATTTAAGGGTTATCAGCGGCAAACTCTGCAGACAATTGGTTCACCTTTTGCAGTGTCTCCCTCACATTAGTTTAGTTCAATGCAAATGTACTGGAATGGATATTTTGGTTCCGGTAATTTACTCCTAGATGGTCTATGCTGACCCTAAGGATTATTTCTTGCACAAACAGTGAATACCAAACAAAAACGTTTTTTTTAGTAATTAGTAAAGCCCTCTGTACTAAAAACCTGGTTTATCATAGATACCATCCCTCCTGTTGAGACATGGTCCAACCCATGGCTCAAAGAGCTGCATATCTATATAAAGTTTTAGGCAATACTAATCTTTCTTCAGGACACCTCCAGAACTTTTGCCCATCCCTCCCACAGCTATGTTTTTCCCAAAAAGTTTGTCTTGCTGTGGAGCATTTGTTTGCATATATTTTAAAATGTCATGATCTAAGTGTTAAACTTCAAAAGTAAATTGGTCATGTGGCTTTTATGTTTTCCTGTTGAAACAGGATCAGTACCTGTTGTGTGCTGTGCACTTACAAACTGCTAGTTCTAGTAGTTGCAATATTACTTATTTATGCGTAATAATAAGCTTCATTGCTGAATTAGTTCTCTGTAATTAACGACTCTCAGTTTCAGCTAAAATCTTTTTTAATATCACTAAAGCTTTGTCAGAATATTTCACTTTTACTCTCCACAGCTGCGTTTAATTTATTATCTTTTGCTTACTTTATGTCCTTGTTCCCCTAGGAATGTCAATAGCACCAGAGTGTCTTCTCTGCACTTATCTTGTGTTTTGGAACATACCAGAATGTCATCAACATAAAGTAAAATCTGTCTCCACTGTGGAGGTCCAACTTCAGCTAGATTAGCAGCCATTATCTGAGAAGGGCTGGTGGGACTTTTACAATACCTCTGATTCTAAAGAAAGAGTATTCAGCTACTGGTGTTATTCTCTCAGCAGCCTCTGGTTTTATTGGATAGTATCTCTGGAAAGGCCTAAACCTATTTTTATTTTTATTGTCACAGGCTCTACTCATCTTATTTTCCCAAAGGTCCATGTGACCCTAAGGTTTTATCAATAGTTTTCAAAACCTCTTCCTCCTTTGAGGAGAGGGAAAAGATGTCTCACATGTTTTTAGACTTCTTTTTGAATTTCTTTGCTACTGTCACTCAGTTGAGTTTGGTTGTGTAGTTTTTACTGAGGAGGAATATTAAACCTTGAGATTCCCTCCCACAGGTTCCCACCCCTCCTCTCAGTCCTCTGCGTTGGACACAACCCTCCCACATCTCCCCACATAGCATCAGGTGGTTTAGCTAGCGAGAGATGAGGTGCACATTCCCCCCTGAAGAGTTTATTCTCCTCTTCCAGGAGATTGCATGTTTATTCTTATTTTTACTAGACAACACAAATTGTTGTCTTCTCTGCAGCCTGTTTTTTGGATCCATGATCCTTGATGGTACCGATAGGTTTGCTGTTTATTTATTTTTCCTGTTTGCTGTTTTCACCCCAATGGTGTTTGATGATCATTTCATTAATTTTTCCTTCTGAGGTTAAAATAACAGACCTGCGTGCTCCGGAATCACACAGAAATATTATCTCTCATCCCTCTACCATTAAAGTCACAAACGGTTTCTCCTCTTGTAACAAACACATCTCTATTTGTTCTAACTCTTTATTCTCTCCTAATACTCTAACTAATATTTCTCTCTCATGTTGTTCATTGACACTCTCTGTTTGTGTATCAGTGTGTGTATGCATGACTGTGTGTGTGTGTGTGTGTGTGTGTATTTTATCTAAGTTACTGTTTTATTGGTTGGTTTTTACTTTAATTTTATCCACCATGGATGTTTTTAAAGTGGGCCTGTCCAATGTAAATGGTGCCAGAGACGCCCGGAAGAGAACGTCTATCTATGAAACATCTAAAATGAAAAAGATAGACGTTCTCTTCCTACAGGAGACACACAGTGATTTTAACAATGAGTCTGACTGGAGGAGGGAGTGGGAAGGGGAAGTCATTTTAAGCCACAACACCTCCCTTAGCGCAGGAGTGGGCTTCCTCTTCTCACGGGCTTTTAAACCCAACGCACTGGAGGTCCAGCATTTTATCGAGGGGAGGCTTCTTTTAGTCAAAGCTCGGTTCGACAAATTTTCTGCTGTTTTTATCAACGTTTATGCTCCAACATCCGGTGCAGAGAGGGAGCAGTTTTTACTCAAAGTGAATGAGGTTTTAAATGGTTGCTCCACGGAGGATTTTTTATTCTTGGGGGGGGATTTTAACTGCACAGAGGATGCAATTTTAGATCGTAATCACGCAGAGCCTCATCCAGCCTCTCAGCACGCCTTGAAGCAGCTGGTCCGCTCTCACGGCCTGGTGGACGTGTGGAGGAGGATGCACCCAGACTCCAGACAGTACACCTGGTCCCACCTCAGAGAGAGCAGGGTCTCCTCAGCGAGGTTAGATCGTATTTATTGTTTTAAGCATCATTTTAGCATTTTTAAGAGTTGTGTTATTATGCCTACTGGTTTTAGTGATCATTCTCTGGTTTTAGCTCATGTTCTTATCAGGAACAGTTGTGGCACCGGTAGGCCCGGCAGATCTGGTGTGGAGAGATGTGGCCAGCAGCATCCTGAGGCGTGCCAATAACCTGGGGTTGGATGATGCTCTGTTTTTAACTGATCCTAAAGTTTTAAAATTAACTATGTTGCCTCCTTTTTATCAGGGTGTCTTTAAGTCATGGGCCCTTTTTTAACCACAAAAGGTGTCCGGAAGCCAACTCTCTGCACTGGTTGTTGAGAGAACCACTGGTCAACGGAGCCAGGCTGGACGTCAGCAACCACACCACCCACGGCCTGACGGCGGCGCTGATCCAGTCTGGAACCTTGACCCTGCAGCAGCTGGTGGATGCAGCGGGGCCGGCACTGACCAACACCCAGGCCCTGGGTTCTCTGCTGGGGCTGCAGTCTCTCCGGGTGGCAAGGAGGATCCTGGAGCTCTGGTCACAGAGACTAACAAAGAGAGACAAAGGCCTCCTGATGGGTGGCCAGACCAGGACCAGCCCGGATGCTGCAGACCCCTACCCGGACATCATCCTGAGCCCAGGGCTGGGAGAAAAGACCGGCCCCCTTCTGAGAGTCATCCACGCAGAAAAACTAACAATAACGAGAGCGGACAAAGAGACTCTGTACCGCAACTGCGTGAAGTGCATCCACCAGGCCGGACTGAGCGGCAGGCCTCCAACTGTGTGGACCAAGAGATGGGGACAGGATGGACCCAGCCCACAGTGGAGGACTTTATACAAAGCCCCCCTCAAAAAACCGACAGGCGACCTCCAGCGGAGAATCTTGCACGGTGCCGTCGCTTCCAACGCTTTTATTTCTGTTTTTAATCCAACTGTTTTTAGCGGGTGTCCATTTTGCGGCGTACGTGAGACAGTTTACCACGTTTTTACTGAGTGCAAGAGACTCACCAGTCTCTTCTCTCTTTTAACATCGGTTTTTACACGTTTTAACGTTGTTTTTACTGAGAGGATTTTTATTATGGGAGCTGGCTACAACAAAAATTTTTAAATCAAGTGGCAGCTCCTCAACTTCCTCTCAGCCCAAGCTAAACTGGCCATTTACACCAGCAGGAAGAGGAAGGTGGAGCAGGGGGAGGGGCAGGAAGCGGCGGCAGTGTGGAAGACGAACCTCCGGTCAAGACTCCGGCTTGAGTTCGGATTTTATCGACATGTCTCTGATCTCGAGTCTTTTAAAGAGCGATGGTGTTTTAAAAACACACTGTGTGAGGTTTTAAACGATCAGCTGTCCTTTTCACGCTTTTTAACTGACTGATGTATTTTAAAAACAAAAGAAAACAAGTCTCTTAATTATTTTTTTGGTATTTATTTGGCATTAACACTGTGATTGTAAAAATTAAAAAATATGTAAATAAAGTGTTTTTGTAAAAATAAAAAATAAAAATCTCTCTCTCGCTTTTCCCTGAGTCAGAACGGCAGCTCGGTCTCATGACGTCACGTTGCTCTGACGTTTCATTGCAGTATTTAAATTGTTTTTTTACGATTATTTTAGAGAAAAAGATTAATTTGAGGCCATATTTAGAGTCTACGCCGTGTATTCCGTTTTCTAGTATAACTTATAAACTTGTATAACGTTATAAAATAAACATGAACAGAAACCAAATATAACATAGACATAAATGTTTCTGCCTGACACGATGGTCTAGTGGGTACGCTTAGCGGTACGCTGACAGGAAGTAAAACCTAAAAGGACAAATATCCACTGATCAGTACATAGTCCTTCGTCTGAGTCATCAACTGTGTGTCAAAGTTGAGCATGTCATCCACAAATATATTATTGTTGATAAATTAGCCTTTTGAAGGTGTTTGCTTGTTTTCCTTCTTGTTTCAAAGCTACCTCCATTTAGAGCGACCAAAGCAGGTTCATGGTTCAACACTGTAAAACATTTCAGGCCAGTTCAACTTACAAACGAAAGTTCACCTGCTGCCTTGAAAAAGTTATTTAACTCAACTTGAAATTTCCTTTGACTCAACTAGGAAATGTAAGTTCATAAGGTTGATGTAACTACAATGACAACCCTTCAGCGTGTCGTAACTCAAGTGGAGCCCCAGTTTAGGCGGTCTTTTGGGAAAAACAGCCCTCATTCTGCATCAGTCTGTAAGACCCTCCCACTATACAAGGATTGGGATATCGGCCTTCACACAGCACCAAAGTAATATCTTTGCAAACCTTCGGACCTGTTAGTTAGATGACACTGTGATTTGAGGCTCTAGTTAGCTACAATATCGGTAAAATCTTTCAGAAATGTAGAGAAAATGTTGCTCCTAGCTCAGCCTGCTGCTGGTGTTTACGTCTCCTCTCAGGTCAGCTGGTGCGCATGCTGCTGATCACAAAGGTCACCCAGTACCTGGATTTCAAAGTGATCAAGGGCAGCTTTGTGTACAAGGGGGACAAACTCCATAACGTCCCCTCTACTGAGGCCGAGGCGCTGTCATCAGTTATTTAAGGACGCTGTGTAAACGACTGAACAGGGATTATAAAAATGTGCTGACAGCTTGAAACCATGGAGGAAATGTTTTAGATTTGAAATGCTGCACATGTGTCTTTCTCCAGAAGAAAGAATCTTGGTATGCCTCGTTGGTAATATAGTTTGCATCTAACCCATAACACTCTCAGCTGCTGGTTGACGTAAAACTTGCTCTTCACTCACTTAGTTGCTTTCAACACGGGCCCTCTCACAGTCTAAACTCTCTGCCTGATGGGGTTGTTTGAGAAACAGCGCCTCAAAAACTTCCTCCAGTTCATCTCCAACTTCAACGAGAGCAACCCCAAAACCATGGAGGACATTGACCCCCAAAAGATGACCGTGAGGACCGTTTTCCAAAAATGTAAACTGGGCCAGGAGGCCGTTGACTTCCCCGGCCTTGCCCTCTACCGCACAGGCGAGTCTCTCCAGTTGTTCGATAAATGTCATGTTTTACATTAAACCTACGATAATTGCTCGTGATTGTGATACCCTGCACAGCTTTAGTTGGTCTGTATCTCTCTCCACTCCCTTACCTGGATCAACCCTGCATTGATAAACAGGATCAAGCTTTACAGTGAGTCTCTGGAGAGATGTGGCAAGAGCCCGTACCTCTACCCACTGCATGGCCTGGGAGAGCTGCCACAAGGGGTCTCCAGGTAGGGGACTCTTTCTTCTGTATATTCAATATTCTTCTTTACTGTTTTATTTTATTATGTTTATTACAGATTACTGTTTATTTATATGACTGATTCTTTTTAAATATTTCACTTACTGTGAGCAATGCTGCTGTAATCCTGTAATTTCCCCACTGCGGGACTAATAAAGGATTATCTTATCTTATCTTATCTTATTTTATCTCATCTCTCCCCTGGAGACGCTCAGGAACTATTTGTATGTCTCGCATCATGTACCACACCCAGTACAAATCACTTTAAATGCTTGGAGTAGTTTCTAAAAATTACCAGAGCATCAAAGGTGTCGAAATACAGTTGCTTACATGCAAAGGAAGTTATTGTGATGTGATCCGCTGACTCGGCCCCGTCATCAACGAGCGGCACAGGTTGCAGCAGCGACTGACACACAGCTCATGGAATTCAGGTACTTGGAGTTCCTCAGCGTCTGATTGCCACAATTTGCGTCCAAACCACACTTCTGCTTTTGAAAGTCATAATCTGAACACTGAATGAAAATCAGTTGCTCTTTAATAGAGAAGAATTACTTTGTTTGAAAACGTTTTGTTTTGTAGCTCATCTTCTGTCAGAATCGTTTAAGAATCAAGACAGCAGTATATCTGAGATACAATCCTGATCAGTACAGACGACGCTGACAAACGACAACTGAAATCGTACCAAAAGAAATTATACAAAAAAATAAATACACAAATGCACACACCGACGGGCTGGATGGTCACACAAGCCACACAAAAGAGGCAGAAACATTTACATTCATTTTATTTGATTTTGTGTATGAAAAGGAGACACCCTTTCATGATTGATTCAAGTTGATAATTTAGAGTTTCTAATTAGCCACAAGTGAATATATTTCTTTTTGTGGGAGGAAACCTGAGAACCAGGGGAAAACCCACGCAGACACAGAGAGAATATACAAACTCCAGACAGAAAGAGGAAAGAATCTGTGTATGGAGGGAAAGGTTTTGATCATCTGATAAGAAAATTTAAACATGAAAGTTTAAGTTTTGGTATTAAACTTTGAAAAATTCAACAGAAATAAATAATAAAAATAAGTGTATTACCCCACACTTGTTTTGGGTTAAATATAAGTCCCCTTTTAGTATTCAGTTGTGTTGGAACGTATTGTTATGTTGGAACGACAAACAGCAGCTGGTATGTTTATTATATCAATGTTTACTATATATATATTCTTTGTTTCTATAAATGTAACATACAATACTATAGTACATAGTTAATATGAATGTGGCTTCTGTTTTTTAATGTGAAACAAAATATTAAAAAAATGTAATTTGAAATTGAAAACAAACCAATTCTGTTCTGCGTTAAGCCATTTATGCGTTGTGGTTCTCCACATGACAATGTTTAGTCCAGTGGTTGCTCCACGTGTTGTCTAATGGTAAAATATAGCATTGCTTATGTTATACAGGTAGAGCATAAGTTAGAGAAATTGTTTGCAGTCTAATGAAAAGTATTTAATCAATGTGAGCAGAAATAATGTAGAAGGTCACAATGGACAAGACGACAAAGGGCCTCTGTACAGCCTGCAAAGCTAGCTAGATAAGAACAGTTCGCAAGGTGTGTGAGGGAGTTATTATGAATCTTCTTCCTCCATAATATTGATACAATTTGATAGTAATGCAGTGTGAGAAGAAAGCTTACTGTGTAGAAACAGGATCTGGTTTAGACTAGTCTAGTCGAACCCAATGACTCTTGTTCTTTACTAGTGTTCCTCTGAAAAGGGGTGTTACTTTTGGGATATATAAATATGCTTGTGATTTTGATATCTCTTCGAAGAAATCCTGCTTTGTGTAGCTGTTGCGTGTTTCTTCCTTCTTGCAAGAAATAAACGGACAAAGACAACTTTGATTTTGAGACTTTATTTCTCCTTTCCCGAATTACGAAGAAAATCTTCCATCACAGTTGTGGCTTCAGTGCAGTCCTCTGAGAGGCCGAGCTCAGGGTGGGCCGTGTCTGGATCCAGAGTGAGGTCCTGCCAGTGTGACACAAAAAGGTATAATTCATGATTTTGTTTTATTGCTGAAGAAGAGTCTAAACGCGTTTCTTTCCAACGCGTATTACTTTACCACACACAAACAAACGCACAACATACCAGACACCTCTGATTGATACATTAATCATATTCCCCATTTCTTCCTGTGAGCATTCACAGTACATGAGACACTACTGGATTAGTCTCATTTTCTTGGTTTTTGTATTGCCACCAAAGTTTGTTTATTTGTTGTCTTATTTGTGTTTAATAACAAGACACTTAATTGAACCTGAATGTAATTTAAAACTTCAAGTTTAGTCCACTTTATAGAAAGGAAAAGCTGTAGCGCCTGAATGTCAGAGATGTAAAAGATTAACAGAAGAAAGATGAGATGAGATTCAAATATAAAATATCAATATGTTGCAGATTCAAAATAGACACGACAAGATATTACATAAAACCTCACACTTCAAAGCATCTATTATTGCTGCCTCTCCTCCTCCTGATACATTCGTGCTTCTGTCAATCAGTAAAAACAAATCATTAATACCATTCCTGAATGGAGAAATGAAGCATTCTAGCCAATGAAACAGCGATTTTACAACCGGTGGTATTTACTGACCAATGAGAGCGACAGACCCACCAACAGTCCCGCCCTCCCACAAGCTCGCTCCAAGTCAGGGAAGAAGTGAGTCCCGGTTGGTTGTGAAGGGTTTGAGCTACTAAACTCACCTCCTGGTGTGCAGACGGACCGCAGGGCTGCTTTCACGGCCGACTCTCCACAACATGGCTCCGACTAATGCGATTCAACACTCTTCGGAAGCGGGTAAGTTCACTTGCGTTGTCTTGTCCAGCGTTACCAGCATGGACCGTGTGGTTAACGCTTAGCTGCTAGCCTGCAATGCTAACTACTGCTCTCAGTAAACTCACTGCTGTCCTCTAGTGACACGTGTGTGTGTGTGTGTGTGTGTGTGTGTCTGTGCGCGCGCGTGCGCGGGGCAAGTTACACGTGCTAAGTTTGACATAGACTGTAACCGATGCAACAGTTTATTTTGTGTAGTTAGCTATGATAGAACATGTATTCCCATATAATATTATACAACATGTATACATAGTTTTATAAATTAAATATGTAGCACACAGATGATAGGCCTCCTTATTTTCTAGCCAGACAGAAAATAAAACACACACTGGCTCCAAACAACTGTTCAGGACTAGCATCTGGAAATGATAATGTGAAGAATAACTTTTTCCCTGTTTTAGAAAATAAAAATGTATAACATATCTTAATTCACAACATTATGTATGTGATTCAGCACTGTGTGTGTCTTCTGAGTGCAACCTAGAGCCCGACCAACCAATCAGCTGGGTCACAGTATCAGGCCCCACCTTCTTATCACAGATGTCTTGGTTGAAAACAGTGCCTCATCACAGTTTGTCCACTCCCCGATCAACTCATGTCCTGGTCTTCTTTTCCAGAGCCCCAAGCTTTTTGTTCTCATCATATCCAAGGCTATACCTAAATCAGTTTACAGTGCTTGTTTTGCACTATTGACTGCTTGTTAGAGCAATGCATTTGACTGAAATATTACAACTCTGGGATTTATAGAACATAATGAGACATTACGCACAACTATCATGTGCATGATTATGAATTTACCCTACACACTTACCTGTACTTTGTTTGTTATTTGTTATTGTACTCACATAGCAATGTGCCACTATCTGTCTATATGCAACCCACCAAGAATGATCTTGTTCTGTTTATATTTGTATCATCTTCACTGTTAACCTATTTATTTTTTTAATAATCTCACCGTTAACCTGTTTATATTGTTGATCCTCACCGTTCAATTATTTATATATTTTTTTAATCCTTTCCCATAACTTGTTTATTTTCTTCGTCCAGACTATGACTCCTGACCGTGAAACTGAACTCGCTTCTTCGCATTGTAAATGAGTAATCCGTCAAATGATCATGACTGCTACACAAGAAACGATAAACAACTTGTTTCAATAAAATGTCCGCTTGAATGAATTTACTTTCCCTGGTCCAAAACCGCTTTCTGAGTATGACAATATCTATTGCAACGTGATGTTCATGATGTATTTTGATCTGATCGAGACCGTTCAAGACAGTAGATTAAGTGATTGTTTTATTTTCTCCCTTTTTTATGTTTATCACAATCTGCATGTTTTTTCTTTAAAACATTTTTTTTCACTGTAAAAAAATCCCTGATTAATATGAATTCTCTTTTTGGTTCCAGGATGCCGATGTCCATTAGAGTCCGAGCTGAGAGCAGTGCTGCAGCAAAGGATCATGGTCCTGGATGGCGGTATGGGAACCATGATCCAGCAGCATAAACTTGAAGAAGAAGATTTCAGGGGCGATGAGTTCAAAGAGCACCGGCTTCCACTGAGGGGCAACAACGACCTTCTGAGCGTCACACAGCCAGAGATCATCTACAGAATACACAAGGTAGCTTCATTCAGGGGAACCGCCTCGTTCAACTAGAATACGTTTGGCTCACTTGCCCGTAGACATGTAGTACATTTCAGTACTACGTGTTATGAGTTTTCTGACACCAACCCAGTACACATTTTGGGAAAAAGAATGTAGTTCCTCATCCTCAGTGTATTAACCAGTGCTCTGTGTGTTTATAGGACTACCTGCTGGCCGGTTCTGACATCATAGAGACCAACACGTTCAGCAGCACCTCTGTCGCCCAGGCAGACTATGGACTGGAGCACATGGTATGGCGTCTGGCACTGTTGACCACTGTGGATAAATCCTGCTAGGCGTCCACATTTTGGCAAATTCCACCATGTTCCATCGTTACAGTTGATTCCATTTTTATTATAGAGTTCTGCAATTTTGTCCGTGTTTTCCCGCATGGTGGAAACCCCATGCGTCTGTGACCTTGATCTTCTCTCCAATAGAAGCTACAGAATCCTCCCTGTTAGTTTGCAAGCACTGTACTTATTTGTCATAACGCACGGAAATTAAAGTTCGTTTGAAGTTCTATAAGTTATTCTAAATGATGATCTATATTCTGTGTGTATGTAGTTTTTATTTACTTTGGGATTTTTACATACAGGTCCCCAGAGACAAAATGAGGCTATTTCAAGTCACATATGACTTGTAAGAATGTAGATACACACGATGTTATGTGATACAATGAATACATTTTTCATTAATAGTTTACTTGCAGATTCATGGCTTCATAGCAGCTCAGACTGCACAGAAAGTATCGGTGCGATGATGTTTAATGTTATAGGACTGTTATAAATGCAAATGCAGATCTCACTGTGTTGATTGCGTGAAAAAGTAAAAAGAATGTATTCTCTTATTTTATGCGTATGATGGATTGTTCTTCACTATGACGCATTTCCTGAAAGTAGTTAAAAGAAATCCCATTAAATTGCTTTTAATTTGGTCTATTGTTGTTTCATTGCACGAGTTGTATCTATGTTTCTAATGTCTTGTATTGACTTGACCTCGGTTGTCACTGTAATACAGAATTAGTTAAATATAGGTCTAATAAAAAAATGCAATAGAGTATCGCACTACATTGAATCATAACCACCGTATCATGATGTATATCTTGTCGTCGGATTCTTACCAATACACGGCTCCTTCCATATAATCCTAAAAATACAACAGCTACAGGCTTGTTTCTTGCTTTTAAATGTCACGGCGTGTTGTGCGTTTGTCGCGCAGGCTTACCGGCTCAACAAGGCATCCGCAGAGCTGGCGAGGCGTGCGGCCGACGACGTCACCAAGCAAACTGGTCAGCTGAACCCTAAGCATGGCAGCGGTCGATAAAACGTTCACAGGACTTCCTCGTGTGTGTGTGTTACATCATCTGTGGTCTGTGTGTGTTCAGGTTGTAAGCGCTATGTGGCCGGGGCGCTGGGTCCCACCAATAAGACGCTGTCTGTGTCCCCGTCTGTGGAGAGGCCCGACTTCAGGAACATCAGTAAGAGGAACTCACATTTTTTTTGTTTTCATCTCTCAAGTGACTAAAAGATTGGGAATGTGGGCGGGGCTATAGCTGTGTGTCCAGCCTGGAAACAAAGAAACGCACTCGATAGACGAGATCCACAAGTCATTTAACTTTGACCCCTGAAAGCTGGTCAGTCCGTATCGTTCACTTTTCCCCGTGGCTCCCTGGGACACTCCCCTTGTTGTTAGACCTTACAGCTGTGCTTCTCCTGCAGCGTTCGATGAGCTCGTGGAGGCCTACTCGGAGCAGGTCAGAGGGTTACTGGATGGAGGAGTGGACATCCTTCTGGTTGAAACCATCTTTGATACAGCCAACGCCAAGGTATTCCTCATCCAATTGGTTCAAACATCTTTTTGTACGATTTAATTCTGCCCCACAGAGAGCAGTGACTACAGGAGGTTGATAGAAAGGGGTTTCAGTTAGTACTTATTTTTAAATGAATCTAAAAATGACAACATTGAATACATTTGAATAGTGCTTTAGTAAGCGTAAAGCGTGCATATATGTGTGTATTATATTATATTATGTTTCTGCCCTTGTATGTTCCCTCTACAGGCCGCCTTGTTTGCCATCGACCTGCTGTTTGAGAAGAGCTACGAAAGGAAACCTATATTTGTATGTCTTTACTGATATTTTATTAATAATCTCTTTGATGCTCTGGTATGGGGAGTGTTTAGAAGTCCAGAGTCTTTGGGTTCGCACATGAGCATACGCAGTTCATGTAAACATGCTGCCATATTATTTTCAAGCTGTATTCAGATAAAGATGAGTGTGTTCTGCAGGGTTTAGTTGACTTATTTAAAGGCCCCTCTTCCCCCTGTCCCGCTCAACGTATAGATCTCAGGCACCATCGTTGACCGGAGTGGACGCACTCTGTCCGGCCAGACGGGAGAAGCCTTCGTAGTGAGTGTGTCCCACATGAAGCCTCTGTGGTGAGTCACTGGACATGTAATGCAAAAGCACTGCATACCAAGCATACAATAACACACCTCTGTCCCATTGCTTCTAATACTCCAGTTCCAGTTCCTTACTGGTTTTGTCCCTCTCTGTGTTGCAGCATTGGTCTGAACTCCAGTTCCTTACTGGTTTTGTCCCTCTCTGTGTTGCAGCATTGGTCTGAACTCCAGTTTCTTACTGGTTTTGTCCCTCTCTGTGTTGCAGCATTGGTCTGAACTCCAGTTCCTTACTGGTTTTGTCCCTCTCTGTGTTGCAGCATTGGTCTGAACTCCAGTTTCTTACTGGTTTTGTCCCTCTCTGTGTTGCAGCATTGGTCTGAACTCCAGTTTCTTACTGGTTTTGTCCCTCTCTGTGTTGCAGCATTGGTCTGAACTCCAGTTTCTTACTGGTTTTGTCCCTCTCTGTGTTGCAGCATTGGTCTGAACTCCAGTTTCTTACTGGTTTTGTCCCTCTCTGTGTTGCAGCATTGGTCTGAACTCCAGTTTCTTACTGGTTTTGTCCCTCTCTGTGTTGCAGCATTGGTCTGAACTCCAGTTTCTTACTGGTTTTGTCCCTCTCTGTGTTGCAGCATTGGTCTGAACTGTGCCTTGGGGGCGACTGAGATGAGGCCGTTCATCGAAGCTATCGGAAAAAGCACCACAGCTTTCATCATCTGTTATCCCAATGCAGGTAACCTTCACTCTGTCCAAACAACTTAATCACATCTACTAAATGCGACTAAATAAGCAGTTGCACGTACATATTTGGATTCCCTTCTCCAAGAGTTTATTAGAATGACTAATTACAGCAGGTAACAGAATGTTTGGAGACCCCAAAACCATAACCTGTTCATTTCTGTTGCACCATCTTCCTGCTAGGTCTTCCCAACACATTTGGGGGGTACGATGAAACTCCAGAAGTAACAGCCTCCAATTTAAAGGTGCCATTCAATTCAGTTATTAATTGTTACAACTGCTGTTTGATGTTAAGATATACATCGTCACGGGGACCAAGATGACCATGTTGAGAAACGGTTGAGTCTGAAGGGGAAATAATTTCCTTTAAACTTAGTTTTTATACAAACAAAGGGGCCGTGAGATTTGGTAAATAGTTTATAGGTGACTATAAAGTTCTGTATTTGTGGGATGTAAGTTGATGTTTGGATGCCATCATGTTGTTCATAAGGAAACCGTCTCCTGCACCACCCTGAACCAGGTTTATACTTAACACACCAACATGAGATTGATATCCATTTTATCATCTTGCTCCCATAATGAAAGCCAAAAATCATATTTCTAAATACTTTTTCTTTTGGGCTCCGTAGCTTTGTTAGTAATCAAAGTAGCAAACCCCCTAAAAAATACAAGAATATATGAATCCCGAAATTGAAAAGTGAGACCCAACAAACGGATATCCAGATATTGGCATATTCGGGTCCAGCCCCGCATATTCCCCAAACTGTTGAATCTTCACTTTGAAGGATTGTAAACATATGAGGTCATGGACTTTGTGTTATTGTTGTTGCTTTGTGGAACATTATCGTGCTGCCATTCTTTATTTACCCACAACTCTCGCGAAAAACATTAGTCTGAAGACCATCCTGCTTTTATTGTTGAATTCAAAATGACAAAATAGAAAACGTGTGCTTTAAATCAAGCCGACCCTGATGGAAAGGTTGTGTTTCTGTTTGTCTGCAGGAGTTTGCTAGGGACGGACTGGTGAATATTGTGGGAGGCTGTTGTGGAACCACTCCAGGACACATCAGGTGTCTCTCTCTGTTTCTTCTGACAACTTAGCAAACTTGCATGCGATTTTGAAAATGTTTTAATATTATTCCCTTCCTTCCTCCTTCCTCATACAGAGCCATATCTGAAGCAGTCAAACACTGTCTGCCAAGAGTTCCTGCTGCTGATATTTATCAAGAGTACATGCTGCTGTCAGGTATTAAAAACCTCCTGTTACCATCTGTCAAACGTAAGGAAAGCCTGATGGGTCTTATTTTCACGTTGAACTAGTAAAACCTTTGTTGTTCTGGTCGATTTAAAATATAAACTTATTAGAGCATGTGGGTAAGATAACTTGAAATAATGTGAATTTTCAAATAGAGATTTATGTATCTACTTAATTTCTCTGCTTATTAGAAGCTGGGTTATATTAAAGACAGGCTTGACTTTATTCGATCATTCGTATGGTTTAAAGCTTCAGTGTGCAAGCGTCACACTTCCTTTATGTTCCTTGGTTTCATTCAGTACAATGTAGTTTGACACTGCTTCTCTTGCAAGCTGCAACATGTAAGATGTGGTAAATTAAACTGATATTATGAACAGAATGTGAGAAGGTGTGGTGTTGCAGCGAGAGCTACTGAAATGCTATGCTAACCAGCTGGCCCCCTGTCTTTTCTTGTAAAAACGCTTCAATCCAGGCTGCAACCTCCGGTTGTGCCAGGTTAAGCCCATACGGAAGTGTCTTAAAACCTACATTACCTCTACTGGCCAGCAGGAGGCGACTCCTCTGGTTGTTAAAAGATGTCAGATTGTGTAGAAGTCTATGAGAAAATGACTTCTCTCTTTATTTATTCCATCAGTAAACATGAGTTTGTCTCAATCTCTAGTTTCAAGTCTTTTTTAATACATAATGATGTTCACACAGATTGAATGGACCCAGTAGTGACATGCTGACGTCCATTTCTTTGGAGCATGTGGTGCTGAGGAAACCTCAACACGTTTCATTTCAAAAGCCTTCTCTTTACCAGCAGGCTTTTAAAATGAATGCAGGATGTTCTGAGATTAATTTAGGGGAGCTTAACAGATATTGAACAATACAAAATGGAGATAGATTTGACATGTAAATAGTAATTACAGTCATTGTAACCGTAGTAGAGAGCAACACACCCCCGGCTTTTATTTGAATACAGGCTTTTATTTGAGCATTTCATGTACATCCCTTCAAAACTTGGTCACAGTTAAACTATTTAAAAAAAAATAATGAAATAGTGCTTCTGAAAACCCCTTTCCATCTACTAATCCCTGTTTGTTGGAAAAAAAGGTTAACATGATAAAATGTCTCATTTTTCCAGGCTTAGAGCCGTTCAGGATCGGCCCTTACACCAACTTTGTTAATATCGGCGAGCGCTGCAACGTGGCTGGGTCACGTAAGTTTGCCAAGCTGATCATGGCAGGAGACTACGAGGTGAGAAAGATTGAGTGGTATCTTTTATTATTATTCATTTTTCATTTGTCAAAACATTTTGGTCAAATCCTGAGCCCAGCTGAAAGTCTAGCTTGCGTACAACTGTTTATTTGTTATGCGTTTCCCTGTCTGTTGTCCAGGAGGCTCTAAGCATTGCTAAGGCCCAGGTAGAGATGGGAGCCCAGGTCCTGGATATAAACATGGACGAGGGGATGCTGGAGGGTCCAACAGCCATGACCCGATTTTGTAACTTGATTGGTTCTGAGCCGGACATCGCTCGGGTAAGAGTCTGAAAAGTAGGAAATGAACACATTCCTCACACTGTTGTTTTGCCATGTCAAGCATGGTAAACATTATCCCTGTCAAACATAGAATATTAGCATTTGTTATTGCAAGCACTGGAAACGTCCATCGCTACAACTGACGTGAGCCTTCAGCTCACAGCTTCACAAAGTCATTCTCACGGCTGTGTTCAACACCAGCCATTCAATCACATGTTTAGTCTTCTTGTGACACGCTAACAATCACCTTCAGTTGTGTGCTTACATTTCATGTCCCCTTATATTTTCTTCTGGAAATGTCCAGTTTAGCATGTGAACCTGTGACTAACTAGCCTATCTCCTCCCCAGGTTCCTCTGTGTATCGACTCCTCTAACTTCTCCGTGATCGAGGCCGGGTTGAAATGCTGCCAGGGGAAGTGCATCGTAAACAGTATCAGCCTGAAGGAAGGAGAGGAGGAGTTCCTGCACAGGGCGGCCACTGTGAAGCGCTACGGAGCTGCTGTGGTGGTCATGGCCTTCGATGAGGAGGGACAGGTGCGGGAAGGGGCGGGACAAACATACACCCTCTCACACAAAAACACACCTGTATGTGCTGACAAGCCTGGTGTCCCTCTCCAGGCCGCAGACACAGAACGTAAAGTGGAGATCTGCACTCGGGCCTACGAGCTGCTAGTCGGAAAAGTCGGATTCGACCCCAACGACATCATCTTCGACCCCAACATCCTCACCATCGGTACGGGCATGGAGGAACACAACGACTACGCCATCTACTTCATCCGAGCCACCAAAGTTATCAAGGTGACGTCTTTTTCTGAATCCAATAATGTGATGAATAACCACTGCTGATGTTCATTATTCAAGGGTCGGTTCAGATTTTCAACCTTGGGAAAACCCCAATGCAAACATGTTAGTGGCTCACTCGTTATCAACATTTAGGTTTAAAGTGTACTATTTAACCCACCTCTGTAGAAACAAAGCTTGTCCGTACGACTTCAATACTCCTGGATAGTATTAACAGGGACACTGCAAATATTTCCAAATTATTATTGGTTACTACTTAAATCAGTCTACTTTAATGCACAAGAATTGTAAATTATTCTCCTGCATCTTTATTTTTGGCCACGATAACAACTTAAAGATATGACAAATAGTTTGGAACCCGTCATACATGTAACGTGTGTGTGTGTGTGTGTGTGTGTGTGTGTGTGTGTAGGAGACATTACCAAGAGTCAGGGTGAGTGGAGGTCTGTCCAACCTGTCCTTCTCCTTCAGAGGGATGGAGGCCATCAGAGAAGCAATGCATGGAGCATTTCTCTACCAAGCCATCAAGGTAAACACTGACGCACTACTACCCATCCACATGCCTCGCTGTCAATAGAGTTAAAAAAACAAAAAACAGAGACCCATTCACAGTAAGGTCTGTGAATTAAAGTTAATAATCATGGATAATCATCACCCAGCTGTAGAGCCCTCCTGCCCTCGGCCGTGCACATCCCATACCAGTTTATGTTTCTAGTCAGGATGATTTATATTGTTTTCCTGTAAAAGTTAACAAGATCTTGCCTTGGCCTGGTTTTGGTATCCTGATCCATTTGTTTTTCACAAACACGCCCAAAACACACCGATCACTTTGGAAGAAATGTTTCTTATTCAATAACAAATATATTTAGAAAAACAATACTCCACAGTAACACCTTTTAATTAAACTGAAAGACACGTGTTGCAGTGTTACGACGTCCGTCTCCGCTGAGAACACAGAAACCTCTGGATGAGTCCTTCATCGTCATTGCTTGTGTCGAGACGTGACTTTAAAGGGTTCGTCTACACTCACAGATGGAAGGATGAGGTGAGGTGACGTTGAGTGCACATGCATGTGTGCGTCACCTCCCCACACCAAACCAACACTCGTGGACTCATCATGAAACAATTGCTTCCGAGTGAATGACAGAAAATGGAACGTTGCTGCTTTCATGACAAAAGTCCATTCACTGTTAATTACTAGCAAAGCTACTGAGTAGTATAAATAGTTTGAATAGTTAAAGGCGCCACACAAAACGCAGATACACCCCCACATCTCCCGTGGTCCCAAGACATACCCGTCCAGTGAGTAGAGCATTCAAAGGCAGACTCTCTACTCGTAACACACACCCACTGCCTGTCGTCCTCCCCGTCTCCAGGACGGTATGGACATGGGCATAGTGAATGCTGGGAACCTGCCGGTATATGACGACATCGATAAAGAGCTGCTGTTGCTGTGTGAAAACCTCATCTGGAACCGAGACGCCGAGGCTACTGAGAAACTACTGACCTACGCACAGGTACACACACACACACATAATACACCCGGTCGCTGTCGCTTCAGTTTGGTCGACAGATGACAGTTTCACTACTTTTGTTCACAGAACAACGTGAAAGGAGCAAAGAAGGTGGTTCAGACAGACGAGTGGAGAGAAGGCAGTGTGGAGGAGAGGTTGGAGTACGCTCTCATCAAGGTAACACTGGATGATCACATGATGATGAACACATCCACATACTGGTATGACAGACATGAAAAATAGGTGGATAAGAGGTGGAGGCAAACATGCAATGGCTCCGCCCACTTAGGAGGCAGGATGTGTGTATCATTTCAAAGAATTGGCAGACAAGTCAAAAGTGAAAGTCGTCAATGGACACAGCTCAGAAAAGCTTTAAGAAAAGTAATGTAGATGTTTTTCTAGAATTGACATTTTATTCCTAATCTTATGTTGTTGTTGTTTTTCCAAACCAAACATCATTTTCCCTATCATCGTTTCTCCTGTCGTGCTCCATCCCGTGTTGCTGCTGCAGGGAATAGACAAGTACGCAGTGGAGGACGTGGCGGAGTGTCAGGCTCAGGTGGAGCGCTACAAACGACCCCTTCACATCATCGAGGGCCCCCTGATGAACGGCATGAAGGTGGTGGGGGATCTCTTTGGAGCTGGCAAGATGTTCCTTCCACAGGTAGGACGGCAACCATCCTTCAACCCAAGAAATCTAATGTATTTCCAAAATAATGTCCAATAGAGTCCATGATAGCTGTGTTTAGCAGAGGGTTAGGGTTACGAACAGAACTTATGTTTGATCTCATGGTCTGGATTGATGGTTCCAAGAATGTGCTGTAGAATAGTTTTTTTTTAAAGATGAAAATCGTTTTTGACCATAACTCATGAATTTATATTATAGAAATGCTCCTTTAGAAGCTAATCCGGTATTCACACGGTCCAGGTTTGATTGACAGCTGAGCCGACACAGTAAACAAACCTTCACTGGTAGCTGTGGCTTATAAGCTGAGGGCAGACAGCATCATGGTGGTGGGGCTGAAGAATAAGGACCTCAATGTTTATCATCCAAACTGACCGACGTTGACCTTTACATTACATTACATTACATTTAGCTGACGCTTTTATCCAAAGCGACTTACATGCTATACAGTAGACACAGCAACGGTGAGCAATGAGGGTTAAGTGTCTTGCTCAAGGACACAACAACATGGACTAGCGGAGCCTGGGATCGAACCACCGACCCTCTGATTGAAAGACAGACTTGCTAACCACTGAGCCGCCCCATGCATAAAAGGATAATTGTGATAATTTCGCCAAACTGTCTAACCTTTGAAACGGCAATAAAACTTAAAGTCCTTGTGTGATTGCAGGTGATCAAGTCGGCTCGCGTTATGAAGAAGGCGGTGGGCTATCTGATCCCTTTCATGGAGAAGGAGAGGGAGGAGATGATGGCACTGTCGGGGTCCACTGAGGAAATGGTCAGTCTCCACTTAATAAGGATGCATTTGCTCTTGTTTTGATCAAGATATTCCCACGAGACCTAAATGTGATGTCGCACGATCCAAACAGATCGTAAATCTGTTGAACCTAAAAAATGCCCATCCATTTATGTAAGCTTTTGGAAGGAAGTCCTTACTGCTCATGTTTTTTCTTTTTACATAATGTGAAACTAGACCGGTTAGATTCTTTACAATTCAATCGTTCAGTCCATTTTACCAAGAATCACGAGGACAAAATCATAACTCATTCAGGTTTACCAACACGGTAAACTAGATTTACAAAGATAACACAAGATGACTTGCTACCTTGTGGTCTTATAGTCCAGTGAGGGTCGTTTCATTTGAGTTCATCATACTGTGACTGACCCGCATGCTAAATCCTCTGTATATGGAGGGTGTCTCTTCATCTCCATCATAAACCGAATACTAAAGTTAATATGTTCACATGGCGGACCCACTCCCTATGTAGATATGAAGAACTCATTCTGAGCTAACGAAAACACAATTATTCTTATTTTTCAGGTGATTATTCACTACTGAAAACAGAACAAAAAGATCCCCTGAAGTACTACATACTGGCCCTTTAAGATTGGTTCAGGTCATCTTTACAAAGCAAGCTAAAGTAGTTTCAGTGCCTAAAATATGGAGGAAAATAATAATGAGAGACGAAAGATGTAAGTCTCCAGAGAGAAAGTTAAACATGGGACAGCTTGCATCTTGTTCTCTGGTCCTTCAATTCCTCTGATGTTTTCTCTGGTCTGCAGGATCCCTATCAGGGCACCATAGTTCTGGCTACAGTGAAGGGAGACGTCCATGATATTGGCAAGAACATTGTGGGTGTGGTGCTGGGATGCAACAACTTCAGGTAAAACTGCTGAATGTTTACAGATCCATCACCCAGTCAGCCCGTGCTTTTCAATGTGTTCTGCATGAAGCGTTACTGAAATGGAACCAAGCAGCATTAGCAGTGGGTTAGTTCCCTCCTCCACATGGCGATCGGTGAACCGGGGGCTGTGGGCTAACGGTGCCAACAAGGGCAACAGGTAACCAGTGTTAGCTCTGTCACCACTGAGGGGAACCGGAGGCTGGGGGCCGTGGTTCTCAGCGGTGGGCATTAGTTGGCCACTGGGGCTCACACACAGAGACTCACGCACAGAGACTCACACACAGACTCACACACAGAGACTCACGCACAGAGACTCACGCACAGAGACTCACGCACAGAGACTCACACACAGAGACTCACGCACACAGACTCACACACAGAGACTCACACGCAGAGACTCACACACAGAGACTCACGCGCAGAGACTCACGCACAGAGACTCACGCACAGAGACTCACACACAGAGACTCACGCACAGAGACTCACACACAGAGACTCACGCACAGAGACTCACACACAGAGACTCACGCACAGAGACTCACGCACAGAGACTCACACACAGAGACTCACGCACAGAGACTCACACACAGAGACTCACGCACAGAGACTCACGAACAGAGACTCACACACAGAGACTCACGAACAGAGACTCACGCGCAGAGACTCACACGCAGAGACTCACACGCAGAGACTCACACACAGAGACTCACGCACAGAGACTCACGCGCAGAGACTCACGCGCAGAGACTCACACACAGAGACTCACGCGCAGAGACTCACACGCAGAGACTCACACGCAGAGACTCACACGCAGAGACTCACACGCAGAGACTCACACGCAGAGACTCACACGCAGAGACTCACACGCAGAGACTCACACGCAGAGACTCACACGCAGAGACTCACGCGCAGAGACTCACGCGCAGAGACTCACGCGCAGAGACTCACGCACAGAGACTCACACACAGAGACTCACACACAGAGACCCACGCACAGAGACCCACGCACAGAGACTCACGCACAGAGACTCACGCACAGAGACTCACGCACAGAGACTCACGCACAGAGACTCACGCACAGAGACTCACGCACAGAGACTCACACGCAGAGACTCACACGCAGAGACTCACGCGCAGAGACTCACGCGCAGAGACTCACACGCAGAGACTCACGCGCAGAGACTCACGCACAGAGACTCAC
The DNA here is from genome assembly GCA_023566465.1 of Cottus gobio. NCBI lineage: Eukaryota > Metazoa > Chordata > Actinopteri > Perciformes > Cottidae > Cottus > Cottus gobio. The sequence continues at coordinate 19,492,066 of CM042235.1, forward strand.
ACGCAGAGACTCACGCGCAGAGACTCACGCGCAGAGACTCACACGCAGAGACTCACACGCAGAGACTCACACGCAGAGACTCACACACAGAGACTCACACGCAGAGACTCACACACGCAGAGACTCACACGCAGAGACTCACACGCAGAGACTCACGCACAGAGACTCACACACAGAGACTCACACACAGAGACTCACACACGCAGAGACTCACACACAGAGACTCACGCGCAGAGACTCACACGCAGAGACTCACACGCAGAGACTCACACGCAGAGACTCACACACAGAGACTCACACGCAGAGACTCACACACAGAGACTCACACACAGAGACTCACGCACAGAGACTCACGCACAGAGACTCACGCACAGAGACTCACGCACAGAAACTCACGCACAGAGACTCACACACAGAGACTCACACACAGAGACTCACGCACAGAGACTCACACGCAGAGACTCACACACGCAGAGACTCACGCGCAGAGACTCACACGCAGAGACTCACACGCAGAGACTCACACGCAGAGACTCACACACAGAGACTCACACGCAGAGACTCACACACGCAGAGACTCACACGCAGAGACTCACACGCAGAGACTCACGCACAGAGACTCACACACAGAGACTCACACACGCAGAGACTCACACACAGAGACTCACGCGCAGAGACTCACACACAGAGACTCACACGCAGAGACTCACACGCAGAGACTCACACGCAGAGACTCACACACAGAGACTCACACGCAGAGACTCACACGCAGAGACTCACACACACAGACTCACACACAGAGACTCACACACACAGACTCACACGCAGAGACTCACACACACAGACTCACACGCAGAGACTCACGCGCAGAGACTCACGCGCAGAGACTCACACACAGAGACTCACACACAGAGACTCACACGCAGAGACTCACACACACAGACTCACACACAGAGACTCATGCACAGAGACTCACATGCAGTGACATGAACCCACGGCCGGACCGCCTACACAAACAAAACGCAGAGAAGCTCAGACTACTCACACAGAGGGAGAGAAATTCATTATCTGCTCTGAATATCAAATGTAACATATTTTTAAAATCCATAAAAGAAAGAACTAAGAAATTAAAAATAGATTTCGGATGTTTCTTGTCTTTCAGAGTGATAGACCTGGGCGTAATGGTTCCCTGTGATCGGATCCTCAGAGAGGCCATCACACAGAAAGCAGGTACTTTAGAAAACTACTTTCATCAATGTATTTTTAGAAAATCGCTCTAACGTTTAGCAGCACAATAGGCCCAGAGAGCTGCTGCACTGCTGCCTCTGGTTTAAAGTAAGACATGCAGACCCATTCAGCTCAGCAAGAACACACATTGCATATGATATTTAAGCTTGAGGACAAGCAGTAGCGAGTCGTTGCCTAACGTTTGTCCTCTAAGGCAACGTTGAGGTCGTGAAGAGGACTCGTGAGGAAGACTGCTTCTACTCTCCTCTGGGGCTGAAAAAGTCCCAAAACACATAACTGGGTAAAAACTAAAACTCTTTAGCTGTTTTTTTTATTTCCAGATTATTCTTGTAAGAAGAAGCTGGAAGTGATCATGAATCAAAGATAACGCAGTAAAAGACAGTTCATCTTAATAATAGAGAAAAAAACATTCAATGAGTGAAAGGTTTATTGTTGACACTTTCAGATTATCATCGTAACAAGGGAATTATCGGGGCTTTGTCATGACTTTTTTTAATGTATACTAACACTATAATCATAATTTATTATTTGCTAGCCCAAACGACTGGCCAGTCCGAATGCTTGAACATTATCTTGGCCGCATTACTACGTTACACAATATCGGCAGCGGCAATGTGGGATGTTGTTTTTGTTCCTGCAGATATCATCGGCTTGTCCGGGCTCATCACCCCCTCTCTGGATGAGATGATCTACGTTGCCAAAGAGATGGAGAGACTGGGAATGACAACGCCGCTGCTGATTGGAGGAGCCACCACATCAAAGTAACACAGAAACATACAAACAGAACTCACACACGGTCCGTTCAGGGCCGAGACATCCAATATGTTGCTACCGGGGCTTTTTCAGGGCGTCTGAAGTGAGCCCCGAAACTCCACGTATTTCACACACTGATCTTAATCTGTGTAGATAATGAATGAATGAATTATTAATGGTTGCAATTCTTGAAAAGTAAGTAGTCATTGTAAGGTAGACTACCACAACTTGTTGATATTTTGCAGTGGTCTTGTGGGTAATTGGTGTGTTTTGATAGGACGCATACAGCGGTGAAGATCGCCCCTCGCTACACTTCTCCTGCTATCCATGTTCTGGACGCCTCCAGGAGTGTGGTGGTGGTAAGACGTCACTGGAGCTTTTCTCAGGCATTTTGCACTCCCCCGTTGGCCTTTAGAAAACCCCATAGCATTAATTTGGCATGAACAGAAATGCATTTAGAAACAGCCTACACAAGTCTCCTGTTGGGACAATATCAAAACATGTTTATTTTGCTAAATGGGTTTAAATGAAAGCCGATTAGTCTCTTTAGAAATACCCTGCTGCTTTGATCTGGGTCGCACATGATGACGAGCCGTAGGATTTTCAAATCCATGAGTTCATGAGAAAATATTACAAACTACAACTAAAATGTGTTCCTTTGAAACAGTCTACAAGGCACCACATTACATTCAATTATGTTTTTCAGAAATTCAGATGATAAACCAACTAACAGAGGGAAGTAGAACCAGATCCTCCTTGGGGGGGACGGAGGGGGGTCAATAATCTCTCAATGCAGGGAGTGATATTAGTTAATGTGGCCACAGATGATCCGAGTCGCCACAGTCCAAACCTCCTGCCTTTGTTCCTGTTTGTCAGTGCTCGCAGCTCCTGGATGAGGCAGTGAGGGAGGAGTACTTTGAGGACCTGAAAGAGGAGTACGAGGAGATCAGGCAGGAGCACTACGACTCCCTGAAGGTAAGACTGGCTGGTTGAAGGCCCAGTGAGGTAGGCACAGAGGAGAATCCACACCTCTGGGTCCTGTGACCCACATAGGCAACTGTCGGCAAGGTCAGCATTGCATCCACGTCTCTTGAGCCTTTTAGCCTAAATCTTATAAAAACCATTTATTTAAATTTGTAAAAAAAACAAACATCCTAAAACATCTGGTCATTGCAGTTTTTATTAAATGTTATTCAAACCGTAAAAAAATAGGACATTTGTTGGGGACTATTTTCAGCGGCGGATTATTCCATATTTGCTGCTCCAGTGAGTATGTGAGGCAGCAGCACGACGTGTCCCTCAGGCCCTCTAATGTTGAAGATGGTCTAGTGCACTGTATTTTTCATGTTAAACGTGGTTGCCACTGATGTAAACCAAAGGCCAAGAATTGTTCTGCAATTTCTCAAAATAGTCGCCGATGGCACCCTGGCTGAACCCGGGTCAGATTCTTGAAATCATGTTCCTGCCCCCAAAGTCACGATTCTGACAAGATCCACTGGTGGTGGTAGATAGTTTAAGTATATTGCACATAACTAGTTTATTAAATGTATCAATCCTCACTCACCCCCTGCGTTTTTTCCCTCAAAGTCTTATTTTTTTCACCTTTTTTATTGAAGCGTAATCTGAATGGACAGCTGTTTAAATCACGCAAACATCCCGCCAGTTGCAGAAATGATATTTCCAAACTGCCGTGACCTACTGAAATGTACCCATGTGTCACATGGCTCTCCTCTGATGGTCTTCCTGTTTAGACCTACAAATCAGTTCGCTACTAATGATACCCAATAATTGAATGTCCTGAATCTTTTCACAGTTGGTTGGATTGCACAAACGTTTTAATTTGAGCAAATTGTCTTGAAATGCGTTTCATGAATAACATTGCCTTTCTCCTCTTCCTCCTCCTCTTCCTCCTCCGCCTGCCTCTGTTTCCTCAGGATCGCAGGTATCTGTCTCTTTCCCAGGCCAGAGACAAGGCTTTACATATAGACTGGCTTTCTCTGCCCAGACCAGGTAAGTTAGCGTGGATCAATGAAATCCAAAGTCATTAAAGAGACTGCAATGTAATCGCTCGGGCAACTCCTCACCATCAGTGTACGTCCACGAGTACAGTGCCTGTGTTTCTCTCTCCGACAGCTCAGATTGTTATTCTGAGTGTCTGATAACATCATGGAAAGAACCCTGAGGACGAATTAAACCTTTTTCTCTACCTGTACCCTGCTGCTGCTGCTGCTGCTGTTGTTGTGTCTGCGTCAAGGACAAATCTCGTGTTGAAATCTGGCGTCACCTCCACATTGTGTGGAAGTCAGCTGGATATTCAGCCATGACATTGAAAAACACAGCTACTCTTTCTGGTCTCCATCACAACAAACTCTGACAACACAGAATGTCCTCGCTCAAACTGTCACTCACGTTTCCACCATTGTCATCAAGTCACATGACACAATAATAAACAGACCGGATCAGGAGAAATGGAAAATAATGTTTTATGTCTCTGTAGTTTTTTTGCTTCCATAATTCAAATCAGTTTATTTTGTATAGCCCAAAATCACAAATTACAAACTCAGAGGGCTTTACAACCTGTACACATCCGACATCCCTGTCCGACCTCACATCGGATCAGGAAAAACCTTCCCAAAGCAACAGAGGAGGATCCCTCTCCCCGGATGGACAGAGTTACGTTATAATGTAGTCAGACACTTAGAATAACAATCAGTGACAGAAACAAGCATGGTGAGCTCCCTCAATACTGGATCAGTTTATAAAAATATTAGTCACACTCAAACACATAGAAGAATAGGTTACCTTAAGTCTTAGGTTACCCTTTAAAGTAAAATCCACTGTACGAATATCCTTTAGCTTCAGTGAGGTGTTGGAACAAGCAGATCCAGGAAGTGCGACATCGTGGAACATGGTCCTGATGGGCCTTTTATAAACCAAGTCTTGTCTTTGTGTTTCAGTGCGTCCTCAGTTCCTGGGCACCCGTGTGTTTGAGTCCTACGACCTGAACAGTCTGCTGGACTTCATCGACTGGAAGCCCTTTTTTGATGTGTGGCAGCTGAGAGGAAAATACCCCAACAGAGGGTACCCCAAGATCTTCAACGACAAGACCGTTGGTACGAGCTGGCCGTCTGTCAGGGTTCTGCACAAACCACACCCTTTTGTTTCTGTTAAATCTGAATCAAGTTATTAACAGTGATAAAGTAATCCTATTTTTTTTTTATTAAATCGACTTTCTCTGTACTGCTTCAGCGGCGGTTTTTGACAGCAGTGAAAATGTTGTTTTTGAAAGGCTAAATATTTAATTCGATTAAAAACAAAATTATTTCATCTATCTTTTTTTTCAATAAATGTTGACTTCACAAAATAAAAAAAAGAGTTTTTGGGCATGTTGGGATCACAGGAGTCTGAAACAAGCCTACGCAGATCCCACGTGCACAACCCCCAGATGCATTCTGGGTCTGGCTTGCTTGGCCGTGGTTTCGAACTCACGGTGTGAGTGGCACCAAAGCAAAACTGGAGCGGCAGATAAGGCTCCAGCGTTTTACACAGCCGGTTCTGATCATCCATATTGTGAATGCACGTGCTTGTGGAAGGCACAGCTTCTGGTGGTTAGTGCAGTGAAACCAGTGACATAATCCTGAAAGCTAAAATAATTGTCTCCAAGAACACATGCACGTTGTCGGGGGAACTCCCCGCCTCGTCGTCACAGAGTGAAACCGCCTGTGACCCTGTGAGCGATATTGACTTCCTGCAGGTGCGGAGGCTCGCCGAGTCTTTGATGAAGCCCAGCAGCAGCTCAACCAGATGATTGACAGCGGCAGTCTGAAGGGGCAGGGCCTGGTGGGGTTCTGGCGTGCCCAGAGTGATGGCGATGACATCCACGTGTACGAAGGTGATGTCACGGTACGCCAAGACACCGAGCCTATCGGCACATTCCACGGCTTACGGCAACAGGTGAGGTTCATAGACGGCTGCAGTACATTTCATTGCATTGAGTCCAGTGTCTGTCTTGCAGAGGTACACCGATCCACCTTTCTTTTTATTATGGCTGTGGCAACTGTCAAAATGGAAAAAAGGAAAGGATAATAAACAGACACGGTCTTATGTTACATTTTCTGTGTAATTCTACACTCTCCATACTGAGAACCCCATTTGTTGTTTAGCTGTCTGAGAAGATCGAGGAGTGGACACATGTAGCGGCCAGATGTGTACTTTGGATATGATTATATCATTTTTTTATTCAGATTCTGACCTCCATGACGGAGGCAGAAATGCGTGGCAATATATTTGCAAAGTAACTGGTGTGTGTGTGTGTGTGTGTGTGTGTGTGTGTGTGTGTGTGTGTGTGTGTGTGTGTGTGTGTGTGTGTGTGTGTGTGTGTGTGTGTGTGTGTGTGTGTGTGTGTGTGTGTGTGTGTGTGTGTGTGTGTGTGTGTGTGTGTGTGTGTGTGTGTGTGTGTGTGTGTGTGTGTTGCAGCTGGAGAAGGACAGCTCCAGTTCAGAGCCCTACCTGTGTGTGTCTGACTTCGTCGCCCCTGTAGACAGCGGCGTGGCAGACTACATCGGCGTGTTCGCTGTGGGTGTGTTTGGAGCCGAGGAGCTGAGTCAGCAGTTCCAGGCCCAGGGAGACGACTACAGCAGCATCATGGTCAAAGCCCTGGCTGACCGACTGGCCGAGGTACAGTAGGCACAGCTCCTGAACGCGCCACTGCTCTGTAACTGTGTTTGGTCTCTGCTCCAACCTGCCGTCCGTCCTCCAGGCCTTTGCCGAGGAGCTCCACGCTCGCGTGCGTAAGGATCTGTGGGGCTACAGCACCGACGAGGCTCTGCAGGCCTCGGACCTCCACAGAATTCGATACCGGGGCATCAGACCTGCGGCCGGCTACCCCAGTCAGCCTGACCACACGGAGAAGACCGTCATGTGGAGCCTGGCCGGGATCCAGGAGAAGACCGGTGAGAGCATCAGGCATTTTACCATTACAACCACAGCTAAAAGGCTCCCAGTAATATATATATATTATTGTTGTTCATATGAGGTACGGATCAAACGTTCTTTAAGTAGCTTTTAAACAGCAAAACCCAAATTACATTTCTGCACGCTAAATGTGCTAAATTCCAAATTCTGAGATTTCTGATTGACAACCTTCACTAATACAACAAGGCCGCCTGCACACAGTTTGAGATGCAAAACCCAGGCTAAAAAAAAGTCAATAAAAATAAACCAAGAAATCCCACACACACACACACACACACAACAGGAGATTCTGCTGCTGCTCGGTGGGCTGAACTGTATTTTTAGGTGGAACCACGCTGTCACATGTCTTCATGGAGCCCTGAAATGTAAATGGACGGAGTCACCTGTTTCATCTTGAGATGAAAATTGAGGCTGACACATTAATGTTGGTGAATATAATAACTAAACCCATCAAGTCATAATTTAAAGACCGAATAAGCAAATAGAATCCTTCGTCTTTTTATAGTTTGTAATTACTTTGATGTGATTATTTAAAGTAAACTAATATACAAGTAATCAATTTCTAATACTTTTTAGAGAATTCATATTTTTATTGACTGTTATTTGAGAACGATAAGTCTATAATGTTTCTGCTGACACTCTCAGACTTAATGTTCACATTAATGCATTATAGCATTGGCACACAGTTGATACGATGTTCATCATGCAGCGGCTTGGATTTATTTATTTATAGAGGGATAATTTCTGAGTCAGTCTCCACATAGTTTTTATGGAAACTGCAGCATATCGTCCCTTATAATAGACTAAAGGGTGCACCAAAAGTGTACGTTTTCACACTCGCCACATTGATATGCATATGACGGGCATGCAGCTCATATCTGCCGGTACAAACTGTAACTCTGCGGAGTTTCAGATGTAAAAATGTGTCCGCTTCGCTGAGCCAGCATTGGCGAGGTGTTTTATGGCAGCGTGTACAGTACACTGTATATCAGCTTGTCATTGCATCTCCCTAACTATCAGTCAAGCTGCCGGATCATTGCGTCCTGTCGGTAGACTGCTGGCTCAGCCGAGCCGCTGCCACACTCGTCAAACCGTCTCAAGTGATCATCCCAACATTGGCAAATTAAACATTTGAACAGTTGCACATGGGGGGCGGGGTTTACGTCGCCATGCAGGTTTCTGCTGCACAGACTGATGGCAAAACGTCAGATATGTCTTTATATGAGGTAGAACGCTAATGTTAAGGCCACATTATACATAATCATTATTTATTTTACATTAGCGATGGATCAAATGACTAATGTGAAAAGGGTGTCTCTAGCAGACGACCCCACTTGGTCTGGACGTATATATTCAATCTTTCAGATTCCATTTTTTATTTTGGGATTCGGGTATCATTTTTCATTCACAGACAGGTCTGCCAATTGGGTTACGTGAAATCAAGTGTGCCATGAAAATCAACCAAGTTTGGCTACTTTTGGCTCTACTTTTTAACTTAAAAAAAAAAAGATGTGTTATGCCGCCCATCTCATTCTGGGAATGACACGGGTTTGGTTTTAGAGTGTAAACCTGGCTTCCAGCTGCAGCAGGCAGCTGTTTTTCCGTGGACAACGGAGCTAAAATAAGTTTTGGACTTAGATTTATCAGGTGGACACAAACCCGACTCCAATCGAATGCTTGTGTTGCTGCTGAATATGTAAATCTGTAACTGTTTGCTAACATATTCAACCCAACAAGTGGAGGAGGTGATGGTACACTCATGCGTTGAGAGCTTGTTCTGCACCAACGACCGGCAAAACAATTTGCAAAAAGAAGGAATGCCGCTTTAAAATGTGTATTTTTTGTCTGCTTCAGCATACGCTCTGCTCTGTGACTCAGCATCATCTCTGAGGACAGTTCAGTCCCCAAAAGGGAAAATAAGTACTGTATGGTGTCTTAACCAGCTGGAATACCTTGCTCTCTACATACATGGAAACCCTTTTTTACTTATGTACCTCAACCTAAATCATTTAATTGCAGGGTGACTGTGGGTCAGTGGTTAGCAGGATTAGAGGGTCGGTGGTTCAAACCCCGGCTCAGCCAGTTGTTGTGTCCTTGAGCAAGACACTTAACCCTAATTGCTCACCGTTGCTGTGTCTATGGTCTACTGTATATCATGTAAGTCGCTTTGGATAAAAGCATCAACTAAATGTAATGTAATGTATAAATCTGTAACATCACCACTGCATCAACCGTCATTTTCAGTCCACTCCAACAATGACTGATGGATGACAACCGCAACCCACACTGGGATTCTAGCTAATGTCTACTTCTTATTTAACTTACAAACAAGGGCATTTCTTGTTGAACGAACTGCCAAACAAAGATCCTCCAGGGAAAAGTGCACTGCTAATGGCTAATTAGCTTACGGAATATTAAACGTTAACGATCCACCTCTAAAGGTCAACGTCGGTCAGTTTGGATGATAAACATTGAGGTCCTTATTCTTCAGCCCCACCACCATGACGCTGTCTGCCCTCAGCTTATAAGCCACAGCTACCAGCGAAGGTTTGTTTACTGTGTCGGCTCAGCTGTCAATCAAACCTGGACCGTGTGAATACCGGATTAGCTTCTAAAGGAGCATTTCTTTTTTACCCAAAGGCCTTTTTTTCACAGTAAATTTGAAAACCTCTTTGACATGATTCTTGAACAACACTGTGGGACAATTTTTTGCTTCATATCATTGAGCTACAGGCTTTTATTTTTAATAAATGTATCTGTTTTAATTACAGATACACTGCAGAAAATAACTTCTAGTGAAGAGATGAGAAAGAAACAAGGGAGAGCAAGATCTAACAATGGTCCTGAGACAGATTTCAACCACATTGTGGTTCATGGTTGGCATCTTGACCCCTATGCAGGGGGAATCAGGACCCTGATGTTATTCATATATCATGGAAATAAAGTTAGTTAGTTACATTAGTTCATGTGTGGGCTGAGTCGTATGGACAAAATAAAAAATCCCAATGTTTACCTCGATTTATCTCGAATGTTGGTGCTTTTACAAATATTTACAAAATGACATATGAAACACACCAACCTTCCGCTTTTCTCATCTTGTTTTCTCGACTGTGTGCATTCAGTAACAACGTGTGTGTGTGTGCTCTCCGTGTGTGTGTAGGTATTTGCCTGACAGATTCTCTGGCCATGATGCCCGCCGCCTCGGTGTCCGGACTTTACTTCTCCAACCCCAAGGCCTCGTACTTCGCTGTGGGAAAGATCACCAAGGAGCAGGTTCGTCTAAACTTGTAACTGCTAAAGAAAGTAACTTGAGAAAAGGTTGCTATTGATGATGAGATAACCCGCTAGTGCCGTATACCATCACGTTGTGCGCTCTAGATGTTGGTGTTCTTTGAGTCCTCGGCTGACATTGAGCAAGTTGGAGCTGGATCACAAATCTCTTTGTCTTTATTTAGAGAACTCTGGACAGGACTCACACACAGATTTAAAATGAATTAAATGCATGCCTGGATGACAAGATTCTGATTTAAGTGTAACGTTAATATTGTACCAATGGAATTACTAAAATATTGTACATACAATGATTAGAATGTAATATGATAGGATTCAACCTCACCTTACAAATGATCTGAAAAGTGAAGCTGATGCGGTAGTGACTTTAAACTTGCATTCTCTCTCCTAACCAGCAGGGGGCGACTCTGGTCGTATAGAAGTCTATGCTTCATGTGTTAAAGCTGCATTCTCTCCCCTAACCAGCAGGGGGCGACTCCTCTGGTTGTATAGAAGTCTATGCTTCATGTGTTAAAGCTGCATTCTCTCTCCTAACCAGCAGGGGGCGACTCTGGTCGTATAGAAGTCTATGCTTCATGTGTTAAAGCTGCATTCTCTCTCCTAACCAGCAGGGGGCGACTCTGGTCGTATAGAAGTCTATGCTTCATGTGTTAAAGCTGCATTCTCTCCCCTAACCAGCAGGGGGCGACTCCTCTGGTTGTATAGAAGTCTATGCTTCATGTGTTAAAGCTGCATTCTCTCTCCTGACCATAAGGGGGCGACTCTGGTCGTATAGAAGTCTATGCTTCATGTGTTAAAGCTGCATTCTCTCCCCTAACCAGCAGGGGGCGACTCCTCTGGTTGTATAGAAGTCTATGCTTTATGTGTTAAAGCTGCATTCTCTCTCCTGACCACCAGGGGGCGACTCTGGTCGTATAGAAGTCTATGCTTCATGTGTTAAAGCTGCATTCTCTCTCCTGACCATCAGGGGGCGACTCCTCTGGTTGTATAGAAGTCTATATAAATGACTCTACTTCTCTCTTGATGTATTCCCTCAGTAAACATTGTAAAGATGAGTTTGTCTCAATAGTTTCAAGTCTTCTTCAATACAGCATGATGTTCATTTAGTAAATTATAGTAATTCAGAGTCAAACAGACCATAAAGCAGGGGATGCTTTAGGGCGGGCGTACTGTGATTGACAGGTCGCTGCATAAGAAGAGGCACTAAATTGTTGACTCTCTTGATGTATTCCCTCAGTAAACATGAGTTTATGTCTCAATCTCTAGTTTCAAGTCTTCTTCAATACTAATTTAGTAGTCAAACCATAAGCAGAGTATGCTTTAGGGCGGGGCTTTAGATGTGAAGGACAAAATGTCGAGACATCTGAAACGTAGTCCACAAACCAGTACAAACACTTCGAGGGGTCCTATCAACAGTTTCACAGGCGTCTGGGTAATAATAGTGATCTTTGGGGGGAAAATACATTTTGTGCCGCTTTAATACCAGGAGAGATCGCTGGAAGAGAGGTTGAGCGGCTCGCCATATCCAGTTGTTATACATCCGTGGCTGAAGAAAAAATAAATAACTGGGTGTAGAGTTAGAAAACGTTCGCTTCCAATCCCACTGCAGCTTGTGGTTGAGTTGCATAGTGGGTAATGTAGGCGCTAGGTTTTGACAAAGAAAAATAATGCCTATCTGTTATGATGAATCGATTTCGGTCCTATTTTTAACACTGACCACGATAGAGTCCGACAATGTTGTAGCAGTGCAATGCTAAATCAGCAGACTGCTCTTAAGTCACTATTGAGACTAATCTCACAAATAACAGAGGAAGGGTTCAAACTAGGATTTCAATAGCAAATACTTAGGAGAATTTGTAACAGAGAGGACTTGGGACACAGAATCCGGCCCAACTTGTTTCATCTCTGCTCTTGTCTTCAGGTGGAGGACTACGCCGTGAGGAAAGGGATGTGTGTGGAGGAGGCGGAGCGGTGGCTGGCTCCCATCCTGGGCTACGACAGCGAGGCGTAGCATGTGACCCCTCCTGGAGTCAAGTGGACCGACCCAGAATCAGGTTTCAGTCCAACCAGTCCACTGTAACCCTCACAGGTTCTCACCGCGCTGCTTACAAGTGGCAGTGAAACTGTTTCATTTTCAGTCCTCTGTGCCAAAAAGTTATTACAAGCCAACTACTACTATGCACATGCTTACATTGTGTGCAATGATGAAAGGATCTCCTGAATGCATCCAGTGTTTATTAACGGAGGGATTCTTTTAGGTCTACAAATAGAGTGAAATGACCTGTTGGTGTTACATCACACTCGCGTGTGTCTTCTTTAGCGGTTCATCTTTTGTTATTATTTTTGCTCAATGTTAAGATCATTATTGTTGTAGCACTCTGCCCTGTGCTGGGCCGGGCATCCGACTAAGTTAACGTGGTCACTGATGCTCCGATATGCCTACTATATAACATTTTAAAAGGGACAATCTGTCAGTGTTTCCGGGTTAGGTGATCTTTAATAAACGGTTCAACATTTGAGAAAATGTGCTGATTTGCTTTTTCTGAGTAAAATGAAAAGACATGTCTTTGGAGCTTCAGTCAGGACATTGTTAGCTTAGCATAAAGATTGGAGATAGAGGGAAACAGCTAGCCTAGCTCAGTCAAAGTGGGAAAAGAACCTACCGATGAACACCTCAAGCTAACAGTCCATCCATCTGCCTGGAGCCCAATCAGTGTGCACCTGTTCTGGTTCAGCCGTCTGGACGGTTGTATATTTGGTGGTACCGACTAGTTCTTTTGCACTCAACCAAATCCACTATGTATGAAAGCCCATTAATAACACTACAACCATACAGTCAACACATTTCTTCATTATTTTATTGTTCTTGTGTAAAGGTTTGAACAATTGTCTACTGTACTACTACTACAATAGGTAACACATGTTCAGTGGTTTATTAATGTTGATTACCTAAAACACACTTTTAAAAAATTACTTTTAAAGTATTTTTTAATGGTGCAATTTCAAATATGCTAATAACTTGATGAAGTTAAATATACCATTGATGATGATAATAATAATAAGACGAAGAATGATTTGATTAGCAAAATGATTTCCTCCTTTCGATGCTGCTATTTCACGGACAATTGTCTTTCTACAGTATTATGTTCCATTTTCTTTTCTGTCAATCAAATGACCAAGACCATTTTCTTCAACTTCAGTCTGGTCTATTTCAATGGTAAAGGTATTAGAAATGAATTAATTAATTTGTCAAAGGTTCAATCATTAATCAATAAGATTTTAGACCTATGTGTATTACTTCATTCTGTGGGTAGTTGTATCAATACTCTCACCATCTTGTTTCACCCTGATACAGTAGGGCGTCTCATTTCAACAACAGATTAGTTCAGTGTTTGAATCCGAGGTTCTACAGTTTTATTGTCTGGTAAATGAATGTCCATTCATTTTGTCATTTCTGGGAGGGATTGTAGAAGCGATGCAGCGATTTGTAAAGAATGCCAAATTTATTGATAAAAATATAATATATTATTTTTTTATGTTTAATCAAGCAGAATCCAAAGTTCTTTATCAACATCCGCACATTGTTTACATTAGACCAGGTATTGTAATTGTTGCATTGTGTGTGTGTCAAACGACCCATCTACTCAATTCAAATCGGGGTTCTGTAAGATGGCCACGTTCATTTCACATGTCTTAAAAGCCCTGATGTGCTGCAGTGGTTGATGATCTCAGTCTGTATGAAACTTTGTTTCTTATATGGGAAAAAGAGGTTGTGGATAAATAATGGCGGCACTGCAACCCCTGTAAAACATGAGCAATATAATAATGTCTTTCTCTTTCAATAAATCATTTCAACACAGTTTCTGTTTGTCTCTCTCTGGGTTTATATCTCCAGTCCACCTTAAAGAAAAACGATGTTGTAATGTGGGCCATCAAACCGTTGTGATGTCTTCTGTGACTCTGGAGGAGCTCTGTCAAGTCTGACACATTCTAAATCGGGTGCATTGAGTTTGAAAGATGTGGTCATACAAACAGCTGTTGGTTGCATCATGGGAAGTGACAATGCATGTTTTTGACCCATAACAACTAAAGCATATTTACCTTGTACCCTTTTATGGAAATGAAAACTGAATTGTTAGCAAATGTTTTTTATAGTAAAACAGTATAAAGTATTTCTTGTATAGAAGTTATGAGATGCTATTTATTTTTTCTATGAAGGTGCTCTGCCTGAAACCGGTGGATTGCTCCCTCCGGGTGGGGATGGAGTGCCTACCACAAACGAAGGAGTTCAAGTATCTCGGGGTCTTGTTCACGAGTGAGGAGTTGAGCCGCTACTCCTTCGTGTCGAAAGGAGTCAGCTGAGGTGGTTCAGCATCTAATTAGGACGCCTCCCTTTAGAGGTTTTCCAGGTACGTCCATCTGGTAGGAGGCCCCGGGGAAGACCCAGGACACGCTGGAGGGATTATATCTCCCAGCTGGCCTGGGAACGCCTCGGGATCCCCCAGAATGAGCTGGTAGATAGGGGACAGACTCTGTACTCCAGGATAAGTTTCAACACACGGACTGGAGTATGTTTGCTTCTCGGGCCACCTGTGGCTCACACACTGACATTAACATCTATGCTTCCTCTGTCATGGATTACATCACCACCATCATTGATGGCGTCACCACAGAGAAGCAGATCACCACATACCCCAACCAGAAGCCATGGATGAGCAAGGAGGTGCGACTCCTGCTAAAGGCCCGCAACACGGCCTTCAGATCGGGGGATGCACAGGCCTACAGCACATCCAGGACTAACCTGAGGAGGGGCATCAAGAAGGCCAAGAACTGCTACAAGCAAAAAATAGAGGATCACTTCTCCAACTCCGACCCCAGACGCATGTGGCAGGGCATCCAGGCCATCACTGACTACAGACCCAGCAACCTCACCCCCACAGCCACAGACATCTCCTTCCTGAACGAGCTTAACCACTTCTATGCTCGCTTCGAGAGGGAAAACAGAGACAGAGCCACCAAGACAACTCTCCCAGCAGATCACCAGCCCACCACACTCTCCTCCACTGCTGTCCACACAGCACTGAGCCGGATCAACGCACGCAAGGCTGCTGGACCTGACGGCATTCCTGGTCGTGTGCTCAGGGCTCATGTGCGGAACAGCTCACTGGGGTTTTCACGGACATCTTCAACCTGTCCCTTGCCCAAGCAGCTGTACCAACATGCTTTAAAACCACATCCATCGTGCCAGTGCCGAAACACTCCAAGCCGACGTGCCTCAACGACTACCGCCCTGTAGCGCTCACACCCATCATCATGAAGTGCTTTGAGCGGCTGGTCCTGGCACACCTGAAGGACTCCCTCCCACCCACACTGGACCCACTCCAGTTTGCCTACCGCAGCAATAGGAGCATAGACGATGCAGTCTCCTCAGCACTGCACTCTGTGCTCACACACCTGGACAACACCGACACCTACGCGCGATTGCTGTTTGCTGACTTCAGCTCGGCTTTCAACACTGTCATCCCCTCCAAGTTAATCACTAAACTTGGAGACCTGGGCACCAACACCTCCCTCTGCAACTGGATTTTGGACTTTCTGACTAACAGACCTCAACATGTTAGGTCAGGCCATACCTGCTCCACCACCATCTCACTCAGCACCGGTGTGCCACAGGGCTGTGTACTCAGCCCATTCCTCTACTCCATCTTCACCTACGACTGCAGACCTATGCATGGATCCAACTCCATCATCAAGTTCGCAGACGACACCACGGTGATTGGTCTCATCAGCAACAACGATGAGACAGCCTACAGGGAAGAGGTACAGCACCTGACCACATGGTGCGCCGAAAATAACCTGCTCCTGAACACCAGCAAAACCAAGGAGCTCATCGTGGACTTCAGGAAGGAGAAAAGAAGCAAGCATGCGCCCATCCACATCAATGGGATGGATGTTGAGCGTGTCTCCAGCTTCAAGTTCCTGGGGACCCACATCTCGGAAGACCTGTCTTGGACCACCAACACCTCCAGCCTTGTCAAGAAAGCTCACCAGCGCCTCTTCTTCTTGAGGACACTGAAGAAAAACCATCTGTCTTCAGCCATCCTGGTGAACTTTTACCGCTGTGTGATCGAGAGCATCCTAACCAACTGTGTCACAGTCTGGTATGGGAGCTGCTCTGTTGCGGAGCGCAAGGGACTGCAGCGGGTGGTGAAAACTGCCCAACGCATCGCAGGAACTCCACTTCCGGCCATTGAGGAAATCCAGAGGAAACGCTGTCTGCGTCGAGCTCGCAGCATTCTCAAGGACGCCTCCCACCCTGCACACAGACTGTTTTCCCTCCTGCCCTCAGGCAGACGGTTCAGATGCTTCCGGACAAGGACCAGCAGACTGAGGAACAGTTTCTTCCCCAGAGCTGTTTCCTTATTGAACTCTGCCCCATGCTGACACCCCCCCTACTCCCCAACCACCTCCACCCACAAACCCCTCTCCTCGTCATCTCCCCCCACTGACCAAAGACTCTACACCTGCACTCAAACACTTTTGAACTGTCTGCACTAAAAACTGAGCATTGCACTAGTCTAGTAACGTTAGGCAGCTACTGTTTATTATTATTATGCACTATTTAACGTTCACTCAATCTGTATTACTTAACTTATCATATGCCCATTTGCCTTTTGTAAATTATGTTTATAGTTCCTGCTTATAGTCTACCTACATTTAATGCACAAATCAACCTGTATAACATGTACATATTACCGCAATCAATCTGTATATCCCGTACCTATATCACTAACTTATTATCTGTAAAATACTTATTATTATCTGTATATTGGTATTTACTGCTATTGCACTTCTGGTTGGATGCTAAACTGCATTTCGTTGCTCTGTACTTGTACATGTGTAATGACAATAAAGTTGAATCTAATCTAATCTAATCTAGATGTTGCAGGTGAGAGAGAAGGTCAGCCTGCTGGACCTGCTGCCTCCGAGACCTGACCCCGGATAAGTGGATGAAAATGGATGGATGGATAATTATTATACTTAATAATATAAATAATAAGAAAATACTACACTTTGGCTGCTATTTATTTCACATGTTGAGTACCACTTTACTGATAGAAATGCTTTAATTGTTGACGCCCACTTTTAAACTCAATCAAACTCAGAGTTCATGTCGTAGTATTTGACCTGTATAATAAAAAAATAAAAACTGCCCACTAAATATTGTATGTGCACGGTGGTGTAGTGGCTAGCACTGTTGCCTCACAGCAAGAGGGGCAGGGGGTTCAGATCCCGGTCTGGGCGGGCCTTCTGTGTGGAGTTTGCATGTTCTCCCCGTGTGAGTGTGAATGGTTGTCTGTCTATATGTGAGCCTTGCGATAGACTGGCGACTTGTCCAGTGTGTACCCTGCCTTTGCCCAATGACAGCTGGGACCCTAAACAGGATAAATGGTTTAATGGATGGATGGTGATCTTTGGTGGTTCATGTCTTTCAGAGAGTAACGAGCTTTTGCACACTGACGTACTTCCGTAGCCACATTTACGTACTTCGTCCCTTGTCTCTAACCTGTAAAAGGGTCTTTTTTTGCAATGTTAGTGCAAGCTCCCAGCTCAGCAGACATGTTGAGAGCCACGTAGAGACAATTCTCTGAATTTCGTATTGGGTACCTTTAGATCTTTGTGTTGGGAAATAAATGTTATGTAAAATATTCAGCTGTTTAATACATAACTATTCTATTGATCAAGCAGTGAGGTAGCATCCATTTAAGCTATACATCTCCAGGCATTTCTGAAGCTCAGGCGCAGTGGATTTGACACGTGTTGTCGTCAGAAGCCTTTCGGCATGACCCCGACTGATGACTGCTGCAGGGAAGACAGACATGCGACGCAACTTTCTGTTTACTTGATGAAAGGCCACGGACACAGACACAGTGTAGGACACTGGAGGTACCTTGGTGCAAGGCAGGTGGACAAAGTGCATGATTGTACCATATAAGTTGTAATTTATATTATTCATTATTATCATTTATATTTGGCCATAACATATTGATATAGAATGATATGTTTTCTTTATACATGTGTGTATATATATATATATATATATAAATATATATATATATATATATAATGTATATTATTTTGAAGAAAACGCTCACATGTATTGTAGAGAAACTGTAAGCTTAGCTTGAAAGTACTGAATATATTAAGGTGGCCGACTCATTACACTGCAAAAGGTTTAATTTACATGTAAACGTCCATGACAGAAATTAGCTTCCATACCTCACCGCCCAAAAGAGAGCAAATGAGAGAGCGAGAGAGATGGAGAAAGAGAGAGAGTGCGAGAGATGGAGAGAGAGAGAGCGAGAGATGAAGAGAGAGAGATTGAGAGAGAGAGACAGAGAGCGCTGGTGAGCTGCTCGCGCACACACTCACACGCGCTCACACCTGTGCGGCTCCTCCCTCGGTGTGCGCGTGCCAGCCAATGAGAGGCGGCTTCAACTGCGCGTTGGCTTTTGCCGTCTCAAAACACGCATACACCGCCACGCGCGCGCACACCCCAGCCAGCCCGTAGTCCACACGCAGATACAGCCACGAGCGTCTCCGTGTGAACAGCTAACCATGGCCGAGGGAGGAGAAGGCGAGGATGAAATCCAGTTCCTGCGAACTGTAAGTCGTTACAATGTTGCTCCGAGGGGCCGGCGCCGTGCTCGCTGTCACTGCGTCTTTCTGCTCGGCTGTGTGTGTGCGTGCGCGAGCGCATGTGTGTGCGTGTGTGTGTTTTGGGCAGGGAGTTTACCGCATTAAGGATGACAGCTCCTCGAGGTATAGTGATTGGTCAGTGGGTCCGCATCATGCTGACAGAGGACTTCAGGCGGTAGGAGTGCTGTGGAAACACTGACATGACTGACAGCGACATAGACACCGGAGGACCAGCGAGATGGAGGAGAAGGTGTCTTTCAGGTGTTGTTGTCGCGGTCCTTGGTGCCTCCGAGAGGACTTGAGCCGCACGCGGGCTGTGTGGCTCTGTGGTTGGGGGATGCGGGCGCAGTGCGGTGCGTGAAGTCTGCTGCTGCATCTGCTTCACTTCACTTCAATTAGCTTCTACGCGGAGGCAATGCCACAGCACCCTGCGTCTGTGCGTGCGTGCGTGCGCGCGCGCGCGCGTGTGCATATGTAATGTTTCTCTTATAATGAAGTAAAAGCTTGTATTGGACATGGGAGAAACAGGTATTCACTGCACCTGAGTATTTTGTTTTTTTCTTCTCTCTTTTTTTTTGCAAATTATAAAATAATACATCTTAATGTGTATGTGTAACCTATCATTTAGAAATGAAAGCCTAATCAGTAGCCTTTTTCTTCCTGGGCTGAGATGGTTCCATTGTTGCCAATGCAGTTTCCATCGTCAGTATCATGACAGATAAACGAAGGTTACTGCAATGCTTTTCAGATGCTTGATCCTTTAAAAACTAACTCCACTGGAAGGACATGTTGGAATGAGGGGTGCACCAAGGATGCTTTATACCTCCGGACCGCAAATTAAAGCTGCACCGTTATCTCTCACGTTCATATTGGGTCAAATGTGTGTAATGTGAGAGGAGTCACTCGGACTGACGAACCCACAGAGAATCATCAGCACTCTGCAGTGCCTCTCCGCTCCACAGAGCTTTTTCTAGCGTCTTTCAGGTCATTGTTTTGGTTCAGTCTCGCTGCTCTCATCAAACTGGTGTCTGGCAATGGCTGGCTGGTGATTTTAGTGAGAAGGCTCCAATGAACCCATTGTACCTGCCCAGTGGCAGCAGAGGTTAGACTTACTGGTGAACACCGTGGAGCATTTGGCAGCTGAAAATATTTTTCCCCACTTGTTGATACTGAGCTAACAGAGAGTGAACATTGTACTTGCATTCATGTTGCGATTGTTTTGCTAATACTCATGCGGAAATATGTCAAATGTGTGCCAGTTGTTCTCCTACCCCCCCCCCCCCCCCACAAAGATTAATGCCCCTTGATTAATGCAGCTATGTATTGGCAAGCAGTCCACAATACATTACATATCACAATACAATATAGGAACACAATTGCTATACTGAGAATGATAACTCAGTGGACACATTGCATCAAAACTACTTCAGAAGGTTTTTGTATTGCACATAGTCACTCAGCAGAGAACACACTGAACTGAAATGCATTTGCCATTAAAATGAAATGAAAATAAAGTGGATATTGTATTCTCAGTGTGTCACTGAACACTTCAATTGAAAATAAAATACTCACTGTATACTTTACTTATTGTGTCACTGACCACTCTTAACTTACATGTAGACGTCATAAACATCATATGAGATAAAGTGCATTACACTGCTACGTCCATCACGTGTCTGCAGGAATGAGTCGGGATCACATAGCGCCGCTCTACAGTCTACAGCCGCTTGCTTGTGAGTCGCCATGTTGTGATGTTGGCTGGATCATGTGACACTGTAACAACCTCCGGCGTTACAGGAGTGGAGAGGGAGGCAGATACGCGGGGGACCCACAGGGATTTATTTTCAATGTAATGATGGTAGTTGCCAACATATTGATCAACAATTGTTTATAAAAATGATCACGACAGTAAGCGATTGTAGCCCTACTATCCATCTGCCTCACACGGCTCTCAACATGGCGACGGCTTAGGTAGCCGCTAGCAGCTAACGGTACAAATGGGTGCCACAGTGCTGAGAGAGATAACAGTGTTTACCTAACCTGTATTTCCACAGTACAGAACAGAGGCCTTTTGTGGGCCAGTGGCTAGCTAACTATTTGCCCTCAGATATGACTTTACATCTCAAATAGTTGTTTGCTGCTATATTAATAAGGATGCACCAATCCACTTATTTCAGTTACCGATACTGATATGATACCGAGTGCCGATCTGAAGCCACTGCATTTGTAAGGCAACATCAGGCCTGACTAAAACACTGCTTTCTTAACTTTGTAAAACAAAATGTAACAAATAAAATACATAAATGTAATAGCATAGAATTGTTATTCAAGTCTGTATCAGATCGATATCCAAAATCGTTATTGGTGCATGTCTATGAATTAATGGTCTGAATTTAGCACATTTTAAAAAATTCAGCCTCTTAAATGTGTATATTTTCTGCTCTTCTAGGACAGTAAACTGAATATTGTTGAGGATATAAAGTTTGGTTCCATCAGAATTCCTCTCAGACGCCCTCTGGGCGTGTCTGACTCGGAGAGGAGTACCCAGAACAGACTGATGGTAAAATATCTGTCCCTGGAGCTTCTTGGCTTCCCCCCTAGTTAATGTGGCCTTGGAACAGGATGTTTGGTCGGCTGCCTTCAGGACCCAGACTCAGATGAACAGAAGAACATGGAGATATTTGGAGAAAGATATCCAGATTACTGTACATGACTTTGAGGTGAGGACAGAACTACTGCAGTAGTACTTTGTGGCTCAACAGGCCACCTGTCATCATTTCAGCATGTTGTACCTTCATGTTGTACACATAGAACTTTAATAACTAATGCATTAGATCTGTAGCGATGCAGTAATGACTGGTCGGCCAGCGGATCGAACGTAATGCTCGATGGTCTGGGCTCTAACAGACGGTTAACACCGATCACCCGCACTGACATTTTGGGGTCAAGTTAAGAAAGCAGTCATTAGACCCAGCAATGATTATGTGTTTCGGTCCCAGGCGGTACAAAAACATTCAATAGTGCATGAAATTGAGTTAAATAGATATGCCTTCACAATCAATAACTCCAAATTGGGTGATATTGATGTCCACCTGTGGTTGGTAACTATTAACTATTTACGGTGATCTAAATGTGCTATAACACACCAGATGGTTGTATATTTTTTTAGTAGCTGTAGAGAAATTAAAATGACAAATGAAGCAGTATATTCTAATATCAAGCCACCTCTTGAATAACTTTTCCAGTTGCATTTAATGATCGTATTATATTGTTGTTGACAGTATTTCTTATGTGTTAGTTTATCTTCATTTTGTGTTGTAAAATAGGAAAAGCTGGACATAGCCAAAAGTATGATAAGTTACGATTTCTTTATTTGTCGACGTTTTACAACGATTGTCTTTTCATATTAGTCAATATCAACATTTATCACAATCACAGATTGTATATAAGAAGTTCGCCTATTTGTTTGTCGATTTTGCCCTCAAACTGTCACGTTGGTTCTTTTGCAACCGATGAACAGAACTTACCATATTTGGAATGCAGGATACTAATTCCCTTTCTGTTGAGCTTTAAGTCTCCTGTAGCCTAAAGTCCCCCAGTAACAGATTCAGAACAAAGCAGATGTAGATGAGTAATGTTAACATTTGATGCAGTGGGGACGGAGCTACTGTATTTCAGTGCCAAATGCTCAGTCTGGGGTTCTTTGGTAGGAATGTCAGTGACGATCAGGTGTTGCTGTAGTGGAGGAGCAGCCGTCAGAGGACGGGACAGTGTGGAGGCCACTCCTCAGGCAGTGAAGCCAGGGAAGGCAGCGGAGCACTGCGCTTCATTTAATACTTCATTAGGCGCTAGTGACTAACGTTCAGACGTGCACTGCGTCTTCATCAGAGTCAAACGGTATTGGCAGAGACGTAGCAACTCTCATTCCACAAGGCGGCACAATGCAGCGCAGAGGGAAACTATTATTGAGATCGTCCTCATCCCTGAACCAGACGCAAAGCAAAGTCGTTCATCATTGTCACGTGGTCATGACGAGGAAGGCCAGGGGTACGGGCGTTACAGGACACACACTTCTAGAAGCTACCTGTTTCAGATGTTTCAGTCTGGCCCTGGCTATTGGGAGTTAGGGAGTTTGGAGTTGGAAAAAGTCCAGAGTCCGTTTGTGTTCCAGCGTTCACTGGTCGTGGGATTGAGTTGTTTTGATGCTGGCTCCATGTCACCGGCTCTGCCATTGATCTATATGCTGTGGCTGTGGAACTATAGCTTCAATGCTGTCCTCTCCGTCTGCCTCAAAATGCCTCATGATTGGTCTGTCAATATCAGTCTGACTGCACATTAACTCCTCTAAAGCCCCCACCTCTGCTGCTCTGGTTCATTGCTGCACTGGCTGTCGCTGTTGATCATATCATACATGTCTACTCAAATATTAATGCAGTGCAGGTATACTGCAACATTGTCTTAGTCTATTGTTATATAGCGTTGATATTTTTAGATTTGAATAAAGTACTGACTCTTTGGTGACTAGTGGGGCGACTGTAGCTCAGTGGTTAGCAAGTCTGTCTTTCGATCAGAGGGTCGGTGGTTCAAACCCCGGCTCAGCCAGTCCATGTCGATGTGTCCTTGAGCAAGACACTTAACCCTCATTGCTCACCGTTGCTGTGTCTACGGTCTACTGTATAGCATGTAAGTCGCTTTGGATATGAAAAATGTAATGTAGTAGTTTATGTGCTACGTGAGAAACCCAGTCTAGTATTTTAATTAGCCCAACCGTCTCTCTGCGTCCCCAGTGGCTTCACCAATAACTGTCAGTCTACTGCCGATAGCGTTGAACTCTGCTGCGTCCCTTCTTCAGAGACAAATATGTGTTTTTATATTCAAAATTGCTGTGTCTCTAAAAGCAGTTGTACGTTTGCGTCCAGACTTTTTGTTTCCCTCCTCTTCCTCCTCCTTCTCCTGCCTCCTCTCCTCTTCGCTCCTCCTGTTCCACCCCCCACCCCTCTCCTCTGATCCTTCAGCACTCCCTGCTAAGTGCACTTTGAATGCAGATCAATACCTGGTTACTGGTGCCTGCTGATGTCTCAGCACAAAGCAAACAGCATGGCCGCCGCCGTGTGTGTCTGTGTTCATTTAATCTGTGTGACAGAGAAATGTCTGTGTCTGCAGACTGTAGCGATGGACCGAGCAGAGCATTCCAACAGGAGAGCCGCTGCAGGGCCATTAACACATCAAATAACTTTGAATGATCAGGCGAAAGCCATCTAAACTAAAAGATCAAAGACGTTGTTTGTGATGGCCTGAAACCAACTATTCTGATCTGATGCTCCACTCAGCAGGAGGCCATCAGGGCTCAGTGGCCTGCAAAACAGTTAAAAACACCACGAGAAAAAATATTAGTTTGTGATCAATCACCACCACGGTTACGGTTTGGTTAGGTTTAGACACACACACTATATAGTTTGGGTAAGATGGTGGTGTGGTTTGAATACACACCGACTTCCTCATGGAACAGTTGTGGTTCAGACTAAAAGAAGAACTAGTAGTTGTGGTCGGGAACCAGGAAGCAAACTGTGGTCTCCCATGTTAAAGTCACATGCTTGGTCGACCCATCCGTCCACCCTGACCTCCTCTCTGCAAAGCTTTCAGCCGAGACACTGCCGGCAAAAACATCCCAAAACCTCCGTTTACTACTTTGTCTCTTTGCGCCAATAGATGTCTCCTAACTTCATCAATACATTAGCAAGTAACCATTACACAGTCCTTCATTTGCATATTTAAACATGACATTTCAGAAAACGTGTAATAACGAAAATGCTGTGGTCCTGCCAACACTGGATTGTTGATGCGTAATAATTGATATTTAGGAGTAAAAAAGAAGAAGATGGACCAGCCAATAGTCCTTTTTAACAAACGTATTCACATAGCCTTGATACAGGGAGTGTGGTATTTGCTGCCATCAGAGCAGCACATAGATGTGTGATGTGTGAGGTGAGGATCGGCTCAGAGAGTTCGCAGACACGCAGAGGTTGTTTGTGTTAGAAAGAGACTACTGTACCCATTCTGCCACTTCAGCACTGTCCTAAATTCATCAAGAGAGCTCGGTTCCCCATGTAAGGACATGCTGACCGGCCTGTGGAGCAAAAACAAGTTTTTATGAACGCTTCTGACCCAGTAAAGGAATAGTATGGAATCAGCTGTTGTTTGAAGAACTGAGGCGAGCGAGATAAAAGCAGTACATGATGAGGAAAGGAGAATGTGAAACATGGAAATAGAGCGGGTACTCCGGCTGAGTATCGATCCATTTAACTCTGCTCGTATTACCAGCTGTGTGTCGGGGGAGCATGGTATAAACCGTGGTTTGCCAATGAAACCCTCTACTGGGTTACTAAGAAAAGTTGGATTTGTCAGATATAAAACTCTCCAGGTTCACGTCTAAAACTCTGTTGGCTTTTATTCATTTGTGTAATCATTTGTAGGGAAAATATAAAAAATACTGTGGATATTTGATCAGTGGCGGACCGTGCGGCGCGCCGCGGAATGGCACGAGGCTACGGCGGCGCAGCTAGCTACGGCGGCGCAGCAGCAGCAGTAGTTTATAACCCGTGGTGGCTCGTTTATGATTAAATACACTGCAGATGTAAAAACACAAACAGCAGTTCACTCACCAGAAGCTGTTCACTTGATAAAGAAAAAGTCCATCTGCCTCTTTGTTAACAAACGCTCCAGTACCAGGTCCTTCTCTTGGCTTTGAACGCCAGTGACAGCCCAAGTTTCCATGAGTTTCAGGGGCTGAAAATATCCGTGTTGTCAGTAAATCCACCACCAAGTCCGTTTCTCCTCCTTCTGCCATCGAGAGTTAAAAAAACTACACCAAGGAAAACATTAAAAATGTCATAACTTCTCTTATGTTTCAGCCTGAACCGTTCTTACTCTAACTAGCTAGCAGCTACGTAAGTCCACTGACCAATCAGCGCATGTTCATGGTCACGCTGGCCCTGTGACCAATCACACGTCAAAGGCCACATCGAAGACGGCCCTGGACGTGAAAGAATACACCCAGCATGTCAAACTAAAGATCTGATTTGTTGAAGTCTATGACAATCAACGATACCGTCTTCTTCCATAGAGACATAGAGGTGAAATCTGATTGGATGAGAGCTCTCCTTAACAGAAACTGGAAGCAGCCCGACTGCAAGCAGAGCAACAGACAAAGACAGGAGCTGTGTAATGAGAAAATAAGCTAATAGGGAAAAACAATTATAATACATGTTGTGTATTTGTGAAAAACAATTAAATTATAAAATAGCTATAACTTTGTGATTCTTTTTAGGCCAGCAGAGAAGACGGCCCACCACTGTCTTTGGTATATATATATATATATATATATATATATATATATATATAGTAGAAAATAATCAGGGTTTTATTGTTCAAATTGGTGTTTTACTCAATTTATTTCACACTTTAATTTCCCCAGTTAGAAAAAGGACTGTGGTTATATTAGGCTTTTTGAACAAAGCAGCGGCATTTACTGAAACGTTCCTTTAAATGAAAACAGAACAATGCACAGAGACTCTGTGCAGAGGTGGTCCTGTGTGGAGCAGGGCTGGGTGATGGGGGTGGAAAAGCAATAGTCCTCCATCAGCTGTCCGTGCAGCTCATGCACACAAAGAAACTGATGAGCCCGTTTTCTCTCTATGAAAGTTTAATGACTTCCCTCCTAGTTTCATAAATGTTATGTCCGCTCTCCGAGCCACACAAGTCCCTTACCATCTATCAGCCGCAACACTCACCCACACAGTGTGTGATCAGGCCTGACAGGGCGCAGTGCACCAGCCTTTTGGCTTTAAGGTGGATCATACCATATGAGGAGACTCAAATCAATGTCCTCCAATTGACTTGAGTTTGGTGGCCGACAAGGACAAATACACTAAAACAGCCCAAAACGTCTCGATTAGAAGAAATGTGCTGCAGCTTCCGAAGCAATGGCAATTAAAAAAACACAAAGGAAAATCACCCAAAAGTAGAACCACAAAAATAAATGCATGAAGAGCAAATATGCTGTAAATACAGAAAGAGGCCAAGTCAAAAACACACAAACCCCAAAAAACGAGCACTGCATATCCGGTCCACATAACAGAAGGCCTGCAGGGGAAGCGCCGAGTGGAACAGCTTGAGCTGCAACCGCAGAGAGACTCAACGAGAGAGAGTGCTAGTTCTTGAAGCGAAGATAAGTGGAGTAAAGAGGCTGCAACCAGAGGTGGGTGAAACCAATGTGGAAGTGCATTATCTCTACTGACCAGCAGGGGGCGACTCCTCTGGTTGCAAAACAAAGTCCCATTGTATGGAAGTCTATTATTAAGTACAGTAAATTATGCTCCAGTTTAGTCGAATAGATCATAAAGTGAAGTATGCTTTAGGGCGGGTTTACTTACTCTGCATTACAAATACGGTAATCATTGGTTGCAAAAAACCAACATGGTGACGGCCGTAATCTAAGATGTCGACGTTGAAATCAGCGAACTCGAAGCTTCATAAGGACCGTCCACAAACCAACAGGTGACGTCACGATGACTACATCCACTTCTTATATACAGGCTATGGAGGCGACACAAAAAAGTCTTTTTTTTACATTTGGCCTTACAATGTTTTAAAAGAGCAACAGATTTACGTAGCTAACGTTAGCTCTTTTATAACAATTTAAAAGACTAAAGGTCAAACGTGAAAAAGAATATGTAACCTGGAGAACATGACTGGATCTGCAGCGCTTTTCTGCTGTCGTCGTATTCCTCGATAAATACTGTATTAATATTGTCTTCGTCTCCAGACGACATGAAACACGGCCAATACTAGCTGACAAGACATTCCCTTCAACCATTCAAACTTGACCAATTTAAACTTATTCCTGAACACCTCTCTATTGCACATAAGTTCGATGGCCAAGGTTGACCGGTTTACAAACTCTGCTTCTTCTTCTACCCTTATTACCGGTGGATTACAGCCATGTGTAGCCCAGAGCACCAACTCCTGATGCTGATGCTCTGATGCTTTGTGTAGCCGAAACCAAACCAGTTGGTGGAAACGTGCCTCATTGACTTTCATATTTTTTGCAACATTTGAAAAGCGAGCTTAACATTTACTTGACAATTCAGACGTTTGCCATTTTCTGGCTGCCTGACATTTAAATGATGTTTGTGCATTGTTTTTTGTGTGTGCGTGTGGTTTCAAAAAGAGACTTTCAACAAAAACTGTTTGATGTCAGCTGTCTGTTATGAAGGCTCTTCATAAAGGCAGCAAATAGACAAAGGCCCTGAAATAATTTTTGGAAAAGCATAAAATAACTACTTTGGTTATTTCTGGCCATGCACTCCTCTAGTGCACAGAAAGTATCATATTGTAGATGCCCGTCTTGAATGTATTTTATATCACAGAATCAGTGATGCAGCGAAAACACTGGTTATCTGCTGAAGGCTGAGGGGCCAACGTCTAGTTAACCAAGAGAGAGAGGGAGTATAAGAGATCAGCATATTGAAGATCAGCCTTTTATATTGCACAGTTAGTTATTAGCTGGTTGTTGCCATAGCCTCTCTAGAAGAAGTGGACGTAGTCATCGTGACGTCAGCCGTTGGTTTGTGGAGGGGAAGTTTGTCGATTTTGCCGTCGCCATCTTGGATTATGGCCGTCGCCATGTTGTTGTCTGGGATTGGCCTATAATAATGTATCTGGTTACTAGTAATTCATACTACTACTACTACTACTACTACTACTACTATTATTAATAATAATAATAATACTGTTACTAGCAACAATAATGTATATGTAGCTAATATATCCATGGGTTACATTTGCAACCAATGAACGGAAGCTACCATATTTGGAATATGGATGAGTGAAGAGACGCCGTTTACACCTCTGGTCCCTGTCAATCACAGTAAGCCCCTCCCTAAAGCATGACTGCTTTATGGTCTGTTTGACTCTAAATGAGCATCATTTACTAAATGAACATCATGCTGTATTGAAGAAGACTTGAAACTAGAGATTGAGACATAAACTCATGTTTACAATGTTTACTGAGGGAATACATCAAGAGAGAAGTCATTTATATAGACTTCTATACAACCAGACTTCTATACAACCAGAGGAGTCGCCCCCTGGAGGTCAGGAGAGAGAATGCAAGTTTAAGACACTTCCGCATCGGCTTCACTCAGCAGAACCGGAGGTTGCCGCCTGGTTGTTGCCCGCTAGGATGCTGTTAGCTGGTGTTATTGTGGACAAAAGTGAGTGTAACTGGTTTTGGAAGCGTGTGTTGAGTGTGGCCATGCAGGTAAGGCAGGGTTTGGGGATGCTGTGAATGAAAACTGTAGTTGTGTTTTGAAGCATGCAAGTCCACAATACTGGCTTTATCAAGACGACGGGTAACATGGAGGAAGTTTTGAGTTTACACCAACGGGAAATTAAAAGCAGATGAGGGAGGCTTCTTACTTGCAGTGTTGCTTTCTTCCATCCTCCTTCACTAAGCCCCTGCACACACACACACACACACACACACACACACACACACGCACACACGCACACACGCACACGCACATCACCAGAGTGGTTGATTGCTCTTTGTGGTCTGGTCCGGCTCAATTAAACAGTGTATGCCACTGCTGAATAACAGCCTTTTGTGTCGTACAGCAGGGCTCACACTGTGTATTAATTTGTTTAAATGTAGGCATAGTTTCATAGTTTCATAGTGGGATGTGGTTGTGACACCCTAGACACCATTCAGGTTTTTTTTTTTTTTTTGAAGTAGTTGATTTCAATTGTGCAAAACAGTTTTCACGCTTGCTTGAGCTTTTGACGCAAAAATATTTATGCGATAAATGTTTTATGGCAGTTGATGCTGTTGGCGGATGTATATTTATATTGTCTTGGTCTCTGGACAACATGAAACATGGACAATACATTCACACTAGTCCAATTGAAACGAAGACCTCTCTCCATTTTTCTACTGTCGACTAGATGACCAAGGCGACATGGTCTGCAACCTCTTCTTCTACTACTGTTCCCTGGTGGATTACAGCCATTTGTAGCCTTGAAATGTAGTTTTGAAATGGAAAACCGAAGAAGATATATATTCTTTTTTGGGTGGAATGGAATCGATTGATGTACCATGGCATTAACGGGTATATTCACCTTCATTCCTGATCAATTGCATCTTTTCCCCCAGTTTGATGTTTGGAATAGCACCAGATTCTTCAGTACCCATAATCCTCATCAGCTGTGTTGTACCGTCTTCAGAGAAGTATAATTGAACCTAAAGTGTGTTTCTAAATATTTGATCAGCACTGCCCAGGCTGTGACAGGTTCCTCACCACCAGTGATTGACAGAGTGAGTCGCCTCTGCTCTGACTGGTTGTTCTCTGGTGGAATCTTACAAATGCCATCAGGAGCACTAAAGGGAGCCGGAGGGTATCTGTCCGTCTAGTGCACCTCTATCGGGATGTAGTAACAGTTTGATTAAATATGACCTATGTCATTTTTAATATATACATCCAGCTTCCTTACTGCTGCCTTATTTTAATGCCTGCAAATAGGAACAAAAGAAATGTGTAAATTTTGAGCAATGTGACACTCAGTAAATAACCAGTATTCTGTATCTAAAATAACCAAAAACCCATTGGAAAACATTGGAAAACATTTTGTTTACTGATGCACAGACTGCAGCGTAGAATCAGAAAACAGGAGCTAAATACTTAACGGGTCCGGAGGGTGAGAGAGGACTGTGTATGTGCGCTTTAAAAGTGAAGCATGCTTTGAAGGTGACCTTTTAACAGGTTCAAAGGATGAACAGAGCAAAAGAGGGCGCGACACGAGGCAGACGTTCAGCATGGGATGAAGGTTTCCCCTTTTATTCAGCAGGGGCATGATGGGTAGAATGGGACACAATCCTCCCAATGATGGGCGACAGCCAAGACACAATTAAAGGAAACGCACACGAACAAAAGCTTGTGTCACAAAGCCAGGTCTTAAGTTAAGCCAGGCTTATTTCTTTGTAAACCAGGCTTACTCTTTCGTTACGTAGGTCTCACCTAAGTGTCCGTGGAATCTGGAACCTCCGGACGAGCCCGGTCCCAGTCAGGATTTACCTCCAGGCCAGCGTTCCATTCTGCCAGAGTTTCCTAAACCTTTCCTCCCCGCAGACCAAAGTCCGAACGCAGCTCATATCATCTCTTTGACTATTGCCGACGTGCAGCTCACACCTGCTGGTTCTCAATCTCTGGAAGCGAGCTTCCAACTGGACGGGAGTATATACGCTGGGACCAGTTTATTAGCTCCACCTCGCTAAACTAATCCAACAGTCTGTAATCATTCCTCCCTTCGTGAGGGTTCAGATGTTGTTTGAGAGAGGTGAACCTTTCATTGAGGATGTAGTTTGTGGTGCTGTTGAGTTGTATTGTTACACTGACAGGTACTTCCAGTGCTTTGTCCGTCCCTTTTTATTTCAATAGGCTAAATGCCAATCCTCTGGGGAAGGCTTTCCACAGGAAACTGTACGCGATAGACCGTCATGCACTTTAGTGACGTGTCGGTGTGAGCTGATATAAAGCTCAGCTCTGGCTTTGTGTTTTATCTTGCTTGTGCACTTCTGCTGCTGCTCCCACAGCCAAGTCATTCCACACCACACCTTCTCTTCAGAACTTGTCTCGTCAGTCATGTGTCAACACTGTCCTGATCACCTCTCTCTTTCCTCCGCCACGCTGACCCTGAGGACCTGCTGTGTAGCTGCTTTCAGGGCTGTGGGCTTTCATGTAGAGACTCTGCACGGCCATCTGTCCATCTGTCCGTCCTATCCTCGTGAATGAAATGTCTCAAACGCCAGAAGGGAATCTCTTCCAACGTCCACGTTATCTCACAAAACACGTTTTTTTTGGTTATAACTTAAGTTGATAATTATGACAATTTCACTCACATGTCCGATGGGTTAAAATGATAATGTTTTGGACAGACAGGGATGCAAACAACAATTTGATTGGTTGGCAGAAGCATATGAACGTGAGGTGGCATTTGAGTTTTAGCAAAGCTTTGAGTTGTAACACACTTTGGGCTAGCAGCCAGGCGTAGAAATGTCTTGTAACTGTTGAGTCATTGGTATTCAGCCACAGCTCCAGCAGCCCTCCAGATATTTGATGGCCTCTCCGTGCTCTGGAGGAAAATGGATCTTGCCTATCTCCTCCATCAAGCTGCCAAACCACCTTTGTGCCGACACTCGGAGAGAGGATCAGCTGTGTGTGTGTGTGTGTGTGTGTGTGTGTGTTAGAGGGAGAGAGAAAGGCATAGTAGTGTAAAAGAGGTAAAGTGAGATGGCAAGGCCCCCCCTCACTTCTCTGCCTCGCTCCTTCCTCGCTGCTTCTCACTGCAGTGCTCTTATGTAATCTGATTGATCGCGGCAGAATGTTCCAGTGCAGAGGAGACGGGAAGAGAGGAGAGGAGCGAGTCAGGGAAGAAGTGGGGAGAGGAGGGAGGGAGGAAGGATGAAATGAGATGAGAGCACGGGGCAGATGAGAGGCAGTCTCTTAAGTCTTTTACAATTATCATTATTTTTTTGCCATTTTGGAATTGTTCTTCCCTGCAGCACCACCCTCAGGTTAAAATATCCACTTCACAAAAATCCGCCCTGAGGACACGGAGTGAACGTCCGAGAGCAAAACATGGACCGCCCACGTTTTATTTGTCTGGGATTGTGTTTTAATTTCATGGCCATCCGATTCGTTTGAAAGACGTGACAACAAAATCCTTCACGCGCGTGCCGTAAAACGCACCTAATCATGACATCATAACGCCGAGCACATGGCCGATCCGAGAGAACCGTCGCACTAAGGGTTCTTCATCATTGAATGGCCCTTCGTATTCTGCCCTAACTGCCATGATTTGGTTCAGACGTTCATGAGACCCACAAGATGACTCACAATACATTCACCTCCATCACCATCATTCAGTCTAAATTGTAATTCGCTCAATACTTATGACCAAATACCTGCAAGACATTCCCATCAGCCTCAGCACACGTGAGCGTACTGAAGCCAGACCATCCCAGGTTGGCAGAACTAAACATCAGCACGTTAGCGTTGTTATTGTGGGCATGTTAGCATGCCAACGTTCGCGATAGTGAATAATTCACCGTGTGTGGTGCTTTAAATTCTTGGAGAAATCATTGTTTTCCTCTCATAATGGAATAAGATATGCAGTTGCAAAATATCTGGTGCTCCTTGTTGCGCTGCAGCTGCTGGAAACAGGGCACAGTAGGATGGGCTCTCTTCTTTCCGTGCTGAGACCCCGAGCAGCAACCTACATACCGGGCGCTGAGCAGGTGTGCATGTGGCCGTGTCGGCGACGGAGAGCGGTGCAGGCAACGGGTTTGAATAATGGGCCCGCGCGGCGCCTCATGCATCATGCGGCTGATGGACGAATAGCCGGCAGCCTATTTCCAGGAGACCTACCTATGGCACAGAAGCAGCACACACTGACGCTGCTGCAGCGCCGCTCCTCGCTCGGGTCCCAGAGGCCGGCTGCAGACTGTCAGAGACACCGAACTCTGCAAAGTCCTAACTTCACGTGAAGTGTCCCATATGAGAGAAGAACTAATACTAACTGCTTATGTTCAGCCGTTGGTTTTGTTTCAGGGGTGTGAACAGGATGTATTTGTGGTCGGGTAGGAAAGGAATATTGTTTCACAGGTTTAGGAAAATAAGTGTTTTAGGTTATAGCCATTAGCAATAGACACTCACATGGGGTTGAATTACAGTTTAACAAATGCAGTTGTGAATACGTCTCTGCAGCATCACTGTAATATAGTTTCATGTTGCTAATCTCAGACAAATGCCAACACTGAACGACACTTTTTCACTCCCAGAATGCATTGAGGGCAGCCCTGTCTGTGACTTAACTGCCTCCCTGGCAAACGAAAAGGTAATTACACTGAGATTAAGTGTACATTGAGTGATTCATTCGTAAAAAAAAAAAAGTGAATTAAGTGAGCTCGTTCACTAGCTAGTCTAAAAAGGTCACATGGAACTGCAGAAACAAATCTCTGCAGGACACACGCCTCAATAAAACATTTCAAACTAAGCTTTAATCGTTCCCAAGTCATGAGCTCCCATTTCCCCTCAGTGTGGTGACACGAGGACGAGGTACCTGGAGCCTGGTTCCATATCAGGCAGTCACATGACAATGATTCATGTGTTTATTGTTTCTGCTGTGGACAAGGACCATCGCGGTCTGGTCTGGTTTGGAAGTGCGACCATAACATTTCCACTAAAGGTGGTTAGCCTCTTCTGTATTCATCGGATCCTGTCTTTGTGACATATATTGATATTGATAATATGAACTATGTTGATACTTCTATGATCAGATGCTGTTTGATTAGACCGCATCATAGATCTCTCCTCTCGCTTATCAAATCATGATTAAGATTATTATTATTATTATTTTATGAATTTTAACTATCACATGATCGCTGAAACAACCAGACTCCTCACTACACACACACACACACACACACACACACACACACACACACACACACACACGCACACACAAGCACACACACACACACACGCAACTCTTGCTGTGGTCAGCTTATTTGCAAAGTCTACCCAGTTGGCCATGGAAATGTGATGATAATTGTGGCAGGTTGCCAACACACACACACACACACACACACACACACACACACACACACACACACACACACACACACACACACACACACACACACACATGTTCATTTCTTGGGTTCAAACTGTTGGACAGGCTAGTAGCTGTTGCTGCCAAAAGATATAGATCCACACACACACACACACACACACACACACACACACACACACACACACACACACACACACACACACACTGGTGTTAAAGCCTCTAACTGGCCCATGAGTGACCAGAAGGAGAACACCATGACATTTACACACTTGCTGTGGTCACTGTGCAGTATGTTAACGCTGTTCTCCTCTCACTGACAGCGGAACCAACACTTTGATGGATTTATTTGTCTCCACGGTTGTCACTATTTCAAACAAATAAGAAATAGGTAGAGCTTAACTATATAATATTCAATAATTGTTTTTTACATTTGAAGGTTCTATTGATGTTTTCAAATGAAGCCTCGGAAGTCTGTCTTCATCTTCATATTGTACATGACGTCATCACCCTCAACAAAATATTCTGTTGTTGTGTCATTATGGTGCTTAGATTGCTGCCAGTCTGAACCTTCGTGTGTAGCACTGTTATTGGACCGCTATGTTGTTTTTGACTCCAACAATTATGGATAGTGTGTCACTTCTTTTGTACTGTTTGGTAGTTGTTGATACCATTGTGAATCCGGAGTGGCATCTCCCTACTGTAGTGCCAGTGAGCAGCACAACAGCAGCACACTGTAAGTGGTTTTGTGTGTCCAGATTCAACACAGATTGCAGCCTGTGTGAGCCCCTCATGGTTATTAATGTTTTATTGCAAACACAAACAAAAGCTTAATTGGCCCTTTTTCTGCTGACACTGCACAAACAGAGCTGTGTGTGTGTGTGTGTGTGTGTGTGTGTGCATACACACCATACTTGTGCTTGGGATTGTGTTTTGAGTCTGTATCCTGCATGATGGAATGTACATTTACCGTTTGACTGTGTGCATCAATTTGCGGTTTAATCGTGTGTGTCTGTGTGTGTGTGTGTGTGTGTGTGTGTTTGTGAGATTTATGGCGTGGATGGATGGGACGGTGCGATGAATAGCGAGGTGCACAAGGAGAGTGATGGCTGATGACCTGAAGGCAGAGGGATGTGTTGTCCTTCTGGAGCAACACAACGAGATATACACAACACGGCCTCATGAAGCGTCCAAAACACTCATCAAGACAAATGGAGCCGCGGGTGGCGAAGTGGTTTACTGTGATGGGCCGTTTCCAGTTCCCTTGGCTGAGCATTTATATGACAGTACGTTATGCAGAACGACTTGACGAAGGGGGTTAGTTCAGAGGTATGCTAATGCATGTGTGTGCTGCTCCCCATACAGGGTTCACAGCTATGTGGGCTAAATATACAGTACAAGATGAGAGTTTTCCCTCAGCTATGCTTAAGCTCCACTAGGGGAACCTAGAAGAAAACAACGTGGATACCGTTCCTTGCACTGCAACATGGATAAATGGATAGTCTGGACTTTGTAGTTCACCAATGTTTGCTGCAATAGGCTCTCTACATTACATTTAGCTGACGCTTTTATCCAAAGCAACTTACATGCTGTCCAGTAGACACAGCAACAGTGAGCAATTAGGGTTAAGTGTCTTGCTCAAGGACACAACAACTGGCTGAGCTGGGGTTTGAACCACCGATCCTCTGATTGCAAGTCAGACCTGCTAACCGCTGACCCACCGTCTCTACCCAACTGCTGAAGCTGCGAGGGGTCACGGAGTCGACTCAGCGGGTCAAATGCACGATGCTGCCGCGGGCCTGCGTTCATACTGCAGGTCAGCAGCGCATGTGAGGCTGCATGGTGATGAAAGATGTTCACAAAGAAAAGGACACGAAACAACGCGACTGAAACGCGATCCCGCTCGTGGTGTTTTGTGGACGAGTGTGTGCAGAGTAGCTGACCACGCGGAGCGTAATTAACAGCTGCTGAAACATTTGGTGTCTTCATTGAATCTATTCTCCTCTCCTCCGGCTCCGGGGTTCAAGTTTCCAGCAGTGGGAGGAGTGTGATTGTGGTCTATTGCTACTGTATCTACTGTATCTACTGTATCTACTGTATCTACTGTATCTACTGTATCTGCATAATGCACAACGGACGGGTGAGAGGCAGATATTAATAAAAGAGAAATGATTTGACTCTGTTAGTAAGTTGAATGTTCGCTGACAGTGTGTGTGTGTGTGTGTGTGTGTGTGTGTGTGTGTGTGTGTGTAGGGGGGGAGCCTTACTCCCACTAGTCTTTGGCAGGATGATCAGTGAGTGCTGGGTTAGAGAGGCAGAAAATGAGAGCGTTACCAGTGTTCATCTTTTTTAAGCCGGTGCTCAGAAAAACAGATATGTAGCCTGACAGCTTTGATGATGACACACACACACACACACACACACACACACCCCCCCCTCTCAACACAAAGCAATACTTAGAGAGTAGATTGATTTGGTTTGGATGATGAAACAGGATTGAGTGGGAAATTACATAAAGCAATTCAACTTCATCTGAAACTATGGAACAATTGTTCTTGCAAGCTATTGCAAATAACTGATGAGTAGTTGAGAAAAATAGAGTTTTTGGATACATGTCTGAAGTATAAAGTAAAAGTTTATATTTTTCGTGTTAGTTTTGGAAAGTATTTAAAATGTAATAATTTTGTCTCAAGCAGGCAGTTCTGTCGAGGGAAGCCCACGTTGAAGTGTCTTAAAGCTGCATTCTCTCTCCTGACCACCAGGGGGCGACTTCCTGGTTGTATAGAAGTCTATATAAATTACTCTACTTCTCTCTTGATGTATTCCCTCAGTAAACATTGTAAACATGAGTTTATGTCTCAATCTCTAGTTTCAAGTCTTCTTCAGTACAGCATGATGCTCATTTAGGAAATGATGCTCCCAATTATGGCAGATTCTCACGGGTTGGCGTCCTGGGAGGAGCCACTGGCAGCTAGGGGCGTGGCTAGCGTGGTGTATGTGGTGCGACGCAGAGGGGTAACTGTTTGTTCCAAAGACAGAAGAGTTTTTATTCGATACTGCAGTTGGATCAGTGAGATATCAGAACTGAGAGTATTTCTTCATTGAAAGAAGAGCAAAGAACGCCACTGAAGGCTTCTCTCCACGGAAAAGATGTTTTCCCTCTTCTCCCGACTGGCTTCGGCAAGAGTTTGATTGGCGGATGGTTCATCCAATCCCCTGCCAAGTATTCTTTTTTTTTTTTTCAAAGTGCCCGCCCTTTTCCAAACTGTTTCCACTGACGGCTTCTCAGATGGTTCTGTGTCCCAACCGCCTGGCGGGTCAGGTTATGTAGTGGGACCTTTACAGTTGTATATTTCTTGTGTACCAGTTAATGGTTAATATGTCAAGGGGAAATGAGTTTGTTTTCCTTTTGAATCCTCTGGTGAGCATGAATGTCCACAGTGAAAGGAGACAGATGGACCAGCCTCTGTCTTCTTCAGGAGCTGAAGTAATGAGTAGTTTCTTCCAATACATCATTTTCACCAACATCCGTCAGCCAATTAGAAAGGTCTATGAAATACTACCCACTGTTCTAACCAAATAACCCTCATAGATGTCTTCTTGTTGGGAGTGGAGGATGTTTTCAGTGCGATGGTTTCCTCTGTCAGTGCTAAGCCATATGTCTTCACTCCCACATAGAGACATGGCTTGCATAACAGCTGGCCGCACCCCCCTGCTTTAACCCCTCCACTTCTTAATGTGCACCAGTTAATCTGTGTCTCTTACTTCATTTTGTTCTGCCAGCATCCCTCTCCTAATATCAATGTCCTTCTTGTAGTCCGGCTTAGTGTGAGAAAGCAGTGCTGCTCTGTTGTTGTAATTACAGAGACGTTTGGGATTATGCCAAGAATATCACTGACCAGTGTGTGTGTGTGTGTGTGTGTGTGTGTGTGTGTGTGTGTGTGTGTGTGTGTGTTATTGCTGTCAGAGAAATGTTGGCAGCAGTTGTATGGTTAAAGTCAAAGTCCTACAAATCCTGCTGGCAATTGTGAGTTAGCGTGGCGGTTCTGTGGCCAGCTGGATGGGATTGTGTCGGAACAT
This sequence comes from Cottus gobio, assembly GCA_023566465.1. Lineage (NCBI taxonomy): Eukaryota > Metazoa > Chordata > Actinopteri > Perciformes > Cottidae > Cottus > Cottus gobio. The sequence continues at coordinate 19,530,799 of CM042235.1, forward strand.
GCAGGAAAGTGTTGATTCAGGAAATCAAATAGAGTGGGATGAAACTTTTATCTCCAAATGTGTCCAAACCAAAGAAAAGTACCGTTACATCTTCCTGAAACTTTTTTTTTTTTTAAAGAGCTTCAACCCCAGTAACACACAGGGCCACCAGAGTAATGAAAGAGCAACTTTGTTTTGCCATTACATTTATATAGCTGATTATTTGATCCAAAGCGATGTTTTTGTGCATCCCTGTTATGTCATACACTGCGGCTCCACCAGAGAACGGAGCATGACATATCAACGCGCCACAACAAGAGATTACGGGTGCCCTACCAAATATGAACGTTATGAACCTCATCACCAGAGACCCTCCACCAAACTAATACATGAGAACAATAAGGATCATCCAAAGGAAAGCAAGCGCTCGGCCTCCTCACGCGCTTCCTTTTACTGCCACGAGCATGCAATGTGACAATGTGGTGATTAATGGGAACATAATGAAACTTTATTCACATAACTCTGAACACCGGCCCCGCATGTGCGTGACCCCGGGCTGAAACATCCAGCACACCAATCTTTGATATCAATTATATTTCAGCATTTAATGAGTATAAGGGCTGGCAGTCGGCGGGGATCCATTTCTTTGAGAATATGACCTGGCTGAAGGAGAAGGGAGCAGTCACATCAACAGAATGTGTAAACTTTCATATCATCTTTTTTCCTTCCTGATACAAAATATGACACATGAACTTACGTATTGGCCAAAAATGATACCGATCTGATTGTTAATAACTTTGACTATTTTGACAGCTGTGTTCTACTAACCTTGTATGGATGTGACATGCTTTCTGGCCTGGTTCAGGTTAAACCTTTAGCATTATCTACTTTGACGGATCTTCCATCGTGCTCCCTCCGGCTATCGCTACTCTGTCCGCTAGCAGCTGCCAGGTCGGCACTGAGCGCGTGCAACTCTCAACGGAGATGAGAACGAGCCGTTAGCCGCTTCCTTCACTGACTTCAGGCGATGATGGAAGTATCTAACGAGGGAGCCGCTTCTCTCTCTGCTCTGCTGAGAGTTGCACATGCTCAGTACGACTCAGGCAGGACCCCATCAAACCCAGGTGCTGCCAGTAGTCAGGAGCCGAGCAGGAGAGGAGGCTTTGTTTCAGACCGAGACCAGATGAACCTTTGGGCTGAGCAGTTCAGTGAAGCGAGCCGTAGCAGCAGATGTTCAGATCACATTCCCACCGCCACAGATCTGTGCTTCCACAGGTGGATCCAGGCACAGAGCATCGTGGGATCCTCTCAAGTTTAGGGAGACCAGGCAGAAGCTGCTTACCACCGACATCGTATTCCCAAAAATCTCTTCTTTTGGTGGATGCATAATGTTCATTCCTAGCCCCGTCCCTCACTCCGGCACGCTGTATGTTAAACTGCGATCCGGTCACATGGCGTCCTCTCCTCTACGCACCCCTCAGGGGAACAATCAAATTACTTTTTTTTTACCTGTCCGGCACCGGCTCGTATCTTCAGAGGTGTTTTTCATGAGCTCTAGAATGTGTACTGTTGTGATAGTTGCTCACATCCAATATTTCCACAAACGACTCGTTCCTCTGCCTCGTAGCACAGCAGAGAAGAGGAGCGGAACCGAGTTGGACTTTGAGGTTCATTTGGTCTGTCCCAAAAGAAAAAAACTGAAAAAAAAAGATCTGTTGTTGCCTTTTACTTCTGGCGCAGTTAACGTTCCCCTTGGCCTTTTTCCACAATCAAGAGGAGGAAACACGAGGTCACAGACTGAGGTGACTCATTTGATGGAAGGCTTTTGGCAACTATCAGCCTGCAGCACTTTAATGCCTCTAATGTGTATATTTATTTTATCTGATGTCAAGAAGTAACTGATTATAAGCATTGTTAGTCTAATTAGACGGTAAATAATGTTGAATAATGACGATCATGTGGAGACGGGACCAAACAGAGACGTGCTGCACAGCGGCATCATGGGGGATTGTCGAGCTGAACTTTATTCATGAGGTCTCGAGTCTCGAGGCTGGATGCTGTTTTTTTGGCCCTGGCCCGGTCTGATTAGTCATCACAGCGTTTGAAACAGTAAGAGAATCCAGATCTAGAGAAAGTGGATGACTGATCAGTACCAGCCGGGTCACCAACGCTGTTATTGTGTGTGTGTGTGTGTGTGTGTGTGGGGACTACCACAGAGGAGGGTTTACGGTTCTTTGGACATTTTGTAAATCCCTCCAGGAGGGCGGGTCGTCGCAGCTGTGTGAGAGATCCCGTCACAGGATGGTCTGAAGTCTGGTTCTGTGTTGATGCCCGGCACAAAGAGGAGAAGTAACTGTGAGGGCGGATAATCTTGTGCGAAGACGTATTTGAAGAGATTTCATCGTCACGGACGTAAACGTGTCAATTCGAACTTATATGGAAATTGGGTGATGTCACATCATCTTCAGCCCATCATCATCATCATCATCATCATCAGAGTCAATCCAAACAAGTGCATCAGTTTGTGATCAGAGTCAAGTGTCTCCCTCTGTGTTCCTCTTGCCTTCTGCTTTTCTCAGATTACATCATTGACGCGCTCCCCTCCTCCACACAATCTCTCTCTCTCTCTCTCTCTCTCTCTCTCTCTCTCTCTCTCTCTCTCTGTGTGCCAAGCTTTTAAACCCTCCTCCGCTGACCTGCCCACTGTCAGTGTGTGTGTGTGTGTTTGTGTGTCTTCCAAATCCCTGATGCTCTAACATTGTATACTTGGAATACAACTCACACACACACACACACACACACACACACACACACACAGCTCCTCAGTACATACTGACACACAGCAGGCTGAGCTGGCATTCAGTGCAGCAGCAAAATGTAACAGAAATCATCCCGTTGCATTTTGACAGTTTCAACAGATCATAACACATAAATATATGACTAAATATAGGAGCAACCAGATTATTATTAGACGTTATTATAGGTTCGATACAAGGCCAGAATTAGCATGCAGCATTAAACCTGCAGGTCTAGCATCCAGGAGAGGGAGACGTGGATTTACGTTCCCCCACAGGCACAAACACGTTTCCACCCGAATGCTCTAGTTCTGCTGGATTATGTAAAGAGGTCGCTTGCTAAAACCCTTAAAGAAGTGGTTTTGGGGACGCACTTTGCTTTTGGAGTGAGTCTCGTAGGCTGCTGCTCTGTACCAGACCTGCAGGAGTGTTCACCTCTTGTGTCTGTACTGGTTCAACGCACAAGAAACGGCATGTTAATTACAGAGCTTTGGAGGCAGGTGTGTTTTTCGCCACGTCAGACAGAGCCAGGCTGGTTGTTTCCTGTCTTTGAGCTAAGCTATATTCTGTATGATGTTCTACTTATTTTCTCCCTCTCAGCCCTCTCTACCTCTCTTTTTAGTCTGCTAAAGGGATTTGTTGACAGTAACGGACATCTAGAATAATACTGGCTTAGTCCTTTAAAGCAAGCTGAACTTAAATCTCAAGTTTTTAAAGAATTTTCTAGGCGGCAGCCTCTGGTTATGGGGGTGACTCCTCTCATTGTATAGAAGTCTATATAAATGACTCTACTTCTCTCTTGATGTATTCCCTCAGTAAACATTGTAAACATGAGTTTATGTCTCAATCTCTAGTTTCAAGTCTTCTTCAGTACAGCATGATGTTCATTTAGTAAATGATGCTCATTTAGAGTCAAACAGACCATAAAGAGTATACTTTAGGGCCGGGCTTACTGTGATTGACAGGTCTCTACGTGTACGGAGTCTCTACGTCACTCCAAATATGGTAACCTCTGTTTATTGGTACATGGTGACGGCAAATCCCCAAACTCAAGGTTTCAAAACGATAGACGTCACCACTACGTATATATACGTCCACTTCTTATATACAGTCTGTGGTGTTGTCGGCCATTGCACTGGTGGACTCAGTGGATGGGATTAAAGATGTTTTATACTTTACCAATATGTGTCTCTCTCACTCTTAATCTCTATCCCCCTCTCTTATGTCAGAGGAGGATTAACCATTGTTTTGGTGATCCAGTTTGTCCACCTTTGGACTACAAAAAGTCCTGTGTGGCAGTTCTCTCTCTCTCTCTCTCTCTCTCTCTCTCTCTCTCTCTCTCTCTCTCTCTCTCTTCTCTTCTCTTCTCTTCTCTCTTCTCTTCTCTTCTCTTCTCTCTCTCTCTCTCCCTCGCCTCCGTTTTTTTTTTAGGGAGGGGAAGGTTGCATTTAATGTTTCCCCTGACTGCTACAGATGAATAGGCTGTTGTGTAAGACTGTGTATTCAAGGGCTGCTTTATGATTGTCGCCCTGATGAGCACTGACCATGCACTCCAATGCGCTTTTGTTCGTGCACATTTTCTGATTCTGTTTTTTGCTTGTGCACACAGTCGTGTGTGAGTGAATGTGTGTGAGTTTATGAGTGTGTAGACTATAGAAGACATGCTAATTCATGTCAGTCTATTTCTGTGTGTGTGGGAGGAGGGCAGATGCAGCCGAAGAGAGTGTTTTTCTTGAGCAAGGGAAGCCATTTTGTCGCTACACACACACACACACACACACACACACACACACACACACACACACACACACACACACACACACACTACACCCTTATACATTTGATTAAAAACCCTTTCATAGTGTAACCCAAGATAGTCCATGCTTTGTGTTTTATACATGAACCCCACATGGTCTGACCTTTGTGGATGGTCAGACCATTCATCCACTTCCTGAATGTGTTTTGGGCCTTTTCCACCTGCTCACCTTTTCACACATAGCTGTGATTCCCCCTTTGCAATGTTTAAGAAAAAGACTGCAAATTGCGTAATATATTCCGTGATTTATCTGAATTATTTAGACCCCGCAGCATAAGTGTGGGAAGTGAGGATGCTGGAGCCCTGCAGCACCCTCTGTTGGTCGAGAGTGGAACACGGTGGTGTAGGTAAACACAACACGTAGGTAAAACCTGCTGTTGTGCATGCGCACGCACATACAGAAACTAATATAATCTCGTTATAATGATTAAATGAAGAAATTTGTTTTCAACTATTGCTATGAATAACTGGTGAGGATCAGGGAATATGAATAATAGATTTTTCTTAGTTATTTCTGGACCACTTTGGTTTATCTCAAGATTTGACATGTTAGACTGTTAGTTTCACCTTCTACCAATAGGCAACGTTGCGTTCTGTTAATGACCACAATCATTTCAAAGCCTATAGGAACTTTCCTTTTGTGTCGACTTTGGCGGTCCCTGTGGACAAAAGCGGTATTGTTTTCCAGCACCAGAGTCCCTTCAGAAAACCTCTCATTTTACTGCAGCGGGCTCTTTCAGTCTGCCCTGCGCAGTCTTGGTTCAACTGGGGAAGATAACGCTGCACCCGTAATTGCTGAGATGTCAGAACACTGTGACATCACTAAAAATAGGTCCAACAGGGACAACCAGCACAAACAGCCAGATGATTACACAAGCTGGGAAAAAACAACAGCTTAGTCAAATTTATTTGGAAGAGAAAACAAATTCGTACAGTAGAATTATCACCAATCTGTTGTAAACATCCATCACAGTAGAACATCACACATCCACCAGGAAGTAGAACTGTCCTGATTCAACTTTGATGTTCCTTCTCTACCGTCTCCACAAGTGACCCAAAAGGACAAATACTGACCGTTGGTGACAAATCCCGAGCTTTTCTTCTTTTCTTCTTCATGTTCACAATCACTGACGAGAAAGGTCTCTTAAACCTGACCAAGCCTCAAGCAAAGCGTAGTCACATCCTAAAACCAATCTAATTTTCAACAATGACTTGTGCAATGGTTTTGGAAGGCACGGACACAATGATGTCATCCTGCTTGTTTTCCCAACTCCCGGCTTTCCTGTACGATAATGTGTGTTCACTCGATTTTACCCTCCAAACTAAGTGCTTCTGTATCTAATGTGGCAAAACTGTAGTTAAAGTGATTGGACCACACACACACACACACACACACACACACACACACACACACACACACACACACACACACACACACACACACACACACTGCACTTTACACTCCCTGTGGAATTTTTCTTTGCGCTGGTACCCCTAACCAGCGCAAAGCATTTTTGGTTGAAAAAACAATGTAATACACAGTGCTGTGCCATCAGTGTCTTGATTTAATATAGAATATATACAATTCAGTTTAATAACTTACACTTATATTATTGATAATTTATTAAATAACTATTTTTAAAGGATTTTAGAATGTATGCTAATTTTACATATATATATTTTAAATCTTGGAGGTGCCTTCAAGTACCCCCAGGGGTCCTAGTACCCCCATTTGAGAACCATTGGCATAGGCCAGATCAGTGCACTGTTTGGATACAAAATTAGGATATGGTGACATTAATGGGGCAAATGCCTGATACCAATGACGTAATGTTATAATAGTGGCTTCGATGAGCCACTAATACCTTCCAAACTTAAATGATTATTATTGGTCAAAAATGGTTATGACTATGTTATGAAGGAGAATTCACCTTTATTCACGTTTCAAACATTCCCTTTCGTCCCATACCATTTCAATGTAATACTGCACATATCATATATTTTATTGATTACTAGCATTACTCAATTATTACCTCATTATTACCATGTTATTACCGTGCTGTAGTGTGCGAGCCAAATTTGCAAATTTGGCTCCACCGTTGATCTTTTATCAGTCCCTCTATCAGTCTCTTTCCCATTTTCTCTCTCACTCCATAGAAGGCTGGAATGCAAACTGCCACTGACACAGAGACATGAAGGGAATTGTGTGTGTGTGTGTGTGTGTGTGTGTGTGTGTGTGTGTGTGTGTGTGTGTGTGTGTGTGTGTGTGTGTGTGTGTGTGTGTGTGTGTGTGTGTGTGTGTGTGTGTGTGTGTGTGTGTGTGTGTGTGTGTGTGTGTGTGTGTGTGTGTGTGTGTGTGTGTGTGTGTGTGTGTGTGTGTGTGTGTGTGTGTGTGTGTGTGTGTGTGTGTGTGTGTGTGTGTACGGCATTATTCCAGTTAATGATAGCTATAGTAGCTATCACAGTGTGTGCACGTATGTGAGTGTGGGCAGGAGGGATTGTATGTGCCAGACACTGTGAGAGTCATTAAGACATTACGCCAGTTTCCAACCAACCTTACGTGTGTGTGTGTGTTCGTGTGTGTGTTGGTATTCCCTCAGCCCACACGTCTAGATAATTAAGCCGAACCACAGTGACTGATGAGTTCCACAGGCATCTTATGACAACTACAATATTCCCCAGTGGTACTCTCTGTATTTTTATAGATGCATTTCCAGCAGTATCTATAAAAATGTGCTCGGCTCGTATGGCGTCGTGGACAGAGGCCCGCCCATCCCTGCTTTTTACCACCGTCGTCTCTGGCTCAGATAAACACTGCAGCAGACAATTCACCAGGACCGTCCCCTTGTGACAGACCTGTACTCTGTGGCCTTTTTCCCTGTTTGCACTGCTATTGGTAGAGAGGCCTGATAAATGATCAAACAATAAAGGAAACCTGAATTCATCATATTGTACGTTGTGTCTGTCTGTCCAATCTCACATACAACTGGACGCATTACCAAATATATTTTGTGTTTTATTTTTGGAAAAACATATTTTATCGTTTTATATTGTCATTGACTGCTGACTCCTCACTACTCTCATCGTTGGTAGGTGATTCAATAAACTTATTCAGTTTGTACCCTAGTTTCCGCTACACATTGGGAATTGATTTGCACGCCTATGTAAGATGATTACGTGTATGTATATATAGATTTATACAGTTAGGAATTATTAAATGACTAATAGCTTAGCAAATGACAAACTCAACTGAGTGCTGACTGCAATTTAGTGCCTCTTCTTATGCAGCGACCTGTCAATCACAGTAAGCCTGCCCTAAAGCATCCCCTGCTTTATGGTCTGTTTGAATCTGAATTACCATAATTTACTAAATGAACATCATGCTGTATTGAAGAAGACTTGAAACTAGAGATTGAGACAAACTCATGTTTACAATGTTTACTGAGGGAATACATTAAGAGAGAAGTAGAGTAATTTTCTCACAGACTTCTATACAACCAGAGGAGTCGCCCCCTGGTGGTCAGGAGAGAGAATGCAGCTTTTCACATTGTCTTCACTCGGCAGAACCGCAGGTTGCCACCTGGTCTGGTTCTACACAAGATGTATTTAGAGGAGTTGACCTGCATTTTGGCAGCGATCACAGCCAAATGCACAATCACCTGAGTCATGTGGGTAAAGTCGAAGAAATGTTTTTGTCTGTGCAGACATCTGGACTGATTGAAATAGAAGTGCATCCTGTATACCAGACCATAAAGTGGCACAGTGAGATTCACGTGGGCCTCTGGAGTTACGTGGTGCTGTAAAAAAAAAAAAAACGAATGAATACAAAAAAAGCAAAGTTCATGGGAGCTGCTGTGCCTGCAGTTGCCATGGTGTTGCCGCAGAATACACCGCGGAAGACACACGGTTGCGACTATTAACTCCATTTGGACTCCAGCGGTGCTTATAGAAAGCAGGTTTGCTTGTCTTCCCGTGGCGTGAGTGTGTGGACTGGCTGTCCTAGCGTCTGCAGTACTCATACACAGTCCTTTGTTCCAGTAGGTCGTAGTGTGAGTGCAGCTTAGGCATCCAGACCGACTGCTAAGAGACAGTCCGCTGAAACGTTAGTGTGGGGTTTCTTTTAGAGGGAACGGGAGATGGCAACTCTCTGGTATGTCCTCCTATGTTCATGACCTTTGACCTCTTAACAGTGGATCAGTTTTTTTGTCTGGTGTTCATTCAGCTTGTCAAAGTTAATTTTGATTTTGTTAATTCACTTTTTCTACCTCGTGGTCCCGATGGTCCCCATACAGATGTTGTGCTGTGTAGAAGGGTCCTCACCACCGGCCTTTTCATGATGTAAGTTGAAGTGGGAGTACTCATTAAGATATGAGCCCCTACCTCACGGGTGTCCAGGAGCCTCTTACACAGAGCAGAGGTCTCAGCAGTGAAGAGAGGTGCAGCGGGTCTGATCTGGCCCTCATCCAAGACCAGGACAGGGACTGGAGGGAGGCTGGGGATGGATGGGGGGTACATATCAAGAGTGAGACCACTTACTTTGTCCTATTGTGATTGATGGCACACAGACAATTACTGTGAATGATGTTAACAGAAACTACCGGGAGGATTTAGTACACACAGCCATGTATGGCGGACAGACGAAACAGATCAGCTGCTGGATGTGTGAGCAGACAGATATTTAATTGATTGTCACAACCGGATGTAGGACATGTTGTAGTGCTGTTACTGTCTGATTCTCTGATAGGGAGCTTATCAGAGCCACGAGACGCACTGGGCCTCAGTTTCTTCCGATTAATATGCTGGAGTTGAAGGGAGCGGGTAATGATCTCCGCCTGATTGAGAACAACTGTTAATCCGACTATACTGTATCTGTTTTAGTCTGTTACCACAGAACGTGTTTATAGAAACACAAGTGCTGCAGAACAAGTAGCAGAACTCTGTCCAGAGCAACAAACGGGAGCATGACTCATGAGCTCAAAGGCTCAAATAAACAATATGTTTTATATGAGCGGGATACGACAAAACCTTTAATTTGGCAAAATACAACACCGAAACATTGCTTAAATAAACTCCAAGGAACTTTTAAATGGTTTTGTAACAATGATACGAGACCTTGATCAAGAATATTGTCTATTTCTGTATTTAGTTATTCTCATACGCTCGTATTGGACTAATCTGCACTTCACAATTCACCATTTACAACAATCAGTGCCACTGCAGCCGGTTGTGTGTCCTTTAGTGTACAGCATGTCGCAGATTCTAAGAGTGTGGTGGATGGGCAGCGTTTTAAATTTAAAAGAATTGTTTATATATATATATATATATACTGTATGTATGTATGTATGTATGTATGTGTATATATATATTAGTGTGTATATATATATTAGTCAGTCAATTGACTGCTCAAACAGTTACACGTATAGACACAGTTACACTGCGTACAGTAATGTTTTCAGTCTCTATTATTGACTTTAATAATAGGTATACATGTGTATAAGCGTTTTGATTCCTCCTCCCAGTGATGCTCGGCTTGGAAGTGTGTTTGTCACCAATGAGCAACAGAAATCTCTGTAACCGACTCTGGGTCCATAAATGTCTTAATTGGTAACGATACATTGTGTGTGTGTGTGTTTAGGACGACGAGGTGGTCCTCCAGTGCTCAGCCACAATCCACAAGGAACAACAGAAGCTCTGTCTGGCTGCTGAAGGCTTCGGAAACCGACTCTGCTTCCTTGAATCCATCTCCAACTCCAAGGTACAGATGCCAAAGTATTTCTACTTTATTGATCTCACACCACTGCGTAGGGTCAGAGCGTTGATACAAAATAATGACTCTTGTGCGTCAATAAATCCCCGGACGTTATCGTTCCAGAATGTGCCTCCAGATCTGTCCATCTGCACCTTTGTGTTGGAGCAGTCGCTGTCGGTACGAGCCCTGCAGGAGATGCTGGCCAACACCGAGGACAAGGCTGAGGGGGTGAGTGTGAAGCAACACACATACGATCACACACAGCAGGGAAGGGGAATGAATGAGTAGGTTGTTCTTCAGGTGAGACACACACACTGGAGGAGGTGGTGGACGCAGACACGGGGAGAGGGAGTCTACTCACTGATGTTCATTCGTGGCGAAAGTCATCCACACGCTTACGCTTCAGTCGGGTGGTTCCTTGCTCATCTTCAGTTCAAAGCAGAGAGAAAGGGGCTGCGGCTCAGTTTTACATCAAGCATTGATTTCATGACACAGTATCAACATTGTGGTTCCCAACACCGCTGCTCAGGTCGGCTTTGTTCGCTGCTGGTTAAATTGTGTTTCTGTTTGACTGTAACCTGTTATCTATCCTCCCAAACTACAAGAAGAAGACTGCCTCAGTGCTTTTTATACATTTGATACAACTGAGTCCGGGGTCGGGTCCCAGTGGCCGCAGGCTGAGCGAGGCAGTGCAGACATCCATCTCCTCCTGGGGATCCAGCAGCTCCCCATAGCCATCGTTATTTAAAAACGTGTACAATAAAGTTCCTTTATTACCATGAACACACACACACTTAAAAACAACAGTGGACAGCTGTTTTAGGAAATTACGGAGATTAAAAAACATATATTTGTATTGAGAGACAGGCCAGGGGGGGTTTCAAATTACATGTAATTTGTTGACAATAATAATTAAAATAAGACTCTCAGCTTATTTTTGGTACACTACAGATGTTAATGAATGTTAATTAAGATGAGCTAATCGGCTGCTGCAGCTTTGCATTCAGCACACAAAACATGAACGGGGAACTTCTCAGCCTGCTCACATTAAGAGTGACATAAACATGTTTCCCAAAATTGCCAAACTATTCCTTATAAAAATGACCCACAGTGTCATCATTCTGCAATGTGACCACAACCAAAGGCAGTCCCTATTGGGAGCCAGAGGATTGTATCAACAGACAATTCCTCTGAAGGAGAGGTTCCAGTAGAGGTGGAGGAGGCGGTTCTCCTGGAGGACGTTTGGTTCTGGATCGAGGCAAACAGATCAAACACTTCGCTCATCAACTGAGTCCAAATGCGTGGTCGAGACACAGCTGTTTACACCGCTGCACAAACATCAGTTCCACCACCATTAATCTCACATGAGGAAATAAACATCATGTGTCTTCACAGAGGACTGACTCTACTGGTGGTGGTGGTGGTGAGATGGGGGGGGGGGGGGGGGGGATACCAGAACCTTTCCAACTATAGTCTGAATTAGAAGACACACTGAAATACAGAACCTCCAGTCCTGTTATTCCGTGGCAGCGTTCACACAAGGTGTTTGTTCCTCTGTACTCCTTCAGAGGCCGACCACAGGAACCGCATGTGTCTTTGCACAGGAGGCACTGCAGGCCTCTTTTTGCATGTCTCTTGACGTGAAGTGTTGTACAAATGGATCACGGCACATACACAGACTACTGCTTGCACACATCATTAAGCTTCTCTGGTCTGTGAGAACTTGTAGGAGCACTTTCTGCCCAGAAGACGAATGTCCGTCAGAGAGCAAGAGACTCCAGTTTCATGGCACAGTCTGCCAGTGCGCGGCCTCCAGTGTCACAATGTAGTTTTGCAAAACCTTTATAGTCTTGAGAGGGAGGAGAAGGGTCAAGGAAAAACTTGCATCAGATGTACTACAATACACAAATATAATATTAATTCACACAAAAACAAGGTAGGTTCATGCTTCTTCACAGGGAGCATCCATCCATCCATCCATTATCCGAACCGCTTATCCTCTTTAGGGTCGCGGGGCGCGGGGCGCGGGGTCACAGGGAGCATGCAACACAAATCAAAGGGATTTCCACATGTTTTCCCTTCCATCTGCAGGCTTGTTCAAGTAGCCGAGTGAAATGCAGCTGCCTGGGAAGCAGAGACCTGTGATTGAGGATCGTTTGATTTGATACACCAGAGGAGGCACTCTAAACCCAAACTGTCAATAGAGGACCCGATCAGGTTTAATAAACTGTGGAGGCCCAACTCTTATTCCTGATTGTTATTTCAGGAGAGAGTGTTGATGGTGGTAATTATACTATCAGCTAGAGATGTTACAGTAACAGGATTTGAACTTCAACACGGAGGGCCTTTTAAAACTACAACGACTGATGGGATGGATGTCATCACAGGACTTACTGTTGTGTGGAGACTCTGAGCTCACATTTCCTACAACTTTATAGATAAAGAATCCTCGTAGAATGAAAGGATGCAGCTGGTCTTTTCCTTCCAGGTTATTGATATCTCTGTTGGATGTTTCTCATCGGCTTTCTCTTCCAGTGACTTTCTGTCTTTTGTAACTTAGCTTTTTCTCTCTCTCTCTCTCTCTCTCTCTCTGCTTCTTGTCAATGTCTCTGTCAGACGGCCCAGGGTGGCGGCCATCGCACCTTACTGTACGGACACGCTGTGCTGCTGCGGCACTCCTACAGCGGAATGGTTAGTGAACACAAACACAAATAAACATGCACGTACAAATAACAACTATAACTAAAACAACTTGGAGGTTTATGCCATGTTTATTTTAGACCTGCTTGTTTATGTAAAGTTATGTAAGGAACTTTTCACTGGTTATGAAACAGTCTCAATTGAATTCTGATGCCTCCATTTGACCTACATAAGTAAACAAGACCATCCCTGAACTCTTTTAAGACTGGCCTAAAAACCTTTTTATTCAGGAAGGCTTTTTTACCTTGAGTTAATTTGTTGTCAGCTATTTTTTTATTTTTTTTTTATTCTGGGTTGCTTTAACTATGTTTTAACTGTTTTATTTGTTTTTACTATATACAGTGCCTTGTGAAAGTATTCGGCCCCCTTGAACTTTGCGACCTTTTGCCACATTTCAGGCTTCAAACATAAAGATATAAAACTCTATTTTTTTGTGAAGAATCAACAACAAGTGGGACACAATCATGAAGTGGAACGACATTTATTGGATATTTAAAACTTTTTTAACAAATCAAAAACTGGAAAATTGGGCGTGCAAAATTATTCAGCCCCTTTACTTTCAGTGCAGCAAACTCTCTCCAGAAGTTCAGTGAGGATCTCTGAATGATCCAATGTTGACCTAAATGACTAATGATGATAAATACAATCCACCTGTGTGTAATCAAGTCTCCGTATAAATGCACCAGCACTGTGATAGTCTCAGAGGTCCGTTTAAAGCGCAGAGAGCATCACGAAGAACAAGGAACACACCAGGCAGGTCCGAGATACTGTTGTGAAGAGGTTTAAAGCCGGATTTGAATACAAAAAGATTTCCCAAGCTTTAAACATCCCAAGGAGCACTGTGCAAGCGATAATATTGAAATGGAAGGAGTATCAGACCACTGCAAATCTACCAAGACCTGGCCGTCCCTCTAAACTTTCAGCTCATACAAGGAGAAGACTGATCAGAGATGCAGCCAAGAGGCCCATGATCACTCTGGATGAACTGCAGAGATCTACAGCTGAGGTGGGAGACTCTGTCCATAGGACAACAATCAGTCGTATAATGCACAAATCTGGCCTTTATGGAAGAAAGCCATTTCTTAAAGATATCCATAAAAAGTGTCGTTTAAAGTTTGCCACAAGCCACCTGGGAGACACACCAAACATGTGGAAGAAGGTGCTCTGGTCAGATGAAACCAAAATTGAACTTTTTGGCAACAATGCAAAACGTTATGTTTGGCGTAAAAGCAACACAGCTCATCACCCTGAACACACCATCCCCACTGTCAAACATGGTGGTGGCAGCATCATGGTTTGGGCCTGCTTTTCTTCAGCAGGGACAGGGAAGATGGTTAAAATTGATGGGAAGATGGATGGAGCCAAATACAGGACCAATCTGGAAGAAAACCTGATGGAGTCTGCAAAAGACCTGAGACTGGGATCGAGATTTGTCTTCCAACAAGACAATGATCCAAAACATAAAGCAAAATCTACAATGGAATGGTTCAAAAATAAACATATCCAGGTGTTAGAATGGCCAAGTCAAAGTCCAGACCTGAATCCAATCGAGAATCTGTGGAAAGAACTGAAAACTGCTGTTCACAAATGCTCTCCATCCAACCTCACTGAGCTCGAGCTGTTTTGCAAGGAGGAATGGGCAAAAATGTCAGTCTCTCGATGTGCAAAACTGATAGACATACCCCAAGCGACTTACAGCTGTAATCGCAGCAAAAGGTGGCGCTACAAAGTATTAACTTAAGGGGGCTGAATAATTTTGCACGCCCAATTTTCCAGTTTTTGATTTGTTAAAAAAGTTTTAAATATCCAATAAATGTCGTTCCACTTCATGATTGTGTCCCACTTGTTGTTGATTCTTCACAAAAAAATAGAGTTTTATATCTTTATGTTTGAAGCCTGAAATGTGGCAAAAGGTCGCAAAGTTCAAGGGGGCCGAATACTTTCACAAGGCACTGTATGTGTGGCACTCTGAGATTCTTTTGAAGGAAGAGTGCGATAAAAATGAAATGCATTATTGTTATTATTTTTATCAATGGGAAGATTGGCTTTCTCTAATAGTTATTCTGCGATTCCGGTAAAATCCAATGAAGTCATGCAGGTTCACCAGAAACTCCTTTAGCTCAGACAGATCCAGATCCAGCGAGCTGCAGTCAGACGTCATCACTGACTGCTGGAGGCCCAGGCCGTGGTGCTGGAGGCCCAGGCCGTGGTGCTGGAGGCCCAGGCCGTGGTGCTGGAGGCCCAGGCCGTGGTGCTGGAGGCCCAGGCCGTGGTGCTGGAGGGAAAGGAGGCGCTGGAGAACCAGAACCAGGAAGGCACAGGGCAGTAATATTAGAGGTTTTCTAAAGGGAGTCTAGGGCTCACAAATGCTGCTGCTTTTGTCCACAGGGGGAGCCAAACTCAACACCAAATTAAAGTTCCTTGTAGTAGCTTTAATACAGGTACAGTAAAAATACCTATCAACAACTCAAAACTGTCTAAAGCCCCAAGGAGTGGTGCATAACTACATATTTGCCCTGCTCATCTGTGACTAACTCATTATTAAGATGAAATTTAAGCCCTTGCCAAATTACAGGTGGTTCTGAAATTGACAACAATCTGGAAAGAGAAATTCCTGATAACGTAATTATCAAATTATTTGATTTAAGATTATATTAATAATATTAAAGGATTAATGACTCTAATGATTCGGATTCTCTCTTTGATTGTTAAATAGTCAACTTTACTTTTAATGTTACATGTTGGCACACCAGCCAAGACAGAATATTTTTTGTAATTATATATATATATATAATATTAGTATTTAAATGATACAATAATGATTTACATTCTGAAAGGTAAACAGCCCATTTTATGAACTTGCAAGGTATTGCTCTTTGAATTTCTTTTGTCTTTTTATTTCAATACCCGGGTGTCAAATATTCCCATCATTTTTTACATAAGGGGCAGCAAACACCTTTTCTACTCGTCTAATAGAAATCAAACTACACTGAACTGATGGAACTTTCACAGGAAAAACTTTTCTTTTTGTGAAGAACTATAAGTTATACTGTTTCTCTACTGAACTGATGAGTGAGCTGAAAAAGGGTGTGTAACAGGGGCTGTAAATATTACCGCGGTAGAGGTAATATTATGAGCTCTTCGGGAAAAAGGTATCAATTCCATCAAATTGCCCTGTAGTCAGTACATGATAATCCGGTGGATTGATGGAATTCATTGTGTTTCTCTGTTTAGTACCTGTGCTGTCTGTCCACCTCACGATCATCCACAGACAAACTGGCTTTTGATGTTGGACTGCAGGAAGATACCACAGGTAGGAGTCAAGCTCAGTTCTTTCATAGGCACAGATTTCTATTATCACATAGTTTGAATTTTGTTGACTTGAAAAACACCACTAGCAGTCCCTAAGGCGTTATGGCTGTGCGCCACTGGTCGCTACACACTACCTGCCCAGCAACAATCTGCAGACACAGTAGAGACTAGCTGGTGAGCAGCTATCAGCTGAAGAGCCAGATATTTGTCTCAGGACTTAATGGAGAGCAAAAGTAAGGTAAAGGGAGAGTGGTTATTGGACTTATATGAAACAGGTGGACATAAACACCACGTAAATGATGGCTAATGTTGCTCTGTGTCTATTAGTGTGTAAACAAAACAAACCTATTTGCTAAAGCATCAGTCATATCAACTTTATAAGGCAAAAAGCATGTGTGATGTTTATGTAACTATTTCATTAGGGAACCTTTTTTTCTTCAAAGAGCTGGGAAATAATGATCATGTCAGAACTTCAACAATCAAATTAAGGTAATTTGATTGTTGGACCCAGGTAAGCAGCACAAGGTCTGCTGCTTCTCCACTGTGGGTTTTCCCACTGGAACAGTGAAGTCAGAGCAATTCGACTATGCAAAGTACACCGTCTGCTCTGTTTTTATTGTTGACCTGCTTCTTTAGAGATGGTGCAAATTACAGTTTAAATGGCGCAGCTGCAAGACAAATCTAGGCTACCAATGTGATGCACAGGCAGACGTGATAGGTAGTATTATTATTACAGGACTTCATGTTTTATCCTATGTTTCATGGACACTATATCTTCTGAGCTATTGTTTGCGTTTTCTGTTTTTTCTTACTTTTTGTGTGTGTGTGTGTGTGTGTTTGTGTGTGTGTCTCTGTGTGGGTGTAGGCGAGGCATGCTGGTGGACTATCCATCCAGCATCAAAGCAGCGGTCAGAGGGTGAGAAGGTTAGAGTGGGAGATGATCTCATCCTGGTCAGCGTCTCCTCTGAAAGATATCTGGTCAGTAGCAGCTGCGTGCGGGAACATGTGTGAGGAGATGTGCGCTCAAATCTTACCATCCCTTTCACTTTGTGTCTTCTGTGTTCTTTCTGCTTTCCTTCATTCTTTGTTTCTTTCCTCTCTTTTAATGTTTCTTTCCTTCGCTACATAACCCTTTAACCGTCAGTCCTTCAGACAGTCTTACCATGAGCAAAAAGGAGCAAATTATACAGACAGCTTATCATACATGCATACACATACACAACAGCCTATGGGATATTCACACTTATACACTACCCACTGATGGAACATGAACATTGTAATATGCAACGATCAAGAGCCACACTAGAGCCCTCTCAGTATGGGTACCTCTCAAAAAACCTTTCTCTGTAATAACCTTCAGAATATAAATAGGAATGAAACTGTAGCAATATAGAACTACTGAAGTGGAGATTTCTGACTCAGACCCTGAAAAAATACTAATTTTGAGAAAATAAATGGCTGTCACGGAATAATATGTAGTTACAAGTCAGAATTGAAACTGTAAAATTTACACTTACTGAAGCCAAGTTTATTCGCTGCAAAAGTTGGGTTAAAATTTGTACTGCAAATACTTCAACTGGGCCCAAAGTGATAGGGAATATTTGTCTATGCATTTATGTATTGCTTATCATGGAATTGTCCCATAACATAGCTGTCTCATACAAACATTTATTTTTAAATTTTCTAAAATGTGTATGAACATACAAATGAGGCATCTAATGCTAACTTTTGGGGAATTTAGGAGAAATGTACAGACACAAATGGACAAAGTACAGCACCTGAATGTGTATTTTAAGTTTATCTTGAAGAAAACTTGTTATGGAAGCAAAATAGTTAAAAAGGACAAAAATTGACCAGTGTTTGACACAGACAATATATATGATGATGGGCTATAGCATCCATCTAAAGGTTTAAACTTCCCCATGAAATTAGGCACATTTGCATGATTTCATAATCTGCAGCGCACACTTGCAAAGGTTATTAGTTTTATGGACCTGGAAACATCTCAGGCTCTTTGGTTATTGTACATACAGTATCTGTGCATATGACTGTTTGTGCCTGTTCCTCCCTGTCTTTTTTCTGACTGTCCATCTTTGAAATACTTATAGAATACAAAACAATGGAAGACTGTAAGCACTGCTGACCACATACTGAATCAGTGTACACTGGGAGCACTGCACACTTTCTGGAGGCAGTGGAATAAAAATAAACCATGTTTTCTGTCTCAAATTTAAATCAGACTAAAATAACCTGTTATGTAAAGCTTGACTCTAAGACTGACTGGCCTGTTGTGCAATGCATTGTGGGTGAACTCAGACAAGAGAAGAAATGGCAGGTGTGTCAGTGTCACCACATTAAGTATGAGAGAAAATAACAAAAGGAATTGTTGAAATGGTTTACTTTAGCTAAATTAGCTAAAAGTAAAGGGTAAACAGTAGTAATAGTTAAAGTTAGCTAAATATTAGCTAAAAGTATTGGGTAAACAGTTAAAATAGTTAGCTAAAGATAAGCTAAAAGGAAGGGAGAAACAGTTAAAATAGTAATGCTAAAAGTTAACGCTAGCTAAAAGTAATGGATAGACTGTTGAAATAGTTAGCTCAAAGTTAGCTAAAAGTAATGGATACACTGTTGAAATAGTTAGCTAAACGTTAGCTTGATTTAATGGATAAACAGTTAAAATAGTTAGCTAAAAGTTAACGCTAGCTAAAAGTAATGGATAGACTGTTGAAATAGTTAGCTCAAAGTTAGCTAAAAGTAATGGATACACTGTTGAAATAGTTAGCTAAACGTTAGCTTGATTTAATGGATAAACAGTTAAAATAGTTAGCTAAAAGTTAACGCTAGCTAAAAGTAATGGATAGACTGTTGAAATAGTTAGCTCAAAGTTAGCTAAAAGTAATGGATACACTGTTGAAATAGTTAGCTAAACGTTAGCTTGATTTAATGGATAAACAGTTGAAATAGTTAGCTAAAAGATAGCTAGGGTCCTGGCCTGCCTTTCTGAATTGCTAAATGCAGGAACCTCCTTTGTGTTTGTGTGTATTTCAGTCTTGCGTGTTTGTAATTCATTTATTTGTATTTGGCTCTCATGTCTCCCTCCCTGCAGCATCTGTCCTACGGTAATGGCAGTCTCCATGTTGATGCAGCCTTCCAGCAGACACTATGGAGTGTGGCTCCCATCTGTTCTGGCAGTGAAGTAGCACAAGGTACACCTGTCTTTGTTTCTTTGTCTGTCTGTCTGTCCCCCCATCATTCTCTCTTTGTTGCTTGCATGCTTGTAGTGTGCTTTTGTACAATCTTTTATTGCGGCTTTATGTTTTTTGCACAATTTTATTTGGTAAATTGTATTCAAATTCAGGGACATTTTTGATGTACCATGTTTTGGAAGACAACGATTGATCCAGTGGCATTTTCATGTGAAGGTTGAACTAACAGTTGCACAGTAAATAAGTGAATGCAAACAATATATACTCATCATATCATTCTTGAACAATTTCACCAACATTCACACTTTCTTCTAATGTGTTGCAGATGTTAGCAGCTCCTTATTTTTTGTGCAATGATTTATGGGGCAATAGCATGGAAATCCAGATTTGCGATTTTTTTTCTTGTACTATATTTAGACACTTTTCCAAGGCTCAGAGTGACATGATTTAAAGACACAGGTGGTCTTCATCAGCTTTACTGGTGCTGGTCTTTTTTTATCTAAACAGGTGGGCGCTAATTCATTTCTGGTTTGATTCCATAATTGATCCCTTCTGCCCTCCTCCCACATCAGCAGAGTCAGGCTCATCAGAATGCTCAAAAGGGTTTCTGAATTTGTAGGCAGTGTATGTACTAATTCTGGAGCTTTTATCCAAACCTGTCCATTTCTCTGTTGTATGATTCATGTGTCAAGTCCCAAAGTCCCTTTATCTGTCCTACTCCCTCTCCTTCTCCAATGTCATCACCATTTTTCTCCTTTTCTGTTCTCTTTTTTTACAGGTTTCCTGATAGGAGGGGATGTCCTGCGCCTCCTTCATGGTCACATGGACGAATGTCTGACTGTTCCATCTGGGGAGCATGGGGACGAGCAGAGGAGGTAATGTACACGGACACTTACAACTGGACTGACGTATAGACTCAAGATTGTCATTTATTTCACAAAATGAATCTCTTTTTTATACACAAGTAGTTTATCTCCACTGATTCAGTGTATGAGTGTAATGACATTTACGTTTCTCAGGACTTTACAGAATGTCAAAGTCACCTCTGTAATCAAAGTTGCTTCCTCGTCTTTCCCTTTAAGTTGTAGACCATTCGACATACACAGTATTCAGCTTCTGTTTTGAGGATATTACCATGGTCTGCAGGGAGAGAAAGTATCAACTCTCATTCCAGACTGAGCTCTCTGCTGTGACTGAGACGGGGAGGACTATATAATAATTATAGTTTTAAGAAGTCCTCAAAAGGGACAGCCATGTTGTTAAACAATGCCAATGAGAGCAACTGTGTTCTCTTCCCGAACGTCTGCTGAGTCATCCAGGTAGTGACATATCTAAGTCATATGCAACTGGAGTTACAGTGGAAGAAGTGACTTGTACATTGGTATGTGTGTAGTGGATACGTATGTAAGTCTGACATGTGCTACTTTTATTTTTACCCCCAGGACAGTGCACTATGAGGGGGGAGCAGTGTCCAGTCATGCCAGGTCCCTGTGGAGGCTGGAGACACTGCGGGTTGTGTGAGTACATCATTCATACAAGAAACGTGGATTCACAAATACACTTTACATTTTTTATACATTTTTCTTTTTTCAATTAAAGATGGCCACGTCAAATATTTACACAAGTGCCACATAAATGCACAGATAACGGACTTAACAAAAAAAGCATAACAAAAAGTTAGAAACAACATAACACAAATCATTTCATATGAAAGAGACGACAGACTTAAATCAAATCAGCAAATCGCACCAATCAAAGTATTGTCATTCAAGACAAGTGAATTCAGGGCTCAAATGATCCTCAAACCAGTTTGTTTTTTTGGCATGATTATGAAATAATCTCGTCTCTTTTAGTTCACACCAACATTAGGATCCAAAAACTTTAAAAGCTCTTTCACTAAACACGGTGTGTTTGTTGTGTAAAGAAAACAAACTTTTTCATACAAACTGCAATGATGTGTGAGGCAACCCAAATCAGACGCAGCTTGATATACTGAAGCTAACATTTTCAGAGAGGATAAATTGGCATGCATATATGAATTATTACCCAAAAAACTGCTGATGAAAACAAATCTTTCTTGTTAAGCTGCTTGCAGCCACTGCTGGGAATTTCTCACAGTGTAAAGAGAGTCTAGCATGTTGAAAATATTACAACTTTTGCTCACTGTGTGTGTGTGTGTGTGTGTGTGTGTGTGTGTGTCAACAGCCTTTAAATGGCTTCAATAGTTGCTAAGTAACAGCAGAATCAGGACCAGACAGACTTGGTTACCAGGCAGCAGCTCCTTGGTTGCCCAAGTTGACCGAGTGGTTGCCATATTTTAACCATTTAACTTGCATTTGGAGTGATAATGCTCTCTTGAAATTATAATCCATATTTCAGAAAAGAATACGTAGCATATCAACATGTCGTGTATGGTCACACACCTACACGTCGTTAACATGAAATAGATATTACTAAAAGTAAGAGGCTCAGCTTGTTTTCAGTGTATTTTAGTACACCATTTACATATACAACACCTCTGCAAACCTCGACTGACAGGATCGCACAGGCAGTCCTGCAGCATGAGCAACTTGAATAGATGATTGTGTATTGAATAAAGAAGCAGGATTCAAGGCGGTTATTGTGAGCTTCTTTGTGAACTTTATTTAATTTATAATTTTATTGAAGAATCGTCAGGTTCTACTTAAACAAGCTGGAGTCTGGTTTCTGGGCTGTTTACACATGTGATTTGCTGCACAGGAGGACTGTCAGTTCACCGAACATGAGCCCTCAAAGAAATGGGGAGGATTTTGCTGCGTCCAGCAAAGCCCGACTTTGGCTGCTTCATGCTGCGTTGGGCGCTGAACTCAGCCGAGAGCGCAGCTCAAGCTGCATGGTGGAGCTCTCTTCCACCAGGAAATGACATCTGGTGGGGCTGTTGTGGTTTTCCAGGTGCTAACAGTCGTGGGATGAACAGGTTGTGATAACAAAAAGGGGAATAAGAGGAAAATTGTCATTTAAGCGGGAGAAATACGGGAGGATTGTGACCCTGGGAGTTCAACAGGGAGGGAAGATCGGGAGGGTCGGCTGTGAGGACTGTTTGCTGGAGTGAAGGCACATTAGCCTGCAGGCTTCCAAGTTCACTTCTGCAACATTTCAACCCAATTCGTATACATAATTTACCTGGGGCATAGAGTAAATGAGCTGTGTATTGTGTATTTACGTTACCATTAATTACGCATCAGGAACAATCCCTTACCAGCCAGCGCTCCTACACTGTGACACTACTCGGCGCTGGTTGACGTGTAGATTGTGCTTCAACTGATCAGATCACGGCCCCTGTTTATAATCCAGGAGCTGAGGGCCAGGGAACTTGATGGGTTTGAACAACTTTTAATAATAATAATAATAATAATACATTTTATTTGGAGGCGCCTTTCAAGTCACCCAAGGTCACCTTACAATAAAAATACAGGATAAAAGTAAAAAAAAATATTTTATACATATCCATTTGATTCGCATGTAGCTTTACAGGAAATGAATTCAAGGCATATGGCACACATGTCATTTCAAAAATGACCCACTTCTAATCCCGATCCGCCAGTTTTTTGTTTTGTTTACAGTTCTGTGTTTTTATTATTGAGGATACTTCAGGTCTGTTCATTTCATGCTCCTTGACTGTGTTTGTGTCCAGGTGGAGCGGAAGTCATATCCGCTGGGGTCAGCCGTTCAGACTGAGACATGTGACCACGGGGAAGTATCTGAGTCTGATAGAAGACAAATCTCTGCTGCTGATGGACAAAGAGAAAGCCGATGTCAAGTCAACAGCTTTCTGCTTCCGGTCCTCCAAGGTACAGAGTTAAAAGCATCTGTAGCGCTGTCTGGAAGTACTTCACAAGATCAAGTAAAACCAAACATCATTTTGTTTTAAAGCTTGTAAGGCACCCAGTGGTTCTTAAATCATTATTTGTTCGGCCCTGGTTTCTTGTCTTGTAACATTTAATCTGTATTGATCACAGTATTCAGGTTTCTTTCCCCTTCCTCTCTCTCTCCTTCAGGAAAAGTTGGACCCTGGTGTGAGGAAGGAGGTGGATGGGATGGGTGTGCCTGACATTAAGTATGGCGACTCTGTGTGTTACATCCAACATGTTGACACCTACCTGTGGCTCACATACCAGACCGTTGATGCCAAGTGTGCACGCATGGGTGGAGTACAGAGAAAGGTACCTCCCTGCAGATTTTCTCTCTTTTCTTGTAACTACTATGTTGGGGTGGCTGTATACCAAGGGGGTGATAGGACGCAGCAGTGAGAATGGCAGCAGATTAAGAAGTCAACTCTAGACTCTTTATTAAAATTAGGGCTGTGTTGGCAACATTCTGGTGATACGATATGTACATGATTCAGGGGTTACACTTTGATGAATTGCGGTATATTTCGATCCTGTAACAAGGCCATGCGTTGCTGTTTTGTGTGTGTATCTGTAAACTGTTATAGTGTAAAAACACACTGCCATATGCAAAGAATCTGGGTACAAATTCTAATATTTTTAAGCAATCAGATCAATGAGAGCTGCATTTATCACAGTGCCCCGACGTCACAGCACTATTTGTTGTGCAATCTGAGCCGCTGTTGATCACAAATCTTTGCATGTAAATTAGGTAAACGTAAAGCATAAGCATTTTATTTGAAAAATGTATTGATATCATGTTATTAATACACATATTGTGATTCAAGTAAATACTCAAGCGTCTCTTAAATCATGCTTTTGTAAAGTTATGGTTAACAATTTGTTAACCATAACGTGGAGCGATATTTTCTTATACCCGGTAAACTTTAGAAGCATGCATGTCACGATGAAGCTTTAAGTATTTGTTTAAACAAAGTGTTATACCTGGTCAGGTGGTAAAGAAATAACACTGGAAACAAAGCAAGCGGCCCATTGTTAACATTAAGCTAATGTTAAGACCTGAACCGTCAGTGAGCCAGCGTACATCACTCAAATGTAGAAATGTAGTGGTGCCTATGGAGAAACAAAGCGTGACAGCATTTTAGACAGACTGATTAAATTAGTTCTGTTGTTCAAAATAAAGCCAAAAGAAATAGTTAAAGCAGAAATCAATCAGACAACGACTATTATAACTGTGGTGTTTAAATATTTTAGTAAATTTAGGCAATGATAACTTCCTTCTAAATAACAGCAACCACAGGGGTCCTTGGATACTTTTGGCACGAAGACAGCTCAGGTTAAACGCAATAGTCATGTCTGTTGAAAATGCTGTAATTGGCTTAGTTCAGTGAGATATTAACGATGGGATATTCTCCTTTCAGGCCATCATGCACCACGAGGGCCACATGGACGACGGGCTGACGCTGTCCCGGTCCCAACATGAGGAGAGCCGCTCTGCCAGAGTCATCCGCAGTACTGTGTTTTTGTTCAACCTCTTCATCAGGTGGATTACTACACACACACACACACACATACAAACACAGACCTAGATATGCAATACACATAGCACAGAATGCAAGAGGTACCATTGCAAAGGATGGTAATCAGACACTTTCAGAGGAAAAGGCTGCGCTGTGTTTCAGCTTGGAATAAACACCAACAGCAGTTTAACAATCTAAAAACGTTACTGTTTGTAATTGTCGTGGGATTCATTGCAAGTAATAGTGATGCTCTTCTGAAGAGGCCTTTGGTTCTCCACATCTCTCCTGGCAGCTGTGAGACAGTCAACGGGAACACAATGATTCTGGTTTCTTAAATCATTTGGCCAGCTTCACCACTAGTCCTGTGTGCACATGAACTATATAGCAAAGCAAATATCCCTTGTAATTTGAGGGCAGATCTGTGAAAATGTGGCAGGATCCTGCAGAGTAGCTTAATAAAACGGACGAAGTCTTCACTGTTTGCCGTGTTTATGTAAAGAAACACGCAGCTGTGTTCCTGTTTGAAGACTCAGCAGCCGCTTTCGGATTTGTGCAGCACACATACTGCTGCTGTCAAGATGGTCCAGAATTAGGAACAAACATGCTGCAGTTGCACTGATCATCTGTACTGATTCACAATTGACACTAATGTAATGAACCACAAATAGATGAACACAAAAGGCATAAAAATGGAAATACGTTCTGCAATGAAGTTCTGCAATTACTCGATTCAGCCCCCGAGCTGAACAAGGTTGTTATTGCATCATGTGCATCAATAGCCCAGCCATTGACTTATACTTTAACTTAAAGGACACCAGTGCAGTTGTGGGAAAAACATTTGTCGGAAAAAGAACATAATTCTGTACATGTCTTGAATTGTATTGCAAAAAAATATATACTATCATGAAAAAGCTTCCCATCCTAAAAGACAACTTGAGTTTAAAAAAAACAAAAAAACATTGATTCAGAAGAACCCACCACAAATTAAGGACATCTTAAATAGAAAGTACAGGCTTTAAATCATCATATATTAAGCACTACATCAATAAATGGACCTAAATCCAATAAAAGAATCAAGAGGTGCACTCAGTGGAGTGCCGATCTCTGCCAGTTGTCTACAACGACCCCTGCTGTTTTGTGTAATTGAATGAACACAAGCAGGGCTGCGAAGTGCCGTCAAACAGACTTCCTTTAAACTCGGAAAACAAGAGGCGATGTGCTGTTGTACAAGCGATGGGCTCAAAGTCCTCGTATTATCCACTTCATACAACCGTGCCAGAGCCCAAAGGTAAACTCACCGAGCTGCCAGGTACAGCAATATGTGCGCTGGTAATTCCGTTAGCTGTTGGCGGTTAGCCAAGCACGTCATCCAAAACAATAACAGACACCAAAACAATGACAAAAAGGGCTCTGTGGCCTTCTGCGGAAAAACTGAACGCGTCGGCATTATGAACAGAACCACGCTGCAGAAATAACAGCTACACATAACGTTGACCAGCAACAGTGAGTGTGAGTCACATGATAAAGACAGTGACTGACGTCCTCTACTCCATATGCACCAGGGGGCTGGACACACTAAGGAAAAAGGGGAAGAGCTCCACTCTTGATCTACCAATAGATTCGGTCAGTCTGAGTCTGCAGGATCTGATTGGCTACTTCCATCCACCTGGAGATCACCTGGAACATGAAGACAAGCAGAACCGACTGAGAGCGTTGAAGAACCGGCAGAACCTCTTTCAGGAAGAGGTAGGCTGTGTGTGTGTGTGTGTGTGTGTGTGTGTGTGTGTGTGCACGCGCACATCTTGTTTACATCAATACCTATGAATAAGTACAAAGTGGGGTTTCCTATTCAGAATCAGTTCTATAAAATTATACATTACATATACAACTAATGAAGCCACTCAAAATGTATTTAATGTTTAATTATTATGTTTCATTATTATGGTAATAACCTGCAATAATCTTTTCTCAATAATTCTTTCTCAATAATTTTAATATTTTTAATCAAGGTTAAAAATATATCACACAGAAACCAGTGAGAAAATGTAATTTTATGTTATTTATTTTGAGTTCTGTTCAATCTCACCCGTGGTCCACAACTCTGTATTGTCATTTAATTAATTGGTCCCTCACCAATTTCTTTTTTTTGTAGGATTATTTTTTTTTCTGCCCATAGTTAAGACATTCGAAAAAAAGAAAAGATGAGTGGCAATATTACATTCGCAAGCATGCGGTTGACATAAACATGTCAGATAGATGTTAAAGCCGACCTTTCCCTCCCTTCTCCACTCCATGTGCTCGTATACGAGTCTGAATCCAGCTGAATGAAGCAGTGATACCAACAACCTGTGTGTCCGTAGGGAATGATCAGCCTGGTACTGGAGTGTATTGATCGTCTCCACGTCTACAGCAGTGCGGCTCATTTTGCTGAGGTAGTAGGAACGGAAGCAGGAGAGGCCTGGAGCTCCATCCTCAACTCCCTCTACCAACTACTGGGTACACGCACACACACACACTACAAATGATATGGTTACAACCAATTTTATTATCTTAAACAAGATTTTACAAAGGGCTCGACAGAAAGCAATCAAATTAAAGCCAAGCAATATTCCTATTATGAAAATGTACTGAGTAGATTCGATAAAAATGAATTGAATGTTGCAATCCGACGACTGAGATTGACACAGATGTAGAAGTAGTAAGCAAATCTGTGTGTACATTATTATGGGTTACCACTCATCATGTAAGAGCAGCACTTCTTAAGTCATGTCTCTCCTCTTCTGTATCCTCCCAGCTGCTCTGATCAGAGGAAACAGGAAGAACTGTGCTCAGTTCTCCGGTTCCTTGGACTGGCTGATCAGCAGACTGGAGAGACTGGAGGCCTCTTCTGGTAAGTCAGCTTTTTTTTTTTTTGGATAGCTGATTGGATTCTTATCCACTTGTTCTTCTTCAATTGCTTTTAAAAGTTTAGAAACTGTGGAAGCCCTGAGAGGCAAGATGTATCGTTATTATGTCATCCATATGAGATATCCCCTCCCACGTACGAGATTTTTTATTTTTTTTGCTGAACCACATAAATGTGCCTATGTCTGGCAAAGGCACACTTTCTCTGAAAAAACACACTCTCCCTGAAAATAGAAATATTCAGCCCTTTCAATCAGTCGCCCCCTTGCGTTTCACACCTACTTCCCTTTGGTTGATTTGTGATATACTCAGGCAAGAATGTCATAATAATAATAGGGGCATATCTCGTGCATACAAGATAAACGTTCCCCTTGCCTCTTCGGGCTTCGGTTATTCTCTGATTTTCCCAAACGCCAAAACAATGAGGCGCACAGCTGACTGATTGTTGGTAGTTCCCGGTGACTGCAGAGACACTACAATGCTTGTGAATTACTTGTTGGAACAAAACGGGAGGAATCTTGAGTAGATAGGACTACTTTGAGCCTCCATTAGCCGTGAGTTTGAACGCTTCCCCTACATATGCACTTACTCTTACTATCCATGTTTTGTATTGCCAGGTATACTGGAGGTGCTTCACTGTGTGCTGGTGGAGAGTCCTGAGGCACTGAACATAATCAAAGAGGGACACATTAAATCTATTATATCTCTGCTGGACAAGCATGGACGCAACTACAAGGTACTTATACATAGGGCTCTACAGCAAGTTATCAGATTCAATTGAATTAATATTCATATAGAAAAGCTGTGTCTACATATGCAACATGTCTTCATATCAAATGAAAGAATATCACACACGTGAACAAGCTTCCTTTATAAACCTTAAAGGCAAGGTATCCGAGGCAAAAACATCAAAATACATCATAAACTGCTCAATCACTCGAGCAATTTATCAATTTTGGGCTATAACTTTTATAGCCCAAAATTGATAAATTAGATAAAGCCTATTTGCATATTTGAACAATCAAAATAATTGTCTGAATGCAAGTGATCAACGGGGGAAGTGTTATGGTAATACATATATATGCTAATGTTTTTAACCTATTCACCTGTAGTGTCTCCCCTTAAAATAATTTTGAAAAAGTAATGCGAGAATATTCCACATGGGTAAGTGTGCGTGAGAAAAGGCCTCCGGGAATCTGTGGGCAGAACCCGAAGCAGCTGAGGGCAAAGTGCTGGATGAAACAAGACAGCCAGAAGCAGTGATTCTCAGCCCGTCTTTGTTTTAAATCCCATGAGTGCCGTACATTGTGATACTCGCCGAGCGGGGTGAGATAACAACAAGACATTTTCTCAAAGGCCGAGGAGTCCTGCAGTCCAGCACGTGTGTGTGTTCATACTGTAACAGAGATATATTTACATCACTGACATGTTACCGTGTGTGTGTGTGTGTGTGTGTGTGTGTGCGTGCTACCGTCCAGGTGCTAGATGTGTTGTGTTCACTGTGTGTGTGTCACGGTGTGGCAGTGCGCTCCAACCAGCACCTGATCTGTGACAACCTGCTGCCAGGAAGAGAACTGTTACTTCAGACCCGCCTGATCAACCACGTAAGCAGGTATACACACACACACACACACACACACACACACACACACACACACACACTTTAAACACAATATTATATATTTAAACAAAAGCAAATACTTCACTCTAACCCAGTGGAGTCGTTTTTCAGACGTTGACTGTCCCTCCCCTGCTTCTTCTTCCCATCAGCATGCGTCCCAACATCTTCCTGGGAGTCGGTGACGGCTCTGCTCAGTACAGGAAGTGGTACTACGAGCTGATTGTGGATCAGGCGCTGCCATTCGTCACAGCAGAGGCTTCTCACCTCAGGGTGGGCTGGGCCAACACTAATGGCTATGCGCCCTATCCCAGCGGGGGTGAAGGGTGGGGTGGAAACGGAGTGGGCGATGACCTCTACTCCTACGGCTTTGATGGACTCCACCTATGGTCAGGTGAGGTGTGTGTGTCTGTGTGTGTGTGTGTGTGTGTGTGTGTGTGTGTGTGTGTTAATTGAGATGATAGTAATATAACTAGATATGGCTGAACAACCAGCTGAATAACATGTATGCATCTTCTGCATTCCAATAATGTATGACAAGCTCCTCAAAAAGCATTCACTGCATATTATTTCATGTTATTACAAATTTAGCCATTCATTTAGAAATTCCAACAAACTCAAAATTCAGTGACTGACGGCTGAACTCTGTCCTCACCGTGCAGGCTGCATTGCACGAACTGTTAGCTCACCCAATCAGCATCTTCTGAGTGCAGAGGATGTGGTGAGCTGCTGCCTCGACCTCAGTGTGCCCAGTATCTCCTTCAGGATCAACGGCCAGCCGGTTCAGGGCATGTTTGAGAACTTCAACTCTGACGGCGTCTTCTTCCCTGTGGCCAGCTTCTCTGCGGGAGTCAAGTCAGTGGGAATGCAGTTGTTGCCTCTCCCCTCACGTCACTGGAAACTTGAGAATATTTTGTCTAACCATCAAACATATAAGTGGTTAACATATAAAAGGTTCCAAAAAGGTATTTCACATTTTTCCGGCAGAACCGAGAGAATAAATACTAAAGGACTCCGAAAAGACAAAAAGAAAATATATTTTGGATTACTGCACTTAATTTATAGTATTTGTGTATATTTAAATATAAGTTTACCTTTAGAACCTTTTACCTATACAACTTTTCAAGTCTGGTAAAATAAAGTCCAGAATGCTAAAATCTAAATGGCCATACTGAAAAACTAAAGTCTAACACTATTTAATGAACATACTGAGTTTGGTTGTTGTTCGGACTGTTTCCTTTGACATCTGGGAAAGTATAAATACATCATTTCTTCCATCATACCCTTTTGACCATACTCCTCCTGTCATCCGTCACACTGCAGGGTGCGTTTCCTCCTCGGGGGTCGTCACGGGGAGTTTAAGTTCCTCCCTCCTCCAGGTTACGCTCCTTGCTACGAGGCGGTGTTGCCCAGGGACAAGCTGAAGCTGGAGGCCAGTCAGGACCAGACTACAGCCAGAGACCTGCTGGGACCCACCATCACCTTGAGCCAGGCAGCCTTCACCCCCACACCGGTGGACACCAGCCAGGTACAGACCACTGCCAGGGTCAATAAGAAAGTAAAATCATTCAATGCATTTGTTATTATTTCATGACTATGAGATATTATTTAATCTTGTCCCATTCAAAGTCATTTTTATTTAATTCCAACAGTTCTTATTTCCAATTGGCCTTATTCCAAAATAAGATTACATTTAATAATGTAATGAATTTATTTAATGTTAATCAACTTGACATAGTAGAAACAAGTTATACGTGCAAATGTGTCATTATCACAAGATGTACAAAACATTATGATTGAATATGGCACAGATTTTTGTTTGTTTCTGTTTGATGGAGTATTGTAGGTGTGTACATGCCAGTGTGTGTGTATATGCGAGTATAAATTTATAGATGAATAATTGTGATCAGAAAATGCAGGTATGTCCAAAGAGAAAGAGGAGGAGCGAGAGAGAAATAAATAAATAAACTAATGAATGGTAATAATGATGTTGACAAGTATGTTCAATAACTACTAATAGTCAAATTTAAATAATGATGATGATAATAAGGGAAGAAAATAAAAACAGTGCATGATAATATTGATTTTAAAGTGAAAAGACATAAGTAACACAATCAACATGCTATTCTGGTCCAAAAAAGTCCTCCATTTAAAAGAAAATGAAAGAAAACTGTAATCATCATTTAATTAGAACAATAGATATTATAACATTACATTGTATTTAGCTGACTCTTTTACCCAAACCAACTTACAATGACTGCATTCAACCATGAGTACAAACAACAAGAATCGAGAAAGTACAATTTCTTCAAGAAAGCCAAAATTACAAAGTACTATAAGTAAGTGCCATTACCTGCTACTAAAGTTAAAAAATAAATAAAATGTTGACGTATTGTCGGAAATATATGTTACAGGTTACAGACGGATGTAACATGTGAAAGAGTTGACTGACCTCATTGGTCTACTCACAAGAGAAGCATTTCATGCCAGTGTGCAGGACACGTTCTCAACAACTCCACATGTTTCATGTGTGTGTGCAGATCGTGCTGCCGCCTCACTTGGAGAGGATCAGGGAGAAGCTTGCAGAAAACATCCACGAGCTGTGGGTGATGAACAAGATAGAACTGGGCTGGACCTACGGCGCAGTGAGTATCGCTGACAAACCCTGGCTATGAAATAATGATTATAAGCCTCTTTCAGGCATGTTTACATGCATGTAATCTGATCGCAGTTCTCATGTTTACGTGTTGTCTGTGTTTCAGGTGCGAGATGATAACAAGCGGCAACACCCCTGTCTGGTGGAGTTCTCCAAGCTTCCGGAACAAGAGCGGAGCTACAACTTACAGATGTCTCTGGAGACTCTGAAGTAATGCATCAAGTGCAGAAAGCAACATAAGATCTGACACTTAGATCAAATATTTATCTTTGGCACCATCAGGCACTCAACACGTTCATTCTTCCCACGAGCAAGCTCGAAGATTCTTTCTGTGGACTAGGCAGTTAACTATGTTTGAGTCAATATCAAACATCTAAACACTGAATTGCGTGTTTGATTGTGTTTGTGTGTGTGTGTGTGTGTGTGTGTGTGTGTGTGTGTGTGTGTGTGTGTGTGTGTGTGTGTGTTACAGAACTCTCCTGGCCCTTGGTTGCCACGTTGGCTTAGCAGATGAACACGCTGTAGAGAAAGTCAAGAGCATGAAACTTTCACCAACGTAAGTCAACCTCAAAGTATAATAAAAGATAAGTAATGCCACAAGTCCACAAGGACTGGATGCAGAACTAAACTCGCATGATGTGATGATACAGTGATGGGGCCAATAGGGCATTTCTTGAGATGATTAATAGGGAAGAACAAAGATGACGTTTAGATGGGGAAAGCACCAGAGGCTTTCAGACTTCAGTACATGAAGGTTGTTGTAGCAGCTGGCGAGCTAGATTTAGTGATCCAACTCTATCTGTGCAGCTATGAGCTGTCCGGTGGTTATAAACCTGCCCCTCTGGAGCTGAGTCACATCAAACTGACCTCCACCCAGGAAGCCATGGTGGACAAACTGGCTGAGAACGCACACAACGTCTGGGCAAGAGATCGCATCCGCCAGGGCTGGACCTATGGCATCCAACAGGTAGACACACATACATATATGTATATATATATATATAAATACTGTGCTCTGTGTGTGGGTCTGCTTATGTGTTGAGACGGACAGCGATGACTTTGTGTTTCCTGTGTCTCTCAAGTTCCCTTCTTGATTCAATAGCTGGATGACCTGTCTGATTGCAGGGCTCCAGACCAACTTCTCCTCTACATGCTCACTCGGTCCCCCAGCACATGATTGGTTGCACCCTTTTTTGTGTTCATTATGGTGTTCAATCAATGGCCTTGCATGCTAATAAATAGGTAAGATTTGAATTTGACCCCTGCCTGGCTTCCACTCCGCGTTGCCTTCGACTTCCAGTTGACTACCTACTGGTCACATTTACATAATACAATCAAGATCAAGAAAGTATTTCCAAACTAATCTGTTCAAGATTAAACTAGGAACCTACCCAGTATGCCTTTTCTAATTCCTGCTTGTCACAATATAAGAGGCCATCTTAACTGCCATCACAAATTTTGGCCAGAGGAGGACTTAATGTTAACTGAGCTGAAAAACACAAACTACAAAGACGTTTTGGTGTCTGCTGGTGGTGTGGCCGTCACATTCAATATTGATAATAACCCAGTAAAATCAATGTGAGTCTAATACAAGCCAGCAGCTTGAGAGACAATGTCTGATGAAGGAAACACAACTACAACTACTGTACTGGGACCCTCACTGCCAACGGCAGAAAGGCAGATCAGTTGTCAGATAACAAGTTGCATTGTTGACCAGGCAACCCAGAATGGTCATAGGTTGCTTGTCTTTTTCTGAATGGTTTGTGGAAGAGAACACAGAATGTCTTCCCCAATTCAGACGGGCCACGCCGTGGTAGCAACCTGTCAATCCCAGTAAGCCCCGCCCTAAAGCATACTCTGCTTTATGGTCTGTTCTATTGACTTTAAATGGAGCATCATTTACTAAATGAACATCATGCTGTATTAAAGAAGACTTGAAACTTTGAATTTGAAACCATAAAGTACCATAAGAATTGAGACAAACTCTTGTTTACAATTTTTACTGAGGATATACATCAAGAGAGAAGTAGAGTCATTTTCTATAGACTTCTATACAACCTGGTGGTCAGTAGAGAGAATACAAGTTTAAGACACTTCTGCATTGCTTTAACCTTTCGGGCCCGGAGGTTGCCGTCTGACTAGAACCAGTGGTTATTTCAATGCACAAATAAAGCTTGTCTTACAGTGTGTTTTCTGCTCTACTGGAGCAATGAAATAAGCAATTAACATATCTTGCCTAGTGGCAGCTCATGGATATTAACGAAGGAGGGACGAGCTCTTCGGTTTTTCTTCCCCCACCCGGCACCACATTACTATGAAGCAGCTGGTAATTACTTTTTATTCTTCTGGCCTCTGTCTCGTCAGGATGTGAAGAGTCGCCGAAACCCTCGCCTGGTCCCCTACGTTCTGCTGGATGAGAGAACCAAGAAGTCCAACAAAGACAGTCTGAGAGAGGCCGTCAGGACTCTGCTGGGATATGGTTACAACCTGGAAGCTCCTGACCAGGACCATGGTACAAAACCGACCCTTCGTTGGGTCACTTCATTCAATGACTTGTCATTTTTGGGTTGATTGTACAAAAGTACAACATATGATATTTAGCGTCCGAGTGATTGACGTAGTCAGTCCGAAGGACCCTATTATAGATGGTATTGTTTTTTTATGGTAACTTACCCTTCTTCTCATCCAGCAGCTCAATGTGACCCCATCAACATATCTACTGAGAGGTTCCGCATTTTCAGAGCAGAAAAAACCTACTGCGTTAACACGGGGAAGTGGTACTTTGAGCTGGAGGTAAGAAGAGACATGATAAGAGATGTGATATGTTGCTCTGAACATATTAACTACCTAATATCCCTCACAGTCACCTATTCTGATTTAAAGTGTATGACGAAGATATCAAATCTCTTCACTAAATGTTACTATTCTGCATTAGTTTCTTGATCCGCTGTAATCTGCACGCACCAAGCCAATACACTTGTATATTATATATATATATATATATTGTGGATATAATATACAATACTCTTGTTTAGTGTCAAATGTCCTCAAAACCCCAACAGACTGCAGGGTGCAGCTACTGACAAGTTATTACACAGAGCTTTAAACTGCATAATACCTGGTTCTTGCTTCTCCTCCAGGTATTAACAGCAGGAGAGATGAGGGTGGGCTGGGCCAGGCCCGGATGCCTCCCAGACCAGGAGTTAGGATCTGATGACCAGGCCTTTGTCTTCGATGGCTTTAAGGTGGCTGGATTTTTCTTCGCGCCACAGATCCATTTATTCAGTTCCATGGCACTGCGATGGAACAATGTACATGTATTCATTGTTATTATTGTCCAAATTAGGAATGAATCTGTAAAGGTTTTTCTTCTGTTTCGTAGGTTCAGCGCTGGCACCAGGGTAATGAGCACTTTGGCCGGGCGTGGCAGATGGGGGACGTCGTGGGCTGCATGGTGGATCTGAACGAGCACACCATGATGTTCACACTCAATGGAGAAGTGCTGCTGGACGACTCCGGATCTGAGCTGGCCTTCAAGGACTTTGAAGTTGGTGAAGGTCAGTGCTACGTTTTATAGGACAATAAGCATGCTTGATATTGTTAGTGTTGAAGCTTATTAGTTACATTCACACCAGCTGTGTAAAGCTGTACTTCTGCTTGACACATCCGGAGGGCCACAGTGACATTACCCTATCAGATATGCCCCTTCCCAAATATCCTTGTCTGCTGATTTCTGCCTGTTCGTGCGGGAGTTTTTGATACACTGGTCCCTACAGTTTGGAAGAATGTGGGTTTGATTTTTTGCGAGGAGAGACCTGTGCAGAAAATAAAAGATCCAAACGTTTCCTCTTCAGGATTACGTGTCCGGGCGACCATCTGAGCAGAGAGCATAACTGTGGCTTAAGTCTGGTGCTTTGATAGAAGGCCCTCATGGGCAGGTTTGCTTCAACATTAAAGATGAGAGGACATTGGTCATGCCTGCAGTCAGCTGTATAACATGTGATTTTTAATAAGTGCTTTATAACAAAGTGAGTTGCACAAATGGTCCATTGAAAGGTTCCACTGTGGCTATGTGTTACAGGTAGACATGCCCAAATGCGCCTTAGCATTTAGTATTTCTTTTCTTTTCTCGGTCTCCAGGTTTCATCCCTGTGTCCAGTCTGGGTGTGTGTCAGGTGGGCAGCATGAACTTCGGTAAAGACGTCAGCACTCTGAAGTACTTCACCATCTGCGGCCTGCAGGAAGGCTACGAACCGTTTGCTGTCAACATGAACCGGGACGTCACCATGTGGCTCAGCAAGAGGCTGCCTCAGTTTGTTCCTGTCCCTCCCAATCACCAACACATGGAGGTGAGCGCAGTCACCTGAGATACGGATTCATGCACCGAACACCTGCTAGAATCTGATGGAGGTTGTTGGTAGAACATTCAATGACATTGGCCTGCGATCTGGACTAGAATGTTTCGCTTCAGACAAATTTCAAGACATTTCTAAATATGTTTTCGGCTTGTATGTTTGTCCCCCCAAAACTGTTCAGTAAACTACTGAAAAATTAAGCCGAGCTGAAATATTGACAGACCAGACAAAGCTAATGTTTTTTATGACGGGGCATAACAAATAATAAATGTCAGGAACATCTGGAGGAGATTTCTTCAAATTTTGCACAAAGGCCACTTGGATTCAATGCTATTCGGACCTCACAAAACACGTCTTTTGCCATAACTAAAGAATTTCAACGCTTATCATGACAATTTCACACTAATGAGATCAAATCTGAGAGGATAAAATGATCAAGGGAGGACACTGGGGACAGTCATGGGTGTAAACTACAGCTTGACCAATTGGCGGAGGCATACATCTGCGAGGCGGTAATTGTAGTTTGATATTGCCTTTTTTTTCAGGTGACAAGGATCGATGGGACGGTAGAGTCTTTTCCATGCCTGAAGGTCACTCAGAGGTCATTTGGCTCGCAGAACAGTTACACTGACATTACCTTCTACAGGCTGAGCATGCCCATAGAGTGTGCAGAATCCTTCTCCAGATCACCAGCGAACGACAGCCTCTTCTCACCAAAGAGGGTAACGGCACCACAAACACACTGACCTCTCTGCTCATTTATCCCCACACATTGACAGATCGATATGTTGACATTGACAGACAGATACTTGGTGTGTAACACACACTCAATACATCTGTGTAGCAATTTCCTTCAATGCCCAAGTCAAATATATTGCATACTCTGCTGCTACACATCTCGAATTTCTCTCATCAACTGCATATTTGTTCATAGAACTAATAAAGGAAAGCTCACCACAACACTTTTGACTGCTAACGTTTACATGAATAACTTATTCATTGTCATATCCATTGAATGTGCTGTAACTCTGTTACATTGATTCTGGTCACATGACATCTATTGCTTCTGTCCATCCGGGGAGAGGGATCCTCCTCTGTTGATCTCCTGAAGGCTTCTTCCTTTATGTCCCCTGTAAAAGGGGTTTCACTATTTTTTTGGGGGAGTTTTTCCTGATCCGATGTGAGGTCCCGGGACAGGGATGTCATATGTGTACAGATTGTAAAGCCCCCAGAGGCACATCTATATTTGTGATTTTAGGCTATACAAAATAAACTGAATTGAATTGAACTTGCAACGTGTTAACAGTAGGCTCGGGTGTATGACTGAGAATATGCACTGTGTTCATGGTCTGTTTCTGCAGGAGCTGGAGGACTTTGAAACTGTATCAGACTTTGAGGTCCTGATGAAGTCTTCTCATGGTCCCAACGGACCTGAGAGAGATGAATTCAACAACCACAAAGATTACAACCAGGAGAAACCAACCAAACTCAAGCAACGGTAAAGCCTCTAAAGATTCAACCGTTCTGTTATCTCTATCCAGCTTTTACGCTCTAGTAATTTGTACCATTCTGTCATTGAGAGTGATCAACTTATTTTTTAAATGTTATAAACCTAAACCAACCATCTGATCTACCAGGTTCATGTTGAAGAAAAACAAGCCAGACAACAGCTGTCAGACCTCTGCTCGTCTGCCAGAGGAGGTGATGGCTGATGACAGAGATGAATATGAATTCCTCATGCAAGCCTCGACTGTAAGACAACACAAACAAAATACAATTTACAAAAACACTTGCATGCAGTATGCCTGTTGGGAAAGAAACTGTGATCAAGGGCAATTCAAGTGCATCTCTTTTCTGTGCAGCACTACTACTCCGTGCGGATCTTCCCTGGTCAGGAGCCCAGCAGTGTTTGGGTGGGCTGGGTAACCTCCGACTTCCATCAGTACGACCCAGGCTTTGAGCTGCACAACGTCCGAACCGTCACTGTTACCCTGGGAGACGAGAAGGGCAAAGTTCATGAGAGGTTAGTCACGTTGCAGCTAACTCATATTTTAGGGCTGAATCCAAAATATTCTTAATTTTATGCTGGGCAGGGATGGAGGGCATGTGTCATGAAGGCAGCAAGTTTACATTCCGGTTTCAGACTACATCACATGATTTCATTGACTACATACCTTTAACCCTAACTAATCACTGCTACTTGGTGTGTTCTTCAGTATAAAGCACAGTAACTGTTACATGGTGTGTGTGTTCTTCAGTATAAAGCACAGTAACTGTTACATGGTGTGTGTGTGTGTGTGTGTGTTCTTCAGTATAAAGCACAGTAACTGTTACATGATGTGTGTGTGTGTGTGTGTGTGTGTGTGTGTTCTTCAGTATAAAGCACAGTAACTGTTACATGGTGTGTGTGTGTGTGTGTGTGTGTTCTTCAGTATAAAGCGCAGTAACTGTTACATGGTGTGTGTGTGTGTGTGTTCTTCAGTATAAAGCGCAGTAACTGTTACATGGTGTGTGTGTGTGTGTGTGTGTGTTCTTCAGTATAAAGCGCAGTAACTGTTACATGGTGTGTGTGTGTGTGTGTGTGTGTTCTTCAGTATAAAGCGCAGTAACTGTTACATGGTGTGTGTGTGTGTGTGTGTTTTTCAGTATAAAGCACAGTAACTGTTACATGGTGTGTGTGTGTGTGTGTTTTTCAGTATAAAGCGCAGTAACTGTTACATGGTGTGTGTGTTTTTCAGTATAAAGCGCAGTAACTGTTACATGGTGTGTGTGTGTGTGTGTGTGTTCTTCAGTATAAAGCGCAGTAACTGTTACATGGTGTGTGTGTGTGTGTGTTCTTCAGTATAAAGCGCAGTAACTGTTACATGGTGTGGGCTGGAGAGAGCAGCAGTCCTGGTCAGGGGAGGAACAACAACGGTTTAGAGATCGGCTGCCTGGTCGACACTACAAACGGATTGCTGACATTTACAGCCAACGGGAAAGAACTCAGCACCTACTACCAGGTAATTATTTGACATGGTGTGACATGTCTGTGGATGGTCCTTCCCTTCAACTTCTGCTGTGTCATCTACTCCCACCATGTATCTTTGTTTCCCTTTCATTTTGCTGCATACACAAACATGTGTCTCCTTCCTTCCTGCCTTGTTTCTTCTCTTTCTTCTCATGTATTGTGTTTGCAGTCTGGCAACAGCTATATTAAACCCAGCTTTCTCCTGTTTGTCAATATTTGTTAGTCCAACTGAAACATATTTATTCTGCTACAGCATACATATGGTCAGCAAATTGTGCGACTCTGTGTGGTTCCTTGGTTTCAGGATGTAACCCTCTATATTTGAGTTAGCCAGTCAGAATGCTGCTCATATACATTAAACTTCTGTTCATATAGCCAACCACATCATTTCATTAAAGCAGAGTAGAGCGTGACATCACCGTGCTGTCATCGGCCTGCAGTGACACTGATTAACAGTCGGTCTACAGGCTGAGACACAACACAATTAGCCTCAGACTTTGATCAACAACTCACATTAGCTTTCTGGCTAATGTCTGCACACATGAATCATCAGGCAAGAAAGCGTATTTGCAATCAGATAGAGCACATTGAACACCTTTAAAAAGAGTTCTTGATCCTCTGTGTCTTCATTCTTCACCACCACTGCTACAACAAAGCCCTGTCTGTTTTTGTCATTTCTATTACAGTTACCAGAGAAAGTTTATTTACATTGTTTATTTGTGCGTCTGACTGTTTAGCGTCCAATCGGTGATTTACATCGGCCCACCTTCCTTACAATTATATTGAAAAGAAAATGATTTTAGGCCGTACAGGGATGGACTAATTGTCGATTCAGTTGGATTTAAGTAACCAGCTGAGCTCTCTCGCGTCTCCACAGGTGGAGCCCAGCACTAAGCTGTTCCCAGCAGTCTTTGCCAAAGCCACCAGCCCCAATGTCTTCCAGTTTGAACTGGGCCGTATTAAGGTGAGACGACAAGCACACACAGCTTTGTTGTCAAAATGAAGTGTCTGACATGTGGCAGGTTGCTTTTAACCTCAGTGACAAGTAACCTGCATTTACTATTGCTCTTTCATAATAAAAGCCTTCTAGTGGTGAACAGGGGGATAGGTTGTATTGATTTATGGAGAAACAAACACAAGAAACAACCAAAATTACGTAGAATTATTTGTTGAGACATATAACTTTACGTATTATTAATTCCACTTGTTTCAATTCCTCTCTAGGATTTGTAACAGCCTTCTGGTTTAATTTGTGTTAAGCAGTGGTGTATAAAGTACCCAAAAGCCATACTTACCTTATTCCAGTAAAAAGTGAAATTAGAATACTACTTGAGTAACAGTCTTAAAGTATTGGTTTTTCTGTAAAAGTGATTTTCTGATATTAAATTTACTTAAGTATTGAAAGAAAAAGTACAAGTAAATGCTTTTAATAAAAAAGTAAAGGGTCAGATTTTTGAGAATTATTAGGTTTATTCTTTTAAGTGCTGTGGCCACCATGACCAAGGACAAGGAGTTGTGTTGAAAATAATTGTGTTGGCTGTGATCCATCCAGGAGCAACAATGTTCAACATAATATAATGTACATAGGTATACTTTTGCATCTACTATGACATCTACTTGTCATCATAATTCTTCAAAAAGCAATATGACACTATGAAGGAGTTCAGTTGTAACAGTTGTCAGACGAAACATCTTGACACGTGTCAACAGGGTTAAGTGATACAGTACCCTAAAAAGGAAACTTAGAAGTCTGTTTCAACTCTGTCGGTGTTCTGGATTAAAACCAAGGCAGAGTATCCTGAGATCGCCAAAAAGCTCTGAAACCTGCTTCCATTTCCACATCCTGTCTTTCTGAAGTGGGTTATAAGTTACGGAGTAGACTGGACTAAAGGTTTAAGTTACGGAGTAGACTGGACTAAAGGTTTAAGTTACGGAGTAGACTGGACTAAAGGTTGAAGTTATGGAGTAGACTGGACTAAAGGTTTAAGTTACGGAGTAGACTGGACTAAAGGTTGAAGTTACGGAGTAGACTGGACTAAAGGTTGAAGTTACGGAGTAGACTGGACTAAAGGTTTAAGTTACGGAGTAGACTGGACTAAAGGTTTAAGTTACGGAGTAGACTGGACTAAAGGTTTAAGTTACGGAGTAGACTGGACTAAAGGTTTAAGTTACAGAGTAGACTGGACTAAAGGTTTAAGTTACGGAGTAGACTGGACTAAAGGTTTAAGTTACAGAGTAGACTGGACTAAAGGTTTAAGTTACGGAGTAGACTGGAATAAAGGTTTAAGTTACGGAGTAGACTGGAATAAAGGTCTAAGTTACGGAGTAGACTGGACATAAAGGTTTAAGTTACGGAGTAGACTGGACTTAAGGTTTAAGTTAAGGAGTAGACTGGACTTAAGGTTTAAGTTAAGGAGTAGACTGGACTAAAGGTTTAAGTCACAGAGTAGACTGGAATAAAGGTTTAAGTTACGGAGTAGACTGGACTAAAGGTTTAAGTTATGGAGTAGACTGGAATAAAGGTTTAAGTTACGGAGTAGACTGGAATAAAGGTTTAAGTTACGGAGTAGACTGGACTAAAGGTTTAAGTTACGGAGTAGACTGGACTAAAGGTTTAAGTTACGGAGTAGACTGGAATAAAGGTTTAAGTTACGGAGTAGACTGGACTAAAGGTTTAAGTTACGGAGTAGACTGGACTAAAGGTTGAAGTTATGGAGTAGACTGGACTAAAGGTTTAAGTTACGGAGTAGACTGGACTAAAGGTTTAAGTTACAGAGTAGACTGGACTAAAGGTTTAAGTTACGGAGTAGACTGGAATAAAGGTTTAAGTTACGGAGTAGACTGGAATAAAGGTCTAAGTTACGGAGTAGACTGGACATAAAGGTTTAAGTTACGGAGTAGACTGGACTTAAGGTTTAAGTTAAGGAGTAGACTGGACTTAAGGTTTAAGTTAAGGAGTAGACTGGACTAAAGGTTTAAGTCACAGAGTAGACTGGAATAAAGGTTTAAGTTACGGAGTAGACTGGACTAAAGGTTTAAGTTATGGAGTAGACTGGAATAAAGGTTTAAGTTACGGAGTAGACTGGAATAAAGGTTTAAGTTACGGAGTAGACTGGACTAAAGGTTTAAGTTACGGAGTAGACTGGACTAAAGGTTTAAGTTACGGAGTAGACTGGAATAAAGGTTTAAGTTACGGAGTAGACTGGACTTAAGGTTTAAGTTACGGAGTAGACTGGACTTAAGGTTTAAGTTAAGGAGTAGACTGGACTTAAGGTTTAAGTTAAGGAGTAGACTGGACTAA
Organism: Cottus gobio; assembly: GCA_023566465.1. Taxonomy (NCBI): domain Eukaryota; kingdom Metazoa; phylum Chordata; class Actinopteri; order Perciformes; family Cottidae; genus Cottus; species Cottus gobio. The sequence goes on from CM042235.1 coordinate 19,573,607, forward strand.
AGGTTTAAGTTACAGAGTAGACTGGACTAAAGGTTTAAGTTACAGAGTAGACTGGACTAAAGGTTTAAGTTTTTTTTTTTTAGATTAGATTAGATTCAACTTTATTGTCATTACACATGTACAAGTACAGAGCAACGAAATGCAGTTTAGCATCCAACCAGAAGTGCAATAGCAGTAAATACCAATATACAGATAATAATAAGTATTTTACAGATAATAAGTTAGTGATATAGGTACGGGATATACAGATTGATTGATTGCGGTAATATGTACATGTTATACAGGTTGATTTGTGCATTAAATGTAGGTAGACTATAAGCAGGAACTATAAACATAATTTACAAAAGGCAAATGGGCATATGATAAGTTAAGTAATACAGATTGAGTGAACGTTAAATAGTGCATAATAATAATAAACAGTAGCTGCCTAACGTTACTAGACTAGTGCAATGCTCAGTTTTTAGTGCAGACAGTTCAAAAGTGTTTGAGTGCAGGTGTAAAGTCTTTGGTCAGTGGGGGGAGATGACGAGGAGATGGGTTTGTGGGTGGAGGTGGTTGGGGAGTAGGGGGGGTGTCAGCATGGGGCAGAGTTCAATAAGTAGACAGAGTAGACTGGACTAAAGGTTTAAGTTACAGAGTAGACTGGACTAAAGGTTTAAGTTACAGAGTAGACTGGAATAAAGGTTTAAGTTACGGAGTAGACTGGAATAAAGGTTTAAGTTACGGAGTAGACTGGAATAAAGGTTTAAGTTACGGAGTAGACTGGAATAAAGGTTTAAGTTACGGAGTAGACTGGACATAAAGGTTTAAGTTACGGAGTAGACTGGACTTAAGGTTTAAGTTAAGGAGTAGACTGGACTTAAGGTTTAAGTTAAGGAGTAGACTGGACTAAAGGTTTAAGTTACAGAGTAGACTGGAATAAAGGTTTAAGTTACGGAGTAGACTGGACTAAAGGTTTAAGTTATGGAGTAGACTGGAATAAAGGTTTAAGTTACGGAGTAGACTGGAATAAAGGTTTAAGTTACGGAGTAGACTGGACTAAAGGTTTAAGTTACGGAGTAGACTGGACTAAAGGTTTAAGTTACAGAGTAGACTGGACTAAAGGTTTAAGTTACGGAGTAGACTGGACTTAAGGTTTAAGTTACGGAGTAGACTGGACTAAAGGTTTAAGTTATGGAGTAGACTGGACTAAAGGTTTAAGTTACGGAGTAGACTGGACTAAAGGTTTAAGTTACGGAGTAGACTGGAATAAAGGTTTAAGTTACGGAGTAGACTGGACTAAAGGTTTAAGTTACGGAGTAGACTGGACTAAAGGTTTAAGTTACGGAGTAGACTGGACTAAAGGTTTAAGTTATGGAGTAGACTGGACTAAAGGTTTAAGTTACGGAGTAGACTGGACTAAAGGTTTAAGTTACGGAGTAGACTGGACTAAAGGTTTAAGTTAAGGAGTAGACTGGACTAAAGGTTTAAGTTAAGGAGTAGACTGGACTAAAGGTTTAAGTTACGGAGTAGACTGGACTAAAGGTTGAAGTTAAGGAGTAGACTGGACTAAAGGTATAAATTACGGAGTAGACTGGACTAAAGGTTTAAGTTACGGAGTAGACTGGACTAAAGGTTTAAGTTACGGAGTAGACTGGACTAAAGGTTGAAGTTACGGAGTAGACTGGACTAAAGGTTGAAGTTAAGGAGTAGACTGGCCTAAAGGTTTAAGTTACGGAGTAGACTGGACTAAAGGTTTAAGTTACTGAGTAGACTGGACTAAAGGTTTAAGTTACAGAGTAGACTGGACTAAAGGTTTAAGTTACGGAGTAGACTGGACTAAAGGTTTAAGTTACGGAGTAGACTGGACTAAAGGTTTAAGTTACGGAGTAGACTGGACTAAAGGTTTAAGTTAAGGAGTAGATTGGACTAAAGGTTGAAGTTAAGGAGTAGACTGGACTAAAGGTATAAATTACGGAGTAGACTGGACTAAAGGTTTAAGTTACGGAGTAGACTGGACTAAAGGTTTAAGTTACGGAGTAGACTGGACTAAAGGTTGAAGTTACGGAGTAGACTGGACTAAAGGTTGAAGTTAAGGAGTAGACTGGCCTAAAGGTTTAAGTTACGGAGTAGACTGGACTAAAGGTTTAAGTTACAGAGTAGACTGGACTAAAGGTTTAAGTTACGGAGTAGACTGGACTAAAGGTTTAAGTTACGGAGTAGACTGGACTAAAGGTTTAAGTTACGGAGTAGACTGGACTAAAGGTTTAAGTTAAGGAGTAGACTGGACTAAAGGTTTAAGTTATGGAGTAGACTGGACTAAAGGTTTAAGTTACGGAGTAGACTGGACTAAAGGTTGAAGTTACGGAGTAGACTGGACATAAAGGTTTAAGTTACGGTGTAGACTGGACTAAAGGTTTAAGTTACGGAGTAGACTGGACTAAAGGTTTAAGTTACGGAGTAGACTGGACTAAAGGTTGAAGTTACGGAGTAGACTGGACTAAAGGTTTAAGTTACGGAGTAGACTGGACTAAAGGTTTAAGTTATGGAGTAGACTGGACTAAAGGTTTAAGTTACGGAGTAGACTGGACTAAAGGTTTAAGTTAAATGTATTGGAGTAAAAGTATCAGTTTTCTTTGCAAAATGTAATGAAGTAAAAGTAAAAGTCAACAGAAATATAAATAGTAGTGACCACACCCTACAGGCTCTCATGTCTTGTTGGTTTGGGTGGATGGTTGTGTCTTAGAATTCAAGCAGATTGACAAGCACCATTATGAAAACTGACTAGTGAGTTTAAATATGTCCACCGTGTCCAGCTTTGCTTTATGTGAAGTTGTATCCTTGTCAACCCGTCTGTTCCCTGTCAGAATGTGATGCCTCTGTCAGCTGGTCTGTTTAAGAGCGAGAGGAAGAACCCGATTCCTCAGTGTCCTCCAAGGCTGCATGTCCAGTTCCTCACTCCCGTATTATGGAGTCGCGTTCCCAACCACTTCCTCAAGGTACAACTCCGACAGCAGGTCTGCATTATCTGGCTCTTTTTTTGTTTTGGCTGATATATATCAGAGAAGAATCACGTATTGTGAAATGTATAGAACAAAGGCTGACTGTTGTACTAATCTTACATTTATCTTACTCGCATGCAACCTTCTTAGAATAAACTCTGTTCGCTATTCTTTGTTTTGAATAGGACAACTGATTGCCTGACTGATTTTGGGATAATTTTCAATTTACTGAGAAAGCCTTACTAATGCTTGTTTCTATAAAGTATGAAAATCATGCTGGGTTAGTCTTATGTTAGTCCATTTTCCTGCATATGGGCAGCATGCTAGGTACCTGCTGTACAGTTTTATTCATTTTTTTCTTCAGGTGTCAGCATCCAGAGTGAATGACAGACATGGCTGGCTGGTCCAGTGTAACAAACCTCTGCAATTCATGTCTCTGCACATACCTGAGGAGAACAAGTGAAGTACCCATAGCTACACACACACAAATATACGCACACACATCAGGGGTGGACCATCTGGCTTACTGGGCATTTTCCCTGTGGGCCTACCTGCATTTTGGGCCAACACACCTGCCCTTTTTTGTCTTTTTATCTCAGCAGCCCATAAAACATGTAGCCTAGATCTGCCCAGTGTTTCTTTTTTTTTTTTTGCTGGCCCAATAATGTATTTAAACCCCTCCCCTTTATATGCCAGGGAAAATTATTTTTATCCAAGTCCACCCTTGATACAACTATACTTCTATCTTGTTGAGGACACTCATTAACTTGACATGATATATTACCTTCCTCTTTCCTTAAACATCACATGACTAAATGCCTGACCCTTACGTTCACATAAACCAAATTCTAACCTGAACTTTAAAACCACCAGTGGTTAAATACTTGTTTCAGTCCTCACTATGTAGCACAAGTACAATAACACACACACACACACACACACACACACGTATATACACACACACACACACACACACACACACACACACACACACACACACCCTCTCTTTTCCTGCTCTCATTACTCATGCAGTATCTCTCTGTGTCTGTTGTCCAGGTCGGTGGATATCTTGGAGCTGTCAGAGCAGAGGGACCTATTAAAGTTCCACTACCATACCCTCAGACTGTATTCGGCAATCTGTGCTCTGGGAAACAACCGGGTGGCACACGCCCTCTGCTCCCACGTAGACGAGGCCCAGCTCCTGCAGGCTATAGAGAATAAGTACATGCCAGGTAACATGCGATGCATTAGAGCCTGTCCCTGATAAATACGCAGTGGTCAGGTAATAAATACTCAGTGCCTGACCTTAAAGCCATAGACCAATTGAGGAGCAATTGAGATTTCAGACACTTACGGATCATAATTGCAGGATGCAGCCCAGAAGTATTCAGATCCTTAATGAGAATTTGGTAATACTCATTTACGCTCTGTTTTAATGAATACAATGAAAAGGTTTTTTATTGTCAACAAATCCCATGAAAAGACCCAAGCCAATAATGTGTTCCATCCTCAGTACTTTCTGAATTCCCTCTCACACATCAAGTGTTAGAAAAAACTGCTCTCAAATAAGTAGTTTAATTAAAAACAGATAAATAGAAATAGGCCCAATAATGTCCTACAATAGCTGTCAGCTGTTGTTTTAACACATATTACTCAAACAAGAGGTATTATGTCACGTGTTGAGACTATTTTCAGCGGTGGATTAATTCACATTAGGAGCTCTAGTGACTATTTGTGGCAGAAGGATGCCGGATGTGGGATTGAGTCAAAATACAATGGTGATGAAGGAACATGTCATCTAGTACAACAGTGTGGCTCGTTGATGCGTTTTAGCATTTTCTTTTGATACAACAATGATATGACACAGGGGAAGAAGAAATATTATTTTTAATGCACAATACACAATACTTGTTAGGAGGATACATTTGTTGGTGGTTTGGCTCTTGTTAAGTTCAAAAATCTTTGGGCGATTGTGCGAAGAGAAGTCCCAGATGCAGAAAGTTATAATAAAAATTGATTTAATAAAAAGATGATGAACAGCATTTCAAAATGAATCACACTAATAACTACACAATATATATACAAATATATCCCATGGGAGAGAGATATCCCATGAGACAGAGATCCAGTGCCCCCCCCCCCCCACCGGGCAGCAGATCCATACATACCTGCCCGGCAGAAGGCACCCAGAGATCTGCTGATGTTCTCACAATGTCTCAGCTTTGCCAGGTTTGGGGTCAGCCCCCCTTCCTCTGGCTAGCATCTCTTCCAGTCCATTGATTGGACAAGACCTCGTCCTTTTAGGTGTTGGTCAACCCAAACCCCCTCTCGCTTAAACAACAGTACTCAGGACTTCAATCAACCCCCTCACATTCCTGAGCATGTCCTCCTTATCTATCTGCTCCAATCTTCAGGCTGCGTAACTGTTTGTGGGCTCCTGATGTTTTCAGGATTCATTCCACAATCACTTAATACATTTCATAATTCTAATTAATACATTTGTGTAGTACATACAGTGTCATCCATTCAATATTTGATAATCCATACAGAGTTATTTATTTGTCTTGACCCTCCAATGTAAACTCTCTAGCTCTCACTAGGAGCACTATAAAGTAGGGATGCAACGATACCATTTTTTACAAACCGATACGATACCGATATTTTTATTTGTGTACTTGCCGATACCGAGTACCGATACCGATACTTCTTAGATTTGGTCTCCATGAAAGTGCAATTAATTTGGAGGCAGATTTTATTTTATCCTCTGCAGATTATGTCAAGCCTATAGTACAAAATTAACAGAAGGCTATCCCAAGCTTTAAACTTCTTGTGGAAGTCCCTCTAATGTCGGACCATAAAACGCCCCGTGTCCGGGTTCATAATGTAAGCGATAATATTAGGGATCGAGCAATTATATAGGAAGCTGTGTTCCAAGTTATGTTTCCGGTGCTTTTATTGTGGAGGGAGAAACGGAAAGGAAAAGAGTGGAATTGTGGGATATACGTGTGTGAAGGAGATAAAAAAGTGGTTCAAGTTACCCTGCAGCGTGTTTTCATTTTATTAGAATTACAAATATAGACACACAACAGACACTCGGCTACAATAATATCATCCGTAGCCGCACAACAGCGTCTGAATGAGGCCGCTGCCAGCGCTACTTCTGGTGGATCAGCAACAGTTTGATTCAAACCGGCAGGACGGCGATGATGACGCGCAGAGCTTCTCAATTATAGATGTATTAAATATGGAAAATTTCAACTCTGGCGTCTAACGTGCCGCCGGCGTAAATTTGCGTCTGTCGCAACCACACGCGTCTGTGCATAGACTTTACATGTAATCTGGTCGCGCGAAACATTTGCGTCGCGTTGGGACGGACTGATTACAAGTAACTCCGGGGCTGTCAGCCACTAACAAGAGCACTAATATGAGCACTAATATGTCATACACACGTATGCAACACCGGTTAATAAGCACAATATCGATAAAGTCTTGTATTGTACTCGCGTCTCACTTTTCTCCTGTCTATTGAAAGAAGTGAGCGCTGCGTAGCGAGGATCCAAGATGGCGGCTCCGGATTCTGCTGTTGAGACAAACTGGCCATCTGATTGGACGGCAAAACAACTTGGATAGCGTGATTGGCTGCTCAGAAGTTGAGACTGTTGAGACAGTTGAGACAGAGAAGAGTGTCTCCGGCTCCGCCACGGGGTTGCTTCTCCACAAAGCGCGACCAGTTTGTTGTAGTGAAATACTGTTGAGTGAGTATCGGTTCTTGGTATCGGCCATTGAAACCGATGCGAGTACGAGTATTTAACGCAGTATCGACCACCGATACCGATACCTGTATCGGTATCGGTGCATCCCTACTATAAAGCATTATTTTCTAACACTCTTCACAAGGGCAGTTGATAATAAGACAAATATATAATATCACAAGACTTATCATTAAAGTAAAAGTACAGAAGTATTATCAGCAAAATGTAAATAAGCAGCAAACGTGAAAATACGACTGTGGCTCAGTGGTTAGCAGGTCTGACTTTCAATCAGATCGGTGGTTCAAACCCCGGCTCAGCCAGTCCATGTCGTTGTGTCCTTGAGCAAGACACTTAACCCTAATTGCTCACCGTTGCTGTGTCTACTGTATACTGTATATCATGTAAGTCTCTTTGGATAAAAGCGTCAGTGAAATGAAATGTAATGTACAAATTAATATAGTAAACTCCATAGACTTTGGGCTCTCTCCTTCTAGACTATGTCAGGAAATATATACACCTATAGGCTATATACACCTACTGTATATAAATAATACATTCATGTACATGGCATTACTGGGTAACCGGTGTATTCTGTTCATTAATAAGAACAGTAATAAACGGTAAGATTAAGGGTTCATGCTTTCAATGAATGTTTAAATTTATCTTCTGTCTCTCACCCCCAGGTTTGCTCCGTGCGGGCTACTACGACCTCCTCATCGACATCCACCTGAGCAGCTACACCACGGCCCGCCTCATGATGAACAACGAGTACATTGTTCCCATGACAGACGAAACCAAGAGCATCACCTTGTTCCCTGATGAGAAGAAGAAACACGGCCTGCCGGGCATCGGACTCAGCACCTCCCTGAGACCCAGAATGCACTTTTCATCCCCAAGTTTTGTCTGTGGGAGCGGATCGTCGCATCGCAACAGCGGATCAGGAGACTGTTTCCAGTACAGCCCTGAGTTCCCCTTGGACGTACTGAAGATGAAAACCATCGAGATGCTCACAGAGGCAGTGCGGGAGGGGAGCATGCACGTGCGGGATCCAATAGGAGGCAGCACAGAGTTTCTCTTCGTCCCCCTCATCAAGCTGTTCTACACCCTGCTCATCATGGGAGTCTTCCAGAGTGGCGATCTGAAGAACATCCTCAGGCTGATTGAACCGTCCGTGTTCTCTGAAGGACGGGAAGGTCAGGAGGACACGCACACAAAGCTGAAGGCGGTGAAGGAGGGGGAGACTGAGGATGGAGGGCGGAGCATGCCTAAAGAAGGACTGTTGCAGATGAAGCTACCCGAACCTGTAAAACTCCAGGTGACACCCAGTTAACTCAGTCTGTAAATGTGCTTACACTAGTTTACTATATCAGATTTCAGACATAGTGCTTTTAAAAATTTATTTTCAGTGTAACGTTCATCATTTCTTTTACACATTTTACTTTTTCTTACTGATAATGAAGCTCTCCTTAATTTAGAATCACACGTTTTAATGTCTACGTTCAGTTTTACGTATTATATAATATGCATAGCATTTGAAGGTACAGAAAATCTCAAATAACTAACACACAGAGCCAAAAAGTTAAACAAGAAATGAAAAGCACTTACGGTGTATCAAATGAGAGAGGGACGCAACTGTCTACAAATACAATCAAGAACTAACCAATATTGGTTGTTTGTAAACACCAATAACTTATTTATTGACATTTTTGTTAATTTTATTGATAATTTTACTATGGATTGTATTGTATGTAAAAACTTTCTTTTATATCGACAATGACAGCCAGGCTGGATGACATAGGGATGGCCTCTACCACACATCACAGCATGTCGTTAACCCAACACGTGTCTGTGTGTGCAGATGTGCCACGTGCTGCAGTACCTGTGTGACTGCCAGGTGCGCCATCGCATCGAAGCAGTAGTGGCCTTCTCCGACGACTTTGTGGCCTGTCTCCAAGACAACCAGCGGTTCCGCTACAACGAGGTGATGCTGGCGCTCAACATGTCTGCAGCGCTCACCGCCAAGAAGACCAAGGAGTTCAGATCGCCTCCACAGGAGCAGGTAGGAACACCTCTGGAGGAGGGACAGCCCGGTGTGGGGGGCAGGATATAGAGCAGGCAGGAGGATAATACTACAATAATAATAACATTTTTATTTTGTATAGCGCTTTTCTAAACACTCAAAGACGCTTCACATAAGGCAGAGACAAACGGATCAAAACAAACAATGTAGAGGAAGCGTATCAGAGAAGAACACTTTTGATGCATCACCTAAACACACATGTTCAGCTCTTAACACGGGACACCCGGTAGTTCACCTTCGCTCACATTTAAAAATGAACACAATCACTCTTGCAGTGTGTGAAGCTGTACTGTCTCTGAGGCACCTTTTCATTATTTTGCTGTTGCTCGACACATTGATTGCTTGAATGCATTGCAGAACCCCCAGTCAGATATGCTGCTGGGAACACGCTCCCAACTCCCAGAGCCTGGGTGTTGGATTTCCGTGATGTAATCCCAGTGGTTGTCGTGTCACAGTCAGCCCGGCGTGTGTCTTGCAGATAAACATGCTGCTGAACTTTAAGGACGAGAAGCAGGAGTGCCCTTGTCCCGAATACATCCGAGAACAGCTGCTCGACTTCCACGAGGACCTGATGAGGCACTGTGGTAAACTACCAATCAGCCCACAGAGATCAATAGGGATCAATAATAAGAATAAGAATGTGTATATGCTATGTGTATATTATTTATATTCATTAACTACCAACATACAGTATGCACAGTGTACTGATTTCTCCGTTCTGTCAGGTATAGAGTTGGACGAGGAGGGAGGGATAGATGGGGACAGTGACTTCACCATCAGGGGACGCCTCATGTCCTTGGTGGAGAAAGTGGCTTACCTGAAGAAGAAGATGGGCAACCTGCCGAAGGAGAAAAAAGAAAGAAAACCCAGTAAGTCCTCTGCACCAGCTGATCCACAGACAGACAGAGAGCAGTGGGATGTACACATGTACACATGTGACCGGTTGGTTTTTAAATGCTTTCAGAGCAGGAGATATTAGAAAGCTATTGAGTTTATATTCTTTATATCTTTCAGCCTTCGTTTTATTATCACACATTTCATACTGGACTTCTTTCTTTACAGGGATTGTGTAAAGGCGATAAAGCAAGTCCATGAATTTGAGATATGAGTTCTACAGTTAATTTTGATTCCTCCTCCTCTTGCATTCAGGAGTTCGGTTGGTGGCGTTTTCCTCACAGATTATTTCGCTAATCTTCTTCACAGAATGGTTTGTTGTTGTTTCGCCCTCTGGCGTTTCAGAAAATACAGCAAGAAACTTCTCGTGGAGCATAAATGCATTTGTGCATGCTTGTAGCTTATAAGGACACAGCTTAAGCCTTTGGTCTGACTCAGCAAAATAATAAGTATGTTGTGCATACATCAGACACTTCGGGGTTGTTGGAGCTTATGAACAATACAAACTCCAGCAGCACTTTAATGTATTTTATTATTCAACATTGGATTTAACAAGATCTGCATTGGTAATGGAAATGGAAAAAAAATAGGGTTTTGTGTTAATGAACCAACAATCTCACCCCCTAACTCTGTCTGTCTCTGTCTCTGCAGGTACGTTACAGCAGTTGATTTCCGACACGATGGTCCGCTGGGCTCAGGAGTCGGTGATTGAGGATCCAGAGCTGGTCAGAGCCATGTTTGTCCTGCTGCACCGCCAGTATGACGGCATTGGAGGACAGGTAGGTTTGAGCTTGTGTGCATGTGTGTGTTTATTTTAATGGAGCCTGTTATACTACTAGTTTACATCGAAACATTAGAATATGACATACATAGGCGCCGTGGGGCCTAATAGTCATCTGCATCCTCTGAATATTCAGCCATGACATTAAACAGGTTTTAGATATCACTAAGGTATGCTTTCTGTACCCCAACAACCTCGCAAGATTTGAGCGAGACTTTTTCAATAATGTTATCAGTGGCCAAAAGAAGGTGCAAGGTGCCAGCCGCCCATCAGGATCTCCTCACTCACACACCAAGTGTCTTGCCCAAGGACACATCGACATGGAATAGGGGATCGATGCACAGATCTTCTGATTAGAGCATGGTGACTGCTAATAGACTCTCCAGCTCAGTCTGAACAGCTTCTTGCAGTGATAAATGAAACGCTCTAAAATGTGAGGACCTCTGCTGCAGGTTTGGAAAGATATGAATCTGTTCTTATCTGTCCAGGTGCGCGCCCTTCCCAAGACCTACACCATAAACTCAGTCTCCATCGAGGACACCATCAACCTGCTGGCCGCTCTGGGTCAGATCCGATCTCTGCTGAGTGTCCGTATGGGAAGAGAGGAGGAGAAGCTGATGATCAGGGGGCTGGGGTGAGAACACACTCACCTGTGATGTACCTGTGTTAGGGACAGATGTCTATCATGACTCATGAATAATTTGAACATGTTGGGTCTTATATAGCGTATGTAGCCTCACATTAAATACTAGGAAAACAGAAATCGGTGGGTTTGTGAAACAAACTCTCGACCGTTTGATATGCTGTATATGGCGTTGAGTCAGTGCTTCCACTATAAACTGCACTAAGCTTTTAACAAGCCCCTCCTCCCTCCGCAGTGATATTATGAACAACAAGGTGTTCTACCAACATCCTAACCTGATGAGAGCTCTGGGGATGCATGAGACTGTCATGGAGGTCATGGTCAACGTACTCAGTGGAGGAGACTCCAAGGTAAGAAGTATGTATGAACCGCAGAGCCAGAGGATAGGCAGGAAGTCGACAGAAACCAGGACCGGCTTAACTGAATCACAAGCGTGTGTCTCTCTTTAAATTTGGCGCAGATGTGGATTCTCTCTTGTGTGTGTTGTTATAAATGTGGTTATTGTTATTAACGATCAGCCTTGTCTAAATAGAGATGTCTTGATGGAAAGATATTTCATTTAGCAAACTGTGAATGTGTCACATGTTCTTAAAACTGTCTTTCTTTGTGAAATAGCATTTCATATAAATTGGTAATACACCTTTATTAACAATATGCCATTTATAACGAGAAGACAATACCGTTGCATGGAATTTGTCTGACATGAAGCATGTGTTTTTGCAGGAAATCACTTTTCCAAAGATGGTGGCCAACTGTTGTCGTTTTCTCTGTTACTTCTGCCGGATCAGCCGCCAGAACCAGAAAGCCATGTTCGACCATCTCAGCTACCTGCTGGAGAACAGCAGTGTCGGGCTTGGTGAGTTTGTGTGTAATATGTACCGTATCTTTTTTTTTACTTGTCCACTGAGAAGTCCTTTTTCAAACAAATATATAGTGTGGTGTATTTTCTTTGCTTTTAGAAGAAATTGGACCCTTGGGATATAAACGGGTCCTCTGTAGAACATCCTGGATGGGTTCTAGATGATACCTTTTGACTACAAAAGTTTTCTTGATGAGGAATATAAAATGGTTCTTGGTAGAACTCCCTGGGTAGGTTCAAGATAAAACCCTTGGACTATAAAAGGGTTTTCAATAGAACCTCTGGGTGGGTTCCAGATGAAACCATTGGAAACCCCCCCCCCCCCCCCCCCCGATTCTTGTTGACACCATTAATAGGTGAAGGTTAGAGCCTCCAGAGATAGAAGGGTTCTCTGTAGAACCGCTCATCAACAAACCCCTTTCTGTTGGGTTTTAGGTAGAACCCTCAGAAAGTCCGGGTGAAACCTTTACCAAAGGTTCTATCATTAATCAAAAATGGGTTCTCCTGCGGCTGCAAGCTGGAAACCCCTCTGTGGTTCTCGTTAGCACCTCTATTTCTCAGAGTGTAAAGAGTGAATAGAGAGTGACATTTGATGATGAAGAACCTCTGCTTGCTCCTTCTCAACTGCTTTCACCACCGTTTTCTTTCACCAGGCCGGGAGGTGTGTTCCACCCGCATGTTCCTGTGTGTTCATGCAGAAGCTGTGTGCTGTTTTCTGTCAAGGCTTTGGGTACTTTGGGAAACCTAATTTGTTTTTACAGCTTCATCCCTTAAAACCCACAGGCTGTCAGAATAGTGCTGCGTATCCGCCAGTGCTGTATCCAGGAACAGATGGACCCCTGTGGTTTTATTATTAAAATACTCCCTATCCTCTCAGGTATATTTACACGTATTATATCTTTTCCTCCCCTCCCCTCCTCTCCTCAGCATCTCCTTCCATGCGAGGATCTACTCCTCTGGATGTGGCTGCAGCATCCGTCATGGATAATAATGAGTTGGCCCTGGCTTTGAGAGAGCCAGACCTGGAGAAGGTGAGGTTTACAAACAGTAATATGTCATATGTCAGCACATTTGGGGTTTTTTCATTGGAAGAATGTTCCTATTTATGGATTATGGATTTTCTGACCTCAGAGAGTCAGATACGCTGTACACCAGCATAGGCTCACCACAAGGGTGCGTTCTATTTCCCCTTATTCTTTACACTAATGCCTGTAAGAGCATCCTTTTCTAATGTCACCTTATTAAATTTGCACTCCTTAAACATCACCAAGACCCAGAAGATCGTTATTAATCTCAGGAGGAAGCCTCTTAGGACAGTCCCAGTGGTCATAGATGGCGAGGAGGTGGATGTTGTGGACCAGTATAAATATCTTGCTAACATCTTTTATTATAGCCTCGAATTTGTAGCAAAAACCCCAATGCTATAATGGCACACCAATATTAATACTTCCCCCAAAAATCCACCCTTCAGAAAATTCTGCAGTTCCTTCATTGAGACATTCTGTGTATCTCCTTCATCTGCTGGTTCAGAACGCACCTATTTCCTTACTCACTTATTATTGTTATTGTATGATTACTTTTATCTATTTCTCAAAAGTACTAAAAGTAGATGGTGTGTTTGTGTGGACCTAACAAGGCAAAACACAGTGAATATATCAGTGAATATATTTAGGTTTCAAACATGTAGATGTGCTTACATCACAATATGCTTATAGCACTATATACTCAACAATGAGAACACATAATAAAGCATGTTATAATACTGCATCAATCACTCACTGACTTTTACAACGAACATAATTCACATAGATGTAATACATGACAGTGTCTCTAAGTTGTCGTTTTTTTTTTCAGGTGTTTTGTGTGTTTTTTTCCACAGGGGTCATAGATTGAATATCTTTTTACTTCACACAAATACTGGCCACTTTGAGTAACTTATAATAATATTATAATGCATTGTAACAGAAATTACGATACATTCTAAAAATAGTATAATGTATCATTACAGCTATGGGAAATATGATACATAATGATCCTTGAAACAGTGTGCCAACTTAATACATCATCATTCTTCATCCACTTTCCCTTGTCACAGCGCAGGAAAGCACATTGCTATCGGCAGATGAGTGACAACTTTGCTCGGCTCATTTCCTGTGTGACCAATGTAGCATGAAAGGAAATATTAATCTAGCCGTTCATCTGTATATAGTCTACATTATTGTCACAGCACTTTGCTGTCACCGGATAAGCTGCCAATCATATCATCATAGGGGAAAAGATAATGCTACTTGACCTTATGACATTGTAAAACCAAACGCTGTATAATGTGTGAAGTGCTTAACGTATGTTTATGATGCATCATAGACATGGTCATCATAGAAAGTGTTACCAAACCTCTGTCTGGCTGTGCAGGTGGTGCAGTACCTGGCGGGCTGTGGGCTGCAGAGCTGTGTGATGCTGGTGCGTAATGGATACCCGGACATTGGATGGAACCCCGTGGAGGGCGAACGCTACCTCGACTTCCTGCGCTTCGCCGTCTTTTGCAACGGTGAATTCACGAGTCCCTTTTCCCACAGTCGCTCACATCTGTTCCTCTCAAACAAAACCTGTTGCTCCTCTTTGTGGACGTGTGCATGTGTACGTGGTGTGTGTTTGTCATGAACACCTCTGCTGCGCTGTGTGCCAGGGGAAAGTGTGGAGGAGAATGCCAATGTCGTGGTGAGGCTTCTGATCCGCCGACCGGAATGTTTTGGCCCGGCCCTTCGGGGTGAAGGTGGTGATGGTTTATTGGCGGCGATGGAGGAAGCCATTAAGATCTCTCAGGATCTCTCCAGAGATGGCCCCTCCCCCACGTCTGAGAGCAGCAAGACACTGTAAGACAACGGCATCACTTGTTTTATAGTTTTATAGTTATAGTTTACTCTACAAGAAGGCCTTTACAGGTCAATAGATCAGTGCTATTGTGAATGCCCCCATTGTATCTGTTTCTAACTAAACACAGGTATTATCCATCCCAGTTATGTGTTTTAAGTTCACTGAATAGAGAGTAACACTGTTTCATCTGTTGCTTGAGTGATGAATTATGGGAAACGCCATCTGCCCTGTTTGAGATGCGAGTGGTCTGGACTATTAAGTAGCATCATGTTTTGGTGTGTGTGTGTGTGTAGCAGTGACATGCTGGAAGAAGAGGAAGATGATACCATCCACATGGGGAACGCCATCATGACCTTCTATGCTGCTCTCATTGACCTGCTGGGCCGCTGTGCTCCAGAGATGCATGTGAGTGACACCGCAAACACACACACACACACACACACACACACACACACACACACACACACACACACACACACACACACACAGACTGACTCATCCAGGCCCACACTAACCTAACGCATTTTGTTTTAGTTAATCCATGCTGGTAAAGGAGAAGCGATCCGCATCAGAGCAATTTTGAGGTCTTTGATTCCTATTGAAGACCTGGTGGGAGTTATCAGCATTCCATTCTCCATGCCCAACCTGGCCAAAGGTAAGCACACCCTCCTGCACCCAGCCTATCTGACATGCATAACACAGTATTACCAGTAAGGGATCAATGGTAATAATGAGCAAACACAAATGAAAAGCAGCGACTTGGTTAATGGTTAAATCTTTACTGTGTGTGTGTGTGTGTGTGTGTGTGTGTGTGTGTGTGTGTGTGTGTGTGTGTGTGTGTGTGTGTGTGTGTGTGTGTGTGTGTGTGTGTGTGTGTGTGTGTGTGTGTGTGTGTGTGTGTGTGTGTGTGTGTGTGTGTGTGTGTGTGTGTGTGTGTGTGTGTGTGTGTGTGTGTGTGTGTGTGTGTGTGTGTGTGTGTGTGTGTGTGTGTGTGTGTGTGTGTGTGTGTGTGTGTGTGTGTTTGCTTGCATGCACAGACGGGTTGGTGGTGGAGCCGGACATGTCTGCTGGATTCTGTCCGGACCACAAAGCAGCCATGGTCCTGTTCCTGGACAGAGTCTACGGTATAGAAGACCAAAACTTCCTGCTGCACCTGCTGGAAGTCGGCTTCTTACCGGACCTGAGAGCCGCTGCCTCACTGGACACTGTAAGTGTGTGTGAGAAACCGCTGTTTCTTTGTTGCCCTTCAATATTTCCTTGAACTTGATGTAATTAAATTCTGTAGTTTCTCTCAGCTCTACGGAGCTTTTTAGTCTATACTTGATCATTGTTTTGGTTTTGCTGGTTTTGATTGAGTATTGATTGTAAGTAGACTATCATTAGGTTTAGGTGTAGGTTTGCATATGGATACTAGTTACCTACATGTCCCCCACCAGGATTTTGGGAGAACAAAATAGTCCCGACCAATATCTGAGCAAACTTCTTTGCATTAGTCAAGTCATGTTAGAATGTATTCATTTCCATGATGATCTTGCATGCTGGCATTTAAGTGGCTGTACGGGAGGTTGCTATCTGAAATCTCACGTCACAAGATATGTGATATACAGTATATATTGTGGATGTGTAGAAAGTTTAAACATGACCAGAACTGTAGCCGAAACGCATGATTTATTAAAGTCCACGGGTTAATTAATTACTTAAAAATAATGAATGTATATTGCACATTTAAAGGTGTAACTTCCACAATCAAAAGAGGAAGAAAGAGTAAATAATACTTATGTTGACTCAGCAAGGATAACATTCAATAAAATAAGTCGATATGAAATGTAAGGTAATTATAAGAATCATGTAAACACATTGCCTCTTTAATCCCACTGCCCCTCGAATGCACACCTCAGCTCTAACCCGATCGCACACTCAAATGGTTCTTTTCTCTCTGTATTGGTGGCCCTCAGGTGGCCCTCAGTGCCACAGACATGGCCCTTGCCCTCAACAGGTATCTGTGTACGGCCGTGTTGCCGCTCCTGACCAAATGCGCTCCACTGTTTGCGGGTACGGAGCCGTTTGCCTCGCTGATCGACTCCCTCCTCCACACGGTCTACCGCCTGTCCAAAGGCTGCTGCCTCACCAAGGCCCAGAGGGACGCCATCGAGGAGTGTCTGCTGGCCGCTTGTGGGTAAGACTGGAGTTCTGAGGGGGAGGGAAGCAAAGCAGATGCTCACTCTTAACAGATCTGGCTTCAACCTGAATACTACTAATCATTATATTCTCATTTATTTAATTACCCAACTCGGTCATTATTCATTTTCAAAAATGCATCTTTGTGAAGCAATTCCTCTTTTTGCTTTGTTATCATGTCATTGCTTGTCATTTGGTGATTTTCTACTTTTTTTAGTTTAGAGATCTGATTTGTCTTCCTAGTTGTTTTCTTTATCCTGTTGCTGTGCTGCGGTGGAGACCAACTAATGTACGCTGTCTTCATAATATGCAGTAAGCTGAGGCCTTCCATGATGCAGCATCTGCTGAGGAGGCTGGTGTTCGACGTTCCTCTCCTTAATGAACACACCAAGATGCCTCTGAAGGTGAGGAGAATGTTGCAGTTATCTCTGCCCCATCAATTCAAAGATGCTTCTCAAATTAATCCTCGGCAATACTTTAGCTCATCCATTTGTCAGCACTTATTTTGCATCAGCAGCTCTGATTTCAGATGTAAATCTGATCATGGACAAGCGAATTGTGAATTTGTGCCAACAGTGGCACTATTTTCTTGAAAATAGTTTCTAATGCAGATGGTTGATGTATGTCCCCTTGACTTTACCCAGCTGTTGACCAATCACTATGAGCGTTGTTGGAAGTATTACTGCCTGGCTGGAGGCTGGGGCAGCTTTGGTGCTGCGTCAGACGAAGAGCTTCACCTCTCCAGGAAACTGTTCTGGGGAATCTTTGACGCTCTGTCACGCAAGGTAAGGCTCCAGTTTAGGCCTTTTTTCAAAATAGAACAATGAAATGAACTGGGCGATACATAAAAAAGGTGAATGTGTCAGGGGTGCTTTGGATTTTTGTTGCACTCACATGGGACAGATTTATTAAAGAACTAGAAAAGTTCAGTATGGCTCAAGCTCCAAAAAACGCTGAATCCTACTTCTCCCATAATGCAACCAACACTGTAGCATTTCTTTGTTCAACCTACCCCACCTTATTAACGGTCACGTCTTTAAAGCCCCATATTGCTTCTTTGGCTGACCTTTACCAGTTTGTATGCTGCATACTGCGACTGCACATGCAATTATGGAAAGAACAGCCTGTTGTGCTGCCTGTGGTTATGTGGGTCACCCCTATAATAGCCCAGGGCAGTGGGAGTCTAACTTTGGGTCCAAGGATGAATAAAGCCGCCTACTACTGTGTATGTGTCTTCACGGTGTAGCGGTATGACCAGGAGCTGTTCAAGCTGGCGCTGCCATGCCTCAGTGCTGTGGCTGGAGCGCTGCCTCCAGACTACATGGAGTCCAACTACATGGCCATGATGGAGAAACAGTCATCCATGGACTCAGAGGGAAACTTCACTCCACAGCCTGCAGACACTACCAGGTATAGACAACATATTCATTTCTTCTTCTTTCTTCTATGTACCTTTTATTGCGGAAGTTGATTTACGGTGCAGATCCATTTTTAGATTTTCATAAAATGTGTTTTTAATTTTTTTTTTAGTGTGACCGTCCCAGAGAAACTGGACTATTTCATAACCAGATATGCAGAGCACAACCATGAGAAGTGGTGTATAGAAAAGGTAAGGAGGCAACGTTCTCTTGTCATAAATTACATTGTGGGAGTACGACTTTTAAAGATGCAATACACTGCAAGAATATTAAATCAACATCTCAAACATCTTGTCTCTATGTTTTATAGTTTTGCAATGGCTGGTCATATGGGGAACAGATATGTGAACTCTCCAGGAGCCACCCTTTACTGAAACCATACAAAGGCCTCTCTGAGAAGGTACCCTGTATGCAGCTGGCTGTCTTTCTTGATCTCATTGTTTTTGCAACAAACTGTAATTTTGACTTTTAACTTAACCAGACAATCTGAGTGCTGGTGCATTCAGCTGTGTCAGCACAGTCTCACTCAATGTGAGCCGGATCTTGCCAACAAATGGGTTGGCAACGGGGTCCTGTCAGCTCACGGAGTCCTGCTTCTGGTTTATCGTTCATCACTAGCCTGGCATGAGTCTGGGCACCCAGCTTTAGGTCAGGCTGGTCAGATGTAGACCCCCTGTTGGCTAAAGCACGTGCCTACCTTGGCTGTAGTTAACTTTAAACTAAAGTCAAGAAGTCTTTATATGAGTGGGTCGCGTGCAGAAGGACGCAGGGGATGCGATACACATTCCATACAACATGCCAAGATATGTAGCAACGGGCTAGCAAAGAAAGAGAAGAAGACCACAGGCGAGGAGACATGATGTCGCCCTGAGAGGTGAAAGAAATACAATAATATTCTGGTGATACATTTAGCCTGATCTAAATCAGTTTTCCTCTCGAAGGATATTCCTATCATATTTCGACAGGATAATTTGTTATGTGTCTGAAAACTGGTAAATACAAGTGTTTGTTGTAATATTAATTGTGGCCACAAGAGGCTGAATGCACATAATGTTCTTAATAGGACTAAAAGTGTTCATGCTTTCATGCTTTTCCTACCGGCACATTAAGAAAGACATAACAATAAGGTTTTACAACTCGCTGACACACAATGTATATATATATATGTGTGTGTGTGTATATATGTGTGTGTGTGTATATATATATATATATATATATATCAAATGCACCGGAGACAATGTGAACTTAAGTCCTCTTTACACCATGAGGCAGTCATGCAGTTAACCTTGTGTAGCCTAAATTAGTATTCCAACAACACTCTCACCTGCCAAAACACATTTCTTTCTATTTTCACGGATACATTTTTTTTCTCACTTTTCTCTCGTAGCTTCCATAAAACATGGATGCAAACTGTGCAGGCTTAAAACATGCTTTGCAAATATTTGATGAGGAAGGAAATGCATGTAACATGTGTGTTAGACTTTAAGGGTACGCATTACAGGACATACAATGTGATCTGGTGAGTAACACCAAATGTAATCATCACTTCTTTTGTCCAATTACAAGAAAACCCCACAGGGTACCTTTCATTTTCATATTGTTTGCCAAAACAAGTGAGAAGTCTTACTCTAGAGAGAGCAGCCACATGCCACTGGAAATCCTTTTGGAATGATGGCATGGGAATACTGTATCTTGCACACTTTGACAACCTTAAAGTTGGTCGTAATCTTGCAGGACAAGGAGGCGTATTGCTGGCCGGTCAGAGAGTCTCTGAAGACCATGGGGTCGTGGGGCTGGAGCATCGACAGGATCAGAGAGGGCGACCCGGCCAGCCTCCACAACAAGTCCAGGAGGATATCACAGGCCAGCCAGGTAAAAACACACACACACACACTCTCTCACTCTCACTCTCACTCTCACTCTCACTCTCACTCTCACTCTCTCTCTCTCTCTCTCTCTCTCTCTCTCTCTCTCTCTCTCTCTCTCTCTCTCTCTCTCTCTCTCTCTCTCTCTCTCTCTCTCTCTCTCTCTCTCTCTCTCTCTCTCTCTCTCTCTCTCTCTCTCTCTCTCTCTCTCTCTCTCTCTCTCTCTCTCTCTCTCTCTCTCTCTCTCTCTCTCTCTCTCTCTCTCTCTCTCTCTCTCTCTCTCTCTCTCTCTCTCTCTCTCTCTCTCTCTCTCTCTCTCACACACACACACACACTAACTTTGTTATAGAGGGCAATCGTATAGAAAAAAGGAAAAGCACATGCAACAGTGACATGAATATGTATGCTGTCTTCCAGCTGTCTTTTGAAGGAGCTCCAGCTTTCAGCCCCAGACCCATCGATATGAGCAACGTTACACTGTCCAGAGACATGCAGGTAGGCTACTGTATACACATGCAGACCAACATGTTTGAGCCTTGAAGCAGATATTAGAAGAAGAATTAGAAGATATCGTGGTTTGATACAGGAATAGATATGTAACAGTCGGAGTCACATATATGTATCATTGTGTTTCTCCAGTCGATGGCAGAGCTGCTTGCAGAGAATTATCATAATATCTGGGCCAGGAAAAAGAAAATGGACCTGGAAGCCAAAGGTGGATATAACGCAACACATACACACACTGTGTTTCCCAAAACCTTTTTCCTTTTCTGCAATCACCACCAACTGTTCTTTATGCTTGGATTTGATGGCTGCGACAAGAATTTGTATGCTGATTATGACAATCTCACAAAAATGTCTAATGGGATACAATTGGGAAGTTCTACCAAGACCAACTTGGTTTACAAAAATGATGTTCTCATCCAACAAAACTGCATTTTTGTCAATTATGATTTGTGGGAAAAATGTATAATCATAGTTGCTGCATTCTGCATAAAAACCCCTTCTGGTTGTGAAACCAAAAGTCTATGTAGACTTATATTAATATACGTCTGTAATTTAAATTGCAAACTATGACGTTTACTAAACATAACCACTAACATTAACCACCTGTTTTAAACCGCAACTTGACTGGTGGATGGAGCATTACAACCACAACTCTAGTTAGATTTGTTTTCTGAACACTACAACTAAATCATTGTTCAAAACTGTGCATTTTAACCAGAATATAAGGAATATATAGACAATTTTTTTCGTCTGAGCTTATTGCAATGCCACGAATACAGTTGGCAAAACAAATCCAGTCTTTTGAGGTTCCTGAAGCTATACGAACCATTACATTACATTTCATTTAGCTGACGCTTTTATCCAAAGCGACTTACAATAACCAGTGAAAGGGATGCTCAGACACTCAAGGGTCCCCTTTGGGTCAGCTGGTTGTCTTATGTTTTCTATCCTGCCGCGTTGCTGTTGTCTCCAGGTGGAGGAAACCATCCTCTGCTGGTTCCCTACGATACACTGACTGCCAAAGAGAAATCCAAAGACAGAGAAAAAGCACAAGACGTCCTCAAGTTCCTCCAGATCAACGGTTACACTGTGTCCAGGTAGGAAGTAGGCTTGACACTTAGAACACAGGCTGGATTTACTGTTTAATAGCCTTTGAAATTAAAATGAGGTATGAGTGGTTGAGTTTAAGTTTGAGGTTTGAATCCTCAGAGACTTAATTGAAGTCACCTGGTAGGCGCCCGAGAGGCTGCAAGTGCATGAAACAGCAATAGTGTCACGGCTCGAGAAGGGGACCCAAAAGCAAAACCTCGCACAACGGTTAAAGTATAAACAAAAGGAATTTATTGTCTCTCAAACAAACTCAAAAACTCAGGCCCGAGGGCAATACTCCAAAATGGCGACGTCTCGTGTCCAGCTCGAGAGAGAGTCACAACTCGTATCCAGCTCGTGAGTGAGTCTCAGCCGCGACTCCGGCGGCGTCTCGTATCCAGCTCGTGAGAACAGGCAATCTGTGTCCCGGTCGACGATGTAGCGTGTTTCTCGCTTAGCATGGCAATCTCCCGACGCCGGACATCCGGGAGGAAGTCACCTTTATCTGCGTCATGATGTCCTAATGCTCAGCACCTGCGAGCGGCGGCTGTCCTCCCAGGTGTCCCGCGTCTGTTTGATTAGACACAAAACAACAACACTCTGGTCGACGCCAGCATTACGATGGCACCCCCTGCTGGTGGTGCCCTGTACCACCACAGTACCCCCCCCTCAATGGACGCCTCTTGGCGGCTTACCGGGCTTCTCGGGATTCTCCCGATAAAACTCCTGGAGCAGATCCGGGGTTATTTGCCGGCTGGGAAGCCAGGAACGCTCCTCTGGGCCGTACCCCACCCAGTCCACCAGATACTGGAAACCCCTGCCCCGGCGTCGGACGTCCAGAATCTTGGAGACAGAATGTGCAGGCTGACCGTCGATGACCAGGGGGGGCGGGGGAGGAACGGCCGGAGGACTGAACTCGCTCTCCGAGACAGGTTTCAGGAGCGAGACGTGGAACGTCGGATGGACCCCCAACGCCGCCGGGAGGGTCAGACGGACGGCGGAAGGGCTTACGATCCTCGCTATGGGGTATGGCCCGACGTACCTGGGTGTCAGCTTCCGGGATTCTGTCGGTAACGGGAGGTCTCTGGAAGAGAGCCATACCTGCTGTCCCACCTTATACTCCGGAGCAGGGACGCGATGCCGGTCGGCCAGCCGCTTGTTGTTGGCGGCCGAGCGAGTGAGGGCTGCCCGTGCCGTGCGCCATACCGCCCGCATCCTCCTGAGATGTTCCCCCACGGACTGGACCGCGACTTCCGTCTCCTGCTCCGGGAACAACGGAGGCTGAAACCCAAAGCACACCATAAAAGGAGACATACCAGTCGCTGCCCCGGACAGGGAGTTGTGAGCATACTCCACCCAGGGCAGAAAAGTGCTCCAGGACACCGGATGGTGCGCGGCGACGCACCGGAGCATCGTACCCAAGTCCTGGTTGGCCCGCTCGGTCTGGCCGTTTGACTGCGGGTGGTACCCCGAGGACAAGCTGGCAGTTGCCCCCACGGCCTTGCAGAACGCGCTCCAGACCCGGGACGCGAACTGCGGCCCCCTGTCCGACACTATGTCCACCGGAATCCCGTGCAGCCGAAACACGTGGAGCACCAGCAAGTCAGCCGTCTCTAGGGCGGAAGGCAGCTTGGGGAGCGGGATGTAATGGACCGCCTTAGAAAACCGGTCCACAACGGTCAAGACGGTGGTGTTCCCCTCCGAAGGTGGCAGCCCGGTGACAAAATCCACCGCGATGTGGGACCAAGGTCGGCCCGGAACCGGCAACGGCTGTAGCAACCCCGCCGGGGCCTGGTGGGACGCCTTGCCCCGAGCGCAGACCGGACATGCCGCCACAAACTCACGTGTGTCTCTGGTCAGTCCCGGCCACCAGAACCGCTGACGGATGAGAAACATGGTCCGTCGGGACCCCGGGTGGCATGCCAGAACGGATGAGTGCCCCCACTGGAGCACCTGGGACCGGGCCGCCGCAGGAACGAACATCCGGTTCTCGGGCCCCCCCTCAGGCGCTGGATCATGCTGCAGAGCATCCCGGACCACTGTCTCGACCTCCCACGTCGCCGCCCCCACTACACAGGTGGAAGGAATGATGGGAGCAGGGTCCGAGGAGTCCTGGGGAGGAAACACCCTGGAGAGAGCGTCCGGTTTGCCGTTACGGCTCCCGGGGCGATAGGACAGGACATAGTTAAAACGGCTTAAAAACAATGACCACCGGGCCTGCCGGGAGTTCACCCTCCGCGCCGCACGGAGGTAGGCCAGATTCTTATGGTCCGTCCATATGAGAAAAGGCTGCTCGCTACCCTCCAGCCAGTGCCGCCACTCCTGGAGAGCGAGGAAAACCGCCAATAGTTCTCGGTTCCCCACATCACAGTTTTTCTCCGCCGGACTCAGTCTCTTGGAAAAAAACGCGCACGGATGGAGCTTTTGTGTGGTGGGGTCCCGCTGGGACAAAATGGCCCCCACGCCAGTCTCTGAAGCATCCACCTCCACCACGAACTGGCGACTCGAATCCGGATGCTTTAGGACGGGGGCGCTCGTGAACAGGGCCTTTAGCCGGCCAAACGCACCCTCGGCCTCGGGCGTCCAAACGAAAGGTGCTTTCACGGAGGTCAACTGCGTGAGGGGTGCGGCCACCTTGCTATAATCCCTAATGAACCGACGGTAAAAGTTCGCGAACCCGAGGAAACGCTGCAGGTCCTTTCGCGTGCCTGGCGTCGGCCAGTCGACCACGGCTCTAATCTTCTCTGGATCCGGTTCCAAACGCCCCTGCGCGATCACAAAACCGAGAAAACTCACGGACGGAACATGAAACTCACATTTTTCCGGTTTTACATACAATTTGTTCTCCATCAGCCGCTGGAGAACCAAACGCACGTGACGGCGGTGCTCCGTGAGAGAGCGAGAAAAAATCAGAATGTCATCAAGATAAATGAACACAAAACTGCCCATCATGTCCCGAAAGACATTGTTCATCATAGACTGGAAAACGGCGGGGGCGTTCGTGAGGCCGAATGGCATCACTCGATACTCGAACTGCCCCATCGGGGTGTTAAACGCCGTTTTCCACTCGTCCCCCTCACGGATGCGAACCAGATGATAAGCGTTCCGGAGGTCGAGCTTAGGAAAGACCCGTGCATGACAGAGAGGCTCGAACGACGGATCGATTAACGGCAACGGAGTCTTATTTTTTACCGTAATCTGATTCAAACCGCGGTAATCAATACACGGGCGCAACGACTTGTCTTTCTTTTCCACAAAAAAAAAACCTGCGCCCAACGGCGCGGACGACGGGCGGATCAGACCAGCCCCCAGGCTCTCCTGAATATAAGTCTCCATCGCCAATCGCTCGGGACGGGAGATGTTATAAAGGCGACTGGTGGGTAGAGGAGCACCCGAGAGCAGGTCGATCGCACAATCGTACGGGCGATGCGGTGGCAACGTGCACGCCCGACTCTTACAAAACACCCGAGCGAGGTCATGGTACTCGTGCGGGACCCCGGACAGGTCAGGAAGGGACGGCGGTGCGGTGGACAGCGAGGGCACGGGGTTTGCTGCCCGGAGGCAGCGAGCATGGCAGGCCACACTCCAGCCTGCGACGGACAGAGTCGTCCAATCCAGGTGCGGGTTATGGAGCTGCAACCACGGAAGGCCTAAAACCACCGGAGATGCGGGGGACGGGATGAGGAGTAACCGGATGGTCTCAGAGTGGTTGCCCGAAATACAGAGGGTGAGGGGGCTTGTGCGATGAGTAACTTGTGCTATCAACCGCCCGTCTAATGCATTGACCGCCCGTGGGCGCTCGAGCGGTTCCAACAGGATACCTAACTGGGCGGCGAGCCCAGAGTCAAGAAAACTCGCGTCGGACCCGGAATCCACGAGAACCGAGGTTGAATGGGAACGTGACTGGAATAATAAGGTGGCAGGAAGGGAAATACGGGACGGGCTACATGCGGATGCGACGTTGCTCACCAGGAGGCCCTCGCTCACTGGTGAGCCCCCCCGTTTGGGGCCTCCGGGCAAGCGGCAGCATAGTGACCCGGACGACCGCAATACAAACACAAACGGCGACTAAAACGTCGCTGGCGTTCCGCAGGTGTCAAGCGAGCCCGCCCTAGCTGCATGGGCTCATCCACCCCCCCTTGCTCCCCCGAAAACTCTACCGCGAGCCCGACGGCTCCCGAACCCGGACCCCCGGTTGGCCCCGGGAGCGAGACCCGCCCCCCCCGCTCGCGTCTACGTTCCCGAAGGCGATTGTCGATTAAGATAGCCAGAGAGATGAGCTGCTCCAGCGTGGTGGTGGCGTCGCGGGATACTAACTCATCTTTAATGGCCTCAGATAAGTTACGCGAGAAAATGGTCCTCAGTGTGTGCTCGTTCGCGCCGCTCTCCGCGGCATGGATCCGGAACTCGATAGCAAAATCCGCCACCGACCCGGACCCCTGCCGCAGAGAGAGTAACCGATTCAAAGCGTCCTGACCGCGCACGGGGTGATCGAACACCCGCCTGAGCTCCTCGGAAAACCCCGCAAATGAGTTAAATACAGACGACTGGCCCTCCCACAACGCGGTAGCCCACTGAGCTGCCCTCCCGCGAAGTAGGTTAATACAGAATGCAATGCGAGCACTGTCGGACGTGTAACTACCTGGCTGAAGGTTGAAAACCAGCGTGCAGTTCAGCAGAAATCGGCCGCACCCCCCGGACTCCCCGGCGTATGGCTCCGGCAGAGGAACTCGTGGTTCCCGAATGGCTGCGGCGGCCGGCGGAACTGGAGGATCCGCTGCAACCGGCGGATCCGGTGCCGCGGAGGGCGGCGCTGCTGTGGCCTGCTGATCCATCCTCCGGGTTAGGCTCTCCACAGCCTCCATGATCCGAGTCAACATCAGCTCGTGTCTTCCCACTAGTGCCCCTTGAGCGCTGAGGGCCTCCTGGACGGAAGCCGGGTTTGCTGGGTCCATGTCTCTGGTCGGGAGATTCTGTCACGGCTCGAGAAGGGGACCCAAAAGCAAAACCTCGCACAACGGTTAAAGTATAAACAAAAGGAATTTATTGTCTCTCAAACAAACTCAAAAACTCAGGCCCGAGGGCAATACTCCAAAATGGCGACGTCTCGTGTCCAGCTCGAGAGAGAGTCACAACTCGTATCCAGCTCGTGAGTGAGTCTCAGCCGCGACTCCGGCGGCGTCTCGTATCCAGCTCGTGAGAACAGGCAATCTGTGTCCCGGTCGACGATGTAGCGTGTTTCTCGCTTAGCATGGCAATCTCCCGACGCCGGACATCCGGGAGGAAGTCACCTTTATCTGCGTCATGATGTCCTAATGCTCAGCACCTGCGAGCGGCGGCTGTCCTCCCAGGTGTCCCGCGTCTGTTTGATTAGACACAAAACAACAACACTCTGGTCGACGCCAGCATTACGATGGCACCCCCTGCTGGTGGTGCCCTGTACCACCACAAATAGGTGCATTTGATCTGTATTTCCCAAAATGGCAGATCATTCCTTTAAGTGTGTGTGTGTGTGTGTGTGTGTGTGTGTGTGTTTCCAGAGGTGTGAAGTCACAGGAGCTGGACATTCCAGCCATCGAGAAGCGGTTTGCCTACACCTTCCTCCAGCAGCTCATCACATACGTGGACCAGGCACACCAGCACATGATGGAGTTTGGTGAGACTTTTCTGTTACTCACTGAGTTTTGAAATCAACGTGATGCAAAGCTCCTGCCAAGTGCTGTAGTTTACGTAACGGACCTCTGGTCTAGAATCGTAGGGCTGGTACAGAGAGGAAGGTGACTTAGTACCTAAATGATAAAAGAAAGCACGGGTGTCTGCTGGAGAACACAGTGGATTCTAGCAGTTGTTCATTAAAGGGGTTATCAGCTGCCTCACTCAATACTCTTTTCAATAGACTGTTTGCACCACAAATTGAACTGCATAAATATTTATCAAATAAGAATCTTGCTACTAGCTCAAACACCTGTTGGATGAAGGCCACCATGCAAATCTATTCAGACCTGATTGTCTTTGATTGTGTTCTACTCGTCATTCAGATCTGGGAACGAGACCAAAGGGGGAGAAGATTCCTCATGAACAACAGATTAAGTTCTTTGGAAAGGTCAGAACTCCTCCTGTTATTTGATTTGATTTTTCTTTTCTTTTTTTGTTAAGAAAAAGGGTATTTGTTGTTTTATATGCAATGAAGTATACGGCATGTTAGTTTGTAATTTCGAACACAGAATGACAGTAATCCATCTGTGTGTTTATGCCGTTTATCCCTCAGGTCGTATTGCCATTGGTGGATCAGTACTTTAAAAACCACCGGCTGTACTTCCTGTCCACAGCCATCAGTCCAATCAGCAGCGGAGGCCACGCCTCCAACAAGGAGAAGGAGATGGTGACCAGGTGAGTGTGCCAAATGACACAACAATAGATGGATAGAAAGCCAGTGATGGCAGAGTTGCAGGTTATAGCACTCGCTCTGATGTTGTATTGTTGAACAAGTTCAAATTGACTACTTGTGTATGATAGGCTGTGGGCCTTTATATCTCCCTGCTCTCCCTCTGTCTCTCTCTCTGGATTCATTGTCTCACACCTTTCAATTATCTTTTTTTTCTCCGCTTCCCTCTCTACCTCCTCTTCTCTACTTCCATTGAAACTTTTCCAGTCTTTTCTGCAAACTGGGAGTTCTTGTCAGACATAGGATATCCTTATTTGGTAAGGACGTTCATGCCTAATGCTTCCTCTTCTGCTCCTTCTCTGCTGTTGTGAGTGCAGTATGAATGGTTTCATACAGCGATGACCCAAGAGGCAGAGCAGAGTGGGTTCATGCCTTTGTCAGTACGATGACGTCATTCTGCATTATAGTTAGCCATGTGCTTCTGCATCTTGCATGGAGGGTATGTATTTTCGTAGTAGTGGGCCCACGGGACAAATGGTTGTTTGTTTTATTTAAATACATTATAGTGCATTAGAAGAGAGATAAAGGTGCACTGTGGAATCTAACGTTTCTGTTAACAATGTGTGCATCTTTGAGGATAGCGAATAGCTAGTTGGATGCATTTATTTCCTAATATAACATTTTCAAGGCCAACCTTTCTTAGAAGTTTGAAATTTGCATTGTTTGCATCAGTGTTTTCTTGCTAGCAGTCTTCTTCTTCCCCGTCTTTGTTGGCAGATTGCTTAGTTTCAGAACTACTGAAGACATTTAGTGTAAAACTGTACACTAAGTTTAGAATAAACTGAATAAACACGGTAGAATAAGTTATCCTCCAGAGGTTTGCATCTGTTATTGTAAATATAAAACGGTGTGAACCTGAATGGCAGTAACGTGTTTGTGTGAGACACAGAGTGGCAACAAACAGTGTGTGCAGGGGTGTTGTGTGCATGCGTGCATGGTAATATAGTTGTGTGTGTGTGTGTGTGCTTGTCCTCCGCTCAGCAGCTGTGTGTGTTGTGTGGTGTGTATTGCCACTTGTTGCACTATATCCAAATGCTGTTGCCATTCTATTCAAAGTAAAAAAGATAATGTTCCATCTTTGCAGACTAAAACCTGACATGACTGATAACAGACGGACACATTTGGGCAAATAAAATATGTTTGTTACTGGTGTTGATTAGGCTTTGAGACTTTTTAAGCTTTTAGTTTGAAAGGAACATGTTTTTTCTTTGAATATGATGCTCTGCTGTGTTATTTACTAAAGTAAAGTACTTTTGTTTTGAACAAGGCGGTTGCTTTGTTGTAGTTGTGTGCCTGACTTCCCATGGCTCAATGAAAGGAACGTCAAACTCTACCCAGCATGCACCTGGGGTGTTCTGTTTATTATGTGATCCTGTCTACTTTTCAGGTACTAATGCCACATCCATAGTCAACTGTCTGCAGATACTGGGACAAAGCCTGGATGCCAGGTAAGGAGATGGATTGAGCGTGTGTGTGTGTGTGTGTGTGTGTGTGTGTGTGTGTGTGTGTGTGTGTGTGTGTGTGTGTGTGTGTGTGTGTGTGTGTGTGTGTGTGTGTGTGTGTGTGTGTGTGTGTGTGTGTGTGTGTGTGTGTGTGTGTGTGTGTGTGTGTGTGTGTGTGTGTGTGTGTGTGTGTGTGTGTGTGTGTGTGTGTCCTTTTGTCATCAAAGTTGATGATCTCAGCGCTTATGAGTCGCTTTCTCACGAGCAAACAAGGCGTAAATGAGAGAACCTGCTCTTTGGCCCACAATTTACGAGACGTTGCGCAAAGCAGCATTTTGTTTTTCTGGAGGCCAGCGACACAGACAAGAGGAATCGCAGAAGGTTCTCCTCCACAGACATTCATACACAATAAGTGAAGACTAAACCAGTTTTTTTGTTTTGTCCCTCAGCAAAACATTGTGTGGTCGCCTGGGAGAATTTAATTTAGGTTAAACAGGCTCACACAGGTTAACAGGCTCATACGTACATTGCAACTGAACCTGCACATATTCAGTTTAGACTCGTTGGCTAAATATTAAGGCACGGAAGGGTCCGGTGATCAATGCTGAGAGCACGCACTCGCCTCGGTGCCTCTACAAAGTTTAGAGCAACCTTTGGGATCTTAAAGGACCTTGAGTACCCTTTCCCTCTCAGACGAGAGGTTTTTTTACTCTTATGGTGAATGCACTTGCATACTGCTTTTCTATCTCTACCGAACCCTCAAAGCGCCGCACAACACGAGTCGACATTCACCCGTCCACACAAAGCGCCTCGCTCAAGGGACACTTAGACACTCTTATGGAGGATCAAATCAGGAACCCTCGATGGTCGCTCCCCCTTCTGGGCCTCGAATCTTTCACATGACGTGTGGTAACTAAAAACAGTGAAATGTGTGTGTTCTTAATGTATCCCTTCCCATACACCAGGACGGTGATGAAGACCGGTCTGGAGTCCGTGAAGGCGGCGCTGCGGTTGTTCTTCGACAGCGCAGCAGAAGATCTGGAGAAGACGCAGGAGAACCTGAAGCTCGGCCAGTTCACCCACAGCAGAGAGCAGCCACGAGGCGTCACCCAGATCATCAACTACACCACCTTCGCCCTGCTGCCCATCCTCTCCTCCCTGTTCGAACACATCGGACAGAACCTGTTCGGAGAAGACCTCATATGTGCGTGCGAGAAAATACATGCATTTGCATCTCAGTTAAAAAAGTTGTTTCTGAAGGGATAATGGCAGATTTACTCCATTAAATAGATTGCTGTTTCATTGTTAAATTACAAAGATGTGAACATTCTTTTTTGGTAACCTCTCCTCTTCCAGTGGATGATGTCCAGGTTTCCTGCTACAGAATCCTCAACAGCCTCTACTTTCTGGGAACCAACAAAAGCATCTATGTAGAGAGGTACAGTATACCCAACATACATGTGTATTCACGGTACAGAAACCTGCTACAGAGTCATAATCCTTCCCCGTGTACATGTAGGTTTATAGGAATTTACAGAAAACATCCAATCCAAACTCCAAATCAGCAAAAGTTTACTGATATTTTTATTTCTGACATCCATCCTCTCCTCTCCTCTCCTCTCCTCTCCTCTCCTCTCCTCTCCTCTCCTCTCCTCTCCTCTCCCCTCCCCTCCCCTCCCCTCCCCTCCCCTCCTCTCCTCTCCTCTCCTCTCCTCCTCTCCTCTCCCCTCCTCTCCCCTCCCCTCCTCTCCTCTCCTCTCCTCTCCTCTCCTCTCCTCTCCTCTCCTCTCCTCTCCTCTCCAGACAGCGTCCAGCATTAGGAAAGTGTCTAGCTGCCTTCTCAGCAGCCTTCCCTGTGGCCTTCCTTGAGCCTCACATCAACAAATTCAACAGCTTCTCCATCTACAACAGCAAAGGAACCAAAGACAGAGCCGGTACTAACAAATGTTTTTTTTTCTCCAATTATTTCAAAACCCACCAAGACATACTGTGTAAGTCCTGAGGTGATTGTATCTTCTGAGAATTACATCGCTCTAAATGCAACCGAGCAGGTTGCATGTTCCTGTTGTTGCTCCAAACGATGGATTAATGTAGGTGCCGAGGTTCCAGATCTGTAGCTGTTATGTTGCATTAGCTTTGACAGTCTGGTCATTGGTCATCACTACAACCAGACAGATAACTGTACAGAAGCTGCCAATGACTCAGCAGGTGTTGAAATGGAAATCAGTGCTCATGTTAGCAGGCAGAAACAGCATTCATATGCATTTAAAATGATTATTGAGCTATATATACCTGTTTATATTAATATTGTATGTGCATCTCTTTCTCCCTATCAGCTCTAGGTCTTCCAGGGCAGGTGGGGGAGGTTTGTCCTCTGATCCCAAACTTAGAGAAGTGTCTGGAGGAGATCATGGAGCTGGCCGAGTCTGGCATGAGATACACTCAGATGCCCCATGTCATGGAGGTGGGATATATTACAAACTGACACCCTTGGGTCTGTTGTACATGAATACATGTGATTACTTTTTTGAGGCTTGAGGCTCTAAAAAGTGAGTCAATCCCTGTTGACCCCCGTGTTAAAAGACCCAGTTTTACAGCAGGAAGAAACAGTTACCATACGACTACATCCCTCATTCCCACAATAACGCTTTTTATTTGCACAGTATTAAAACACTGATATTACATGTTTATATGCATGTAACCCTATATATTCCTCGTAAATATAATTTATTTTTCCTTTTAGTGTCATTATTTAGTGTTATTTTTATATAGTTCTATTTTATTGTTCATATTTTATTCGAATTTGAATATTTTGACTGTTTTGACATTTTCAACAAGATGTCAAGATGGGGAAGTGGGTGATCTTCTGATCAGAATGTATGTTTGCTTCCACTGTAGGTGGTGTTGCCCATGTTGTGCAGCTACATGTCTCACTGGTGGGAACACGGACCAGAGAGCAACCCAGACAAAGCCGACGGCTGCTGCACTTCTGTGACTTCTGAGCACATGAACACTCTGCTGGGAAACATTCTCAAGATCATCTACAACAACCTGGGAATAGATGAAGGGGCCTGGATGAAAAGACTAGCAGGTGAACACGCCAACGTGGGTGTGTATGTGTGTGCTTGCACATCTGTCTTTGTGAGGGACACTTTGAGTTTAAGGCCTTCAGAGTGAGGACATTTTCAGATATGTGTGTATGTCTCTGTATCTCTCTCTCTCTCTCTCTCTCTCTCTCACACACACACACACACACTCTCTCTCTCTTATGTCTCTCCACATATGATTACACCAAAAATGTCATGACTTAAAATGTAATTTATAGGATCTTTCACACCCCAGGCCAAGTGAGCTGTCACACCGACATAAACCTGGCACTCTCCAAAGTGGGCAAACTCCGACTTTAGTCCAGGGCGTGCTGGATATCCAGGGTTATCTCCTGGATATCGACTAAACTCAGGGCTTAAAGTCGCCAGTGTGAAACTGCTATCTTTAGCCCCGAGCTAAGTGTGGAGTCGCCCCCATCCGACAGTCACCTCAACACACACACACACGCACACACACACACACACACACACACACACACACACACCGTTGCTCAATCGTTAAACCCCAATCTCTGTCCCTGCTTTAGTCTTCTCTCAGCCAATCATCAGCAAGGCCAAAGCCCAGCTGCTCAAGACCCACTTCCTGCCTTTGATGGAGAAACTCAAAAAAGTGAGTCTCATCATTCAGTCACGTAATATGGATTGTTTTTTAGTTTGTTAGCATATTGGTGGACATTCAGCGTTCTCATATACACATGTAACGCGGCCCTAAGCTTTAAGACGTGTGCAAGCAAAGGGTTTAATACTTTGATGGTACATTTGTAAATCTAATGCAGCGTTTTGATGGAAAGTGGGATTATAGTACAGCTACTACTAAAATCAGAATGTGATTGGTGGTCAGATTGTGAGAAAGCCGTCTGTTACTGTGTCCTGCAGAAGGCAGCCGTTGTGCTGATGGATGAGGAACAAAGCAAGGCAGAGGGGAGGGGAGAGATGTCAGAGACGGAGCTCCTCATCATGGACCAGTTTACCATTCTGGTCCGAGACCTGTATGCCTTCTACCCTCTCCTCATCAGATTTGTTGACTACAACAGGTACTACAATGCTTATCTACTTAAACTCGAGCATTATTTCTAAAACGGCAAATATGACTGACATCCCTTTTGGGTGTGATGAATGACAACTATGTGATTCTTGCCTATATGCATGTCCTGCAGATAGTCTGTAGAACTTAAACTAAGCTGCATATGAGCTGTATTTTGGAGAAAGAATGACGGATGTGGACATCGATAGCAGGTGTCTAAAACACAAATGCTTTGTAATGCTTAAAGGTACTCTGTGGAGTTTTCTTGGAAGCAAACAGAAGTTTACATTCAGTGATACTCTGAACAAACATGGAACTTTTATCTGGTTGTGAAACAGTTTCAATGTGACCTAATTAAGCAAATGTAAGCATACAGATTCAGATCCAGCTCCTCCTCTGGTCTGATCCAGATGGGACTGACCTAATACAATGTGCTCATGGAAACATTACCACTTTTGTCCACAGGGGTCGCCAAAATCTGTACAAAATGAAAATATTTGAAGTCCTGCATTTTTTACATCCATGTGCACTAGCTTGCAGTCTTCTTATTGTCTTTTTTGGCACATTAATGCATATCTTGGCATGTTACAACCATCCTCCATAGCACTACTAGAGGTCTAAAACTCCACAGGGAACTTTCAAGTAGCGCCACTATCACTAAACTGCCTTGGTATGCTGACAGGGCCAGATGGCTGAAAGAGTCCAACCCAGGGGCCGAGGAGCTGTTCCGCATGGTGGCAGAGGTTTTCATCTTCTGGGCCAAGTCTCATGTAAGCAAATCACTATATTACATGATGCTGGTTTAAAATGTCACAGTGAGAGGTAGTCAAAGGAGTGCTAGACAAGATATCATGATACGTGGGACAGAGCAGGTTGTTATTTGAACCAGGTTCTTAAAACTCCAC
This sequence comes from Cottus gobio, assembly GCA_023566465.1. Lineage (NCBI taxonomy): Eukaryota > Metazoa > Chordata > Actinopteri > Perciformes > Cottidae > Cottus > Cottus gobio. The sequence continues at coordinate 19,608,451 of CM042235.1, forward strand.
TTATTGGTATTTCTGATTAATAATACTTATTCAAATGACTCCCTACGAAGCACTAGTTGTGCTGCTGAATCCACTGAGAATATTACTTAATAGTATTATTATTATTATGAAGAGCATTTGGTCATAAACCAAACTATCTACATTTTGACCTGATAATGACACTGAGAGAAAAGTCCAGCGATCAACCAAAGTCAGGAGGGTTTATCCTCTCATGGTCATGAATGTCTGTACAAAACATATGGCAGTCCATTTCAGTCCCAACCAAAGTGGTTGCCCAACCAACCAACAGACTTCAGACATTACCATCACTAAAAATGAAAATGATGTAAAATGATGTAAATACATCATCGCTGTGCATTTACATATTTATACATGTATTTACATATCGGACCTTGTTATCAACCCAAGCAGCTAAAAGCGCGTCAGGCAGCACAACAATGTCACTGCTGAGTGACGAATGGTGTCATCTTTCTGCAGAACTTCAAGAGAGAAGAGCAGAACTTTGTGGTCCAGAACGAAATCAACAACATGTCCTTCCTCATCACTGACACCAAGTGTAAGATGTCAAAGGTAAGGACTAGGGATGCAACGATACCACTTTTTACAAACCAATACGAGTACGAGTATTTTTATTTGTGTACTTGCCGATACCGAGTACCGATACCGATACTTCTTAGATTTGGTCTCCATGAAAGTGCAATTAATTTGGAGGCAGATTTTATTTTATCCTCTGCAGATTATGTCAAGCCTATAGTACAAAATTAACAGAAGGCTATCCCAAGCTTTAAACTTCTCGTGGAAGTCCCTCTAATGTCGGACCATAAAACACCCCCGTGTCCGGGTTCATAATGTAAGCGATAATATTAGGGATCGAGCAATTACATAAGAAGCTGTGTTCCAAGTTATGTTTCCGGTGCTTTTATTGTGGAGGGACAAACGGAAAGGAAAAGAGTGGAATTGTGGGATATACGTGTGTGAAGGAGATAAAAAAGTGGTTCAAGTTACCCTGCAGCGTGTTTTCATTTTATTAGAATTACAAATATAGACACACAACAGACACTCGGCTACAATAATATCATCCGTAGCCGCACAACAGCGTCTGAATGAGGCCGCTGCCAGCGCTACTTCAGGTGGATCAGCAACAGTTTGATTCAAACCGGCAGGACGGTGGTCATTTTTTACTGTGTGAACGCGACGCACATTACTCTACACACCTTGCTGCAAGAGAGCGACGAAAGAGCCGTATGCGGCTCTGGATCACGGGTTGCCGACCCCTGCCCTAGACGTTGAAGTCAGGTAGGACAACAAATCTTTTTCTCCACAAAGCGCGACCAGTTTGTTGTAGCGAAATACTGTTGAGTGGTATCGGTTCTTGGTATCGACAATTGAAATCGGTACGAGTACGAGTATTTTAACGCAGTATCGGCCCCGATACCGGTATCGGTGCATCCCTAGTAAGGACATATGGATTGGAGGAGCGAATCAAGGGTTACCACATCCTGTGCATCGCTCGTTAAATGTAAAGAATAACATAACACACACTTAATAGACCTGTGTGTGCATTTATTTGCCTCAGGGGATAGTTTCAGACCAGGAGAGGAAGAAGATGAAGAGGAAGGGAGATCGATACACAATGCAGACGAGTCTTATTGTTGCCACCCTGAAGCGCCTGCTTCCTGTCGGACTCAACATCTGTGCCCCCGGAGAACAAGAGCTCATCGCACTGGCGAAGAACCGCTTCACCCAGGTAGGAGAACACTGTCTACTAGATTATAAAAGAATTGCTTTCTGGGATTCTAGGAGACACGGTGGAATATGAAAGACGTAACTGGTATACTACTACATAGTGTATGTAACAACCCTCACTTGGCTTCCAGGTCAAACGGTCGCCTCAATTTTCAAGTCTCATCAGAATAAATTAGTTTTTCAGTTTCAGTACCAACACTGATTTATTGGCAATACATATTGGTAAACCGAAGGAGAATCTCCATTAACACAGTAACCACCAGTATTGAACTCTTATTGTTTTTAGCTTTGGTTTTCTAGAGCTTCCATATACTGAGAGGTATAAATATCTTGGCACAATGCACAAAAATAAACTTATAAGAAGCTGTCAGTCAGTGGGTGGAGGGCTGGGATCTGTACTGCACTAAGTTAATAACGTGTTAATCTGGGACCCCATGTGTGTGTGTTCTGTGTCTGGGGTTTACGTTTATTCCATCCTTCTTTGGTCTTCACAAATTTACTTCACAAGTGTCAAATGCTTCCACTCTGGGACAGACTTGTCTGATCAGAGACTAAAACATGGGACATTTTGCATGGCTATCTCCGTGCTAAGGATTTCAAATCTGTTTCAAATCAACGATCTGTCATCCATTTTCCACAACAAGTTACTTTGTGATATTCAGCAGATTAGGAACAAAATGATTTTCATGCATCAATAAAATTAGTCTGTAGATATGAGGTGGAAACAAAAGTTACAAACACATTGTCTGATAAAGAATGACTACAGTGCAGAACTTGATGTGAAGTACGACTTCGGTATGTGGAAGGCACTCCAGGGGTATGTGAGATCTTTTTATAAATATATTTAAAATTAGCATCCATTCAAAAATCCTTTTAAAAATTGTAATTTAATACATATGCAATACAATATAAGTGTAAGTTCATAAACTGAATTGTATATATTCTATATTAAATCACAGCATGTATAACATCTTTTTTTCAACCAAAAATGCTTTGCACTGGTTAGGGGGTACTTGACTGAAAACATTTCTCACATCACTAAAAAAAGGTTGAGAACCACTGACTTAAACACAAGATAAAGATCCCATTGGGCAGAGGACGACAGACTTTGTTTGTTGTGTGAGCCGGAGGGGAAACTGAGAATGAGGTGCACTGTTTGTTTTACTGTCCTATCTACAAGGACATGAGGAATGTAGCCTCTAGTAGAATGACCTCCATTTATGTTGATTTCCTTCGGCTGGATGACTATAAAAAACAAATAAATCAATTGTAGCCTTTCCAAAATGAATATGAATCCATCATGCTGACAGTAATTGTGAAAGACTTGGCCTGCTGATCATTATTTGTATGCAATAGCTAGAATAGGTTGCATTGGTGAGAAAGGCCCACGTTCCTTACTAGGGGGGCAGGATTATTTGTCTTCTCTTCTTCAGTCAGTTGTAGCCCGATGTCTCTCTCTCTCTCTCTCTCTCTCTCTCTCTCTCCATCTACTGTGGCAAACTTTCTGAACAGTCAGTTCATTAAATCCTCGCAGCCATCTGAAGGCAGCAGGACACATGTCGATAAATCTGCAGCCTCTGATCCGAGAAGTGTGAGCACCAGAGCGTAGTGCCATTCCTCACAGCCGTCCAATGTGTTGAATCACCGGGCTGCAACATAACACACACAGCTCTACGCACAGCACGCCAGTTGCTTATAATACTGCTTTTATAGAAATCTCTCAATGGTTTAGCCTCAAAACATTTGTCCGGTACGCTTGTATAGTGTATTTGTATGTATGTTCTCACTTTCTTTCATTCAGTTATTTCCAATTCCGGTCGCAACCTTCAAACTGCCTTGTGTATAAATTGTGCCGATACGCCTGTTATTGAATGGTGACCTTTGTCTAATGCATTCACTCTGTTCACAGAAAGACACAGAGGGTGAAGTTCGAGAGATCATCAGGAACAATCTCCATTTACAAGGAAAGGTAAGAATACTTTGAGCTTTTTTTTTAACAGAGTCAAGGTACAGGACATGGATTTATATTTAGGCACCAGAGAAATGGAAAAGGTTTTGTTAGGCGATAGCCTGAAGTGCTTAACACTGAATATCTTCTGTCTCGAGCACACACAGGTCGAGTCTTTACATAAACAAAGTCACGTGTGACCTCGGATGACCCCAGCCGGATATAATTTCTGGTGTCATCCTGAGATCAGTCCTTTTTCAGCTTCTCGCGATCACACCGTTGCATCCAAAGAGGGACAGCTTGTCGCAGCCTTTGGAGGGCGAGAGATCCTGGAGGTTACAGGGCTACAAGCGACGAGCTCCGACAAATCTTAATCAATGTAGCTTCAGCTAATGCTCCTGTGGTAGTTAGCCTGTGTAAGCATGAAGATGAAAAATGACTGATCTCAGGGATGACACCAGAACATCCAAGGTCACAGGTGACTTTGTGGATATAAAGACAGTGTGAGGTATTCCGTGTTAAGCACTGTCTCTGGTGTGCAGGAAGGATGAGATGGAACCTTGTAGTTCTTCAAATGCAGTCTGAAAACAGGAAAAAATAAAACAGGAACAAATAAATTTCAAACCTCTTGTACCCTTGGTGCTCAGCCCCAACACACATTGAAGGCGTGTGCTCAGTGTGTTTGTGAACTGCATGTGTGGGCCTTGTACCTTGTAGCTGGAGGACCCGGCTATCCGTTGGCAGATGGCTCTGTACAGAGACCTCCCTAATCACTACGAGGACACCTCGGACCCAGTGAAGACGGTGGAGAGAGTCCTGGAGATCGCTCACGTCCTCTTCCACTTAGAACAGGTGAGTAAGTGTGTGTTGTTGATGATGACACAGAGCAGACAATATCTGAACTATTGCCTTTCAATAGTTTAAAGAGTTCAGACATTGGATCTATCCATATGATATTCACAGTCCTGTATAATCGTATTCGGGCTGATGTACTGTATCTTTGTGCCAACTTCATGAAGAGAAGCTGATTATGGGGTTCTGGCTTCCAGACGGTAGAGAGTGGGCCGTACTGAGTGGTTCAGTTTGTGTGTTCAGGTTGAACATCCTCAACGCAGCAAGAAGGCCGTGTGGCACAAACTGCTGTCCAAACAGAGGAAGAGAGCCGTGGTGGCTTGCTTCAGGATGGCACCGCTCTATAACTTGCCCAGGTACTGTGTGTGTGTGTGTGTGTGTGTGTGTGTGTGTGTGTGTGTGTGTGTGTGTGTGTGTGTGTGTGTGTGTGTGTGTGTGTGTGTGTGTGTGTGTGTGTGTGTGTGTGTGTGTGTGTGTGTGTGTGTGTGTGTGTGTGTGTGTGTGTGTGTGTGTGTGTGTGTGTGTGTGTGTGTGTGTGTGTGTGTGCACGCGTGTGTGTGTGTGTGTGTGTGTGTGTTTTCACTCCTGCCGTGTCTCCCCTGATCTAGGCACCGGGCTGTCAACTTGTTCCTGCAGGGCTACGAGAAGTCCTGGATCGAGGCAGAGGAACACTACTTTGAAGATAAACTCATAGAGGACCTCGCTGTGAGTTCATTTGTGAATGTAAAACAGATGGAATTGATTTGGGGAACGTAAACCCAAATTCCGAGTTTCATTATTTTGTGTGGCTGAGAAAAGGTCCAGCAGCATTGGAGAACATGAGCTACTCTCTCACAAAGCTGGAAACCAGAGAAGGAAGTAAATGACGATGATGTCAACGGGTATAAAGTGTGTAGCTGTATTTGTTTCCCTTTTTTTCACGCAAATGAGCTTTATCTATTGAAGTGTTCTCTGTTGGGAAACTGAAAATATACCCGACACTCAGGGTTTACTCAGTGTCATCTGGAGCATCTTTCCCAATTGACAAACCCCAAGTCCCGCCCCCCTTAGTCACTGTTGATAGGACGTATAAGTTGTCAAAAAAAACATGGCGACGCTGGCAGATGCAAAATAACTTCAAGAAGCCGACAGTGAGGACTCAAGTCTGAGGATATATTTTACTATGATAAATTGTTTCCTAATATTTTTGGACTATATTAGGCCACATGGGGATTTTGAAAATGGGTTATTGTTTTGGTTTCTTTTTCCCCAGTGTGTATCCCTGAGTCTCCTGTATGTTTATTTTTAGAAACCAGGTGACAAGGTGCCATCGGAGGAAGAGGAGGGGGTGAAGCACATCGATCCGCTTCATCAGCTCATTCAACTGTTCAGCAGAACAGCCCTCACAGAGAAGTGGTGCGTTCTGGTAGATATAACGTGTGTTCGATACCGGGCTCCACCGAATAAGTAAAAGTTCACGTGGTAGAAAACGGCATTCTTCCACTTCTAGTATCTTCTGTCTGGCTAGTCATACTTAACATGTTATGCTGCTGCTAATGTGTGTGTGTGTGTGTGTGTGTGTGTTGCAGTAAACTGGATGAGGATATTCTCTACATGGCTTATGCTGACATCATGGCTAAGGTACCAGTGATGATGATGATGATGATTCCTCCTTTTGCAACATCGTATCCCTCTGCTGTTTACATGCAACTCTCATTTGTGTCACTCTTCACTCCCTCAGAGTTGCCATGACGAGGAAGATGAAGACGGAGAGGAAGTGAAGAGCTTTGAGGTATGTCGATCGGTCACTCACTGCCGTTCACCCGTCGGCCGTAAACGGGCCAGCTGCTGACGCGGGTCTGGTGTCTGTTCACATGAACAGGAGAAGGAGATGGAGAAGCAGAAGCTGTTGTACCAGCAGGCTCGGCTGCATGACCGCGGAGCTGCTGAGATGGTGCTGCAAACCATCAGCGCTAGCAAAGGTTGGTTTTATGCACTAATGACTAGCGTTAGTTATGACCAAGCAGTGAGAATTCACTGAATGGTTCACAACACGTTTTTAAGGATTTTGACTCTGTCATTTGATCTGAAATGTTATTGAAGAATAAAAAGTGATTGCTTTGCTGTATGTTTAAGTCATCACTGCATGAGGGTGAGTGATAAGTTATCCAATGTAAAAGTGCATTGACTGTTTTTTGGGGGAAACGGGGGCTTTGGTAGATGAACTTGTCCTCTGTGGTTCCTCTTCACAAGGTGAGATGGGCCCCATGGTGGCCTCCACTCTGAAGCTGGGCATAGCTATCCTCAATGGAGGAAACTCTACTGTACAGCAGGTATCTCAGCGTTCGTTAAGACCAGTTGTATGGTCTTTCATGCTATCATAGAATTTGGTCCAAAATACAACTATTCTGTCCCGGGGTCCTAAGTGGTCTTTGTTCTCTGTCTCTTTGACAGAAAATGTTGGATTATCTGAAAGACAAAAAGGACGTGGGCTTTTTTCAGAGTCTGGCTGGTCTGATGCAGTCATGCAGGTAACTCTCTGAACTCTTCCTGTTGACTGAAACACATAATTACAATGCATTCATATTTTAGGTGGGTCAGTAAATGGGTTCAGCAATAGTGCGTTTAGCCACCCACTCGTGAAGTTTGAAGGGAATGAATCTTCCATATATTTAAAAAGCCGTCTACCGACAACTAAGACTAGTAACCCGCCTTGTTGCGTTTGCACGTTTTTAGGTATAATATGTTGTGTAAATCAGGCTATGAATAACACAATATTAATAAATATAACTTTATTTAAATAGTACTTTTAAAAAACGAGTTTACAAAGTGCTTTGACATAGTTGCAAAAGCAAGAAAAACAACAGAAAACTCAGAAGTAAGGCCCAACAAAGGGAGACAACGAAAGTAAAACAGCATAATAGATTTAAAAAAAAAGAAATGATATGATAAAAATGTACTGATAAATAAATAAAATGCAAAAGATAAAATAATTTAGTAAAATCAACAATAAAAAGTAGTAAAGCGGCGACACCACATAAAAGCTGTAAGTCTGTAAAAGAGGGTTTTAAGAAGTGATTTAAAAGAGATTAGTCATTGAGCGAGCCTCATCTCCTCGGGCAGGAACAAATCCTTCAGTGAAAACCTTCAGAGTATAGATGGGAAGGGAAGTGGAACGTTTGGGGATGTAAGAGCTACTAAAGTGGATATTTCTGGATCAGAACAAACTAATTGAGAGAAAACAGCCTTCAAAAAGACTTTTTGTAAAATGACATACATTTTGATGACACTGCAGTTGATGACTGGCATTCTGACTATTATTGTTTGTTTTATTTGTTTTGCATTGCTTTAAGTATGGAAATGAGGCCAATGAGGACAGCACAATATAACAGAGAACCACAATACATTTGTCTTTGTTTCAGTGTTCTGGATCTAAATGCATTTGAGAGGCAGAACAAAGCTGAAGGACTGGGAATGGTGACAGAGGAGGGATCAGGTGAGCTTCACTACATCTAAAGATCACAGCAATAGAAAAAGAAGTTCTATGAATACTTATTTTTCTGAATGGGAGATTGGTGTTAACTGACGACATATGGTCTGTTGATATAAACAATCTTTTCTTCACCAGATACAGGTAAACATCTTAAATGTCCTTTTAATTAACCTAAAGATTGTACATTTAAACATACATGCACAACTCACTGCTTGCTGAAACCACTGGTTTAGTAGAGGAATGCTAATTCTAATGTAGCAGAAGAAAAACGTTTTTTTCTTCCACCTGTTGAAAGTCTTCCCCAAGAAGATTGAATCATTTACATTTTAAAAAGTGTTTGTTTTATCCCTGTCAAACCATTTTTCTTTATCCTGTCATCACTTTGGTTGAGCGAGTTGATATTTTTAACAAATGGTAATACAGTATGATCTGTTTTTTATATACATTATCAAATGTGATTTACTAGTGTACGTGCTTATGATTTGCCTGTTACATCTTCTGTGTGGATGTATCTGTTACAATCATCCTTTAGATTGCACACTGATACTTTTCAGATCTCAAATTGTCAAAACAAATTCTCCTTTTGTTGCACTAGTTTTTTTAAATACAGTCGTAACTACTGGATGATAATAAGTCATTATGAGGTATTAATGCTGCATAGGTTGGTGCATAAATGATCATGTTACAATAGGTGCAGAGATTACCTCAGTTCATTTTAGTAGTCATTAACTACTCCCAACAAAACTGATTCGTTCTCCTCTAAGAGGTCTCAAGTAGAACAAGTACAGCGTTAACTAATGTGGGCGGGATTCACCTGGAGGTAGGTGAAATAGCAGAGTCCTTGATTGGCTCTGAGAAGCAGTATACAAATGAGCCACGATCTGATTGGACTAAACTCCCAGTAGGCTGGTCTGAGCTGGATAAACTGTCTGACTGCAACAACAACACGGCTGCTGTCTCGATGGCGGTAGATTAAACTGCAGCAATGCAGAGTGTTGACTAGAGGTGTTGATAGTCGACTAGGCCACTATTCAGGGAAACCCATTAAAGGAACTTAACTGATATATTCTGACGATGATTTTTATTTTTATTGGTTTAAAATTAGCTTGTAAACTGGCTTCTTGTGAAGCATACCGGTTGTTGACAGGTCTTTCAACTCCAACTGTAGTCTCTTGGGTCAAATTGCCATTCAGGAAACAGATTCCTGGTGAACAGAAGAGGAAGTCTTGAACCGGATATCTGCCGGTTACACAGGAACCCCAAAAAATAGCTCCTCCAGAGGTTAACCTGTTGTCAGACCAATAGCCAGTGGGTTCCTAGAGTGGTTATGACTTAACATCTGAATTATAATTTATAGATATACTTTTTACTCTTTGGGAAATCAAAAAATGTATTTGCCTTTTATCTTTGTTCTTTTTATGTATCCTGGCTTCTTCCAAAGTTTTAGTCTCAGAAGTCTCTGCTAGTTCTTAGTAGTCTCTATAGACAATTAACACGTTGCTCTAATGATTATACATTATCATAAGGTTTATGTTTTCGATGCAAAGTTGCTGTGCGAGGTAAAAGGGATATGTGGGATATGTGGTCTACAACTGTAATTTACTGAATTGAATTGTATTGTACAACTGGTCTTCTCAACCAGTAATTACTAAAACTGACGGTATTAATCATTACTGCACCTGTTGTAGCATAAAGTTATGGCACAGCTGATAATATTTTTGTACTCATAATCTCATTATTATCTTTTAAATAGAAAATAATCACATGAACTAGCTTTTTAAAAGGCCTTATTAACTAAACAGGATCACTGTGAGTTCACAATTGAAAGATACATAAATCACTGAGGCTTGGTATTATATATCTTTTTTAATTTTTTTAAGTTATTTTTTGAGTTTATACTGCTTGACAGGTTCTTTTCCATGTTGACCAAACAACCAAAATTTGATTTTTTTTTACAGCTATTTTCCCTATATGTAATCGTTTTCTTTGTTTCTTTCTTTGTTTCTTACTTTCTTTCTTTCTTCCCCCTGTTTTCCTTTTCTCATTTTGTTTTACTGCACTTTCTTCCCTTCCTCAGTCATCACTCATGAGCGTGGTAATTATGCCTTCTGCCATTTCCTTGTGTGTTGGTTGGTCTCTCACTCTTTCCCTCTGTCTCTTTCGCTCTCTTTCACTGCGGTCGGTTATTTGTGTGTCAGTTCTGTCCAGGTCCTGAGTGTAGACCTTCAAACCTCGTCCTTACCTGCTCTGTGCTTTTTTTTTTATCTCGGCCAATCACAACTAGTTATGCTGTGTAAAGTCTTAGTCCACTTGAACTTGAATTTTGACGTAAAATGTGTCACGTCTTCCTCTTCCACAATAACAATGAACTGATGATGATTATGATGATTTCTTCTGGAATACACCATATAGATGAAATCCAAATCCAGACATTTCCAGGCAGCAGTAGTAGAAGTGAAGCGAGGGCCATCTAAAACACAACCCATGTTTGCCTCCCTCTCAGGATTTGTACAGTATCTGGCACATTCTAAATATTACTAATATTGACCATCCTCCACCCCTACCCTCACGGTCATGTAGACAGCCTACAGTCAGCTGGTTGTTGTGTCTTAGTAATGGAGATGGTTATTGTGCTGGTTGTTATCTGTTGTGAAGTGTACAGTCCCATCCGTGTTCTCAGAATCTATCTCTGTCCTTTCCTGATTCACTCTCTTTGGGCTGCAATTAATACAAAAATACCACAATCAGCCAACCAAAATTATAGATTAATTAAAACTGTGATTTGGTGGAGACCAAAAACTGACTTGCAGATTGGACACAAACACAACTCCACATAAAGGCTAATGTGAACACCTCAATGGGAACTTTGTGTTATATATGTTTATGATGTATTTACAGTTTGTTAGGCTCCCTCAAAATGATAAATTAATGACAGATATCAATGGCCTGTTGTCTCTGCAGATATAATCTATATAAAATTCGCAACCCAATCCTAGAAAAGATGTCGGTATGTACGTTTCAGCAAACCATGGATACGTTGATTTTCTATATATTTATTTTGTATTTAATATAATTAATAATACAACAAGCGATCATTATGGAAAGTTATGTGGCATAATAACAAGGGTAAGAAGCAAGAAAGTCCTCCATGGGTCATTTGGAGCGTGGTCAAACAAACACAGGACTTTCACCCAGGAGACTGTGGGAAAGAACAAGTAAAAGTTCGCTTTCGGCTTGTTACGGGACGTTGTTACATTTGTTACATGACTTTACGAAATAAAGTCCGCTACGGCAGTTATTTATTTATGCTATTTACATTTTTAGGTTGTTACATTACACTGTGATTCATTTTTTCTAAAATGAACCAAGTAGTTTTGTTTCACAACGCGTATCCGTAGTTTGCAAAAATGTACTAATTTATACAAGGATGAATACAATCTTGTCAACACTAAGTTTCCAATGTTTTAAATCCAAACCCTTCCTCTGTGAAGTTGTGATCTTCAGTTTATAACTTTTCAGAGCGGAGTTGCTTCCAGTTGCAAAGATATTGATTGAAATGTCTTGCATTATGCAAAGAAGTATTAAAGCCTCTTTGATGTAAATGGGGTCGACAAAATAATATGAATATGATTTATTCTGGCCAGACCAGAAGAAAAACTATTAGAAAGTTCCGTATTAGGATAAACAAAATAACAATTAATTATTTTAAACAGTTTTAAGAACAATGTAATGTTAAACGCACTATATTCTTCATGAAACATTTAAAAGCATTTCCTATGTATATTTATCTGCACACAGAAAAGCGAGTGGTTGCAGCCTGATTGTTTCTCATTTCTCACCTTCTCATCCTGTCAGTTTGGTCTACCTCTCTTCATTTTCTCTGTCGATGTTGCAATCTGGACTGTGAAGTGGCTGTTTCTGGCGGGGGCTGAACTCTGATCCTTTTCTCCTTCCTTCCTCCCGTTCTCTCTGTTTATTGGCTGAGCTGTGGTCTGTAGTCAGTGTACGTGTCCTTCATGACTGTTTTGAGAAAAGATCATTTGAATAACCAGTCAAGACTTATTTCCCTCCAGAATTGTATTTTAAATTCAGGATTTGGTTATAGTGGTAGTCTTGCATTACACTGTGTATAGTGTTAAAACTTTAAACGTTTTCGACTAAAAATTTGAGGTGCACTTATTGTACACCACATCCTTAGCTTGTCTTTTTTATATAATTATATTTATAGTACTTGCTAAGATATTAAGAATACAATGTTTATATGGTATCATCATTTTTTCAACTGTGGTGGAAAGAAGCCTGAAAGTGCCTTCACACAATCACTTACTAGTATTTAGTGGTGTGCTGTGAACCTGCAGACAGACTAACCTGGAAGTAGGAGGTGGGATGGATGTTTGGGTCAAACAAAGGACTTTCACCCGGCAGACCGCTCTTCATGTCCCATGTGAATCTTTACAATACTTGTTATGTAATTTATATACTTAAGTAACGCTAACTTATGTAACACACAATCGTATCCTCAACATAACCAAGTGGTTTTGTTTCTATTCATAACGTTAGGTTTCCCTTTCACAGTATTATAATGCTCGTGATAATCACTGATAATTCCCATTAAATCTGCAGATATTGTTTAAAATGGGTGCACCATAAGGAACATTTTCAGAAACTCCTGAATTACTACTCCTGTACTACTGCACAGTTGTACTTTTTTATACTACAAATGAACATGTAATAACAGTTGCATTCTGATATTATGAGCAGGTCTAATTTAGTTTGCAGCACAGATTCAGTCTTTTGGTCCATTAGTAGAACTACATCTCTGACATCCTGGTGGTAATGATTAATAGAACATGTTACACTTCCATTGAAAAAGAAAACTGCACTTTCAGTCTTGTTTCGCGCCCACAGATTTTCCTCCCTCAGCCCAGTCCAGTTTGTGGTCATATTGTATGGATGTATTCTGTTAATGTTTCTGTTATTGTATAGTGTCTCATCTTTCTTTCTCTGACCCTATTTTCCTTTTGCATTTCCTTGGTTCAAAGCAGCATTTTAGCACAGTCAGAGCAGCTGTCCCTCAACCTCCTCAAGCATTTTTAATCTGTGCAGAATCTCCAAAGACAAGCAGCAACCAACACGTTTCCTTTTAACCAAACCAGAGAAAACATGACCTCAGCCTAAATCCAGTCCTGACTGTAAAATGCTGCAGTTTAAAAACCAACCAGTCCACCACCAAGTGCTGTGGCTGCCTCATCCAAGAGAGAGAGAGAGAGAGAGAGAGAGAGAATGTGTGTGGGTGTGTGTGTGTGTGTGTGTGTTTTTGCGTTAAGTCAGAATGGTGTATTATGAACCTACACCTTTCACTGACTGAGAGAAAACCTCTGGGGATTTCCTCACATTAGCACATCTCTTTTTAATACTTCTTCACTCTCCATCTTCTTGTCTGTCTGTCCCTTTCCTACATGTTGTCTGCTTTTTCTCCCCTTTTCTCTGACTTTTCTTATGTGTACGTGTGTCTGTTTATATGAATGTGTGTGCGCACTCGTGTGTGTGTGTCTGTGTGTTTGCACATGCTTGTGTTCCTGTGTGTACGTTTGTGCATACGTGCCTGTGCGTATGTGTGTCTGCATGTGTGTGTGTGTGTGTGTGTGTGTGTGCGTGTGCATGTATGTGTATGGGCGTGTTTCTTTTCTCCGGCCAGGTGAGAAGGTCATGCAGGATGATGAGTTCACCTGTGACCTTTTCCGCTTCCTGCAGCTTCTCTGTGAAGGACACAACTCAGGTGTGTGTGTTCTCTGTGGATCTGGGAATATAGCTGAGCATATCAATATAGGGTATATTCAATAATACTGTTAATGCTGGTTTGAATGCTGGTTACAGTGTTTTTTAACCAACATGTCAAACAGAAAAGTTTTGTCTTAATCATCCCACTGATTAATACAGATTCACTATTTATATCTTTGACTCTTTAAGCTTTCCTCTCTGTGGATTTCCTTCTGAGGCATTACATAAAATGTTCTACAGACATGTTACTACTACTTTATTTATTTAAATCTTTTTACAAGCACAACATTGCAGTCTGTTGTGATATCCCGTTTCAGACTTCCAGAACTACTTGAGGACGCAAACGGGCAACAACACGACGGTCAACATCATCATCTCTACCGTCGACTACCTCCTCAGAGTGCAGGTCAGCTCCTTTTGGTTCTTTTGTTCACAGCTGGTTCCTGGTTGGTTGGAATTAAATGAGTCTTCCCTGAGTCATACAGTTCATATAGAGACTAAATAACAACTTTACAACAATTTAAATTCAGTCGAAAAGGAAACACTTTTAAAATCAGTTTAAAATAAATGTTTGGCAATTAATACGTTATGATGCCATTTAATGCACCTACAGTAAATACAACAGTAAAACTGACAGTATTACTTGATTGAAAGTCCCTTTTTTTATACATTACACTGACATTATGCTCCACGTGGTATTTTTCTGCTTTTACTACTACTGCTTATACTACTACTACTACTACTACTGTTGTACCCCTACTATTAACTAAAAAAGTTCACTCGGTGCAGATCACTCTCCCCTCAAACAAAGAAAACTGTAATATTATTCATTCTTCCTACCGGCTCCCTCACAGACAATATGGCAGTGATTATTTTAAAAACCAGGGATTTATTTATCTCTTATGGTGCCTAGATTTAGTGGATCATAACATTCAGAGTATGGAATTAATCTTCAAAATGAGACCAAACGTTTAATGTCAGTTGTTGAGCCAAGACAAAAGCCAGATGTGGCCTGCAGCCGGGGAGGTAAGGCTGTTTTCAGGCTTTGCACGTTGTTGTCAGAAATGCCTCGTGCACAATGTAATTACTGGTTGTTAATCTGTCTCATTGTTGTGTTCTTTTCATCTCTTCCAGGAGTCCATCAGTGATTTCTATTGGTATTATTCTGGAAAAGATGTTATTGACGAGCAGGGCCAGAGGAATTTCTCTAAGGCAATAAATGTGGCCAAGCAGGTTTTCAATACACTCACAGAGTACATCCAGGTAATAGAAGACACTGCAACTAGTACTGTTTCAGTGTTATAAAGAATAAACTGACACCTGTGGTTCTTAGAACATTCTCAAAAGTCTGAAATAATCCAAATTGAAGGTGATCAACAGTCACAATTAGTCTTTGATTATTATTAAAGGTCCCTTACCAGAATGCTAAATTCAGATGCAAAACATGAGTAAGACAGAGAGCTTTGTAACTTACATATTTATTTGAGGAAATGTTTAAAGTCACAGTTCTGATAATAAGAAAGGGATTATGTTAGCTGTAGCTTTGCATTTTCTGGTGATGGACAGCTTGAAAAGCAACATTACATTGATATTCTACGATACATGTCGGCTGTAACTGTGGCAAACGCTCACATATCTGAATATGTGAAACTTGATTTTGATTGTTACTGATGCTGATGTAGGGTCCGTGTACTGGCAACCAGCAGAGTCTGGCCCACAGTCGACTGTGGGACGCTGTGGTTGGGTTCCTGCATGTCTTCGCTCATATGCAGATGAAATTATCTCAGGTGAGTTGAGGTCACTGTGGGCAAGGTGCTGACAATATAATCACAACATCCCCAGCCATGGACCTTTCATACCTCATCTCTCTGTCCCCGTATATCCTGTTTCATTTCCACTGTAAACTATCTTGTGTGGAAAAGAAACCTTCTACCACTGCCATGCTAAACCACCGCAACTGTTGAGGCCAGCCTACCTGTGAAGAAAGCTCATCTTGGTCACTTGTACAGCGAAAGTAAAAGACCAGAACAAAGAATGAAGCTAGTACATTTAACTACCAGCCAATCTCACAATCCTGTCTCCATCACTTGTGTGGAAGACCTCCTGGATCTCCTCCAACTGGAAACATGTCAATTCATATTCTGAATCATTAAAGCATATGATAAACAACATGTCCTGGAATGCATCGTAACCATCCTTCATTATGGCTCCTAATTCTTTCCCATTCTCATAAAATATTAATATATCACTTAAAGAACTAAGTGAGAAACCTCTTTGAGGAAGTTCTCCCTGAGAAAGCTCAGAAAGTCTGAACACATTTTGTTTTTAACTCTTTCTGTTTTCGCATCAGGACTCCAGTCAGATTGAGTTACTGAAAGAACTGATGGATCTTCAGAAAGATATGGTGGTCATGCTGCTGTCTATGCTGGAGGGTAGGTTGGATTTCACGAGTACTCCATTATTAAATATTAAATACATTACATATTTCTTACTGAAAGACCTGATAGGATGACAAGGTTATCACATTGGTATTTGCACTGTTAAATGAGTTAGCAGTGCTTTATTAAGTTTGATTGTACAGACGTTTACTCATCACTCAAAAAAGCTCGTTGAGTGAGCGAACACATGGCTATTGAAGGGCTCCTCCCTGTTTCTGTCTAGTCTGGACAGGCTGATGATGAGGTAAATAGACTAATGTAGGTGTCTGTTGGCACATGTATAAGCTGTTGCTGTTATGCTTTGAACTATCACATTAAGTTATGAACTATCACATTAAAGGGAAACTGCAGATTTTCATCTGGCTTTGTATCATTGCAGTGTGGTGCCTCATGTAGTGAGTTTTGAGAACGAGGTCAGGCATTGCAGACACTTTGTCTCTTATGGATGGTTAGAAATATGTCGTGCTTTCACAGGTAATGTGGTGAATGGGACCATTGGGAAGCAGATGGTGGACATGCTGGTGGAGTCCTCCAACAATGTGGAGATGATCCTCAAGTTCTTTGACATGTTCCTCAAGCTGAAAGACTTGACCTCCTCAGACGCCTTCAAGGAGTATGACCCTGACGGAAAAGGCAAGGCTCTAAACCCACATTTACTCTTCTTCACATTTGTCATTGGGGCAGCATCGGGATGAGATCCCAGAGGAAGCTGCCGATGATGAGATTCATGAATTCACTCACAGGTGTCATCTCCAAGAGGGACTTCCACAAGGCCATGGAGAGCCACAAGCACTACACCCAGTCAGAGACACAGTTCCTGCTCTCATGTGCGGAGACGGATGAGAATGAGCTCCTGGACTATGAAGAATTTGTGGAGCGCTTTCATGAGCCAGCCAAGGTAACGACCTAGATGTTTACAGATCTTTTATAAAGTCTTATAAGGGCCTTAAATTGTCCAAATGTAAGCCCTTTAATCCTTAAAATCCGTTGATAAAATCTATTCTTAGAGAACGGTTTTAACAACTCAAAGGGGGTTTAGTGGGAGAGCTGGCTTGTTATTTCTATTTCTGTCTTCTTTTTCTGTCTTTCTTTCTTCTGTCTTTCCATTTGTTGTACTCCATAAATAAGTTGGGGATATTTGTTTGCAGTATCACAGTAGAATCTGATACAATTCTTCGTATTTCTTGTATAGGGAAGCCAACATGCTCTTGGGCTTCTTCACTGACAGCTCAGTCAGACAATATTTAATTCCTTTGTTTTGTTGTTTTTGGGGAGAGTAAAAAAATGTCTCTTGCTTGAATTAGAGTGAGGTGGGACAAGGAGGAGTACGTGATAATTAGTTTCTAAGCTCAACTGGGACACCACTTATTAGGAAAAGATCGACAACATGCTGTAGTTTTAATGTTATAATGTCACGACTTTTAACACTTTTATCACTTCATTCAAATCACATCATGTATTTAAATGTAATTTAAATCATCAGTTGGTAGGGTGTGGTCGGCCATCACTGGCAGGATGCACTTTTTTACTTTCACTTCACAAAACTAGGGAGCTTATTAGTATTAGATTACAGCCTGCAAATTACAGTGTAATTCACATTCAACCCAGAAAAACAGACCCAAGTAATACTATTTGAGTTTTGGATGGAACTGGTACCATCCTCAAGAGCCTCATTTATTACAGGATTTTGCAGTTTGAGTATTATATTAGGGTATAAGGGTCATTGTATGTAAACAAATAAAAAATAAATGACATAGCCAGGGGAGGGGGTTAATATTCCAAGAAAGAAACTCTGAATTTCTAAGATTAAAGTTGAGGAGCTTTGCTACTTGTGTGCCTACGTGCTGCAAAATTAGTTGTTAACAAAGGGTATATGCAAAATACAGCTACGGCCATACGATTTGGGTAATTTTCAAAAGAAGTATAAAAGATGTGACCTATGTCCCACATGAATTTAAAAGAAAATGTCTGGAAATGGTGAGGGAAAATTATTCTCAGATGTTGAGATGTGTGCAATGTCTTTTTCTAGTACCTCAAGTATTCAGTCTCAGGGAATGTCGAAAATTGTACTTTTCTTTTGAAATGTTCATGATTTGAGTTTCCAAACATTTACCCCGGTCCCCGAGCTTCATAATTGATTTATTTTGTACAACATCCCTAATACGTCACAGTTTTATAGGTGGAAAACCTCAGGAAAAGAAAACAAACCCATTTAAACCTGAACTGTTTTTCATAAGGACATTGGCTTCAATGTGGCGGTTTTGCTGACCAACCTGTCGGAGCACATGCCTCATGACACCCGGCTGCAGACCTTCCTGGAGCTGGCAGACAGCGTCCTCAACTACTTCCAACCCTACCTGGGTCGGATCGAGATCATGGGCAGTGCCAAGCGCATCGAGAGGGTCTACTTTGAGATCAGCGAGTCCAGTCGGACCCAGTGGGAGAAACCTCAGGTAGACAGCGCACGGCGTGTGAATGAACGTGGAAGTTGTCATTCAATTGTCTCGCCACTTGACAACTGTTTCCTTCCGCCTCCTTGTTTTCAATACGGTCCAGGTCAAAGAATCCAAGCGTCAGTTCATCTTTGATGTGGTGAATGAAGGAGGGGAGAAGGAGAAGATGGAGCTGTTTGTGAACTTCTGCGAGGACACCATCTTTGAAATGCAGCTGGCGGCTCGGATGTCCGACGCCGGCGAGCGCTCAGCGATGAAGGAGGAGAGTGAGCGGGAGAAGCCAGACGAGGAGAACCCTGAGATGGGCTTCTTCTCGGTCACCACTGTCCGCATGGCTCTGCTAGCGCTGCGATACAACGTCATGCTGCTGATAAAGGTGAGTGCTCACCCGCCACCAGACACAGCTCACTATCAAAGTGAGTACTTCAAAGGAATAGTGGAAAATATGCTCGTAAACATGACCTTGTTAATACTTATTAATAACCAACCTTAAGCAGCTGTTTACCACTGAACGGACCATTCACCTCTTCTCTCTTTTCAGGTACTGTCCATGAAGACTTTGAAGAATCAGATAAAGAGGATGAAGAACATGACGGTTAAGGACATGGTGACCACCCTGGTGTCTTTCTACTGGTCGGTGTTGCTGGGCCTACTCCACGTGGCGTTCAGTGTGGCCCGAGGTTTTTGCCGAATCTTCTACAACAGCTTCATGGGAGGCAATCTAGTGGAGGGGGCCAAGACCATAAAGGTTACTATACATACTCCTGAAAGAACAGGGCAGTGTATCCACAGGTCTTTAAAACAAACTAAATGCATAAACTGCCTCCACCTCAGGTGTCAGAGCTGCTGGCCAACATGCCTGACCCCACCCAGGACGAGGTGAGGGGTGAAGGGGAGGACAGGGAGAAGAGGCCCTCTGACCGCACTGCCAAAGAGGATCTGGCTGACCTGGCAGTCAACACCAGTGAGACCGAGCTGCTGTCCGACATTTTTGGCTTGGACTTAAGAAGAGAGGGGGGCCAGTACAAGATCACCCCACACAACCCCAACGCCAGCCTGACCGAACTGCTCAACTCGCCGGTTCCTTCCCCGACACCCCCAACCCCACCCACAGCACCCCCACCTGAGCTCAGACGGAGGCATCAGGTGAGTCAAGTTATTTCTTATTATACTCTAATTCATAAATGTGTGTACCAAATTCCTTCCACATGTTTCTGTTGTGGTGGACCGACTGTCAGACGACGTTTACAGATAAGCAATCATCAAGTTCAGAAGAAAACATCCGTAGATATGCTTCACTAAGAGTTTAATCAAACCTTTTAATCTTCTTCCTTACGCCCGTGTTGGATCAGTTTTGACTCTTTTAAAAAAAAAATTATATATTGTTTTGTAGCTTCCCAGATGTATTCAAATCTAAACATTCACACAAGACATTTTGCCACCCCCTTCCAAAAGGTTTCTGAATGATGACCCTGCTGCATACAGCATACAAACATTCTTATTCAATGTATTAAATACAGTAACTTAGCAATTGGAGCGCTCCCAGTTCGTAGAAGTAAGATGGCAGCAATGGCTGTGGGCGCCACGTTAGTTTGGAGCTGAAAGTCCCACAATAACACAAAATAAAATAATTGATTGAGGCAGCAGTGGACCAGCAACGTCTCTGCTCTGTGTCGAAAAATGACTGTTTTTCTTAATGGAGTCTGGAATCTTTGAAGAGAGTATAAGTAACGGCTTCAGCTCCCGATTATGGGCTGTCTGATGGCTAAAGGTAGAGCGGTGGAAATATTCTAAATATAGCGTACACTTTAACTGATATTAATTTTGTTCGGTGGATAAAATACGTTTTTCTGCTGCTTCCGTCCACAGCTGCTTTACCTCGCCATCAGACAACCCTTTCCGATGGGGAATTGAAGCCATTATATCACTCTAAACCTGTATAGTTACCACAGGAATGGTACATACAGCCCCATTTAAAATACAGCTAATGTTGACTCAGCTATTGCTAGCATTGACATTATTCTTAACCTTAGCTCACTTTGATAACCTATGTCTCTGCATTTTGAAAAAGCTAAGTGTGCATTTCCATTTCAAAACCCCAGAAAAGTATGCAGATGGACCCGCCCTTTCAACAAACCACTAAATGTCTTCAGATTCTGATTCAAAAGTTGCTGAAGTCCTGCTCCCTTTAAAACAGTGAGAAGAGCACAAAAGAAATATCACAATGATTTCAACTTCAGCAGAAAACGTGTGCTCATGACGGATCCTATCAGCCATAGGAAGAAACTCATAGTGACATTAGGCGTGCAGCTAGCATGGATCTAGCAATTCTTAAATACACTTATTCACAAATTGTCATTTGTCGAATAATATTTTATGTTTCAGTCACAGAGCTCTTCTTCAGAGGAGAAAGAAGCAACAGCAGAGACAGAATGTGAACCTGAGAAAACATCCGAGTAAGTATGTATTTGTGTTGTGTAATCTGATTGCTACATATATTCTAAATACACAGCCAAAAAAACACAGTGAGTGTGGACAGCTATCACTGACTGTGCAGTCTTTAGAAAAACGTCTCAAGTTGACAGAATTGGCAGACTTAGACCTTTGATATGCGGTTGAAAGTTTCATAAAAAGGCTAGTAAGTGCACCTTAAATTAAGAAGTTGACATAAAAAGGTGTTTAACAGATAGTTTATAAACAAAGGAAGGTCTTCTATACATTGTTAATCATATCTTATCTTATCCATGGAGGGATTATGAGACATGGGCACCATCCTTCCTACATAACAAGAGAAAAACAAATCATATTGAATGTCTCTGTAGTCATTTAGCATTTCTTTGTAGTCTTTTTCAATCACTTTTTGGTCTTTTTTTTTGCAGCATTTTGTAGCCATTGCTTTTTGTAGATGTTTTGTGTCTCATTTTGGTTGGCTTGTGTTTCCTTTTGGTAGTTTTGCATCTTTTTGTGGTAATTCTGTCATTCGTGTCTAGAAATGTTAATAATAACTTGTGTCTTGTCGACCCATTCAGTAATCTATCCATGATCTATTCACCACGATCAATGGGAATATGTTGAGTTCAAAATGTAGTGACATAAAAAATATCAAAACATTTACAAATGAGCTTTGGTTCATAGGCCTTTATTTTACTCTGGAGCAGTATTGTGAGCTGTGTGAAACCTTTGTGATTTCAGGAGTGGACACATAGAGAAACAAGAGAAACAACAGAAGAATGAGAAGATGAAACCAAAAGTGAGAAGGCATCACACCAAGTCTGATGAACCGGATCTGCAGGAGTCTGCCTTCCTGAAGAAGATCATAGCCTACCAGAGGAAACTACTGGTACAGGGAACTTTTGTTTCAGCTCTCTGTCCACAAAGGCTGTGACTTTGGAAGATACCCACTTAACTTGTCTAACTTAGCCTGCTGAATCATATTTATCATATTTCTTGTATTCATTTTACACAGACAATGCTCACATGTAGTTGATGCAGTTTTTAAGGAGTGTGGAACATCTAGGCAAAACCTTAGCAGCTCTTCTTTCTGTCTCCGCCTGCAGAACTACTTTGCCAGGAACTTCTACAACATGAGGATGCTGGCGCTGTTTGTTGCCTTTGCGATCAATTTCATCCTCCTATTTTATAAGGTAATGTTATAGCAGGGATGTTGCTATCAAGCAAGAGACGGAAACATGACCCTTTAATATATGGAGAGAGAGGAGTAATGGCACATTCTGACAAAAACCTCTGCGGTCAGAATCTGACAGGAACCGCGTTTGTGTGCTGTTAAAGGGTAGAGGTAGAAAATAAAATATAACACGGGTTTGATCTGTTGAAAGTTATCATGGGACACTTTTTTTCCTCCATCTCAATGCTTGCAAGGTAAATGGTGAAATTAGTCCAATGTTAAAAAATGCATGCTATCAGGTATTCTACCTGATGTGAACTTTTGAACTTATTTTTGACAAACAAACAGACTTTCACCCAGGAAACCTCTGTTACTCGCCTGCATGAAACAAGTTTACTTATTTTACCATAGTTTTGCTACGTAACTGGAATCACTACAGTCCCCGACTGCAGTGACGTTGTGAAGACAAAGACAGTGAAGACGAAGAGGGGGGCTTAAAGAGACAGGCACTAGTTTAGACATACATATTCAGACTGTATAAAAAGTATATATATTGTTTTACATTTAAGTATGTAAACATGCTCTAGAAGAACTAAAATACAAGTATGAACCTGAAAATGAACACAATGTGTCTCCTAAACAACTATTAAATTGTTCCTGCCAGGTATCTACATCTTCATCTGTGGTTGAGGAAAGGGAAGTGTTGTACACTAGCACCCAACCAGACAACAGCATTCAGTGGGACCCACTGGGAGGAGAGGCCATGGAGACGAAGGAGGATGTGATGGATGAGGCCGGGGAGCCGCTGAAGCCCGTCACAGTACGGTTTGTCCTGGAGGAGAGCACCGGCTACATGGAGCCCATGTTACGGATCCTGGCTGTCTTACACACCGTCATCTCCTTCTTCTGCATTATTGGATACTACTGTCTCAAGGCATGATACTAACTGTTGATACAGCAGAAATAATTCCAAACATTTAAATCTCTATCTGCCAATTTTGTCATTAAAACCTAAGAAATAATGTGTTTATACAGTCATTTAATATTTAACTTTCTTCTTTTCTATTGTATTGGTGTGTGCGTGTGTCTGTGTTTGTGTGTCTTGTGTGTCTCTCTGTCTGTCTGTGTGTGTGTGTGTGTGTGTCTGTCTGTCTGGTGTCTTGTGTGTCCAGGTACCACTGGTGATCTTTAAGCGTGAAAAGGAGGTGGCCAGGAAGCTGGAATTTGATGGCCTTTACATCACAGAACAACCATCTGAGGATGATATAAAAGGACAGTGGGACAGACTGGTAATAAACACACAGTGAGTATGCCATGTGTGTGTGTATGAGGGTGTGTATAGATGAGCTTGTAGCAGCATGCAGTGTGTGCAATAACCGGTAGATGTGTGAAGAACCAGGAGGAAGAATATGAGATGCAGTTCTATCTTGTGCTTTTTGTTGCAGTTCTTTACACTAACATTTAATAATAATACACTTGTATGTGTGTCCTCTGATCTTCAGATCTTTCCCCAACAACTACTGGGATAAGTTTGTGAAGAGGAAGGTAAGTGTCCCTGTGTTTTGGGGGCCATATTCGCAAACGGTCTCTTAAAATATAGAGAATGACTGATTTTTGTTTAGTAATTCTGATGGCTGAGTCTAATCATCAGCGCTGCAAAGTTTCTCATATTATATGCATTAAAAGTATTTTACAAACCACTGATGTGATGAGGCACATTAGGACTGGGTTGTACTAGAAAAGGGAAGTCAATTAGATGGCGCCTTCAACTTCCATTCTCTCTACTTCTCTCTTGATTTATTCCCTCAGTAAACATTGTAAACATGAGTTTATGTCTCAATCTCTAGTTTCAAGTCTTCTTCAATACAGCATGATGTTCATTTAGTAAATGATGCTCATTTAGAGTCAAACAGACCATAAAGCAGGGGATGCTTTAGGGCGGGGCTTACTGTGATTGACCGGTTGCTCCCACGACGTCTTTACGTCACTCATCCGCAGCCCAAATATGGTCACGGTTCACTGGTTGCAAAAAAAACTGGTGGAGCCCAAATTGCCAAACTCAAGGCTTGAAAACAACACAAAACAAAGGGTGACTTCTTATATACAGTCTGTGTGAGTGGCGAGCAGCTCTGAGGGAGCATACTGCTCCCTGAGGGACTTGCTAGTCCATGCAGAGAAAATATATGAATATAAAGTAACTCCACATCACACATGTCATCACGACGTGATATAAGTTTAGCCTGACAGAGGGAGCTGTGTGCCACTTTTAGCTTTCTCTCTGACACACATACACACACACTCCATCTTTTCTCCATACAGTTATGTCCGACACGTGTCTATATATAGTATATATATATATATATATATATATATATATATATATATATATATATACTTTAGCTAATAACAAATAAAAGTTTCAAAATAAACAGGGTAGCCCTTATTTATCTGTTTAAACAGTTCCTTTAGAACATCAGTATGGACTAAGGCCAATACTTACTTTTATCCTGTAATTCTGGGAGGGTTGAATTAAAAATGAAAGAATAGATTTGATTATTAATGTTAAACCTTATGAGCTCCCGGCCGCTCTCGATGTGCTAGCAATTAAAAGATGCAACTCATTCAAACCCATTTGAGATGCGGTTCCACAGCAACGTGTTTCTTCAAGAAGTTCTGCTCTTCCTCAGGTGATGGATAAATATGGAGAGTTCTACGGCCATGACCGCATCAGTGAGCTGCTGGGAATGGACAAGGCTGCTCTGGACTTCAGCGACTCTCACAAAAAGAGAAAGCCCAGAAGAGACAGCTCACTGGCTGCTGTGTGAGTATTCTGTGTGTGTGTGTGTGTGTGTGTGTGTGTGTGTACTCATGCTTCCCCTGTACACTACAAGCTTGATTTAAATTAATTAGCTGATTAACTGGGTCGTGGTCCATGCCTACTACTCATTACATGAATCATTTATGTGACATCCATTGAATGTGCTGTAACTCTGTTACGTTGATTCTGTACACATGACATCTATTGCTTCTGTCCATCCGGGGAGAGGGATCCTCCTCTGTTGCTCTCCTGAAGGTTTCTTCCTTTATGTCCCCTGTAAAAGAGTTTTTACTATTTTTTGGGGAGTTTTTCCTGATCCGATGTGAGGTCCCGGGACAGGGATGTCGTATGTGTACAGATTGTGAAGCCCTCAGAGGCAAATTTGTATTTGTGATTTTGGGCTACACAAAATAAACTGAATTGAATTGAATTAACCAACAACTGGATGAACACCCAGATTTCATTCATATTCAAAATGTTTATATTCTAGACATATAGGTATTGTTACAGGACACGCTATTGAGTACCCGTACAGAGCAATGAATACGGCGTATGAATGAAAGAATGTACTGAGTTTTAATATTTTTTACCACGTAAATATTAACATCACAACTGTACAGCTTCCTGGTATTCCCCACCAACCTCGCCATCCGCCCCTTTTAGCAAATGTTTTCATAAATTTGCTGCTCATGTTGTAATCTAGGTTCTACATTCACTTGTTGAATCTGTAGGCAACGTAAGAATATACATTTCTTTTTTTGTTTTCCTCAAATGTTTCTCAAATACATTAAGTTTTTTTTCTTTGAATATTGCTCCTTCTCCTGGCTCCATTTCTTTATTTTAAGTATTTGACCTATCCAGCAACTGCCCTTATGTCACATTTCTAGTAGAAAGGGGAGTAACAAAAATGTTCTTAATCAATGATCAATTATTAAAAATGAAGAGAAAGAACACCAGCTCTAATTTGATCTTTTTGTGATTGGCATGAACTATTCCCACTGGACACGTCTGAAATAAGAAAGTCAGGTTTCACGAGCAGGACTTTGATCCTGAGCGTGGTCCTCAGAGGCTGCGCTCTGCTCAGATGGTCTCACATGATCGTCCTCTGTGAGCATCTTCTCCCTCTGTCATCAGGCTGAACTCCATTGATGTCAAGTACCAGATCTGGAAGCTGGGGGTTGTATTCACAGACAATGTGAGTATGTCTGGCTCCATGCTGTGAGTGTCCTGTTCACAAATGGCAGGATTTCCAAAAACATTTTCTTGATTTTAAACTTAACCCTTTATAGGGCACTCATTGAAATACTTTGTGAGGGAAATTACCATATATGGTTACTTGCACATAGAGGGCTATGAATTTAAACATTATCATGATGTTCACAGTAATTCCTGAACTTTTAATTCAAATGTTTATGTATGATACAAAAAATATAAAACTGTGTTTTAATTTGCCATAATTTCTGTCACTGATGTGATTACTCGCAGATATGGGAATATTTAATGAATTATGTATTTTTTACCTGGGTATAGACAGCAATACACTTGTGAAACTTAATACCCAAAATCTTGAAACATCTTCTATATAAATTAAAAACAATCATGATTTAATTATTTCAAACTTGCAAAAAGAACATCTTTGAAAAAAAAGATTGATAATAGATACAATAATATAGTAAATGTTTTATCAATGCAGGGTTTACGTTCTGCTTTTGTCTCATCTATAAGACATGTTGGTCTCATTCTGGGATTATTAACTCTTCAAAGGACAATATGATGAACTAATCTGCAAATCAAGCCACAAACTGAGCATCTGTATCTGTACTGATCGCGACCTTGACTAACCTTTCTCTCCCTGGCTCCTTGCAGTCCTTCCTGTATCTGGCCTGGTATATGACCATGTCCATCCTCGGGCACTACAACAACTTCTTCTTTGCTGCCCATCTGCTCGACATCGCCATGGGGTTCAAGACACTGCGTACCATCCTGTCCTCAGTCACACACAATGGCAAGCAGGTAAGCAACCACGTTCTCAGCTGCAGAACAATCACTGAAATACAACTGCACACGTGTTTTAGCATTAGCTTGCTTGTACTCAAACACCAACCTGCAACTACTCTAAGTAATAGAAAAAACATAGAAATGGTTCAGTCCCCATCTGAAGTCCCACTGGCAGACCAGACAGCGAGCTGACTCACTTCTACGCTGACGACGCTCAGATCGACCTCCCAAGACATTAAAGATGGTTCGCTTATCATTTACTTCAGTTCAATGAGGACAGGACAGAGATGCTCACCAGACTGCTACTGACAAAAGT
Organism: Cottus gobio; assembly: GCA_023566465.1. Classification (NCBI taxonomy): domain Eukaryota; kingdom Metazoa; phylum Chordata; class Actinopteri; order Perciformes; family Cottidae; genus Cottus; species Cottus gobio. The sequence goes on from CM042235.1 coordinate 19,635,898, forward strand.
CATGTAAACCACTGTTAACAAGGTCCAAAAACATGAGACCGCATCAGCCCTATCTTTTCATCCTGACACTTCATATCAGGATGAACATTACAATCCATTTGATTGTATACAAATCCCTCAGCCTGCAGGCTGTGCCCTGTTCATAGTGGAAAAAGGCACAGGGCTTTTCTGTGTGAGTCTTTTTTAAGCACTTTATTGCCAAACCTGTTTTCTTTTTAAAGTGCTATATAAATCAAATATGCTGCCTGAGAAGATGCCGACAGCAGAAACAGCTGATGAGTAAAATGTTTGCTACATCAGAATGTGTATATAGCAAACACATTTCTATAATCCATTAGACGCATCAACTCTTTTCTTTTTGGAAAAGGCAAAAAACACCTTAAGCGAGCATAAAAGCTTTTTGCACAGTGGAGGAGGTTTGACATTTCCATACAGCTTTTCCAATGCAATATTTATATATAAAATGCGCCTAAAAACATGTAAATGGCAACACAGCTAAGACATTTCAGATATCAATATCTCTGCCACTATGCTGGGGAGCATTCACATGTATCTTAACAAATACTGAACCAAATCAAATGTGTAAAATATTGCAGCTGACATGTAAAGTTGGTCAGTTTAGGTACTAATTAGTTTAATTATAGCATTCAACTAATCTCCATTAAAAACTGAACACAGTAGGAACTTAATTTAAATTAAGCTGCAGACAAAATATATTGTCTTTCCCTTCAGGCATATGAAGTCCAAATGTGTCCACGAAAAGAAAAGTGAAGCACTGCATGCTTAACTCTAACCCTAAATACATTTATTTATTTACACAGTTGTCCACAAGGGGTTTCGAAGTACTCATAACAATACCAACACAGATGTAACACACTCCATGTGCCCAGACAGTTCAACCACTATACAAAACATGTCATACTCACATTTTCCATTAAAGTAAAAGAATAAAAAGACTGACGATGACCCGCTTGAGTTAACGATGTTGTACTACTGTGCATCACAGCTGCCTCGTCCTCTCCCCTGTCTTCCAGCTGGTGTTAACAGTGGGCCTGTTAGCAGTGGTGGTGTACCTCTACACAGTCGTGGCCTTCAACTTCTTCAGGAAGTTTTACAACAAGGGTGAAGATGGAGAACTGCCCGACATGAAGTGTGACGACATGTTGACAGTGAGTACGAGAAGTGTGTCGCCGGACGACTTTCCATAGACGTGGACTAGTCACCGTGACATTGGTTCGTGGACTACAGTTTTAAAAGTCTGTGGGGCCGCAGTACGACACGACATGACCATTAAATGACGCAGCCTCAAAGCAGCAGCAGTTCAAACTGTGAACCCGTCGGCAGCCGTTCTGACAGAAGCCTCCGGTGGCAAGGGGCTTTATTTCCGGGGTTCCAGTTTAGCAAGCTGGTATCCAGGCCAAGACCTCCTTTTACCGTGCACGATGTCATTGTCCGATTATCAAACTTGGCAGCAGGACTGAAGTTGAGAGACGACATGGACAACCGGATGGTTTCACCAGTAGCCAAATTACAAGCTCATTTTAAAGCGATACCGTCAGATGACAGACAGTGGGTTCAAAGACTTCATTTCTTTTGCTCTCCACACAGTATTTTACTAGCAATCCTTCCGATGCCGACTGATACTTACATGTTTTATTAACGTCAGGCATGTGATCATGGGGTTCTTTGGGGATGACCTAGAAGGCACTGATGAGCTTTTCTGGTGACTTTTCGAGCCGATATTCTGAAACTAAAATCTGCATCTTCATCAGATAACTTTATCTTCGGCTCTGTGCAGTGGCTCTCTGATGTTACGCACATGTCAGTACATCCTGTCTCATTGAAAGTAGGAAGTATGCCGAGGAGCCCGTCAGTAAAGACCGTCCAGCTCCATTTATGGACAGAAAGTCATGGGTCCGAGCTTTTAGTCCAACAGTGTTCACCCTCAGGCTCTGTGTGCGGTTCAGCTGAGCTGCTGTAAGATTACACTCTTTTTTTGTCCTGTTTATTTTCCAGATATCTGGCTTTTTAGGAGTAGAAAAGGATCAGAAGGATGCATTTTATGCTACCAATCTGGGGTGCTTATCATTATGAAGGCTCAATTAAAGGCTCTTCAGGGTACAGAAACAGTGATCGTCCTGGATCTGGAACGGAGAGTGGAAACAGGAAACCGCTTTCATGAAGCCAGGAGCAGGTTAGCTGCTGTAGCAGCATGAGCTGCAGTTTATCCTTGTTGAAGGTGAACTCTCTTTGTGGCACTGTGAGTTTAGCACAACGATTAGCTGCTCGCCCACCAACCTCTTCAAGCTACAGGCCATGGGACAGCGGCAGCTCCTTTATCATGCATTTTAAACTTTTGTTCTGTAACTTGTCACATTTACACAAAGGACTGTTGTGCCCTTGATGCATGATGGCCTAACAGGTGTGTAAACCTGTATCATACAGGTATAGGTATCGAGGAACGTGTCAGTGATGGAGGGAGGAAACGAGTAAAGACAGAATGACTGCTGTGATGAGGCTGCTCCCTGCTACCACGCCATCTGACAGAAATACTATAAAAGGACTCTGTGGTGTGTGTTTTCTGGGGGGGGGGGCCTTCTGTCACCCGGAAATATCAGGACACACACACACTCTAATCCCCTATAGTCAGTCACCCATAGCATTCCATAGAGCTCTTCTGTTTCCTATTAAGGGGCCGTGGGTGGCAGCTCTAACTGGTCCACAGGAAGGTGACAGGGGCTTAGTGGGACGGAGGGATGGACGGATGAAGGGCCACTGCCTCTGGCAGGTTTTTGCTCTTTCCTCTCCTCCCTTTATGTGAATAAATCCCTTACAATACTACTCACAGCAGAATGAGAGGATCTGAGCTGATCTCTTCATTTTTCTTCTTTTCTGTTAACCTTCATCTTTCTCTCCCTGTATCGGGGTTTCCTGTCATCTCTCCCCTCCCTCCCTCCTTTTGCTCACTTCTTCTCTGCATCTTGTTCCCCTTATAAACACAGCCTGTTTAACCTTTTAAGTATTTCTCCTTTTCCAGGTCTTCTATTAACATAGCGTATTCTCTTTAGACTCTTTCTCTCAAAGGTACATCATCATCAATGAGCTTTTTAAACGGTCACGCATTTTTGCGATAATCGCAACTCGTTCCCATTTCATATCCAGCATGATACATGTCTGTCTCTCTCCCCCTTCTACCCGTATCTCTCTCCCCTCTCTCCCAGTGCTACATGTTCCACATGTATGTAGGTGTGAGAGCAGGTGGAGGGATTGGTGACCAGATTGAAGACCCAGCAGGGGACGAGTATGAGATCTATCGCATCATCTTTGACATTACCTTCTTCTTCTTCGTCATTGTTATCCTCCTGGCCATTATCCAGGGTGAGAGATCCGAGACGCACACACACACACACACGCACACACACACACGCACACACACGCACAGTAAATAATCCAAGGAGATGACACCCTTTTTTATGCTGGTTTAGCTAAATCACAGTCCATCACGGTCTGTCAGATCATGATCCTGCAGCCATGCCTCAGTAGTCATGATCAGGAGTGTTCTTACATCAGAAAGGTCTAATATCTGAGACTTGAGTTCACATTCATCTATAATAACACTGTCAACTCATAGCCATGAATAAATGTCATGTGGGCAGTAACTAAAGTAACTCTTTAAGACACTTAACTCATTGTTCCTATCTGCATAAGAGTGGATTGTTGCATTTATTCCCTGGCCACTTTACCATAATAAGATATACGTGTATTTATGAAAATATCTCAAGCGTTAGACTCTGTCCTTTAGTGGAGGATGCAACTAAGCAGAGCTCACAGCTGGGCGAGTGACGTGAATAAACAGAAATGAGACCGTGGTCTTAGTGTGAAGACAGCATTATGATTCGTCAGAGCCATTTCAGATACTGATACTGATATCAATATCAATATCAGTATCTGAACAACTCTCACTGCAACATATAGATGCAGTACTATTAAAGGTGGTTGTGGTCCAGGTAGCTAATGTCTGCACCATGTGTACACTCTAGGGTTGATCATTGATGCTTTTGGAGAACTGAGGGACCAGCAGGAACAAGTCAAAGAAGACATGGAGGTGAGAAGACACACACTCACGCATTATTTACCACTTCAAACTATGGACTATTATACAGCACGTGAATGCAGGCACCTGTGTTGTGTAATGACAATCACTTACACTGACCCCTTTCTCTTCCAGACCAAATGTTTTATCTGTGGGATAGGTAATGACTACTTTGACACAGTGCCACATGGCTTTGAGACGCACACGCTACAGGAGCACAACCTTGCCAACTACCTGTGAGTACATCTGGAGTGTGTGTGTGTGTGTGTGTGTGTGTGTGTGTGTGTGTGTGAGGCCTCTAAAGTATTGCCAACCTGTATTTTATAATTATGCCTGCCTTATGCAAAACACCTGATTGGAAGACCGGAGGATGAGAGTTTGCAAGGTTTCAAGAATTCAAGGCCAATTTATTGTCATCAATATGTATTGTCATCAATATAAGAAAAACATGATAAACACAAAGTTGTGCATTCCTGTGCATTTATTTTTTTACTTGGATCAGGAGGAAAGCAAACAGCAGCAACAAAACATATCTCGGGGCAATATGGCCGAACATATTAACATAAAATTGAAAGAGGATCGGCCACATTTGACTTTGTTTGAGCACCAAGTGTTGTAAACACAGACCGACTGAGTTGAGACGAGTCGAGGTCAAAGAAAGAGATGCTTTCAGGTTTAGTTTGCTTTTAGTTCTGGAAATCTAAATTGTATTAATATATTTATGTGTAATTCTTCTTTTGTCCAATTTGTGGAAGAAGGCTTCAGAGCTTTGAGCTGTGTTTTTATTTAACATCAGGCTGGTGTGTGTTTGTGCATGTGTGTGTGTATGTGCGATAAAATTGTAAGATGTTTTCTAATGTGTGTGTTTGTGTGTTTCAGATTCTTTGTGATGTATCTCATCAACAAAGATGAAACAGAGCACACAGGCCAGGTAAAGCAGCTCCGTTCCCTTTGTTCTCTGTGCATGTTCATGACAGCTCAGCTTCCTGCAGTTTCTGCTCCCGGCTGCTTGCTTTGTTTATCCTCAGTATGCTTCAGACTCAGTGCCCGTCCGGTCCCCTAACAGCCTCTGAAACCTTTCCAATGGTAAATTGGAGCTTGCCCCTCTGTACGATGGCCGTCGAGTTTGGAACCACGGCTAGTGTTTGAAGCTTACATTGCTGTTGCTAACCTCATTTTAGCTGACTCCAAATATGTTGTATATAATGAAATCCCTTCCTTCCTCCTCCAATCTGTCTGTCTTAAAGGAGTCCTACGTATGGAAGATGTACCAGGAGCGCTGCTGGGAGTTTTTCCCTGCTGGTGACTGTTTCCGGAAACAGTACGAGGATCAGCTCAACTGATCTGTTCCTGGAGCATCAAACTCTTCCCTTTCATACTGTAACCTGTTCAAGGCCCTCTGAAGCCATCTTCCCGATGCTTATCCCTCAACCCTTTCTTACTGTTCTCTAAGGAGTCCCTGTTCTACCGAACAACGGGCCCTACACTCGACTCCATTTCCCAGTCAAGGAGGAACCACACCTCCAGCCTCCTCCACAGGCCCCACCCTCAGCCTTCCTCCTGGCTCTTCCTCATCCAGGCACTCAACTCGCCAGCTCAACCCAACTTCCAGCACACTTTGTTTGGAATGCTTCTAACTCTGACTTTGTACATAGAAAATATCAGAGTATATGCTGTACAATATGGGACTGGTGGCACGTTAAGGTCTTTGGCTCAGATGATGACTTCTTTGCTCCATATTATTCTACATTCACAGTAACAAGCAAAAAATACCAAGGAGTACTGGAGCAAAGGAAAAAGAAAGGATGAGCCGGACAGGGGAGGAGAGTGGAAGGAAAATGAAGAGAGAATTATTCCTGAAAGACTTTCAGGACAATGTTCGCAAAGAGCAGACATTAGTATGATGATTTTTACGACTTTTCATGTGTACAATGCACGTTGCATGTAGGTACAGGTTGTGGACGCAAAAAAGGAGCACCTGTTCAACACTGCTGTAATCCAACATAACAGCTCTGCAATAATAATCGGACCTTTGAGAAGCTTTCATGTCAGCTTTTGTTAGACTGTCAAAGAGGTGGGGGATTCGACTAAACTCTAGTTTGTGGTTCATGTCGAGTGGGAAGATACACGGTGCCTCTAAATAATAATCTAATGCAACACCACCAAACTTAAGTCTCCCGCAATTACCAGAGTCGAATCGGCCCCTCTGTGACACTGTCAACTGAAAGTGAACATCCGGATCTTCACAAATAGCGCTGTTGTACTGGATTGAATTAAAGTATAGTTTACAGATGTTAATATTGTGTCCATACCTTGTACATGCCAACACTGTGTGTGAAGGGCTCCTTAACTAAGTTTGCTAGCGCCATGATCAAAAGTACCTTTTGTTTCAGTGGAGCTGAGTGAGCTGGAAACTCAGCCAAAGTACGGACATCAACGAGTCATAATCCTCCATGAGCTTGCAAGTTAAAATCTTTTTTTCTTCTTCTTTTGAAAGACTGCAGAAATAAATAAATCACCCAAAAATATGTTTTCAAAATGGTTAAATTCATTGGTAAGTGATTTTTTTCCTTCTTTTTCTTTGATGTGGTCTTTTGCCCCAGTAGCAGCATGGCCTTAGGATAGAGATGCCTGTCTGGGCAACCACAGGTCAGTTTTCCATGAACGTCACTGAGCACATGACCTGATGAAACTTTCAGGCCAACCTCTCGTCCCACTGCTGGTCAAGGCTCTTAGGAACAGTGGAGTCTGCATGTTTGTTGCGTGGTGTGTAAGAAACATCACAGCCTCTCGTGTCACTAATCGGGGTTAACACTTTTTCCAATTAATGCTACTTAATTAGGGCTTGCTTGGTCCATTTGTAAACAATGTAGTTTTGTTAAAAAAAAAAAAAAAGCAATACCAAAGCAGCAAAAAAAATCTGTCTGTTTAAGACTTTATAGCTGCGGACACAAGTTATCGCGTGCTTGTTAGCTAGGATTAATAATCAACCAAACTGGAGCACCACATCAGTCACAGCTGGAGGACGGGCTGAAGACACATGATCAATGCATAGGTGGAAGCAGGGGGATGGGGGGACGGAGGATACAGTGCCTTACTAAGCCAGGAGGGAGTTATGCAAGCTGGAGGAGGAGAGGGCAAAGTCGGACAGCCTCACATAAATACAATATCAAGCCTGAGGAGGACTCCTAGAGCAGGGTGACTGTGCTGGTGTTCATGAAAAACCCAAACACAACCATGTGTGAGCACTATGGGGAAGTAGAAACACAAGGTCAGAGAGAAATGCCCTCAGGACTTTGTTATTGGGAGTCTGATAGACTGGCATGCCTCACTGGTCCTGGAGCAGCTTCAGTGCACACCGGTGTATACGCATCACATTTGACGTCCTTTCACACTTCAGTCGCGCTTGTATGGGTTGTGCAGTGAAAAGAAATGGGGTGTGACAATTGAAAAATGTACAATTCATTTTGTTTTAATCGATTATGGTTAATTACACAGAACTGACCGATCATCCTTAAGCTTTCTAGAAGGGACAGCAGCAGCAAATGCGAGTGGTCCTGGCCCCTGGATATATAACAGAAACTCTGGGTATCAAAAGAACGCGTTTTCTTGCGGTGGCCTTTCTGAAATGAGCGGTGTTTAAACTTTGCCTACTTTATTCTGTTATATCTGATCCGGTTGTCTTAGCAGCGCCAACAATAATGCCACTTGGGAACTGACCTGAGAAAAAAGGTGTAAGATGGAGTTACCGTAGCTGTGTTTTAGTACACACTCTGCTGCAGACATACGTATACCATACGTTCTGTGTCACGATACAGGAGTCAACATCCATAATCATGACAATATGTTGGATTGTTTGCTCCTTTCTTTCTTTTCATACTCTGTACTTTAATTGTTACACCCCTAACTGCAAAGGAAGACCTTCCACAGAACACATGTCATGACTCACAAAGTTTGAACGTTTAGGATTTGGGTGCACAAAAAGGGGCCAAGTGAATACTGACACAATGACATCATCAACAAAATAGTCAGTTTAACACATAATAGTTATTGTAGTAATGCTTATTTTCTTTTCTTTTTTTGCTGATTCATTCCTTAGTGATAGGAAGTGTGTGTTGATTGAATGAATGCTCAAAGTTGGAAACATTTTCAAAAAAGGATTGTTTATCTGAAGTTCTGTTTTTGGTTTTATTGTTTTTGGTGATGATCTTATGCAATACAGCAAAGAGAGTTACTCTTTTTCTATGGACGTTCTCCAAAAAGCTATATCTAAAAAAAAAATGCCATTGCATGATTATTATGCAGGTTTGATTAACAAATATAACAAAGACACCAAATCTGTGTCACCCATAAAGTGTTATATAGTATTATTTAAGATGAATTAAGATTTCTGTATTATTGTATTTAAGTGTTGTGGGCTTCATTGTAACTCTTTAAGTTGTTTGCCACGAGTGCATCCCTCAGAAAAAAAGGAAGCGGCTCCTGCTTCTCTCTCACTTATCCATCCGTCTAAATATACAAGTCAAACGTTTGTTGAAGTATCATTTGTTTTAAGCTCCAGCAATAGCCCTTCAGGGAGTGTATGGGAGGTGACTGACCATTGTAAATGCAAACAAAGGCAAAACAAATAAAAGCTTGCTTGATTTTGTCTCAGTTTAAAATACAATTATTTATTCATTTATAATCTATGTATTTATTTACTTAAATAATATAAATAAATATATGAATAATAATGACAAGGAAATAAAACTGTTAAGTCTACCATTTAAAGGTGCAATATTCAGTGTATGTATATATATATATATATATATACACATACATACACTGAATATTGTTCCCTTATTGCACAAAGCCACCTGTCACTTCTGTTTCTGCCATCATCTTTCTCAAACAGGAAGAGGAAGTCCTCTTTGTAAACTTCCTGTAGAAGGTCTCACTTCCTGTCTCGGCCCTCTGCACTTGGTTTGGTTTCTCTGAAACAGTGAGCATCAGTGAAGCGTGAAAGATGGATTGAGCTTCAGACTTTACAATACTTCAATTGTGATGAATTTGGATCATGGAAAGTGTTTAATATTAAACAAGTAAAGGCATTATGAAATAAAGAATCATGATGTATAAAATAACCACATATTTTGTTTAGACACCCAATTAGAGTTTTCAAATTCAGCAAATTTTTATGAAGTGATATTTAATCCAGAGGCGGAGCTTCAGAGACAAGTAACAACTAGTCACATGACTGGAAATGCCATGGTTATATGTTTTGTCTGTATTTATTTACAATATTGATTTCATAATGTCTGTTTGAATATTAAACCTTTTGGGTGTCCATAATGATGATGATGCAGTTAGCCATACGCTACGTAATGTTTGCTTCTGCTCTGTGATGGATGTCAGCTCACCACTGCTAATAACCAAACATCTGCTCATAAGAGCAGCACGCTCACTTTGAAAAACAGTATTGAGATGTGATTACGACGAGGCATTGAAAATTAATCTGCACGTTCTCAAATGACATTATGTCCAAAGTACTTTACACGAAATTCCATCATAAAGTACACGCCCCCAGTAGAGGCTACTAAAGAGCCATTCCCACTGAGGACACCTTTAATGTTGAGTGAGGAAGGATGCACATGTGATTGACATTTAGCACAAATTATGAGACTAATACAAGTATTATAACACAGTGGTACGGTGTTATGCAGTGTGCTCACTATGCTGATGCCTTGCCTATTTTTTACTTTGTATTTTCATCACAATACCACCTCAAACTGAATAACGCCGTTACTAAATGGTATTTTGCTCATATAAATATATATTTATCACAAAGGAGGCATGTTAATATGCCACCGAATAGTGCATCATGTAAACTTTTTGAATAAACTGTTGTAACTTCTGAGAGATACTTGTATAAAGTGGGACTGAGTCTATGAGTAATGAATGGATTTGCATGATTTTGGAAGTAAAACTTTATTCATTAACTTGAGAAGAGCAGAATATTCTTAATTCAATTTTTTTTTTGACTGTCCGTACTTTGTGGCTACTTTTCATAGAACATAAAGGCTATGGAGTAAATGACATACATGCTGACAATGTCTTAACAAACAATTTAAAAAGTGCACCTGTAATGTTTGATTGATTGAATTTAAACCACAATTGGATTATTATAAGGTTTATTTTCAGCAAGGTAGTCTCCATAAATAAACAACACTTTTAGAATTTTGAAGCCTCTTTAGCTTCATTATGCTTCATTATGAACTTGTGGTCTGTGCTAGACATAACCATTCAGACATCATTCAATGAGATTTACACTTCCCGAGAATATCATTACCTCTGATGTCCATGAACATTATTCATAAAACGTCTTTGTACAAACAGCTCCTGATGAAATTCTGCGGAAATTCTTTATGATGTTTTAGCTAAACAAGATCCTGGTAAAGATCAAATAAATGTATCAAGCATATAGCCAATAAGATGGCTTCTAAGCTGGTAAACGTAAGGAGGAGTTTTAAGCAGGAATTCTACAGGTTAGATCGTGCAGCAAGATTAGATTAGAACACTTTATTAATAAAGCCATAGTCAAAACCAATAGTGTTTGTGATCAATCTGATCACATCTCCCCCAACTCAATACCGCTAGAACACCAGGAAGATATTTGTCTGTAAAAATGCACCAGTGTTCGCCGTAGATTCATGTGGGTTAATATCATTACAGCAATCACACAAACCCTCGATTCAATCAGATAGATTAAAGGAACAGTGTGTAACATTTAGAGGGGTTATGGGCAGAAATGTAATATCATATTCATAACTATGTTTTTAATTAGTGTTTAATTATCTGAAACTAAAAATTATTGTGTTTTTGTTAGGTTTCAAAGAGCCCTTTATTTCTACAAGAAGCGGAGTCCACCAGGTTGCACCCGCGAGTTCCTACCGAAGCCCTGAAGGGACAAACCAAACACCGGCCTTTTTACGTTAGCTGAAGGAAGGGATGCGTCCTGAAAAGCAACGCTTTCATCTGTATGTTTGGGTCTAATTCATGATCACGCTGCAGCGAGCGTCTCCAGCTTCGCACGCACGCACGCACGCACGCACGCACGCACGCACGCACGCACGCACGCACGCACGCACGCACGCACGCACGCACACACACACACACACACACACACACACACACACACACACAGACAGTCACATGCTACAATTAGCAACAACACTAATAACCACAGAGAAACAATATGTTTTATGATATTTTATTTTATTGGTGGCGGTAAAGATGAGTTTTCAGTCTGTGACTGAAGATGTGTGTCAAAGGGGAGCTCAGGTTACAATAATAATAATAATAATGTATTTATTTGCAGAGCACTTCTCTTAACGAGGTTACAAAGTGCATTTCAAAAGAAGAAAAGCAGCAGATCAAACCTCGGCCAGGAGCTCTAACAACAGAGGATCACATCCCCGCTCCTCGAGCTAACCGTTGTTAAGACTCCAAGTTTTCCACTCATTAATGGGGACAACAAAAGTTAAAACACAACACACAAACACCAGTGACCTGAGAACATCAGGAACGGCTCACCAAGATAAGGTTCTCATACTTTAACATCAACCAGCTGGTTCAGGAAGTCCAGAAACCCTGCAGTCATCTGGAGAGAAAGAGAAGAAGAAATAAACAAATACATACTATATTGTTTTTGATTATTTTTAATTCAACATACTATATATACTATGACTTTTTATATATCACATATCATGACATGGTATTTATCGCCGTATTTAGACATACTGTGTTGTTAACGGAAATAATAAGAAACAAGACTGACAATTTGAATTTAACCTCCAAAGCTGAATGAATCCTTAACAACCTAATAATTAAACTGTTAAGAGTGTCTATCCAGTAACTTCCATCCCTTCATTGCTCATTCTATTCTCTGTTGTGTGTGTGTGTGTTGGGGTCCAGAGAGCTCTGCCATTGGCTTCTTTCAACACACTGTATGAGAGTGGCCAATTACATGGCCTTGTTTGGTCAGGAGAGCTCCTGAAGAATTCATCAAGCTTTTGCTTGGCTCCACCTCTAAACCATCCAATTACTCCTCCATCTTTACAAAACCCTAATATCACAAGTTCTAAATAAACAATAAACATGGCTTCAAAACACATCGTCTAATATTTTTAATTATCTGCCACTGAGGCCACTGTGTGCGTACCGTGCGTGTGTGTGTGTGTGTGAGAGAGAGTGTGTGTGAGGAGCAAACTGTACATATTGGAAATGTTTGATAATCAGCAGTTGTCAGTGTTCCCGTCACAAGGGAAGCTAAGAGGTCACATCAGTTTGTTCAATGCAGGCAGTATCCATCAAAGCCCAGGGTTCCACTACCCCTAATCATGTAATATATATATATATATATATATATATATATATATATAAAGTACCCGACTGCCTCGTGACTAAAAGTATTAAGTGGAGGTTTCAGAGCCCATCCGCCTGCACCCTCAGATTAAAAGTCAGAGGCTCTACTGCTGGAAGTGTTTTATCTGAAAAGAAAACATCTGCAAAGATCAGACTCTGATCATTTCCACAAGACTTTCTGTCTCACTGGAGATTAGGAGCAGGGCCAGGATTCCCGTATGGATTTCACACATGAAATGGTTTAAAAACGGCCCTCTTGGCCGGTTGCAGTGCAAGAATGTGGGGAGTGAAACGGACACGAAGCCAGAAGTAAAATCATTTGTTCCGTCAAGGCTGGACCTGAGAAACCACCACTGGCAGCTTCTCCGGCGCATACCATGAATAAATGTCAGTGAGCTCTTGCACGAGGGAAGAAGCACTACGTTTTTGTTTACACAGAGTACGATTTTCCTTTTGCTATTTGTTTCCATAATAAGACTTCACAGGAGCACTAGAAGGACAGCATCATTTGGAAAGTTCCCACATGGATGTGGTCCAGGAAGTTATACAAGCATGGTTGCTGCAGATATAGAACTCAGGATGCAGAAAACCAGGACTGAACGGGAGACCTTAAGCTTCACTCCAGATGTGCCAACATCCACATGTTACCCAGGGTGCTGAGTGATGAACCACTGGACTGAACATCCTAGAAGAACTTCAGCGTATAGATGGAGGGATGGACAAATGGATGGATGAATGGGAGGATGGACAGATGGATGGATGGATAGGTGGATGAATGGATTGATGGATGATAGACAGATATGATTGCAGCTCATTTATGACGGATTTGCTCACAGATATGTGTTGCCATACTTTACTCAGCTCTGAATCATATGTGTGTAAGACCAGCTGTATTTTTATTATTATCATATCATCTGCCATGTCACAGGGTCCTCAGGTCCGTCACGGCCCGGAGGGCCACCTCATCATGGGCCATGTCATGATCCAGCAGATCTGAGGCATTCTGCAGCAGACGGAGGCCGAGCGGTTATCAAAGGCGGAGCTTGAGGTTCCAGTCACACACCAACCCACCAGTCTGGGCCACAGCAGGAGAGCATGCTGCACCAGCACAGCTGAGCTTCCCAGCTCGGATATCATATTGGATACTGGGAGCCGGAGTGGACTGGTAAGTGCATTTCATTACAGTAGCTCAGCATTTGGCTTTTGCTTTCTTGAATTCTTAAATATAATGCATGCAGCAGGGCACACATGGACACAGTCAAACAGACAGAAACAGGCAGTGAGGGTCTTTAACAAAATAAATATCCATAACTCTAAAGGAAAATTAACCTCTTAAACTCTTGATTTTCGTCTTTTCATTTATCCCTTTAAATAAACATACAAAACATGTACGTAATAAATCTATATTCCCAATTGTGAATATAAAAATGTTCACATTGCCTATGGTTACATGTATCAGCCAAAATAAAATTAAATCTGATTTCAGTAAATTATATATATATACATTCAGAATGAACATATACATGTATGGTTTCAATGTGTTGTCCAGTGCAGAAAAGCATCAATGACCCTCTTATCTCTCCTGAACCACAACATTGAAATGGACTCCGTGTGCTTTGAATCGGTTTGTCAGTTCATTGGACATTCCCAAAGTGCAACAACCTTCTGTTTCTAGTTTGAAGAAGAGCTTTGCTAAAGCGTTCATTTCAGCTCGTTATCGGCTCATTTTTGTGAATCACTTGACACAAGGCTGTTCCTATTAAAATATGCTCACATTTTGATGCTCAGCTTCTGGTTTATTTAACCAATGACAGATGATTATTGTAGTTCAACTGTTGTCTTAAATGTAGCCAATGGGTTTCTTTGTTTTTTATATCAAATATGTACACGGGCACAATGTTGTTTGTGTGGATAAAGTTTTCTGTGAAATACCTTTGGCTGATAGTTCTCAAAATCTTCACACAGTCTGCTGCATCGCCAGCTAAATGAGACTAAAAGTGAGAGAAAACAACATGGTAACTAGTGTAAATGTTATTTTTGAACTGGATACTCAAAGTAAACTGTGATAATATTATTATCCATTTTCTTTACCACATGAAAAAAGTCAACAATCCATCCGTTGTTCTTGTGGTTGTCTTTGCATTGTTCTGCATTTGGTCGTTAGCTTCCCATTTAATGACGATCACAAGTCTAAGTCATTGCCTCTGATATTAGGCTATAATTACAGGGAGTAATAAAACAAGGCTTAAATGATAAGCCAAGTGAACTGGTGCTCAACATTATTCTTAATGTTTTAGTATTTGATGATGGCCTTTCCCGTATACTTACATACTGCTTACATTTTTCATGCAGATCTGCTTAATAATAGAACACACAAGAACCAAGTAACCTCTTTCAGTTCATGCCGCTATTCTTTTATTTCCCATGAATGCAGAAATTGGTCAAGTAATCCAATTAAGATAAAATAGGATAAGGATAATCCTTTATTAGTCCCACAGTGGGGAACTGTGCAGGATTTACAGCAGCAGTGAAAAAAAGAAACAAGATCAAAACAAGTATTATAAATAAGCAATACAAAAAAAAAACAGTAAATTCACAGTAACTGAAATATGTATACCGGCAGAGTAACTTATTGCACAGGTGTTTAGTGTTGTGCGGTCCACTGGGAGCACAGCTGGTTGTGCAGCCTGACAGCAGGAAGCTGCACAGAGCTGCAGGGCGTCACACTGCTGGCCTTCCTGACCAGTTGGTTAAGATAAGAGAGTCCAATATTTGTCCCGCAGTGGGGAAATTGCAGAATTACACATTACAGCGGGAGACAGGTAGAGTGCACACAAGAGACAAGTAATATAAATATAAATTAACAGTAAAACAGTAATAATAAAAAGTACATTTCCTGTCAGCTGTCGTGATGATGCTGCCCCAGCAGACCACTCCAACTTAAAAGAAATACTATATTATATATTTGACACCGTTGAAGGGATATTTCCGTGGGGAGACACAATCTACGGTCCTCTTCCGGTGCAAAAATGCCTTCTTAAGTTCAGTTAAAGGTAATGTTGACACGCGTAAAGTGGGTATCTTCCAAAGGGTGCTGTCTTACTCCGCTGCAGGAAGTTTTACACTGAAAACACAAACTTACCAGACTGACTACCTTTGGAAGATATCCACTTTATATGTACATTTGTAAACACAGAGTGCTGAATCCACATATTTACTGGAGCTGAACTTGGCCCTGAAGTGCTGAGGATTTAGACTCCCATCGCTCTGGGAAGGGATCTCTTCATGGTAACCCCAATTCAATCAGGAGAGACTCTTTTTGACTGAATTAATATTTCAATTTGACATGTGCACAACAGGATGAGTGATGTGAATAGTCTTTGAATAAGACTTGATGTTAACATCATGTAATGATTCAAAGAGGGCAGAACAGCACCCTGAAGGAGTGAGAGAGGGAGAATTGTGAATATTTAAAGAATAAAGATATTCCTCCTTATTGGACTTACGCTGAGCTTCATTAACCCTTTCAATGGGAGATGTTTGTATTTTTCTAAAATTAGAAAAATGTCATCCACTCTTTAAGATGATGTAACAATTCCTCAGGCAATATCATTTGTTTGGGCTGAGGGTAATAGTGACATGTTCCATTTTTCATATTTTTTCGTGACCAGGAACAACCAATGCAGCTCCAGGAATAATATATAATTCATTATTATTATCTAATTTATTATGGAATTGTAAAATGTGAATGAGGCTGGATAATTATTTTTTAAATACGCATTAGATTGATTCAAATTATTAAATGTATATTTGCACTTTTTAGTTTTATGCATAATTATGGAACCCCAAAATGTATAATATTAATATTCAGTGGTGTCACCTTCGTCTCACCTTCCAGCCAATCACATGCCCCCTGCCTCTTAAACTAGCGAGCTGAACGATGGCTACAAGATCTAGCCAGTTAGCTCTGTTAGCTTGACACCACCAATGTTAAAGTTGTTCTCTATCAACATTCTGGCTGATTTTGTAAATAAACAGAGTACACAGAGAAAAAACCTAGCCTCTTCTTTTCATTTCTGATCTTAATAAGGCAGCAAGCAAACTAGCTTGCTGGCTAACTAGCTACAAGGGTTTGTGTGTTTGGTTCATACTCGACATATGAGCCACTTTTAAGTGAAGCAGTGGGTTACTAAATTGTTTAACATATATGTGCATGTATTTGTGTGGGAATGTAGCCGTCAGCAAACCTTTCTCTTTCATCAAACATCAGAGATGAAGGTTGAAGACACTTTCTGAGGAGATATGATGGTTCTGGCTTTAATTAGTACAGCCTGTATTAGTAATGTCATCTATTCTTTACAGGCTATGCTAATCTATGCCAGAATCAGCAATGCAATGGAAGCGGAGGATTGCACTCGAAACAATAAGCATGTTTGGATCATTTTCATCATGAAATGAAATGGCTAAAAGAGGGAAACTACAAAAGCCCTGGTGCTCCACTAATTTAGAAGTAGGAAATACTAATCTTGTGCTATGACTGTACTTTTTGTTTGTCTAGACCTGTCTGTGTTCCTGTGCTAAAGCACAGCACAAATGAACACAGGCACTGTCGTCACTGGTGAGTGAACAAAACACATCACAAACTACTGGGTGTCGACAATGCCAGGATCAAGACATTTAAAACAGAATGGAAAACTGATGGACAGATGGATAAAGATGTGAAATGTCCACAAAGTTTAGGAACATTACAATGTGTAAAAAGTGTATTGTGTGGATCTGTAACAGATCTAAAAGGCCCAAATGCAGGTCAAAAGGTTTTAAGGGTATTTTGGCAGCTAATCTGTGTGGTTAAATTAAAATATCTTGGGACGTGATACTGTGGTGACCCAGGCATTGAATCCAGTGGTGATTCTGTTTGGTGGGGTTTTTTTGGATTGGATATTAAAGACTGTCCAAAGCTTTACTGGGCAGTCCGATTAGGAAAGTCCGTTCCAGGTCTCTGCAACAGTCAAGAAGTCATGGCAGGAGTCTGGAGATGTTCTGCAGGTGGAAGACAGCAGATTTTGGTGATGAATTATTCGAGCAGCTCAAATGAAAATATAACGTCATCTTTGAAATGAATAAATACTTTTTTTCAAAATCTTTTGCAAAAATGTTAAATAATTGGTCAAATAACTTGTCCTTTCTCTTTCATTCTTTTCTTTTCCATTCTTCAAGCTGTTCATTGGTCACCATGAACCTGACCTCCAGCTCTGATTCCATCCACTTCCTCACCAGCAGTTCTCCTGGTATGAGAGAGCAGCCTCTCGCCTCTTCAGTAGTGCACAACACTACAGAACTTAGTCTCTTTACTACAATTAAGTAATCTAGATATTGTTTTTGTGCACAAAATATTACGCAAATCATTCAAAGGGTGATGTCGTCAGAATACATTAAAAAAATACAAATTGCTCTTGAAAAGCTCTCAATGATTTTAGCCAAGTGTTGCTGGAACAATGTTGCTGAGAAAGCTTTTCAAATCTGCTGATAGAAGATTTGTAGACTTGTATACAATTCTTTCTGGTTCTTAGGGACAGTAACTGTAGACTCTCCAAATCTCTGATAAACATGTAAATTATGTTTCTCCCCATCTTCAGGTGGCTCTTACCAGGAGTTGGCCATATTATCCGACAGTGTTGGTGGGTGGAAGCAGCATAATGTCAGTCATATCTCAAGAGGAAATGTCACTGATTCACCAGTTAACAGGACATTAATGCTGCCAGCAGACGATTTTGACCCATTAGGAGGACACACTATCTGGCAGGTAACCATCAGCTATTCTACTTTTACCTTTTTTCTAATAGCATCAGTTTTATTGAACGCTTTGGTTGCTCCACAATATTAGATAAACCATCATCAAACCACTGATGGACATCATTTTTGTTTTAAACTTACTTTTTTTTAGTAAGTGATACTCATATGACTTACTACTATAGTTGTATAGACAACTAAATGTGCAGACATGAAACATGCACACTGCAGGTAGAGAGCACTCCAGGACTGAGTAGACTTCCATGGCTTCAGTAGCGAGGAATTCTAACCGCCACAAACATTTAGCTCTTCACATGGCTGCTCCAAATCTTTAGGGAATTTATGGCTCTTTAGAACCGGTCGCTTATAGTTGGTGTTCCAAGAAAAACTTTGCATCTATGGAAAGTTATGAGACTTGTCTAAATCAATGAATGATAAGTCTTTCTTATATAAGTGCTTCCATAAGTCTGGTTACATTTGGACTGTATATTTGCAATCGCCAGATGAACAGATGCATTTATGGCATTTGAGATTGTATTATCTGCAAACAAATTTAGTGTGAGAGACAGAAATTCCTTTATATTGATGACATAAACAGTGAATAGAACCTTGGAGGAGACCTTGTAACTTTAACGGTACTTGATTTGAAACTACCACTTGAGTGCTTCCTGACAGTTTGTCATAACATCATTGTACCAGTAATCTAAACCTTAAAGGATAGCTTAAGAAATAATAGTGCAGCAGAATGTTACCAATTGTTGAGGGCATTGATGATATCATTTAATACATTAAACTGCAAGTAAAGCAATAGTTGTTGAAGAGCTCATCAGCTGAAACTTCAATCTGTTTAAATAAAACCCAAAAGCATATTTGACCAATTCTACTGGTGTTATGCAGCAATCCACATCATTTCAGTTTGATTTGGTTAAGGTTCTGATACTTCTGACAATCAATACAACAGTTTTTTCTGCAGCAAATCATTTTCGTCTTTAAGAATCACTGATCAGTTATGAAGGTTTATTCATAGCGTCAATAGTGTTGATGTTGTAAAGGTTAACACTGTCTCTGGTTCTTTCAGGTCATCATAATTGTCTTCCTCACCGGATCGCTTTCGCTTGTCACTGTTGTTGGTAACATCCTAGTGATGGTGTCGTTCAAGATCAACAAGGCCCTGAAGACAGTGAACAACTACTACCTGCTCAGCCTAGCATTTGCTGACCTTACCATTGGCACGCTGTCAATGAACCTGTATACCACCTACATCATCATGGACCAGTGGGCTCTGGGGCCAGTGGTCTGTGACCTTTGGCTCGCAATAGACTATGTGGCCAGCAACGCCTCGGTCATGAACCTGCTTGTTATCAGCTTTGACAGGTACCAGAACATCATTTATTATATTTTTTGTTGAGTAACTAGAATGAAGTTCACATCGACCATCATATATTGTTAGTACTATCCATCCATCCATCCATTTTCCACCGCTTATCCGGGGTCGGGTCGCGGAGGCAGCAGGTCAAGCAGGCTGACCCAGACTTCTCTCTCACCCGCAACATCTACCAGCTCATTCTGGGGGATCCCAAGGCGTTCCCAGGCCAGCTGGGAGGTATAATCCCTCCAGCGTGTCCTGGGTCTTCCCCGGGGCCTCCTACCAGATGGACGTGCCTGGAAAACCTCTAAAGGGAGGCGTCCTGGAGGCATCCTAATTAGATGCCCGAACCACCTCAGCTGACTCCTTTCGACACGAAGGAGTAGCGGCTCAACTTCAAGCTCCCTCCTGATGTCCGAGCTCCTCACCCTATCTCTAAGGCTGAGCCCGGCCACTCTACGGAGGAAACTCATTTCGGCCGCTTGTCCTCGCTTGACCTCGTTCTTTCGGACACGATCCAAAGCTCGTGACCATAGGTGAGGGTTGGGACGTAGACCGACCAGTAAATTGAGAGCTTCGCCTTCCGGCTCAGCTCCTTCTTCACCAAGACGGCCCGGTGCAACGCCTGCTTTACTGCTGCAGCCGCACCGATACGCCTGTCGATCTCCCGCTCCATTTTACCCTCACTCGTGAACAAGACCCCGAGATACTTGAACTCCTTCGCTTGTGGTAGGCACTCTGTCCCCACCCGGAGGGAGCAATCCACCGGTTTCCGGCAGAGCACCATGGCCTCAGATTTCGTGGTGCTGACTCTCATCCCCGCCGCTTCACACTCGGCTGCAAAACGCCCCAGTGAATGCTGGAGGTCATGGTCCGAGGAGGCAAACAGGACCACATCATCTGCAAACAGCAGAGAGGCTATCCTGAGATCCCCGAACCTGACATTCTCCGCCCCACGGCTGCGCCTAGATATCCTGTCCATGAAAGTCACGAACAGGACCGGTGATAAAGGGCAGCCCTGGCGGAGGCCAACACCCACCGGGAACGTATCTGACTTACTGCCGAGGATACGAACACAGCTCCTACTGCAGGCGTACAGAGACCGGATGGCCCGTTGCAACGGGTCCGGCACACCATACTCCCGCAGCACCCCCCACAAAAAGCCCCGAGGGACCCGGTCGAAAGCCTTCTCCAAGTCCACAAAGCACATGTAGACTGGTTGGGCAAACTCCCAGGACCCCTCCAGTATCCTTGCAAGGGTAAAGAGCTGGTCCACTGTTCCACGACCAGGACGAAACCCGCACTGTTCTTCTTGAATCCGAGGTTCGACAAACGGTCGGAGCCTCCGTTCCAGCACCCTGGCATAAGCTTTTCCCGGGAGGCTGAGTAGTGTGATACCCCGATAATTCGAGCACACTCTCCGGTCCCCCTTCTTGAAGATGGGAACCACCACCCCGGTCTGCCAGTCCATGGGCACTGTGCCCGACCCCCATGCGACATTGAAGAAGCGTGTCAGCCAAGACAGCCCAACAAAGTCCAGCGCCTTCAGCATCTCAGGGCGGATTTCATCCACCCCCGGCGCCTTGCCACCAAGGAGCTTTTTGACTACCTTAGTGGCCTCTGCCAGGGATATGGGTTCATCCAACCCCAAGTCTTCAGGCGCTGCCCCCTGTTCAGGGGACATGTTGACCGGGTTTAGGAGTTCCTCAAAGTGCTCCTTCCACCGCCCGACGATATCCTCTGTCTGGATCAGCAGCAACCCTACCCCGCTGATAACAGCCTGGGGAAGGCCCTGCTTTCCCTTCCTGAGTCGTCGGATGGTTTGCCAGAACCTCCTTGAGGCCAACCGAAAGTCCTTCTCCATGGCCTCCCCGAACTCCTCCCATGCCCGAGTTTTAGCATCCGTGACCACCGCAGCTGCAGCCCTTCTGGCCTGCCTGTACCTGTCAGCTGCTTCAGGAGACCCCTGGGCCAACCAAGCCCGAAAGGCCTCCTTCTTCAGCTTGACGGCTTCCCTCACCCCCGGTGTCCACCACCGGGTTCTCGGGTTGCCGCCACGACAGGCACCGATGACCTTCCGACCACAGCTCCTAGCGGCCGCGTCCACAATAGAGGCTTTGAACATGATCCACTCGGATTCCATGTCCCCAACCTCCCTCGGGATGTGTGAGAAGTCCTTCCGGAGGTGGGAGTTGAAGACCTCCCGGACAGGATCCTCCGCCAGACGTTCCCAGTTCACCCTCACTACACGTTTGGGCTTGCCAGGTCTTTCTGGCCAACTCCCCCGCCATCTGATCCAACTCACCACCAGGTGGTGATCAGTTGACAGCTCTGCTCCTCTCTTCACCCGAGTGTCCAAAACATACGGCCGCAGATCAGATGATACGATTACGAAGTCGATCATTGATCTCCGGCCTAAGGTGCTCTGGTACCAGGTACACTTATGAGCCACCTTATGTTCAAACATGGTGTTTGTTATGGACAAACTGTGGCTAGCACAGAAGTCCAACAACGAAACACCACTCGGGTTCAGATCAGGCAAGCCGTTCCTCCCAATCACTCCCCGCCAGGTTTCTCTGTCGTCGCCCACGTGAGCGTTGAAGTCTCCCAGGAGAACTATGGAGTCGGCAGGCGGCGCCCTTTCCAGGACCCCTCCCACCAACTCCAAGAAGGCCGGATACTCCGAAATGCTGTTTGGTGCATAAGCACAAACAACAGTCAGAGCCTTACTCCCCGCAACCCGTAGGCGCAGGGAGGCGACCCTCTCGTTCTCCGGGGAAAACTCCAACACGGCGGCGCTCAGCCGGGGAAGTTCACATCGACCATCATATATTGTTAGTACTATCTGATGACTTTTTAAAATAAAACTGCACACCTGTGGATGCTGACATCTGCTAAAGGATTAGTTTGTATGAAGAGGTTCACTTACAAAGACCACGGCAATAACGAATGGGTTTTGATGTATTACATATTGAAGATGAAGGGGAGCCGCAATGCGGTAGGAGGGATTGCTAAAGGGTCCGAGAGGAGGTTGAGGCATGAAGGGGATCGGGGTCGTGGAATGAGGGTTGAGGGATGAAGGTTTGTGAGTAGATGGTTGGGGGATGGGGGATGGAGGGTGAAGGATGAAGGAATTAAGAAAGGAATTAGTGTTGTGTGCTGATGGATGGAGGACATTGATGATGAACCAGTGTCATCTGGAGGGAATCGTTGGAGTAGAGACTCCGAGTTTGGAGATGTCCATGTAGTCCATGTCGATGTGTCCTTGAGCAAGACACTTAACCCTCATTGCTCACCGTTGCTGTGTCTACTGTATAGCATGTAAGTCGCTTTGGATAAAATGTAACATAATGTAATAAAAAATATAATGTCCCTTTGTGGGCCCCAAAGAATAACTGCTATGATGACTGGGTACATTTCGGAGATGGTGGAGGAAGGGTTGACGTTGGGCAAAGGGCCACTTTCCTTTTCCTCTGAGGAAAGAGGAACTCCAAGTTCATGGAATGTAGAGTGTGAAGAAGATATGCAGAGGGTGAAGAAGGTGGCATAAGGTCAGAGAGAAGTAGTATGCACCTTTTCAGACACTGAAACGATTCCAGGAGTCAGAGTGGATGGGAAGGCCTCTTAAGGCTCTGGTGATGATATGAACAACCAGGTCCCCTGATCTTTGTGTACTGCATAGGAAAGTCCAGCTATGATGTCCTAATAGATACACTGATTGGACTGATTCTGAATATGGGGGTTGGTATTGAGGAATTGACAGCTTGAAACATGGCATCCTACGTCGTTAAGGTTATTCTAGACCATACCCTAAAATCAAGAGAATCAGAATCAGAATCAGAACCATTTATTGCCATATATGTTTACACATACAAGGAATTTGTCCTGGCGGGAAGGTGCATACATTTAACATTTAACAATACACATTTAACAGTTAACGCAGTGCAGTAAATGAGGATGAATGGATGAATGAGTGTTTACATTGAAACAGTAGCATATCAAAATACCAAAAATAAGATAAAGTGCATGGAATGTGCATGAGTGTAAGTGTTGTGTGAAAGTGGCAAGTGTATTTAAGTATAAGGCTATGTGCAGGGGAGTGTCCGGTGGGAATTGTCTGGGGGTGACAGAGTCATTAGAGTCAGTGGGGGACCCGGGCTCTGTTGATGAGCCCGACTGCAGACGGGAAGAAACTGTTTTTGTGGCGTGAGGTCTTGGTCCTGATGGACCGCAGCCTCCTGCCAGAGGAGAGGGACACCAACAGTTTGTGTCCAGGGTGAGAGGGATCTTAGAGAGGATATTAGGGGTTTAGCCTCCATCACTGGGTTGTGGGAGCTGATTCCCACAACCCAGTTGTAATTCATGGTGTACGTTATGTGCTTTTTTCTTTTTTGCTCATCTGTCCCAGGTCATGTGAAAACTGAGTCAAAGGGGAAGTGAACAGATCAGTTGTGTTTAAATACATTTGTTCACAGGAAATCGGATGAGTTTGAGGCGTGGTCTTTGTTCGTGAACCTAGTGTAAAACTTATTCTAAATGCTTAGGAGAGTTTATTTTCTGATGAATGTGTTTCAGAGTATCCAAATTCTCCAAATCCTAAATAGGAGATATTTACATGTGATAGCATGATGGTATAATGTCGAGAGCAATAAGAAACAGGACTTACTGGTTCTATCAAGAGAGACAATGTGGTAGACATTAATGCACAGTTACAGTCGCAACATGTTCTCAGTCCCAACTTGTCAAATACCAAAGCATCGTCAGTGGCCCTACGCCTGCACAACTCTTGCATCAACTTTGGACAGGGAATCAGTTTCTGCTCATTATGTGCAAACAAGGTTTTTCAAAATAAACCTCCAACGTAGGTTTACTTGGTTTGGTTTAGGCAACAGCACAACCTGGTTAGGCTTAAGAAACATTTTTGGTTTGGATTAAAAGAAGTATGTTTGTTACATAATATTAATACACTTGCATATTGTTATGTTATGTAACAAATTTGGTGTCACAGGTCCATGTTTGTTTTACCTAACCACTCTCTAAGCAGAGTTTCTCTCTCTTTTTACAGTGGCATTATGTGAAAGCCTGGTGCATCTCATACAGACACTAAATGGTGCTTGTGCGTCAGAAGCCAAAGAGTACTGACCCAAACTTGGGGTTTGACAAGTTCGGAGCGAGACCGCGTTGACAGTTACACTCTGCACAGTTGCCTGATCTCTTTCTGTGTTGTCTTAGGTATTTCTCTGTGACCAGACCTTTGACATACCGGGCCAAGCGTACAACCAAGCGAGCTATGACCATGATTGGATTAGCCTGGTCCATCTCTTTCATTCTTTGGGCCCCAGCCATCCTTTTCTGGCAGTACATTGTGGGTGAGCGGACAGTCCAGCCCAACGAGTGCTACATCCAGTTCCTGTCCGAGCCCATCATTACTTTCTCCACTGCTGTCGCTGCATTCTACTTGCCTGTAACTATTATGTCCTTCCTGTTTTGGAAGATCTATCAGGAGACAGAGAAGCGTGCTAAAGATATACAAGGTCTCAAGGCATCTGGGTCAGGCAACAGCCAAAGCCAGGCTCAGAATCAAGGGAGTGGTAGAGGAAAAGGTGGTGGGGAAGGTGTGACTAACAGCCAGAAAGATTCTTCGGCCATAAGCTCTAAAAGCTGCAGCAGCTATGAACTAAATAAGCTAGCTTCAGAAAAGAACAACAAGGACACTGCCAGCATACCTGGAGGAACAGGAAGCAGGACGAGGTGTGGCGCATTCTGCTTTCAGTTTTCATTACTGCTGCCAGGTCGGCGTGCATCCAAGAGGTCTGTCAACACCACGACAACGACGGTTGGGGAAGCAGAGCAGAGTAGCTCGGACAGCTTGAACAACAATGAAGCTGTGGACCAGTCAGCTTCAGAGGACGAGGGTGGAGACCCATCAAGGCCTCCAACAGGTTGGACATAATGCTACTAAGTGGTCTTATTTGCATAATATATATAACAATTATAAAAATATAAATAACATCTAATCTATCTATCTATCTATCTATCTATCTACCTAGATGGTACGAAATCTAGAAAGGAGAAAACCAACAAAGACAAACCATCATCCAACAAAAGTCGAAAAGGGTCACAGTCCAGCTCTGTCACCTCATCCCCCGCTGACCAGCCTCCAGCAGCCATCAGCATTAAAGATGCGGCGATGGCCAAACGCTTCGCCTCCAAGGCCAAGACAGAAATCAACAAGCGCAAGAATGAAAAAAAGGCAAATGAGAAGAAAGCAGCACGGACACTCAGTGCCATCCTCTGCGTCTTCATCACAACATGGTTACCGTACAACATCATGGTGTTGGTCAACACCTTCTGTCAGGACTGTATTCCACAAACCCTTTGGGCACTGGGCTACTGGTTGTGTTATGTTAACAGCACA
Source organism: Cottus gobio (assembly GCA_023566465.1). Classification (NCBI taxonomy): domain Eukaryota; kingdom Metazoa; phylum Chordata; class Actinopteri; order Perciformes; family Cottidae; genus Cottus; species Cottus gobio. The sequence goes on from CM042235.1 coordinate 19,661,968, forward strand.
ATCAACCCCATGTGCTATGCCCTCTGCAACAAGACCTTCCGAACAACCTTCAGGGATATTTTGATGTGCCAGTGGAACCAAAAGAAAAACCAGCCTAATTTCCATCAGAGGAAGGCTGTGGCTTTCAAGAAAAAAGACCCAATCTAGAATACGTTGGCAAAATGATTGATAGCTCTGTGTTTAATGTTGTCTTTTCTGATCTGTATTCAGATTTGGAATGCAGCATACAAGCCTTCTATTCCAGGGAAGATGCTAAACAGAATTTTGCTAACCAAAACTTATTCTACAGGACGTTTCCCTGGGCCAGCAGTGGGCCAAAGGCTGGTGGATTCATGGTCCCAGAGCACAATTGCAAATACATTGGTGACCCCTCCAGCTAGTTCTGTCACCAGCATTTTGGCCAAAGATCGCTCAAAAATGAATGCTGTATTATTATGATGTTTGCTGTAAACATTCATGGTTCCCAGAGGAGGAATTACAGTGTGGTTGGTGGGCCCATGACTTTTCAAAATGGAGCAATCAAAGGCAATCAAAATGGAATGGAAAGATTCCAATAGAATGCACTAAGCAGATTGTCACCAGGACAGCTGAGGGATGTACATCTTTGTTTCTGCATTCAGTAAAAATAAATAATCATTTGCCAGTTTATTTGGTACACATAAGTAATTTATTATAAAATGTTCTAGATATGTGTTTATGGATCTTTATGCACATTTTTGGAGGCTGTAATTTGTGCTTCTGTTGAATTGTATTGTTATTTTGAGAAGTGTTTGTAATATGTACCCAATCCTCACTGGGATAAATGTGGTGCATTAGTTTTGGTTTAAGACGTCATTAGTTTTAACTAGCTCTACCAAATATACTGTCAGAAATACTCACTTAATATGCACTTTTCAGTATGACCACCATGATTTAGTTTAGAAAATGCCTAGTGGCCATCCATGACATCCACAGGATAACCTCTGAGGGGAAGGGGCTACATACCAGCAGATGTCTGGGCCAAGACTCCTTGCGCTTATTGTTTATAATTTGATGAGCACATTGAGATGCTAGAGTTAAAGTAGTCAGTTTATCAGCTAATTTCAAAGCAATCAAAATGTAAATAATCATCAGTGGGTTCCAAGATTGCGTTTCAGCCTCTGCTTTCCGCCTCTTTGCTGCATATGAACACACGATCTGTTTATTGAGATTAGTCTAGCAGTGCCATGCTCAGGGGCTGTAGTTTACTTAATGAAATGGAATACCAAAATCAGTAGTAGAATATACATTTTTAAGTATATAAAACACCAATAACGTTTTGGATACTTTAAAATTTGAAAACTTCCAAAATATCAAGTCAAAAATGTGTTCCTCATTTTCAGTCTCTTTTTTTCAGAATGTCTATGATAGTGTTGTAATAAAGTGATGAGGGTCTTTTTTATGAATACATTTTGATATTTTCCTTATTATGCAGTCCACAAAAGGGACATGGTGTATTGTACATCACGATGGTCGACTTTGAACTATGACTATAAACACGATGTATTGTGTCCGAGCTGTGTTGGGTTGTGGGATTGGACTAAATACGTAAACCCTGTTTTGGTTTCTTTAAAGCAGCCCTGATTCAACCCTGTTTCCTACAAAATCACGTTCCCATACAACTCAAGTGCGGTCTACATTTTTTCGGGGGAAACTATTTTCTTGAGGATTACTGTCAAAGTTTTAAAATGTAATTTGTAATTTGAATCAAGACACATCAATACTGGTATCCGAGTATAAACATAATTGTTTATAATGAAATATGCTTGTTACATTATTTAAGTTACAGATTAAAATAAGTCAATATTTACATTTGGTTTCACACAGACACAAACACAGTCTCTGAATGGGAACGCATGAGGAGCAGCCTACAAAGGTTCATTTCAATGTTCTTAGATTCACAAATCTGTGGACAGTTTCAAGTTGTCTCGAGTAAAAGAAGGACCTTTCAGTTTCATTGAACTAAAACTAAATACTTTGCACTTGTGTGTTTGTTTCTGTGTTAAATGTTCCCTATGGGCATGTGTTAAATACCCACACTGTGTTTGGGTGAGAAACATAACTCTTGTTGGTTTCCAAGAAAACACAGGGAACATTTTATGAATGTGTGCAACTCAACTCTGTACCCAATTTTCATTTTGAATTGATGTCCACATGAATATATGAGTTGAAAAGCAATACAATAAAATGTAACCTTTGACATGCCCATGATTGCTGTAACTATTTAAAAAGATACCAAGATTCTAGATGATGAGTTACCTGAGTGTAATAATAGTGCAATAGCGCCATCAAGTGGCTGCAAGATTAAACTGACTTTATGTAATATTGCTGCTGCGCACGAGACATCCATGAAATATGTTTGCAATATATATTGTAATGCACCACCATAATTCCAGAGATTTTCCAATCATGAAAGCTTTTATGTATTTATCTTTTCTCCACAACAACTGCAGTTAAATTGTATAGTTTGGAGGCAAAGAGCAGTAAATACTACACAGTGATACAATAATATGATTCTCATGGATCAGCAGTGAAATGAGTGGATGAGTCCTGATTAAAAATGCAGCTAAAATGATCTGTCTTTAGGAGGAAATTCAAAAGCAGGAGAAAAGGTGAATGGACGGCCCCCCATGGTGTGAGGGTAACATGGAGAAAGTAAAAAAAGGTGCATTTGAACATATGAAGCTATTGCCTAAGTTCAGTCGGAAGAACACCCTCCTGCATGCCTCGCTCGGCCCGTACTTTATATCTCATAAAACACTTTCTCACTCATTATTTACTTGCTGTTATTGTTCAGGCTCTCAATCAGCTATTTACATCAGCTGGTCTCCTCTATCCAATAAGCACAGTAAAACAATGACATCGTCAGACTCTCGTCTTGTTGCCTTTAAATATGACTGTCTCTCCACCTTCCGTTCATTCATGTTGCTGTTACACCCCTCCATCAGCTTCATCAACTCATCATTCTATCATCATCATCCTCACCACCAGGTCTGGCCTCCACGCGGGATTCATCTGGTTGCTGATCAGGGCAGACGGCCCTCTGTTACAAATCTCCCTGTAGAGTACCAAAGACTTTAATCATCAGGTATCATCTGTTATTAATAAACAATTATATTATCTTTATCTGACAGGTCTCTCCTTATTGAACTACATTTTCATGACAACTCCATAAGTTTAGGAATGTGATGCGTTGATTGTAAGAATTAAGTAGAGTTATTTTCTCACAGACTTCTATGTATACATCCAGGCTAAACATTTGCAACTAGAGGAAACGCCCCCTGATGGTCAGTAGAAAGAATGCAGGTTTAAACGCCATGTGCTTTGGCTCCACCTGGTCAGATTGTCTCTGTCTCTTGTCCTCAATGTGAAGTGTCTTTGTGTGCGCTATATAAGTTTAAATTATTCTTATTATAATCATATGGCTCAGCTTTATTTGAGCTCATAATAAGAATAATTATTTGTATCTTAACTGTTGAACTGATAATGATGCTCATTTTTGACACAAGAACCAGTATCCTGCATAAGAGGTCCCTCTACTGGAAACCAGCCCTCACTGAGCACTATGGGTGATGTAGGCAGGAGTCAGGGAATCATGGGAAATGTAGTGAGCAGCCATTAACTGCAGTGACAGACCATAATAACCCCCCACCCCACCCCACAGGCACAGTCAGCATCTTTATTCCTCTCAGGTCTTTTTATTCTTCTTTTGCAGCCGGCCTAGCTTTGTGTCCCCATCCCGTTGTGTTTCCTCTCTCTCAGTCTGCTTCCCTGTCAGAGCATGTAGTGCCTGCGTCACTGCTTTCAGCAGATAGAGAGGAGGAGGAGGGGTAAAACAGAGACAGAGAGAGAGAGAGAGAGAGGGGAGGAGGGAGGAGGGAGGGGGAGCTGTACGTCTCTCCTGCATCAGCGTCAACATCACTGCTACGCCAGCCTTCGTCACCAGAAAACAACAAGGAATATCGTCGCACAACAGAGCTTTAAAAAAAAAAAAGGAAAAATCACATCAGCACCAGCAGCTCTTCCTCCACCAGACGAGCATCCACAGATTAGACCGAGACGGTTCCACGTCCGCCAGGCACAGGCATCTAAATCCTCCCCCAGGCAGGAGGAGCTCTCCCAGCCATGACCTGAGAGGAGAAGCAGGAAGCCGTCAGACGCTCTCCATCAACATGGGCAACCAGGAGGCTAAGCAAAAGAAAGCTGCAGCAGCATCGGGTAATGGAAGCTATCCTTCACTGGATGAAGGATGGAGAGAGGGAGGAGGGGACACCACAAAGAAGGGAGGAAAGAAACTCCACGGTAAGCATGGAGGAGGTGGAGGGGGGCTGCATGGCACAGGACCAGGAAAGAAGAAAAACAAATCTGAGTCCAAGTCCTCCGTTTTCTCCATCCGGAAGCGAAAGGGCAACCTGAAAGCGAAAGGAGACGCGTGTTCGTCAGTAACAGGCTCGAGGGAGGACGTTTTAGTCTCTCAACATGACGAACTGGACAACACAAAAACACCTGAAATGTCTGCAGATGAGCTCGGACCGTCGGACACTGAGGCTGAGAGGAAAAAGAAACCGGAGCCGGGGGAAAAGGATGCAGAGCGGCAGCAGGAGATGCAGCGGAAAGCCTCGACAGCAGCCACGTCCCCCACAGAGGATGGAGGGCAGAAGGCGGGGAGCTCCGGCTCAGACACGGATATCTACAGCTTCCACTCAGCAGCTGGCCACGAGGATTTGCTGGCGGACATCCAGCTCGCTATAAGGCTCCAGCACCAACAGCAGCGTGGGGGCGTTACTGCAATTGTGGAAGTGCAGGGAGGGGGGGGAAAGGATCCGAGCTGGGGAGGAGAGGGGGGGAGGAAGCAGAGTAATGGGGTTGTTCAACTAACTCCTCCTGAGGTGCTTGACCTGACTCCAGAATTAGAACTTGGGTCTGATGCCCTGTCGTTCCTGGAGACGGGACCTCCGCCTGGCTCTGACAAGCAGGCGGACCAGCAACCCACCCCACCCCTCCCCATCCCCACGGAGGTGCCTGAGAGGAGGGAGGACCAGGATGGGGGGGAGCACCCAGAGCTACATGGGAAGGGGCAGAGAGAAGCCGCTCTTTGTGAGGCCACGGGCACAAAGGACCAGCATGCCTGGGTGCAGCAGCCCCCTCACACAGCCATCACCATGGCTACCGCAGGGGGGGCAGCAGTCAGCCCGGTCACCATGACGACCGGTGGTAACAGCTTCCCCGAGTACACATTTGACAGTGCTGGGAAACCCACGGGCGGCTCAGAGGATGCAGGAAGTGAAGGAGAGGAGAGGGAGCCCGGGCTGGATGCAGATCGCAGTCCTCCAGCTGCAGACAGCCACCTCAAAAGTCCTGAACCCACCGAGGGGCTGAGCTCAGGGAACGTGTTCGAAGAAGGTGAGGGTCAGCTGGGCTCGGGTACCAGTGCCGAGTCCCTTGAGGACTGCCTGAGCGCTGGATCCGAATCCAACGGCTCTGCTGCTGCCGGCACCAGGGCCTCCCCCTCCAGGCAGTGCAGGAGGAGCAGCGTGTGCTTCACCCCGCTGCCCCCCCAGGAGAGCCCCACACTGGCCAAACGACTCCTCAGGTCCACCCACTCCTCCACCTCCTCTATCCCTGTGGTGAAACCCTACCCTCCCATCTTCCCTTCCTACATCAAAACCACCACGAGACAGCTCAGCTCCCCAACCCTGTCCCCCTCCCACAGCCCCCTGTCCCCGCGCAGAGCCCACCATCACCTCCACAGGTACTCGTGGAGATGCAACATGTTCATTATAATAACTATATTATTATTATATTTGATTTAGTTTTACCTTGGACACAATTTGGTACAGTAATCTATTCAGCATGAACTGGTTTGGTTTTACCTATCAAGTGATGTTAGTCAGGGTTATAGGTGATGTGGATTCCCTTTGTTAGATTAGAAGGATCATTTAAGTTCACTACAATTTGGGTCATATTTTAGTAGTTGTGGGCATCATCCCTATTGGTACATTATTGCTGAGGTTTGGAAATGTGGTGTTGCAAAAAAACAGTCAGGCGGCTCTTAAACAAACTTCTATCCCAGATTACATCCAGCAGCATTCCCTGGTTGAACTCGGACCTACTGTTCTTGCTGCAGTTTCCCAGCAACATTTTAGATATGGTTTGGGTTTTACCTCCCAGAAAAGTGGTTTCAATAATCTTGCTAAACTATCAACTTGCTCTCATATCTCAGAGAGGGATATACAGTCCAATGTTATCATAACTGATTTAAATATTGTCTAAAGCTATGATTATAGAACCAAAGTGTAAGTGCAAACTATGACACTCCTCTAGTGCCCGTTCAGGATCAGTCAGGGAGGGCCTCACCAATACAACACCTCATTACGTCAGCTGACCCTGAACCTCTGAGCGTCGGTATCAGACGCTGAGAAGACCCTGACAAGATATCTTGAATACATAGAGGATGTTGTGTTCAGGTTAGTGCTATGTAAGGACACAAAAAGGATAAAGATAAAGTCCTGTCCTGGAAAGAAGCAACTCAGTCTCACTGCAGTTGGAGAAATAGTAACAAAATGGTTTCTATTGGTTTCGTTTACAGGGCTGGCCGTCGTCCATATTTTTGTCCATATATTATTGCTTGACACTATTATATTTTCTGGGACATTACAATAAAAATGAGAGTTAGGTTTAGGCAACAGAAGGTTTTGTAAAAGCATCGTGGTTGGGCTCAAAGTAAATGCGTACAGTTCGTCTACGGTTGGAAGTGATTTCATGAGCTATGATACTGGGCTGAAATATTGGAGGACCAATGTTCTTCTTTCTGGTAGAGAAAAATACATAATGGAAAAAAAACTGAGGTTTTATTATTGCTTGGTTGTTAATACTTCATTTTCACTTTTACTTGATAAAAGACTTAGAGGATGAGGAATAACTGAACTTGAAAAATGTCCTATCTTCACCAAAACCCCACAAAATATAGAATATTAAGTAAACAAACACAGGGTTTAATCCATTCTTTTCAATTTTGCTCTTGTATTTTGGGTTTTGGATAACTAAAAAAAAAAACACACACCCAGCCAAAGTCTTTAGATACAGAGTATCGCTCCTAATGGAGCCCGATGAACAACGTGAGACTAGAACAACTTGAAAGTGGGAGGGGTTTAAATGGATGTATGTTGTTAACAAGTTTATAATTAGTGGTACTTACACCAGTTTTTTTTTGTAAGATTCAACTTTCTAGCATAAGATCTTACAATTATATCAAGAATGCACATTCTATACTTGTAGTAATTGGAAATATTATAATAGTGGTGAAAAATATCCTGTCACGCTGTTATTTTTAGTGGATCGTTGTAATGTCCCCCAAAGTTATTTGATTTTCTGAGAGATCTGTTTTGGAAGGAAAGCTAACCTGAAATGTTTACGTTGACAGGTTGATGCCCGAGGGCCATCAGGGCCGCAGGCAGCGCTCTCGAAGCCTCGCCGGGACCCTGAGTCGCTCGGCCGACTGGACGGAGGAGCTCGAGAGGAGGCTGAGGAGCAGAGAGGAGGATGGAGGAGGTTCGGGGGAATATCTGGTGGGCTACAGAGGAGGAGGCAGCCAACCCCTCTGTGCTACCAGGAGATCGTCCTGCGGACAGGTGTCTACCTGCGGCTTCCAGGACGTCTTCACAGGTCAGCATGGAGCAGCCTCAGTTTCTCTTTCAGTTGGCTGTTGTTTCCTTGTTGTTTCCTGAAGGAAGCAGGAGAAACAATTGTGCAGATGTCTTCAGCTTGAGGTCAGCAAACAAAGAAGGACTCCAGTAATCTAAAGCATGAGGAGCTCTAGCAGGATGTGTCCATTACAAAGAATTCCATGTCAGGCGTAACCACTCTGCCCACATTTAAACCTTGTGGTTAAAGCAAAATACATGTTGTTGAGCTTTGGTAGTTTGCCATCAATAAATGCACAAAGGTATTTTTAGTTGGAGACAAGCTCAACCTTTCTTTCATTGATCGATGCCTGTTCATTTGCTGTTCCTGAAAGCCACGTGATGCGGTTTGTCCTTTGCACAGCCTGTGAATACGGGAAATGACCACAACCTCTTCACAGCGTGTGTTAAAAAGACGTGCCGGTGTGACTAATTCGGTTCATGTTTGTGCGCAACGTGTTTTGGGAGGGAAGGAATTCTTTCGGTCAACATCGGTCAACATGTCACAGGGATACCAGGACTCTGTTCACTGATTGGCTGTGGTGTGGTGTTCTCTGGTCTCAAGTTTGGAGGCAAAAGTTAAACTCTCCCCAACTCTGAGTTTGCTGTAGAATCAAGCGACCGCCACTCGCTAACCAGCGCCGCTCTCGTGTGTTCTCAGTGTTGGTTTCTCCACATGCTGCGTGAGCTGTGTGAATTATTATAAATGTCCTCAAAAGACCGCACTAGCCCAGTCCTCTTCACTCCGTTGTTTTGGCCGTCGCCATCTTGACTTTTTGCAACCAATAAATGGAAGTGACCATAGAGAAACACACAGCTCTGGTAGTGGTGGCGACCTGTCAATCACAAGGTAGCCCCTCCCTTAAGCATACTCTGATTTATGGTCTGTTTGACTCTAAATGAGCATAATTTACTAAATGAACATCATGCTGTATTGAAACTAGAGATTGAGACATAAACTCATGTTTACAATGTTTACTGAGGGAATACATCAAGAGAGAAGGAGAGTCATTTATATAGACTTCTATACAGCCAGAGGAGTCGCCCCCTGGTGGTCAGGAGAGAGAATGCAGCTTTAACACATGAAGCATAGACTTCTATACAACCAGAGGAATCGCCCCCTGATGGTCAGGAGAGAGAATGCAGCTTTAACACATGAAGCATAGACTTCTATACAACCAGAGGAGTCGCCCCCTGGTGGTCAGGAGAGAGAATGCAGCTTTAACACATGAAGCATAGACTTCTATACAACCAGAGGAGTCACCCCCTGGTGGTCAGGAGAGAGAATGCAGCTTTAACACATGAAGCATAGACTTCTATACAACCAGAGGAGTCGCCCCCTGGTGGTCAGGAGAGAGAATGCAGCTTTAACACATGAAGCATAGACTTCTATACAGCCAGAGGAGTCGCCCCCTGATGGCCTTTAGAGAGAATGCAGGTTTAAGACACTTCACTCAGCAGAACCGTAGGAAGCCGCTTGTCTTGAAGCTACATTAACCGCTATTAGCATAACATACTCAAATCAAGAACGGTTGTTAAAATGACCATAATCGATCTGCTGCATTGATTTTTATTCACCTTTGAATGCCTTGTATAGAAGAAGCCTGGTTTCCAAAACTTGACGAGGAGATAAAAGAAACTTGATTTGCCCATCTTAGATTTCTGCCCATGACTTGGCCCTGTGTAAATCTGACCTAAGCTTCTATTCTGCTTTCTAAAAATAGAGCATGTGCAAGAGAGGGCATGCAGGATGAATGGATTCATTCTTGCATTCAGAATAGATCCATCCGAAGTCCAACTAAAGCTGAAACTAACACAAAGTAGCTTCTAGAAGTCAATGTAAGTCTGCTGTCATTCCAGAAGCTGACAGTAACAAAGCACTACAGAGACCGTCTGACTATCCGGGTTTCTCTCATCTGGGATTCCAGCCAATTGCTTCATAGAATACAATATGATTAGTCACAGCAGCCTTGTTTTCATCATTGGCTGTCCAGGTCGAACTCTCCTGGAGAAGCTGTTCCTGCAGCAGCAGCAGCAGGAGCAGCCCGAGGAGGCTGAGAGGCTCTGCTCCAGGATCCTGGCCATGGGCCTCCTGTTGCCCTTCACTGACTGCTTCAGAGAGCAGCTGGGAGGCAGTCCCGCCCACATCACCTCAATAGCATCAGCCAAGTTCAACGTACGTATCCACACCTCATACACATTTCCCCAACTTTAAATTAAGTTAGGTTTGTTGTGAGCTGCTTTTTTTTATCACCTCTGCGCTGGCAACAGCTATGGATGTGGCTCCATTTAGCAATCGAGCCACTGAGCACCACAGTGGTACTAAACATTATCCAGTCAATGCCTAAATATTAGTTTGTTTTCACATCACTCCGCTCCACTCTTTTAACTCCGCCAAGTAACTGTTGACTTAAAGTGTTAGATTCTGTTACGTTATTATATCTGACCTTTAAGATTCCATTTATGCTAATAAAGAGTAAGTTATCTTTTAGTGTTAGATTAACATGTGAAATAATCAACTGTAGAGCGTAACATGCCGCATAACATAACATGCCGTTTTGTTTGAGGACCAATCTGAAACCTTTTATTTTTCTACACAATTGAGCCTTCTCAATTTAAAGGAGACTCTCGGCAATAAAGTTTATGATCTGTTGTTTGCACAGTCCACTAAATACATATATTTAAACTTCAAATTTCAATCAACTACTCCAACTCTATAGTCATAAAATATGATACAAACAAATGTAAAGAATAAAAGATAAAATGCCTGTATCTCGTGTTTTTCAGGGGGGACATGGAAGGCGTTATTTTATTTTAAATTTATGATTTTTTTAACCTGTCATGTCAAATAACTCTTTTCAATAGGGCACGACTCAATGTCTACTGAATCCATTGATTGGTTCAGTGGACCTATTCCTCTGTCACTTTTGATAAATGTTATTTTTGAGGAGAAAATAAAGATATTTGCTAATGCAACAGTAGCAAAGTAAAAATCCAAAGTGCCCAAAAGTAAACGTTGCAGACACGTGAAAAATACTTTGCTGCTTTCCACCACTGTTGTGACAATGAAAATAGAGCATTTAAAACGATTCTGATGTTTGTTTCTCCAGCATGACCAGCTGTATACGTGGGCAGCGGTTAACCAGCCGCCTCACTCCCTGGACCTCCTTGAAGGGAAACTACCGGGGCAACTTAAGGGGCCCTGGCTTCCAGTCAAGCCAGGTGCAGACAACAGGACTGTCATTAATACCACAGAGGCAGGTAAGATCAACACTTAAACCTTCACATGGTCCATATAGCCCAAGCTGGGTAATTGAGAGGGATTATAATACAGGAAAACTTTCTCAATTGCAGCTCATATTTTTGTAGTCAGTAAATTATTATGAGTTTTTTGTTTTGAACCCACTTTTGAACCCATGTATTAATGCCTGTTGAGGATGTACAGTGTTTACACTGTCCTGGGATGCAACAGCGATGGGAGAATACACTCACCTAAAGGATTATTAGGAACACCATACTAATACTGTGTTTGACCCCCTTTGGCCTTCAGAACTGCCTTAATTCTACGTGGCATTGATTCAACAAGGTGCTGAAAGCATTCTTTAGAAATGTTGGCCCATATTGATAGGATAGCATCTTGCAGTTGATGGAGATTTGTGGGATGCACATCCAGGGCACGAAGCTCCCGTTCCACCACATCCCAAAGATGCTCTATTGGGTTGAGATCTGGTGACTGTGGGGGCCATTTTAGTACAGTGAACTCATTGTCATGTTCAAGAAACCAATTTGAAATTATTGGAGCTTTGTGACATGGTGCATTATCCTGCTGGAAGTAGCCATCAGAGGATGGGTACATGGTGGCCATAAAGGGATGGACATGGTCAGAAACAATGCTCAGGTAGGCCGTGGCATTTAAACGATGCCCAAATGGCACTAAGGGGCCTAAAGTGTGCCAAGAAAACATCCCCCACACCATTACACCACCACCAGCAGCCTGCACAGTGGTAACAAGGCATGATGGATCCATGTTCTCATTCTGTTTACGCCAAATTCTGACTCTACCATCTGAATGTCTCAACAGAAATCGAGACTCATCAGACCAGGCAACATTTTTCCAGTCTTCAACTGTCCAATTTTGGTGAGCTCTTGCACATTGTAGCCTCTTTTTCCTATTTGTAGTGGAGATGAGTGGTACCCGGTGGGGTCTTCTGCTGTTGTAGCCCATCCGCCTCAAGGTTGTGCGTGTTGTGGCTTCACAAATGCTTTGCTGCATACCTCGGTTGTAACGAGTGGTTATTTCAGTCAAAGTTGCTCTTCTATCAGCTTGAATCAGTCGGCCCATTCTCCTCTGACCTCTAGCATCAACAAGGCATTTTCGCCCACAGGACTGCCGCATACTGGATGTTTTTCCCTTTTCACACCATTCTTTGTAAACCCTAGAAATGGTTGTGCGTGAAAATCCCAGTAACTGAGCAGATTGTGAAATACTCAGACCGGCCCGTCTGGCACCAACAACCATGCCACGCTCAAAATTGCTTAAATCACCTTTCTTTCCCATTCTGACATTCAGTTTGGAGTTCAGGAGATTGTCTTGACCCCTAAATGCATTGAAGCAACTGCCATGTGATTGGTTGATTAGAGAATTGCATTAATGAGAAATTGAACAGGTGTTCCTAATAATCCTTTAGGTGAGTGTACATGACAGTAATCAAAGGCTTTTTGCATGTAACTGTATATTACAGTGCAAGCCTGAAGCCTAGTGTGTTAAATGACCCCAGCGCCCCCAAAACTGGGGGCAGAATTCTTCATCAGGTGCTCACTCTCCTCGTACTCCCATGAATCGATCCCAGAGATACTGATATAACATAGCAGAAATAACTGCAGACCCTGGCCTTACAATAGCATATAAGTTCATTTTACATGTTTATAACACAATTCAACCATAAACATTAACATAAACCATAAATATGACTCGAGAGGACTCAAAAGTGACTCGAGACATATCTCCCCAAGTTATGGAAATTTTCATATCCCTAGCTTTGATGCCACACATGATTAGCACACCTTTTTTTTTCGAAATGTGCACTAAATTAATTACTAAAAATATTTAACTTAACTTAATCAATGTCAAACTTGACAGAGATACTGTTAACACATAGTTGTTTCTATATATTATACAGGAGATATTCTGTATTTAGTATGGGTATGCAAAACCATTCAGAATTTTTGAGAAACATGTCTGGGGCTCAACTGGGGTTTAAAGGATTTGAAGTCCTTACTGTTGCTTAACAGCTAGCTGCTGTCCTGGTAGGTACCCAAGTTGTTTTTTATTCTTCAGTTGGTTGTCAATGTTCAAAGTCACATGCTGTAATTATTATTTGTTTTCATATCCTTCACTTTTGTACAGTGTCTCAGCTGAGATTGGTTTTGATCATCTGATCTTACTCTCAGAAAGAACATGTTATAGTATTCCTTCAACATTCTTTGTTGTATAATTCTGGAGATGTATGTCATCAGTTTTTTTATCTGACATTGTTTATCCTGGATTCCAATAGTCTCTAAAAGGGGAAGTAGAACATATGGAGGTGAATGACGTTGGGTATTGGCGAGCAGGAAGTATAGGGGTATTGTTACAAATGTCAAAGCAAAGATATCCAAGTGTTTAAAGGTCACTTATGATTTGATCTCCATTCAGATTTACGCAAAAATCTTGACCTTTGTGTTTGATTCTTTTCCATTTTTTTCCTGTCTTCATCTGAATGGGTTTACTTCAACTTCGTGCTTTGGCATTTCAGAATCAGAATCAGAATCAGCTTTATTGGCCATTTCAGAAGACAATCAAGGTGAGTAACACTAATTTCTGTATGCTGTGCGGCTGTATCAGTTACATAATATCATAACTGGAAATAAACCTGCTGCGAAAATGAACATGCACAGGTTATGTAAGTAGCATACTGTACATACTGTGATTAAAATAAACACATATAGGTTAGGGATTGATAGAGTAAATAAGACAATTTTCTTCAACGTATTCACATCATCAAATTCCTAAATCTATTCAAGATGTTAGTTCTGCAAAGGGTGTGACATGGGGGCAACCAAATGTGTTTTTGTAGCACATTCTTAACTAGATGTGCACTTCTTTGGTTTTTTTTAAATGTACGTGAATACCAATGGAAATCTCAAACACTTCAGTTTCGGTATTGCATCATATATCACACATGTGTGTTATTGTTTTTGTATAACAGTTGTATCACTGTTTTAAACCCCCTTTTTTGTTCAAACAAATCAGTGGCTCTGCACTTAACACTGTGTGGAACCCACTTCCACTTCTTACGAGCATACAGTACATGTATGTTTACTTAGTGTTTAGGTTTACTTAAAGCAACAAACTACTTGGTAAGGCCTACGACAAGGTTGTGGTTTGGGTTACAGTAAGTACGTTTGTTACTTAAAATTAAGAACATAAAAACCATAACAAAATATATATGAGCCCATTGTAAAGGGTTTCAGTTTTCAATATTGTGCTGACTGGCTGATTTCTCTCTTTGTTCAGAACCCCATGCAGCCATCTTGGATTTGACGCAGCAACAGCAGGAGAGCCAAGTGGTCAGTCACTTCCTTTTTCACTAGTTTACTTAAATGTGAACAAGCTTTATGTTGTCTCTATTCAAGAGTGTGGTCTTTCTACAGGTAGTGTGACTCATTGATTTCACTTCAGATTTCATAATGCTTTCCCTCAATAACCTGTCCACACACTCACATATCCCCTGCTTGTGCTTGGAAAGCTGCTCCAACTGTATACTTGCTCTCAGATATATTGTTGCCTGCTGTATAAAGTACTTTCTGTTGCACTGAAGTAGGAACGGTCCGTTAAGGTAGACAAGTGCTATATTATTGGTCCATTATCACTCACCGTATGTAAAGAGCATGCGTTTCTTTAATCTATCATCCGATGAAAAACGTCTGATGCGTTCTGTTTTTCTTTTTGTTGTAAAAATTCACGATACAAAACAAAACTGAATTGTTAACGTGGGTGAACCGATAACGCTCGTACCAAACGGTGCAACGTGAACGACATGAGGAGGAAACGTTTAGCCGCCTAGAGAGCCATACCACCACGGTCGAATCTGGTGCACCTCCTTTGTTTTGGACCATTCCTGATCCCAACCTGCCCCAATCTATGTTTAAATTAGGCGCCTCTGCACTCTCAATTTAGTTTGCTGTAAAGTGCTTCATGCTGGAGGACGGAGACACGTTTTGAAGTCAATAACTTGAGGACGTACTTATTTAATAAATAATGAATTCTTCATTTTTCCAATGGACTTCTTGCTTCTCTCTTATTTGCAGGAGGAACGTGTCCTTCCTTCCACAAAACTGAAGGAAAAACACATCCATGTCATCCTCCAGCTGGAACAAACCATAGAGGATCTCAGGACTAAGATTGCTGAGCTGGAGCGACAGCCCCTTCCGCTGGACAAAGACAGTGTGAAACCCAACCCCTCCACCACGGACAGGGAGTGTGGGGGGGAGGAGGGCCTGCTGAGGGTGGTGTGTGACGCTCACCTGCAGACAGAGGCAGCCCCCGCTGCCGGCTGCCTGGAGGCCAAGTCGGTGCAGACCTCGCCCATGGACGACGGCTTTAAGTTCAAAGTGCCTTGTGGTGAGCCGGGAGGAGCCAACGGCTTCCTGCTTCCTCCGCCGAGGCAGGAGGGCTCCATGTGTTCATGTCAGCTGCAGCCTCCACCTCCCCTGCCAGGAGGAGCAGCACCTCCTCATCCTCTACATGGACAGATAGTGGCACCGCCTCCTCCACCACCTCCTCCTCCGCCACTACCAGGAGGCGCAATGCCCGCTCCTCCACCTCCATTACCTTTTGTTTCAACTGGTCCTCCACCTCCACCTCCATTACCTTTTGGTTCAACTGGTCCTCCACCTCCACCTCCATTACCTTTTGGTTCAACTGGTCCTCCACCTCCACCTCCATTACCTTTTGGTTCAGCCAGTCCTCCACCTCCACCTCCATTACCTTTTGGTTCAGCAGGTCCTCCACCTCCACCTCCATTACCTTTTGGTTCAACTGGTCCTCCACCCCCACCTCCTCCACTCCCAGGTGGCCTTGCTCCACCTCCTCCTCCATTACCAGGAATGGGTGCCCCACCTCCTCCACCACCACCTCCAGGCTGCGGGCCTCCTCCACCCCCTCCTCCACCAGGAGCCTTCGGTGCTCCCCCAGCTCTTCCAGGGGCTCTGGGCTCTCTGCCTCCTCCTCTGCCGCTGGGGCTGTACGCTCTGGGTCTGACCCAGGAGAAGCCAGCCAGGAAGGCTGTGGTGGAACCCCCCAGACCCATGAAGCCCCTTTACTGGACCAGAATCCAGCTGAACACCAAGAAGTAAGGATGGTGGAGCCCAAATAGCCTCAAGATGAGGCTGCGGTTTGTTTAGCTTCACTTGCATTCTGAGCCCAAACACGACCGAGAAAAGTGTGAAAACATGCAATGCACAAAGGATAAGGCTTTTCTTAATATATATTATAGTATTAACAAATCTGTTGTGCAGAAGCAAAGCATCAATGTTTTAGTCTGTCGCTCAATGTTTCCTGACTTCCCTGCTGTGTCTGTGGCGCTTCCTACTGAAGTACTTAGATCTTTAAAAATATCTCACACATATATGGGCGACTGTGGCTCAATCAAAGGATCGGTGGTTCGACCTCCAGCTCCGCTAGTCCATGTCGATGTGTCCTTGGGCAAGACACTTAACCCCAAATTGCTCCCATATCTGTGCCTTCAGTGTGTGAATAAGTATAAATGTTAAATAGACCTTGTGCATAGTGCATTTGTTTAGGACTATTTTCAGCAGTGGCCTAATCCACATTTGGGGCTCTAGTGAGTAACTAAGGCTAGTTTAGTGTTCTTGTACTACAGTAAAGTGACGTTTATAGACATCAGTATTTGCTCTTGTGTCTGTATATTAAGACAGATATATTCTAAGTGTTTTTGACAGCTGCAGACAACAGCACCTTCTCCTTCTGATCTATGCCTACTAGTTTCTTGCTGGACCTATTTTTTTTAAAGGTTTCTTATTATTTTGAAAGGCATAATAATTGTATCGTCATACTCATATTCATACTGCTGAACAACCTACCGTCCATCTGTAAAGGATCTTTTCTGTTTCTCAGGGAGGTTTCTTCTTCATTGGTGTGGGAGACGATCGAGGAGCCTGACATGGACTTTGGGGAGTTTGTAGAGTTGTTCTCCAAAACAGCTGTGAAGGAGAAGAAGCAGCCACTCTCTGATACCATCACCAAGTCCAAGGCCAAACAGGTATGTGTGTTTAACGTGTGTTACATGCTGTACATGCACAAGTAGTATTGTCGCACCTGTAAGGTCAACAACAATGTATTTATTTGAATGGCCTTCTTAAAACTCAGCAGCTTGATGTGGCTTATTATATTAAAGCCCAGTCTCCAAGAATATTTATTTTTTGCATTGTACGTTCCTGCTTAACATTCGGTCAGAGCAAGCTTTGAGTCTAAATATGTCCCAGTACACCCAGTCAATTACCACAGCACCATTAACGAAGAGAAACAGTGTATCAAGTAACCATCTTTAAATTAACATCTAGAGAATTCTGTGGGGAAATATCTCTCAAAATCTAATTGAAGGCACTTCAAGGATCTGTGGGAAACATAGAAAAGAGACGGGAGGAGTAAAACAGATCCACTGAATGGAAGTGGACATGGCCGTCAGTGTTGTTACTCAACACAAACACTCGGTTGCCCATTATTATGTTACGTAGTATAATTATTAGTAAAATAAGCGAGAAAGTCCACTAACTGTGGGTTACAGGAGCGGTCCCCAACCTTTTTGGAGCCACGGACCGGTGTCACAGTTTGGGCGATAAACATGACGTAATAAATTTGACATAATATATATATATATAACTTTATTTCACAGACTCAAGGTCCAAAAACAAGAATCAAAAACAAAAACAGCACACACACAACAGATGAGGGGTACCAACAAACATAAATACATAAATGCAGACAACACTGACCACATATTACATAAAGAAACATACAAAACATACAACACAAACATACATTCATACCTACATATAAACATACAAATACCTATGCAAATTTAATTAAAACAAGTACAACTGCTTATTCCAGTGTTTCCAGAGTTGGGAGGTGTATCTGGTGTCACTAAGTAAAGGATTAGTTAGGGCATTTAAAATGTTGTTCTTTGACTCTGTTAGTCGACACATGAATCTGTACATAGAATTCCTCAGTACAGCATGGAAGGTGGGAACATTACTCGTCACAAACAAATGGCTAGCACTAGTCCATCTTGGACACTTCAACAAGATTCTAAGCGCATCATTGTATGCCACCTTTATCTTATTTATCTTTGCTTTACTGTAGCTGCACCATAGGTGAGCTGTATACAGTGGAGTACAGTATGCTCTGAAGAGAGATGTTTTAACTTCTTCAGTACACATATGAAATTTGCGTGCCAGCATATTTGCTTGTCCATATAATTTACCGCACTGGCGTTGTATATCATCATCGTCACAAAAGTCATCCCTGATAATGTGGCCCAAGTATTTTACTTTAGTAACTACGTTTAGCTCTTGCCCTGCCAAGTAAAAAGAGGGAAAGCACAGCTTCCTGTCCTCATTAGTGCAGGCAATCATTACAACACTCTTTTTTGCATTAAATTTGATGTCAAACTGTAGTCCATAGTTTGAACAAACTCTAAGCAATTGCTGTAGGCCAGCACTATATGGAGACATAACAATTAAATCATCTGCATACATCAGATGATTAATACACGTATCCCCCACCTTACAGCCAGTTTTGCACACATCTAATGTCCTAGAGAGATCATCCATATACAAATTAAAAAGAACAGGTGACAATATTCCACCTTGTCTAACCCCATTGGTAACTGTGAAAGGAGCCGATGTTGTCTTCCCCCATCTAGCTTGCATAGTTTGATGGGAGTACCAATAATGCAAGATACGTATTAGGTATGGGGGGACCCCTCGCTCTTGTAATTTTATAAACAGTTTACCGTGATTAACACGGTCAAAAGCTTTAGAAGCATCAAGGAAACATAAAAACATTGTTGAACCATGGCTTTTATACTTGGTAACAAGTTCTTTCAGTGCATATATACACAAATCTGTGCCATGTTTCTTTTTAAAACCAAATTGATTATCAGTGGTTGTTATATATTCTCGTAGTCTATCAAATAGAATTTGTTCAAACACTTTAGAGAGTATACTCGCTAGAGCAATTGGCCTGTAGTTTTCTATGCTTGATACCTTACAGGTTTTGTCCTTAATAACTGGCATTAATAGCACAGGTAACATAGAGTCAGGTAATATGCCATGCTCTAATAATCCCGAGAAACATATAGCAAGTAACACTGAGATTCTATGACTTCAGCTGTTATTTGGTCAAGACCACATGCTTTGTTCACTGCCAATTTCTCAATAGCATGACACACTTCATCAGGTCTAATGACCACCCCATCATTATTAATGATATCACCAACATGATATTCAGCACTCTCAACACAGTTAAAAATCTCTCTAAAATGTTTCCCCCATAACTCAGCAATGTTTTCATCCCCAGAGATCCCATCAATACTTGATGGCAAAGGCATCTTGCTGTTATTGATAACCTTCACTTCCTTCCAGAATTCATACAAATCATTCTGCTGAAACTTTCTGGCCATAGAATTTGCCCTCATTGTCTGCTCATTACTTTTGATAAAGCGTACAGCATATTTAAACCTGGCATTTGCCATTTTCTTATGTTCAAACTCTGGGCCATACCTAGCTTTTCCAGATGAAACCCAGCTCCATAAAGCTTCCTTAGCCTCCACATGAAGTTAAGACACATATTCATTCCATCCTGGTCTAATCCTATGATTACTTTTCTCTCGGATGAATAATTTACTGACATTAGTTAAACAGTTCACAATTTTGTCATACATAAAAACTATATCACTATGATGTTTATGACTCTTACAATTTAAGTTGCCACACGAAATAGCTTCAAGCGGTATATCAATATCACTAAGACTTTTATCACTCAGTGCGTTGTACTTCCATAGATCATGTTCTGTGAGCTTTGCCCAGTCCACTCTTCTGTTTTGCTTATTATTATCATCACAATCATAGCTACTCAGCTCAGGTAGACTGTCAAGATTTAATATCATGGAGACAGGTATGTGATCTGCTGTGGCTAGACCATACAGAATCTCAACTTCCAAGCAATCATGAGCATCAGCTGTACATATACAGTGGTCTAGCCAAGACGTTGAATGCCATGCTTCACTGATATATGTATAACTTTCTACTGGTAACAGCATTTTACTTGAGAGAAATAATTTACCGTCAAGGCAGAATTGATTAAGATGTTTAGCAAATAGAGAGTTATCATCTGACATATCAGCATTCATATCACCCATCACAAAAATACAATTACTTTCACTCTCTTTAATGAATGAGCTGATAAAGGCTAGCCTATTAAGATATTCATTTTCATTTTGGTAGCATTCATATGGCATGTAAACATTTAAAATAATAAGAACATTTTTATCATGTACGACTTTAATTGCTATAGCCCAGTCCACCTCTAATCGAATCACATCGATCAGTGGATCAAGTTTCCTATGCCACAGGATGGCCACACCTCCAGGTATTCTGCCACGCACTATTCCCATACTTAGATCTGTTGTCGACTCACCTGCGCCATAGAAATTATTATTCACAGAGTTAAGTTTATCTAGATCTTGTTTGGGTAGCAGAGTCTCTTGTATACATAAAATATCAGCACTCTCGAGGAGCTTGTCAATAACAATAGTAGTATACTATTATACTATAATAGTATACTAAAATATACTAAAAATATAGTAAAAATACTATACTAAAATAGTATATATATTTAAAAAAATAATAATATATGTATATATCATATTTTTTAAATAATAATAATATATATATATATATATATATATACAAAAAATATATGTATTTAATATATATATATAATTATTATTTTAAAAAAATGTACTATATATAATTTTGTTTTAAATATATATATATATTTTCTAATATATATATATATATATATATATATATTATAAAAAATAAAAAAATATGATATATATATATATATTTAAAAGAGAAGTAAAAAAAAAAATATATACAATTAATAGTTGGCACAATTATGAAAAATAAATACAAACACTCGAATATACTTGAATATGCCAGGGTGAGATAAAAATACTGTAATTTGCTTAAATACACAGGTAAGTAGTTGTGTGCCCACACATGGAAAGGATAAACAAAATGTGATCTGTATTCCAAATATCTAACGTAAAAGCAAAAAAACTCATATTTCATACCTTCAGCCTTTCCATGCCTCCCGAACGTGTTCATGACGTTGGCGACAGTTTCCACCGAGGAAACACACCTCTCTTTGAGTCCCAGTTGACAGAGGTATCCTATTTAAAAAGAAGAAGAAAAAAAAGATAATGAAATTCTCAACCGTCAGTTTAAATAACACATGTTTTCAGGCCGAGTAAACGATCAAAACGACTGACCTATGAGTCGGATGATGGTGGCGACGGTCACATCAGAGACGGGGGCTTGTTGCCCTCTGGGCTGGCTCACCCAAGTGTTCATCAATGGCCACAACTCCTTGCTGTCAAGGCAAAAAGAAGACGTCAACACACGAGTACACAGTGGCTTCTGATTGGAAGACAACTGTGAAAAATAACAGCACACCTCAACACGTTATCGTAGGTCCACTTCCACTTCTTGTGTGAACAAAGGAGTTGCAGCGTGAAGATGCTCTGCCACGCCTCAGCTCCCACGTCGGGCCCGTAGCGGCGGTGTGTCATGAAGGACCAGCTCACCCCGGACCGAATATCCGAGAGCGTCCTGGAGATGAGGGTGTCGACGTCACAGGGAGGACTCTGCAGCGATACGGAGACAAACGCTTTCAGAGGGCTCATTTGGAGAGGGGGTCATTTGAGAGGGTTTGCAAATGGGGAAAGAACTCCTGATTAAGGTCACACGGGTTGGAAATCAAATATTGAAATATTTCCACAGCAACAGCCAATAGGAAGAGCCCAATCTCTACAAATCCTTCACCTTCTCCCATTCGAGGAACATTGAGAGGCAGCCGAGGACGTTTTCTTGTGCGCTCAGCTTGGTGACGGTGTGTATGGCCTGGCACAGGGAGCTGCTGTGTGACAGAATGTTGGGCCATGTCGTCACCATGAACAACACCAGCTTGGCAGAGTCTGGGAAATCTGCAGAAGGGCGCGCAATGAGAAAGAGAAAAGCATCAATCGAACGAAAATCAATCGAGCGAAAAGGCTTAACTTGCCACGAGTGCGGGTGTATCGAGTGTGTGTGTGTGTGTGTGTGTGTGTGTGTGTGTGTGTGTGTGTGTGCTTTAGGACTAACTGCTCACCTTCAGTGAGAAGGCTGTAGGCCAGGATGTGGGCCTTCTCCCAGTCTCTCTTCTGCCGGCAGATCCCCGTGTACACTCTGCAGAGCGCCTGCATGTAGTTCCTGCTTAGATCTCTCTTCTCCGCTTTCAGCTTGTTCAGGATGGGCAACATCATATAGTCCGCCTCAAGATGAAGAGAGAGGTGAGAAAAACATGCAGAGGTCATTTCACGTGGACACAGACTGTCTTTACATACTCTTTTCTACCAAAATGAGTGTGTACATTTATTTTTTATAAAGGGAAAAGCTGCTAAAAGTAGTCGACGTGTGTCCCGAAAATGACAATTTACCGTTACTTATACTGGGAAAGCAATGCAAAGTGACCAGAGGGTAAACCGCTGCACTCACCGAGGTGATGCGGCAAATCTCAGAGATGACCTCCTTCTCCTCGTCCCTCAAGACAGGCTTTTTGGGCAGGTTGCCGACAAACAGGTGGCTCTGGATCACAGGCAACAGATCGAACGCCTGGCTTTCGATCTGCTTGAAATATTTCTCTACAAGGTTTTGCTCCCCGGGCTCCGCGGGCTCCTCGGCCTTCGTGGACTTATTCAGGGTCTGTCAAACACTAATATGAGCACTACATAAGATGTCATACACTCATTTTAACACTACTTAATACGTCTAATAAACAGAAAGTATTGTACATACGTCTCACTGTTCTCGCGTCAGGGGAAGCAGAGAGCTTTCGTAACCTGTGGCTCTATTATAATCCTTTTAACTGGTACTAGCTCACCACACCAGACCAGGTCCATTTCAGCCAAGCAGAGTTTGTAGTCCTATCCTACCAGATACACAGACCCCTGACCTACAAAGAGTCACGAGGAACACTTTAAGTTTAACAACTCAAATGTTGACAGCAGACCTTATAGCGTTTTACAACCAGAAGTACTCACAGCTAGCCGCTAAGCTAGCGGGAGCTAGCTAACGCTAACCGAGCAGTAATCCCTCCCTATTCATTTAGCGCTAGCCGCTAAGCTAGCGCATAAACTGCACCGCAGTGGCAGCTGTGGGTTGAAGAAATGTGATTTAGTGTGTGGCCCATCTCATGAATCTCTGTACATTACTGATTCAAGTTACTTGATTATGAATATGCTATGATAATTCTTCATACGTCCATATTTACAAAGCCCTAACCTGATTGGTCATTAATATTACCCAGCGTTCCATGGAAAGATGACTCAGATACTTTAAAGCCAATAGCTTTAAAAATATAGCGTTTTAAAATGTAGGAACAGTCTCTGTGAAGTCACCTTGAGCTGTAGAATATATCAGACATGTTTCTGTTTTTGATTTTCTGGCACGTTTTATGAAAAACAGGCCGAAAGAGAAAAATAAAAAAAAAATTCTGAACTCTGACTGTGAATGTTATTGGAATGTAGTACCATAAATGTCAGATGAGCGTCTAGTAGTTGTATAGTGTTGAGCTCAAGGCTACGTTCCCATGCCACCATTCCGACTCACATGCCATAGGTCGCTTTCGGGCGGCCCGCTGTGCCAGGTAGTAAGTTACCTGGGGGATGGTGTTCCTATAGCAGTATCTCGACTCATATGCCTGGTCTCGACGTTGGTCTGAGGTAGCTTGGACTCGTGTTAGTGGCCTGCTATGCCAGGTTGTGCACGGCCTGGGAGATATCTGCAGATATTAGGAATAGGAGGATCGGAATAACAACACTCATTTTTTTATTATTATGAAATGTAAAATATATAATATATTATATATATTTAAGAAAATATATATATTATTTTAAAAAGTAAATATATATATAATTTTAAATTAACTATAAAATATGACATAAAATTATATATACATATATTCAGTATATAATTACAACCAGCTTCATGGGTTTAGCATGTATTGCAGTGAGACAGGTGAGAAGATAATGCCACAGACAAATATTTTCAATATGTAGAAATTTTTATTTGAAAAAGTTAAATAACCTCTGAAACGTTAAACTGTACAAAGCATTGACTGTATGAATGAAAAATAAGATTGCCACAAACAGCAATACCTTGTATTTACAAACACCCGAATGAAGAAACATATACAGCAACATATTTTACAATACTTTAGAACATTACCTGAGAACAGCAAAAAAAAAAGGCGGTATTACACGGTGTGGACAGCTAAAATGTTAGGAAAATCAATTTTGCATGTCTCCAACAATAAAAAAGTAGGACAAATTTGCTACAAAATTAGAGTTCATTTAAATAATGTATTATTATAAAGTAGAAGTCCACGTAACAAATAAACAAAACTAAAACGTTTGACTGTCTGAAACCGTCTTCTACTGCACATTTCAATTCAAGACTTAATGAACCTCCAGGCACGGTGTATTAAGAAGAGCACAACATTTGTAATGTCCCAAAACAGTAAACAAACTGTCACTGGCTGCCATGTGCTTTAGTGCGGCGTGTGCATCTTTTTCAGCTCGTGACCTTGTCTGCAGACCGACGCTAACTGGTTGATGCAGCTGGTGACTGCAGGAGGGACTCTCTGAATCGTTTCTCCCCTCCATTCCGCCATGGCTTCCAGGGCTTGTTTGGGATTGCAGGGGGACAGGTCGTAGATGCAGTAGATGGCGGCGACCTGGACTTCCCATGGCACACCTGGGGGGGAGGGGCGTGACGCGATTAGACTAATTATGGAAATACATCTGCTGGATGGCCTTTTCCCTTTTACATCAGGATGTCAGAGCATTATATATATATATTCTTTAAAAAAAAAAAGAAATATATATATATATATATATATATATATATAACTTTATTTCACAGACTCAAGGTCCAAAAACAAGAATCAAAAACAAAAACAGCACACATACAACAGATGAGGGGTACCAACAAACCCACAAACATAAATACATAAATGCAGACAACACTGACCACATATTACATAAAGAAACATACAAAACATACAACACAAACATACATTCATACCTACATATAAACATACAAATACCTATGCAAATTTAATTAAAACAAGTACAACTGCTTATTCCAGTGTTTCCAGAGTTGGGAGGTGTATCTGGTGTCACTAAGTAAAGGATTAGTTAGGGCATTTAAAATGTTGTTCTTTGACTCTGTTAGTCGACACATGAATCTGTACATAGAATTCCTCAGTACAGCATGGAAGGTGGGAACATTACTCGTCACAAACAAATGGCTAGCACTAGTCCATCTTGGACACTTCAACAAGATTCTAAGTGCATCATTGTATGCCACCTTTATCTTATTTATCTTTGCTTTACTGTAGCTGCACCATAGGTGAGCTGTATACAGTGGAGTACAGTATGCTCTGAAGAGAGATGTTTTAACTTCTTCAGTACACATATGAAATTTGCGTGCCAGCATATTTGCTTGTCCATATAATTTACCGCACTGGCGTTGTATATCATCATCGTCACAAAAGTCATCCCTGATAATGTGGCCCAAGTATTTTACTTTAGTAACTACGTTTAGCTCTTGCCCTGCCAAGTAAAAAGAGGGAAAGCACAGCTTCCTGTCCTCATTAGTGCAGGCAATCATTACAACACTCTTTTTTGCATTAAATTTGATGTCAAACTGTAGTCCATAGTTTGAACAAACTCTAAGCAATTGCTGTAGGCCAGCACTATATGGAGACATAACAATTAAATCATCTGCATACATCAGATGATTAATACACGTATCCCCCACCTTACAGCCAGTTTTGCACACATCTAATGTCCTAGAGAGATCATCCATATACAAATTAAAAAGAACAGGTGACAATATTCCACCTTGTCTAACCCCATTGGTAACTGTGAAAGGAGCCGATGTTGTCTTCCCCCATCTAGCTTGCATAGTTTGATGGGAGTACCAATAATGCAAGATACGTGTTAGGTATGGGGGGACCCCTCGCTCTTGTAATTTTATAAACAGTTTACCGTGATTAACACGGTCAAAAGCTTTAGAAGCATCAAGGAAACATAAAAACATTGTTGAACCATGGCTTTTATACTTGGTAACAAGTTCTTTCAGTGCATATATACACAAATCTGTGCCATGTTTCTTTTTAAAACCAAATTGATTATCAGTGGTTGTTATATATTCTCGTAGTCTATCAAATAGAATTTGTTCAAAGACTTTAGAGAGTATACTCGCTAGAGCAATTGGCCTGTAGTTTTCTATGCTTGATACCTTACAGGTTTTGTCCTTAATAACTGGCATTAATAGCACAGGTAACATAGAGTCAGGTAATATGCCATGCGCTAATAATCCCGAGAAACATATAGCAAGTAACACTGAGATTCTATGACTTCAGCTGTTATTTGGTCAAGACCACATGCTTTGTTCACTGCCAATTTCTCAATAGCATGACACACTTCATCAGGTCTAATGACCACCCCATCATTATTAATGATATCACCAACATGATATTCAGCACTCTCAACACAGTTAAAAATCTCTCTAAAATGTTTCCCCCATAACTCAGCAATGTTTTCATCCCCAGATATCCCATCAATACTTGATGGCAAAGGCATCTTGCTGTTATTGATAACCTTCACTTCCTTCCAGAATTCATACAAATCATTCTGCTGAAACTTTCTGGCCATAGAATTTGCCCTCATTGTCTGCTCATTACTTTTGATAAAGCGTACAGCATATTTAAACCTGGCATTTGCCATTTTCTTATGTTCAAACTCTGGGCCATACCTAGCTTTTCCAGATGAAACCCAGCTCCATAAAGCTTCCTTAGCCTCCACATGAAGTTCAGACACATATTCATTCCATCCTGGTCTAATCCTATGATTACTTTTCTCTCGGATGAATAATTTACTGGCATTAGTTAAACAGTTCACAATTTTGTCATACATAAAAACTATATCACTATGATGTTTATGACTCTTACAATTTAAGTTGCCACACGAAATAGCTTCAAGCGGTATATCAATATCACTAAGACTTTTATCACTCAGTGCGTTGTACTTCCATAGATCATGTTCTGTGAGCTTTGCCCAGTCCACTCTTCTGTTTTGCTTATTATTATCATCACAATCATAGCTACTCAGCTCAGGTAGACTGTCAAGATTTAATATCATGGAGACAGGTATGTGATCTGCTGTGGCTAGACCATACAGAATCTCAACTTCCAAGCAATCATGAGCATCAGCTGTACATATACAGTGGTCTAGCCAAGACGTTGAATGCCATGCTTCACTGATATATGTATAACTTTCTACTGGTAACAGCATTTTACTTGAGAGAAATAATTTACCGTCAAGGCAGAATTGATTAAGATGTTTAGCAAATAGAGAGTTATCATCTGACATATCAGCATTCATATCACCCATCACAAAAATACAATTACTTTCACTCTCTTTAATGAATGAGCTGATAAAGGCTAGCCTATTAAGATATTCATTTTCATTTTGGTAGCATTCATATGGCATGTAAACATTTAAAATAATAAGAACATTTTTATCATGTACGACTTTAATTGCTATAGCCCAGTCCACCTCTAATCGAATCACATCGATCAGTGGATCAAGTTTCCTATGCCACAGGATGGCCACACCTCCAGGTATTCTGCCACGCACTATTCCCATACTTAGATCTGTTGTCGACTCACCTGCGCCATAGAAATTATTATTCACAGAGTTAAGTTTATCTAGATCTTGTTTGGGTAGCAGAGTCTCTTGTATACATAAAATATCAGCACTCTCGAGGAGCTTGTCAATAACAATAGTAGTATACTATTATACTATAATAGTATACTAAAATATACTAAAAATATAGTAAAAATACTATACTAAAATAGTATATATATTTAAAAAAATAATAATATATGTATATATCATATTTTTTAAATAATAATAATATATATATATATATATACAAAAAATATATGTATTTAATATATATATATATAATTATTATTTAAAAAAAATGTACTATATATAATTTTGTTTTAAATATATATATATATTTTCTAATATATATATATATATATATATATATATATATATATATATATATATATTATAAAAAATAAAAAAATATGATATATATATATATATTTAAAAGAGAAGTAAAAAAAAAATATATACAATTAATAGTTGGCACAATTATGAAAAATAAATACAAACACTCGAATATACTTGAATATGCCAGGGTGAGATATAAATACTGTAATTTGCTTAAATACACAGGTAAGTAGTTGTGTGCCCACACATGGAAAGGATAAACAAAATGTGATCTGTATTCCAAATATCTAACGTAAAAGCAAAAAAACTCATATTTCATACCTTCAGCCTTTCCATGCCTCCCGAACGTGTTCATGACGTTGGCGACAGTTTCCACCGAGGAAACACACCTCTCTTTGAGTCCCAGTTGACAGAGGTATCCTATTTAAAAAGAAGAAGAAAAAAAAGATAATGAAATTCTCAACCGTCAGTTTAAATAACACATGTTTTCAGGCCGAGTAAACGATCAAAACGACTGACCTATGAGTCGGATGATGGTGGCGACGGTCACATCAGAGACGGGGGCTTGTTGCCCTCTGGGCTGGCTCACCCAAGTGTTCATCAATGGCCACAACTCCTTGCTGTCAAGGCAAAAAGAAGACGTCAACACACGAGTACACAGTGGCTTCTGATTGGAAGACAACTGTGAAAAATAACAGCACACCTCAACACGTTATCGTAGGTCCACTTCCACTTCTTGTGTGAACAAAGGAGTTGCAGCGTGAAGATGCTCTGCCACGCCTCAGCTCCCACGTCGGGCCCGTAGCGGCGGTGTGTCATGAAGGACCAGCTCACCCCGGACCGAATATCCGAGAGCGTCCTGGAGATGAGGGTGTCGACGTCACAGGGAGGACTCTGCAGCGATACGGAGACAAACGCTTTCAGAGGGCTCATTTGGAGAGGGGGTCATTTGAGAGGGTTTGCAAATGGGGAAAGAACTCCTGATTAAGGTCACACGGGTTGGAAATCAAATATTGAAATATTTCCACAGCAACAGCCAATAGGAAGAGCCCAATCTCTACAAATCCTTCACCTTCTCCCATTCGAGGAACATTGAGAGGCAGCCGAGGACGTTTTCTTGTGCGCTCAGCTTGGTGACGGTGTGTATGGCCTGGCACAGGGAGCTGCTGTGTGACAGAATGTTGGGCCATGTCGTCACCATGAACAACACCAGCTTGGCAGAGTCTGGGAAATCTGCAGAAGGGCGCGCAATGAGAAAGAGAAAAGCATCAATCGAACGAAAATCAATCGAGCGAAAAGGCTTAACTTGCCACGAGTGCGGGTGTATCGAGTGTGTGTGTGTGTGTGTGTGTGTGTGTGTGTGTGTGTGTGTGTGTGTGTGTGTGTGTGTGTGTGTGTGTGTGTGTGTGTGTGTGTGTGTGTGTGTGTGTGTGTGTGTGTGTGTGTGTGTGTGTGTGTGTGTGTGCGGGCTTTAGGACTAACTGCTCACCTTCAGTGAGAAGGCTGTAGGCCAGGATGTGGGCCTTCTCCCAGTCTCTCTTCTGCCGGCAGATCCCCGTGTACACTCTGCAGAGCGCCTGCATGTAGTTCCTGCTTAGATCTCTCTTCTCCGCTTTCAGCTTGTTCAGGATGGGCAACATCATATAGTCCGCCTCAAGATGAAGAGAGAGGTGAGAAAAACATGCAGAGGTCATTTCACGTGGACACAGACTGTCTTTACATACTCTTTTCTACCAAAATGAGTGTGTACATTTATTTTTTATAAAGGGAAAAGCTGCTAAAAGTAGTCGACGTGTGTCCCGAAAATGACAATTTACCGTTACTTATACTGGGAAAGCAATGCAAAGTGACCAGAGGGTAAACCGCTGCACTCACCGAGGTGATGCGGCAAATCTCAGAGATGACCTCCTTCTCCTCGTCCCTCAAGACAGGCTTTTTGGGCAGGTTGCCGACAAACAGGTGGCTCTGGATCACAGGCAACAGATCGAACGCCTGGCTTTCGATCTGCTTGAAATATTTCTCTACAAGGTTTTGCTCCCCGGGCTCCGCGGGCTCCTCGGCCTTCGTGGACTTATTCAGGGTCTGTCAAACACTAATATGAGCACTACATAAGATGTCATACACTCATTTTAACACTACTTAATACGTCTAATAAACAGAAAGTATTGTACATACGTCTCACTGTTCTCGCGTCAGGGGAAGCAGAGAGCTTTCGTAACCTGTGGCTCTATTATAATCCTTTTAACTGGTACTAGCTCACCACACCAGACCAGGTCCATTTCAGCCAAGCAGAGTTTGTAGTCCTATCCTACCAGATACACAGACCCCTGACCTACAAAGAGTCACGAGGAACACTTTAAGTTTAACAACTCAAATGTTGACAGCAGACCTTATAGCGTTTTACAACCAGAAGTACTCACAGCTAGCCGCTAAGCTAGCGGGAGCTAGCTAACGCTAACCGAGCAGTAATCCCTCCCTATTCATTTAGCGCTAGCCGCTAAGCTAGCGGGAGCTAGCTAACGCTAACCGAGCAGTAATCCCTCCCTATTCATTTAGCGCTAGCCGCTAAGCTAGCGCATAAACTGCACCGCAGTGGCAGCTGTGGGTTGAAGAAATGTGATTTAGTGTGTGGCCCATCTCATGAATCTCTGTACATTACTGATTCAAGTTACTTGATTATGAATATGCTATGATAATTCTTCATACGTCCATATTTACAAAGCCCTAACCTGATTGGTCATTAATATTACCCAGCGTTCCATGGAAAGATGACTCAGATACTTTAAAGCCAATAGCTTTAAAAATATAGCGTTTTAAAATGTAGGAACAGTCTCTGTGAAGTCACCTTGAGCTGTAGAATATATCAGACATGTTTCTGTTTTTGATTTTCTGGCACGTTTTATGAAAAACAGGCCGAAAGAGAAAAATAAAAAAAAATTCTGAACTCTGACTGTGAATGTTATTGGAATGTAGTACCATAAATGTCAGATGAGCGTCTAGTAGTTGTATAGTGTTGAGCTCAAGGCTACGTTCCCATGCCACCATTCCGACTCACATGCCATAGGTCGCTTTCGGGCGGCCCGCTGTGCCAGGTAGTAAGTTACCTGGGGGATGGTGTTCCTATAGCAGTATCTCGACTCATATGCCTGGTCTCGACGTTGGTCTGAGGTAGCTTGGACTCGTGTTAGTGGCCTGCTATGCCAGGTTGTGCACGGCCTGGGAGATATCTGCAGATATTAGGAATAGGAGGATCGGAATAACAACACTCATTTTTTTATTATTATGAAATGTAAAATATATAATATATATTTAAGAAAATATATATATTATTTTAAAAAGTAAATATATATATTATTTTAAATTAACTATAAAATATGACATAAAATTATATATACATATATTCAGTATATAATTACAACCAGCTTCATGGGTTTAGCATGTATTGCAGTGAGACAGGTGAGAAGATAATGCCACAGACAAATATTTTCAATATGTAGAAATTTTTATTTGAAAAAGTTAAATAACCTCTGAAACGTTAAACTGTACAAAGCATTGACTGTATGAATGAAAAATAAGATTGCCACAAACAGCAATACCTTGTATTTACAAACACCCGAATGAAGAAACATATACAGCAACATATTTTACAATACTTTAGAACATTACCTGAGAACAGCAAAAAAAAAGGCGGTATTACACGGTGTGGACAGCTAAAATGTTAGGAAAATCAATTTTGCATGTCTCCAACAATAAAAAAGTAGGACAAATTTGCTACAAAATTAGAGTTCATTTAAATAATGTATTATTATAAAGTAGAAGTGCACGTAACAAATAAACAAAACTAAAACGTTTGACTGTCTGAAACCGTCTTCTACTGCACATTTCAATTCAAGACTTAATGAACCTCCAGGCACGGTGTATTAAGAAGAGCACAACATTTGTAATGTCCCAAAACAGTAAACAAACTGTCACTGGCTGCCATGTGCTTTAGTGCGGCGTGTGCATCTTTTTCAGCTCGTGACCTTGTCTGCAGACCGACGCTAACTGGTTGATGCAGCTGGTGACTGCAGGAGGGACTCTCTGAATCGTTTCTCCCCTCCATTCCGCCATGGCTTCCAGGGCTTGTTTGGGATTGCAGGGGGACAGGTCGTAGATGCAGTAGATGGCGGCGACCTGGACTTCCCATGGCACACCTGGGGAGGAGGGGCGTGACGCGATTAGACTAATTATGGAAATACATCTGCTGGATGGCCTTTTCCCTTTTACATCAGGATGTCAGAGCATTATATATATATATTCTTTAAAAAAAAAAAGAAATATATATATATATATATATATATATATATATAACTTTATTTCACAGACTCAAGGTCCAAAAACAAGAATCAAAAACAAAAACAGCACACATACAACAGATGAGGGGTACCAACAAACCCACAAACATAAATACATAAATGCAGACAACACTGACCACATATTACATAAAGAAACATACAAAACATACAACACAAACATACATTCATACCTACATATAAACATACAAATACCTATGCAAATTTAATTAAAACAAGTACAACTGCTTATTCCAGTGTTTCCAGAGTTGGGAGGTGTATCTGGTGTCACTAAGTAAAGGATTAGTTAGGGCATTTAAAATGTTGTTCTTTGACTCTGTTAGTCGACACATGAATCTGTACATAGAATTCCTCAGTACAGCATGGAAGGTGGGAACATTACTCGTCACAAACAAATGGCTAGCACTAGTCCATCTTGGACACTTCAACAAGATTCTAAGTGCATCATTGTATGCCACCTTTATCTTATTTATCTTTGCTTTACTGTAGCTGCACCATAGGTGAGCTGTATACAGTGGAGTACAGTATGCTCTGAAGAGAGATGTTTTAACTTCTTCAGTACACATATGAAATTTGCGTGCCAGCATATTTGCTTGTCCATATAATTTACCGCACTGGCGTTGTATATCATCATCGTCACAAAAGTCATCCCTGATAATGTGGCCCAAGTATTTTACTTTAGTAACTACGTTTAGCTCTTGCCCTGCCAAGTAAAAAGAGGGAAAGCACAGCTTCCTGTCCTCATTAGTGCAGGCAATCATTACAACACTCTTTTTTGCATTAAATTTGATGTCAAACTGTAGTCCATAGTTTGAACAAACTCTAAGCAATTGCTGTAGGCCAGCACTATATGGAGACATAACAATTAAATCATCTGCATACATCAGATGATTAATACACGTATCCCCCACCTTACAGCCAGTTTTGCACACATCTAATGTCCTAGAGAGATCATCCATATACAAATTAAAAAGAACAGGTGACAATATTCCACCTTGTCTAACCCCATTGGTAACTGTGAAAGGAGCCGATGTTGTCTTCCCCCATCTAGCTTGCATAGTTTGATGGGAGTACCAATAATGCAAGATACGTATTAGGTATGGGGGGACCCCTCGCTCTTGTAATTTTATAAACAGTTTACCGTGATTAACACGGTCAAAAGCTTTAGAAGCATCAAGGAAACATAAAAACATTGTTGAACCATGGCTTTTATACTTGGTAACAAGTTCTTTCAGTGCATATATACACAAATCTGTGCCATGTTTCTTTTTAAAACCAAATTGATTATCAGTGGTTGTTATATATTCTCGTAGTCTATCAAATAGAATTTGTTCAAACACTTTAGAGAGTATACTCGCTAGAGCAATTGGCCTGTAGTTTTCTATGCTTGATACCTTACAGGTTTTGTCCTTAATAACTGGCATTAATAGCACAGGTAACATAGAGTCAGGTAATATGCCATGCGCTAATAATCCCGAGAAACATATAGCAAGTAACACTGAGATTCTATGACTTGCATACTTCAGGTGTTCAGCTGTTATTTGGTCAAGACCACATGCTTTGTTCACTGCCAATTTCTCAATAGCATGACACACTTCATCAGGTCTAATGACCACCCCATCATTATTAATGATATCACCAACATGATATTCAGCACTCTCAACACAGTTAAAAATCTCTCTAAAATGTTTCCCCCATAACTCAGCAATGTTTTCATCCCCAGATATCCCATCAATACTTGATGGCAAAGGCATCTTGCTGTTATTGATAACCTTCACTTCCTTCCAGAATTCATACAAATCATTCTGCTGAAACTTTCTGGCCATAGAATTTGCCCTCATTGTCTGCTCATTACTTTTGATAAAGCGTACAGCATATTTAAACCTGGCATTTGCCATTTTCTTATGTTCAAACTCTGGGCCATACCTAGCTTTTCCAGATGAAACCCAGCTCCATAAAGCTTCCTTAGCCTCCACATGAAGTTAAGACACATATTCATTCCATCCTGGTCTAATCCTATGATTACTTTTCTCTCGGATGAATAATTTACTGACATTAGTTAAACAGTTCACAATTTTGTCATACATAAAAACTATATCACTATGATGTTTATGACTCTTACAATTTAAGTTGCCACACGAAATAGCTTCAAGCGGTATATCAATATCACTAAGACTTTTATCACTCAGTGCGTTGTACTTCCATAGATCATGTTCTGTGAGCTTTGCCCAGTCCACTCTTCTGTTTTGCTTATTATTATCATCACAATCATAGCTACTCAGCTCAGGTAGACTGTCAAGATTTAATATCATGGAGACAGGTATGTGATCTGCTGTGGCTAGACCATACAGAATCTCAACTTCCAAGCAATCATGAGCATCAGCTGTACATATACAGTGGTCTAGCCAAGATGTTGAATGCCATGCTTCACTGATATATGTATAACTTTCTACTGGTAACAGCATTTTACTTGAGAGAAATAATTTACCGTCAAGGCAGAATTGATTAAGATGTTTAGCAAATAGAGAGTTAACATCTGACATATCAGCATTCATATCACCCATCACAAAAATACAATTACTTTCACTCTCTTTAATGAATGAGCTGATAAAGGCTAGCCTATTAAGATATTCATTTTCATTTTGGTAGCATTCATATGGCATGTAAACATTTAAAATAATAAGAACATTTTTATCATGTACGACTTTAATTGCTATAGCCCAGTCCACCTCTAATCGAATCACATCGATCAGTGGATCAAGTTTCCTATGCCACAGGATGGCCACACCTCCAGGTATTCTGCCACGCACTATTCCCATACTTAGATCTGTTGTCGACTCACCTGCGCCATAGAAATTATTATTCACAGAGTTAAGTTTATCTAGATCTTGTTTGGGTAGCAGAGTCTCTTGTATACATAAAATATCAGCACTCTCGAGGAGCTTGTCAATAACAAAACGTCGCGCTTTGTCCCCAGCCCCCTGTCCAAGGCGTAACCCACGCACGTTATAAGACACAACTCTCATGATCAGATCAAAGTCCAGTGTTCACTGCAACAGTTGCTCCAGCCTCAGACACGTTATCATTCATATTCGCAGTGACATTTATTTGATCCAATGTTTTGCGCGCTTCATAGAAACGCCGCACAAAGGTACCCTCTGGCCACAGCTGTGGCTCATACATTTCGCTCACCTCATTGCATTCTGCAATTACTTTGAATGAGTTATACCGTCTTTGTGCAGTTTCTATCTTTTGGCATGTTACATCACGATGCAGTTTATCTTTCAAGTAACTAGCCAAAGTTTCCGAATTTACATCTGGGGAGAATTTCGTTGCAAAAACACTCACCAATTTAGTCTTTACAACCCGTATATTTCCTACAGCACTGGTTCCAACAATGCCACTTTTCTTCTCCTTCCTGGGAGCGTTTGGTTTAGCCTTGGGCTGAGCGGTATCTCCAGTTACTTTAAGTCGGCGATCATCCAAATGATGAGACACAAACCGAGGAATGTTTTCACCAGCCTCGTTAAGCACTTTCAGACAGCTCTTAACGTTGTTAGCGTCTTTTTGTTGTCGTTTGTGCGAAATACAACGTTGAGTGGTATTAGGGCAGAGCTCAAACAAAACTTTCTTGGAGCTCTCAATCCACTCTGACCCAAAGTGGTTGACAGTCAACATAACAATATCATCCTGACTTAAAGTTCTCATTTTAACCACAAGAAAGTTCAACAGTTCATCTTCCACCACAATTTGACCGTCTATTGTGGTGTAAAACTCCGGTTTTCTTCGAGATTTACTCGGAGCAGCCGCATCTCTACCTGCTGTCGCCGCGTCTCTACCTGTTGTCTCCGCCATATTGAATCTAGATAGAAATAAATTTGACGTAATACATTTGACGTAATAAAACGATAGGACCGCCATAACGTGCATAGAAATACAACTCACCATTACGCCGAATTAGTGGGAGCCCTGAGCTTGTTTATCTGCAACGAGCCGGTCCCATCTCGGGGTGATGAGGGACAACAACATCCTGCGTGTGTTTGTTATGTCCAGTCTGCTCCGTAACTTAGTTTTGGTCGCTGTCATTGCAGAAAACCCGCTTCACAAAGACGTGGCGTTGGAAATGGAAGCAGGGTTTTCAGTGCTTTTTTGGCGATCTTGGGATATTCTGCCTCCAGCAGAGTTGTTGTGTTTTAAGGCCACCGTCATTTGTGATCTCCAGCAGTTGATCTTTTTCTGGCAGACAGGCTCAATTCAGCGGGTTGGGTCACAAATGGGTCGCGGGTCCATTCTTTCACAGTCCTTGTTGTCAATATCAGTCGACTCGTCAACCTGGATTGCGTACCATGGTGATGCATTAATCCTCTCCAACAGTTGCGTCTCAATGTGCTCTGCTATATGCTCAATTCGCCTAGTGACGGTGCTAGCCAAAAGAGCAACATGTGCTATCTTTTTAACCGCAGCCTCTCCTAGGAGTTCACGGCAAATATCCTTAACAGTGGGCCGGATCAATTCTTCACCAATGGTAAAAGGTTTCTTCGCCAAGTAGCCATCAAGTACGATGCTCTCAGTGCACTCGCATTTGTTGACCTGGTGGCCATCAATAATTGCGTCCGTCCTTGTTCACGTTTTTTTCTTTCAAAAAACTCCAAAGGTTTTTCTTTCAAAGCAGGGTGCTTGGTCTCCATGTGGCGAAGCGGTTTTGAAGGCTTCATTGCCTCGTTTGCTAGCCTGTCGCCACATATTACGCAGAGCGGGTTTAGCTTGTGAGACTCGTCTGCAGCGATAAACCCGTACTTTAAGTACGACTCCTGATAATGTCTTTTGAATGCAGCTTTCGTTTTTTTAGATGTTGTAGGCTTTTCTTCTTCTTCTTCTTCTTCTTCTTCTTCTTCTTCTTCTGTCTCCTTCTTCTTCTTCTTCTTCTTCTTCTTCTTCTTCTGTCTCCTTTTTCTTCTTCTTCTTCTACTTCTGTCTCCTTATTGGGCTTTTTCTCCTTGCCAAAGAAGCTCTCCAAAGATGTTTGTTTTTGTTGACTGATTTTTGCTGTGGGTTTGCTTTTTTACGACTTTGATAAAAACAAATCATTCATTCTTTCTGTGCGGCCCAGTACCAACCGACCCGCGGCCTAGGGGTTGGAGACCGCCGGGTTAGAGGGTTGATGGATGGGTCAAACAAAACAAGAAGGACTTCAGCCCAGAATAACATCTGAGCTTCATATGTGTTCTCTTAGGTCGTGAAGCTCCTGAACAATAAACGCTCTCAGGCGGTGGGGATTCTCATGTCCTCCCTGCATCTAGACATGAAAGATATCCAGCATGGTGAGTTCATCCGTTTTGTAATGGCTTGATATTTACAGACAGTGACACATGGTTCTTACTCTCCTATTCTCCTACTCTTAGTCTCCTATTCAGCTGTCCGAGCTAATTTTAGCCAAAGAGGAGAATGATTTTGCCAAAAGGATGAGAAAGCTCTGTAACAATATAATTTACCAAAACAGATAACATATATCTGTATAAATATTAAGTGGATGGTTATTTGTCTGGTCATGTCTTAAACTTCATATAAACCTGCCAATAAAAGTCTTGAAGGCAAAGGTTACTTAGTACATATGACCAAAACAGTTGTTGTGGTATAACAATCACACATCTGGTGCAGGTGTGCTTCTACTGACTGTATGGACATCTGGGGCCAGTAATAGCTGACCCTCGATACATATTGACATATTACTATATAAGTTGCAATAATTGGGATTTTGCAGTATTTGTTTATCATTTTGACTTTGAGTCAGGCTGAGATATCTCATGTTCTTTCTCTTTCCTCTGGTCTTTTTTCCTTTGTTTTGGAAGAATGAAATGGACCCATTAACGTTCTGAAGGCCCATTATTCCGAAATCCCAACAGTCCGAAAAACCATTATTGGCATCCAGTTATTCCGGGAAAAAAACAACCCATTGTTCAGGAGGCCCATTGCTCCAAAAACACAAACTCTTTGTGCAACTTCCTGATCTTTCTCTTCTACTATATGGAAGGCTGTCGGACAAATGAGCTTTTGGTGCAATGGGACATATTTGGGACTTTTGGGATTAAGGAATAACAATCAGAACAATGGCACGGCACCCTAAAACACTGAGCGACAGGCTGATCCTTGACTGCTACTGAACCTGTGACATCTCCTTCTCTCTGTTTCAAGCCATCCTGAACTTGGACAACACAGTGGTGGACCTGGAGACCCTGCAGGCCCTGTACGAAAATGTGAGCAGCGCACATTCTACACAGTCTGTTTATCGTCTGTAAAGGAAGTCTGGGGAGTTGAGTCCTTATTTTACAGTTTTCAGAGCTAGTTTGTTGGACTGGTTCCATTTCTAATTTTACGTAGGTAGGTTCATGGTTTTAACTCAGATGTGGATGTTCTCGATAGGATTCTCCTTCTTGTATTGTGGTTTCATATTTAATTACATTGTCTTGATTATTGGAGGAAATCTTCTTTTTTATGTTGTCAGTTTCATTTAAGGAGCCCCCGATTATTGTTATTTGTATCAAAAATCCAACTTCTTGGACACATATTCCTGATTCAGTGTGACTTTCACACACCTTTAATGTCCATTTCGAGTATTTTGTCTCAATTTTATCCAAGTGGGGTCCCATACTGTCAGATTTGAAACTTGCTGGTGTACATGTACTTTCTACTGCTACATTGTTGTAATTGTATGAACGTTGATCTCTTGTGTCTCCTCCTCAGAGGGCTCAACAGGAGGAGCTGGACAAGATTGAAAAGCACATCAAGGCCTCAAAAGACAAGGAGAACGCCAAACCTCTGGACAAACCCGAGCAGTGAGTTGTGTTGTGTTGTTATTCCTCCGACACTCCAACACCAATGAGCAGACGTAATGGTGAATGCCATGCCTCAGCCAGTAGAGCCTGTAATGCACACAGAGAGAGAATAAAAGAGCGAGTGGAGAGATGGCAGAGGACATGAGTTTGGATCTACAGCAGCTGGTGTTTCCTCTTGTGTTGCAGATTTCTCCACCAGCTCTCCCTGATCCCAAACTTCTCCAGCAGAGTCTTCTGCATCCTCTTCCAGTCCAGCTTTTCTGAGTGCATGTCGTCCATAATGAAGAAGCTGGACACACTGCAGAGAGTTTGCAAGGTGAGTCAAACTCTCCAAACTGAGAAGAAACAAACGGCCCCTTGATGCCCGCCATGAAAAAGAAACTTGGTTGGTATTGAGGGAGGACTGTTTCAAACAGAAAATCGATTACATGCATTTCCTGACATCAACGGTGTATCCTTCCGCACAGTGGCAGCATATCTGGCTATAGCGCAGGTCGCAGGATACAGTCAGTGAACACAGGTCTTTGGGCTTTGCAATAATATCTTGATTTTTGGTGTAAATGTTTCCAACGTCACTTTGCTGCCCCCTATGGAAAACCTTTGTAGCTCTGATTCACACCCCTATGTGCGTCGCTGCAGGCGTTGCAGGACAGCCCGACGGTGAAGACGGTTCTCGGTCTGGTTCTGGCTTTTGGTAACTTCATGAATGGTGGCAATCGAACCAGAGGCCAAGCTGATGGTTTCACCCTCGACATCCTGCCCAAACTCAAAGATGTCAAGAGCAGCGTGAGTAAAGAGGGGATAAGTTGAAATAAAATAGAAATTCTGCTCTTCTACTTTTTGTGCTCTTTATAGTAGAAGAAGATAAATTACTTCATGAAACCCCTTGTTCATACGTTGTTATTTTAACCACACACACACGCCCGGAATACACACATGCACACACATTGAGGCCCCGAGCAGTGAGGGGTTTGGTACTCAAGGTCACCTCAGCAGTGCCCGATAAACTGCCCCCCCTCCAGCTACCAGTCTACAGTCTACTGCTGGTCCATGCTGGACTTTAACAGAAGTATTGTCTACATGCCAATATAGATTGTATTGGGGCTGTGTATTGGCAAGAATCTGGTATCATGATGAAGAGGTTCCAATTCAATATATTGTTATACTGTATATTGCGATAGTAGATATATTTCATTTTTTAATCATATGTTAGGATATCGGGCATAGTATAAAGAACAAACCACTACTTGAATAAAACCTGAGTAAGCATATTAAGTAAATTAAAAAAATCTAACATATAGTATATACAAACTGTACTGTACACATTTTGAAACTAATTGAAAATGTACATAGTGTTCCTTAGAATCGATACAGTTTCCAAAAACATGGAAATCCAGATAATTAAGTGTATCCATATAATAGACCAATAAGTAAAACAGTCAAACAAACAGAAAGACGGTGACATATAGAGCAGCCTTCTTTAGGGTGTTGTAATTTAGCCATACACAGTAGACAGAGAAGTGCTTACAATCAATTGTCAGGGTCTTTAGTCCACTATTCTATACTATGTTTTAAGTACTATGCAGTATAATGCCACACCATACGTTATATGAAGCTGTGGTTGAGGGACTGTTTAGTTTTACGGGACTTAGCTTGCACGGGACAAAGACACAGTAAATATGTTGTTTTTCTTTCCTCCACATGCAGGACGGCATGAAAAGTCTTCTTGCTTACATTGTGGCATACTACCTCAGACACTTTGATGAGGTGAGTGCTTTAGTTCCATACTTCCTCCCATTCTGTTACTCTCTCCCTTTTCTTCTGAATTCTTCTCTTTGTCCGATGGTAATTTTGTCCTTACAGTATTTCTATACTATCACATTAGTCTCACTAAGCAACACAGGATGAGAAACACACATCACAGACATTCGCAACGTTTTCACACCCCATAAAATCACCACGGTGTGATGTGTTTTACAGTTCATCATTATCAGCAGCTAGTAAAGCAAAGAAATATGTTAAACAATATCAGATATACATCAGTGTATGTGTGTGTGCATGTCTGTCCATCCCCAGGATGCTGGTAGAGAGACGTGTGTGTACCCTCTCCCTGAGCCTCACGACCTGTTTCAGTCCTCACAAATGAAGTTTGAAGACTTTCAGAAAGACCTGAATCGACTCAGGAAGGACCTGAGAGGTAACATATACACACACACACACACACACACACACACACACACACACACACAGTATGCAGCTTACATGGTAATTACCATTGGTTCACGGTAAATTACATATCTGGAAGGTTTAAGTAAACGTATAGACATTTAAACTATGCTATATTCAAAAAGAAATATTGTGAAAAAACGATATAATAACCATTCTGTAAGATATGTCTACTTGTATTTCACACAAAATTGTGCTGCTGGCTTGTCATTTCTGTCTCTTTTTTTATTATTATTAGCGTGTACATCAGAAGTGGAAAAGGTGTGCAAGGTTTCAGACGAGGATAACCTGCAGCCCTTTAAAGACAAGATGGACGACTTCCTTGCACAAGGTGACCGACCAAACTAAAGTCGTTTAGTTTGCGTCAACGTAAAAATGCCCAGTGTTGTTTTCTTATAGACCAACAAAGATTCTGTGTATACCGTTTTCCACCAAAGCACATTGTGCGTTCCCTTGACTCCTAACCACAGACTGTGTGTACGTAGTGTACGTAGTCGTCGTGGCGTTCCTCGTTAGTTTGTGGTCTTGGGTTCGGCAATTTAGCCGTCGCCAACTTTGGATTATGGCAGCGACCTGTCAATCACATTAAGCACCGCCCTAAAGCATACTCTGCTTTACTCTGCAGAACCGGAAGTTGCCGCCTAGTTCAAACATGTTGAATCCATCCCAATTTAACATTTTGAATATTTTAGATTATGCAAAGTTTACGTGTCTCATTCTTTCTTGCCTGTGTGGGAACATTGCTGTAAATTTTGTTGGTGCGTTGCCTCCACCAAATGTAGATCAGTGCATTAGCTTGAAACTAGTCAAGTTGCTCACAACAAACCCGAGTACTTTCTCAAGTATCACTTTTGTATTGATCTATTGTATTCTTTCTCCTTTCTTAGCTAAAAGTGAACTGGAGACCCTGGATGCTCAACTCACCAGCACTCACAAATTGTAAGAAAAACACATTACTTTACTTTATTTTCTGCTTTATTTCAACTGGCGCCAGCAGTTTGTGCCAGAGAGCTGTGATCTGTCCATAGCACTGTGGTCTGTACACTTCATGCATCAGCTGGCCCTTCACCTTGTGTTTAGCAGCTACACTATTACACAGATGATGACTCATGATTTGATCATACTTCAGATGCTTCCTTACTCTACGAACTGCTTTTGGTCCAGACGGTTCCACACAGGCGCACTAGAAGTAATGCTGGTGACCTCCTGGCAGCCGAAGGAGGACGTTCTTTTGTTTGTTGCATTTGGCT
The DNA here is from genome assembly GCA_023566465.1 of Cottus gobio. NCBI lineage: Eukaryota > Metazoa > Chordata > Actinopteri > Perciformes > Cottidae > Cottus > Cottus gobio. The sequence continues at coordinate 19,704,812 of CM042235.1, forward strand.
GAATAACATGAAAAAGTCACACTCAAAAAAAAACTGTGTACGACTGCTTCCAGTTTACTTATCTGGGTCATGCGAAGTCGGTGTGCTTGTACGGAACCAAACCTTTGGGCTGCACACAGTGTCCGCTGGGAACCACCGCTGAGACCACTGCTGGAGGCCCAGGCCATAGAGGAGGCACGGGAGATCCAAAAACCAGGACTGAGCGGGGCAGACTGTCAGACCCCTCTGCAGTTAAATGAGTACAAAATAACCCTAACCCTCTAAAGAGACTCTGGTGCTCCAAAACACTACCACGTCTGTCCACAGGGGCCGCCAAAATCATCTTTAAGTAAAAGCACAGAAGTAAGCTATTTTCAGCAAAATGTGCTCAAAATCTCAAGTAAAAGTAGTAATACTGATGCATCATTCATAAAAAGTATTCTACTGATGAAGATGGCCACGTTACTACTATTTCATATACAGTCCAATGGTTCCTAGAAAAATGGAAAAAGACCCTGATACACAAATCTGTTCTCAGTTTTAGGACTTTTCTCCGTCTTTGCTTTTTTTTGTGAAAAATGTTTTTACCTCTTCAGGCCTAAAACGATCAAAGATAATATTTAGAGGTCAAATGTCTCTTTGAGGGACCTGCTGACAACAGATAGTAAGGGGTCACAAACCCCAAACCAATATTCTCTAACACCATTATATTTTATAACATAACATATATGTTTTTATATGTCAGTTTTTATGTCAGCTGTTAATCTGAAAAGTACCTTGTAACTTTCATATAGATATAGTGGAATAAAGTGTAAGATATTTCTTTCTTAAATGTTGAGGAATAAAAAGTGGAGCTCCAGCGTCATATTTTCTCTCTACTGCAGGATAAAAAGGGAATGTCAATAAGTAAACTTCTGATGGTGTCCTGTCAGGTTCCTGGAGCTCACGGTGTTCTTCTCCGTGAAGGCCAAGTCAGGAGAGAAGGAGCCCTCACCCAACACGTTATTCTGCGTCTGGCACGAGTTCTCGTCCGACTTCAAGGACCATTGGAAGAAGGAGAACAAAGTCATTCTCAAGGAGAGGTGCAGTAACATGTGCTGCTCTAGGAACTGCTGCTCTCTTTTCCTAAAATGCATTGAATGTAAAATGAATAGCTCAAACAAACAGCGATCTTTCAGCCAGGGAACCGTTGATCCCTTGGCTGAAAGATCAGGGGAAAAGGCTTAGTGTTTATGTAAAACGTTTTCATGTAAAACTCAAGGTTGGTTTATTTTTCATGTAACCTGCTTACTTCAGTAACTGCACTTCTGTAGTAAACCCAAACAAAAGTTTGTATGAATTGAGAGTTTGCGTTGCCTAAACCTAACTGAGTATTTTCCTTTCAAGACCAGAGTTTATTTTGAAAAGACCGTATGTCTTAGTTACTTTTCATAGGATGTCATACGCTGACATCCTGTTGTATGATTGTACGTTGATACGTTGATCCGAAGGTCCATCAATCAGAAACACCAATCATCCGAAAAATGTCCCATTGGACTGAATAAAAGTCCATTTGTTTTACACTCCTTTACCCCCAAAACAAACACTCTTTGCTCTGAAAATACACATTCCCTGAAACAAACAAAGGCACATGGCTAATTATTATGCAGAATGAAGGCAGTATTCTTTATGACAGTTAAAACAAATAATTTCATAGGTCAAATAGATATTTCTGCAGGTGGAAATCCATCCATTGAGTTCCATCCAAATATTTTTCACTACGCACAAATGTTCCGCAGGGTTTTGCCAGTATTGTTAATTTAGAAGCCACAAAATCAGTATCGGTGTATTCATATTACTTGCATTCATATTGTGTGTTGTCCAGGTTAAAAGCGGCAGAAGAGAGTTTCCGACAGGCCAAGGAGAAGGCTTCCTACAGCGTCAAACCAAAACACGCCTCCGGCATCGTAAGTTCACCTTTCACCTTTGTTCTTGTTCATCTTAAGACAGAAGAGTGGGTTTTTTCCACTGTCTCATAAATAAATACGACTGACAGTAAAGCTTTAAGTCATATTTGTTTATGTCCTCCTATTTAGAATTCATAAGCAGTAAACAAATAAGTGATAAGTAATTTATGTAAATACGTAAATAGGGTGATAAATGCTGGCCACTATCATGAGACAGGACGTAAAAATATAAACTGGCTATTGAAGGCAGCAAATCCATACCTTACATTGTTAATGTAGGGTTAAGCACTGCTCTTTCTCTCTCTCTCTTTCTCTCTCTCTCTCTTTTTTTTCTCAAGTACAAAGCACTTCAAAATAAGGACAGATTTCCATTTAGTTCCTGACTCTTGTTTATGAAGCTTTAACATGCTGATAGTATGAGGCGATAGACAGGTGAAATGCTTTTAACCTGATGATCCTATGTCATCCCGCAGAAAGCCAAGCTTGGCATGAAGATTTGACTCAGCGGACGTGGAACGCTTGTTTTTCCCAACTTTGGGCACCAGCCAGGAGTCACATATAAAAAGTATGAAGAGAATAGAAGAGAAGAATGAAGGAATGTATGTGGGGCTGAACCTACATGCTGGACATCTTGTTTCATTGATTTATTTCGTGCTCTGGCAGCTTGATCCCTCAAGTTGAGCTCCAGCTGTCTGATATGGATGCGGCCTGCGGGGCCACCGGGCCCCAGGAATCAGGTCTGGACAACTATAGTAGACATCAACTGGAATAGTTCAACAAAACCCATGCCATAGATATAATCCAAACAGAGTATATACGATTCAAATCTTAAGGATTATAATGTAAAACCATCAATCATTCAGATCCACCAGATGTGTGTTTGCAGTAAGCTTCTGTGGGCAACAGCTAAAGGGTCACGAGGACGTGTGGCTGCACGGAGAAACTCAGCCGGTACAGAAACAGTGTTCACCTGCAGGAACACTGATGGAAGCACAAATATGCACTAGTACGTGTCACTTCATACATGTTTGATTTAGTTCTCATACATATACATCGGCATGCGACATGAGTGGACTGCTCATTCTTGACTTTAGAAACAGCAGTTGACAAAACAATCTCGACCTGGTAGAAAGAAGAAAGGTGGGGCCATTTGAAAAAGCACTTTATGTTTTGGCTCTTATTAATTCCTCAACTGCGCGGCGGCCAAACAAAATCATTTTTCTTGACATGCTGGTTCAAGATTACACCTGTTTTTTCACCATTTCCCACACAAATCCACTCTTTTTAATCCAATCCCAAAAGTCCCTTTATATAGAGGCTTTTGTTTGCTGCTACAGTATAATGTTATTCCTAAACTGGCTTTTGGCCTATTTCTTGTTGGCAAAGATTATTCACCATAAATGTATTTAACCCCCTGAATGCATTGGACAATTGCATCCAAATGTAGGTTTCCCTAAAACAGCATTTAAATGGCCCTGACACATGACAAGTCTGACTCATTCGATATCACTCAGTCCAAACTCTTAATATTTAGGTACTCTCCCAAATATTTGGCCACCATCAGATATCAGCATGATTACTAATGTGTTGTTTGACTGAAACGTTTTAAAACATTAAACAATTCTACACATTTTGGGATTCAAAACTATTTTAGTGGAATGTGCGGTTTTGGTGAAAGAGTCTTTTCTTTTCTTGTAAACTTGACCTGGTAGTGTGAAGCGTTCCAAGCAAACACCACCGGGCCAGTCCGCCCAACACATTCTCACATTGTCACTCGCAACTCGTCAAACACCAACGCTTCAACTTGCCGTAAGCTCCCCTCTACTGTCAGTCTCCGATCTTACATGCATGCATGTCCTTTCAGAAACAACTTCATTGTTCACAGGAAACTTACAGTTTATGCTAGTTACATGTACACGGTATATTTTCAAAATAAACTTCTGTGTTCGCAGGAAGCGTACAGTTTCCGTTCATTACGCGCGTACAGTCTTTTTTCAAAATAAACCAACAAAAGATCGCGGTTTGGGTCAAAACACGTACGTTTGTTTTGTATTATAAGTCAGTTTTTGCTAATTGGTGTTCGTTAACTACTTAAGTTGTTTAACAAAACTATGGTAAAATAAGTCAACTTGTCTTGACTTCACTCACACGGAACACAGACTGCGGTCTCCTGGGTGAAAGTCCTGCATTGACCCATCCAACTTCCACTCTCACCTGCCCTATGCACACTTTCTCGCTCTGTATGCTACATCAGCTGCTCTGACCGCCTGTTAAGGGGCGTAGCTGGGCTTACTTTGCCGTTAGTCTCACACAGGCGCTTCAAGATGCCTCGGTGCGAGGGAATCACACGGCACCGTCTGATTGTCCGAATTTGACGAGTATGGAGTGAGCATGGGTCATCTTCCTCGGATAGGAATCTTAAACACTAAGCAGCCACTGAAGTAAGAGATGAACTGGCCTGGTGGACACACATTTTTCTGGTGATGCTGCGCACATATTACCACAGCTTCAAAATACTATGTGGAAAAAGTGATCTGGGGGTCGCCAGACGACAGCCGCGGACACCTCCTTTGAAAATGCACATCGCCTCACCTCAATATCTGCGCTGTCTATGCAGACTTGTACACGCTACCAGACTTCAGCCTCTCAGTAGAAAGATTAAACTCAGTCTGCTGAAGAATGTCACTGTAAACTTACACGTGTAACTTTAACGGACTGTATGTTCAATGATACAAGATATCATTCCAGATATTGCGTGTGTGTGTGTGTGTGTGTGTGTGTGTGTGTGTGTGTGTGTGTGTGTGTGTGTGTGTGTGTGTGTGTGTGTGTGTGTGTGTGTGTGTGTGTGTGTGTGTGTGTGTGTGTGTGTGTGTGTGTGTGTGTGTGTGTGTGTGTGTGTGTGTGTGTGTGTGTGTGTGTGTGTGTGTGTGTGTGTGTGTGTGTGTGTGTGTGTGTGTGTGTGTGTGTGTGTGTGTGATTCTCATCAGCTGGTTGCAGTTGAAAGCCATGTAATGAAGGATGTGCATAGTGCATTGAATTACAGCTATTGAACTCTGTTGCAGAATTGATGACTATCAATGTGCGGTAATAAACTGTTTAAGTATTGTGAGACACGTTTGTGTTTCTTTCATTGATGTCATTTTCTGCTGGCCAGCATGATGCGCTCAACAAGGACTGGAATTTTAAGTTTCAACAGTTTTATGTGCAATAAAAGTTTATATGTGTACATGAAGAGGATGCATGGGGTCCGGCAGCGGTGTATTTTATGTAAAATAAAGAGAAAGAATTCTGCATTATTTTGGTTTCAAGCTGTATTTCATTGTGATAAGGTCAGGGATGTGACAGAAGGTTCGCTGAGCAGGCTGGGATGAATGAGGAACGCTCCTTTTAAAGGGCCACTTCAGAATTCTTCAAATCTATTTTCTCCATGTTTTTGTGTCTGAGGGTCTAATGGGGACTACAGTATTTGAAATTGGTCCAGTATTGAGGGAGAACGCAGCAGAACAGAAAGCAGTCGCTAAACTTGTTTTTGCCACCGACAGGCTCAGCAGTCTGACCGGATTATGGAAAAAACAGAAAGAGAAATAAAACATTTTTCCTTACCTTTCAGTTTCAGTTTTATCTTGTTGTGTCTTTGCGCTCGATCTGACCTGCCATAATATAACCATGAAGGTTCTTCAGTGAGCAGACGATTGGCGTAACAGATAGTTTATTATTGGATGTGTGGAAAGGATGTGCAGGAGGTAAATTAGAGTAAACAAGTCCCCAAATAGAAGCCACAGTTCGAAGAGGCATATGCCTCAGACCCCAGAGTATATTTAATGGTACAATGCAACCCAGAGGGATCCCTGAAGAGTTCAAAGAAATTAGATAAAGCAGGCCTTAAATCCATATTTCCATGGATGACATGAAACAAAATTGAAACTATATTGATTATGACAAGCAGTGGTTCATTATTTACACAAGTGAGGCTCTTAGGTCACTATGCGACAGGAAACAAGTAGAAAATAGATAACTTTCAGGGGAATATTTAAAATGTTGCTGTACTACCTTATAACACTGCACCTGCAGGAACACTCACTTTGACCATGTCTAAACTCTGAAGGCTAAAGCAGGGACTAAAAGGCAATGCTGGTCGAGATCAAGGATCGTGGTTTTATCTGGACCGTGCTCCTGCCTGACACCTACTGCTATTATCGTTATTATTATTATTAGTTGCATTGTAATTAATATTGCCAGAACGATTACTGCTTTTATTATCATTATTATTCTATATCCACTGCTTTTTCATCATGTTTAATTCTCTACTATACTCTACTATATTATATGAATTATTTCTGTCATATTGATTGAATGTGCTGTAACTGTTACGTTGTTCATTCTGGTCACATGACATCTATTGCTTCTGTCCATCCGGGGAGAGGGATCCTCCTCTGTTGCTCTCCTGAAGGTTTTTTTTTTTTTTCCTCCCCGTGACAGTGTTTTTGGAGGAGTTGTTCCCGTTCATATGTGAGGTCCCGAGACAGAGGATGTCGTATGTAAATCCCTCTAATACAAATTTGTGATTTTGGACAATACAAAATAAATTGAATTGAATGGTGGAAGTCAGCTGTATATTCAGCCATCATATTAAACACTGAGCTACGCTTTCTGTTCTCCAACACAACAAACTCTCCAACTCTCACTCCCGCTTCCCAGCAACGAGTCACATGACTCAATAACAAACAGACCGGATCTACAGAAAGGTAAGAAACACTGGACAATACTGTTACAGTAACTGGTGTCAGATTGCCCAAAATCCCCCTCCTCCTCTGAGTAATTATTCAGTGAGGATATCATTATCTTCAATTTCCATGGCAAAAAAAATTAACACAACTTAGAAATCTGCTAGGAAATCCTTAGACATTTGGTAAAAAAAAAAAAAAAAAAAGGCTACTTGTAACTCCAGAACCTGAGAATCATCACATTTTATAGTTTTCTTTGGTATCAAAGTCATCCTTGAATAATTGTCTGGACATCATTGGGTAAACAGAACATGCATAATTCAGCATATTTAATTATGCTGACCACCAGTCATTGTCTCCCATTGAGTATTTCATTTACTGGTCTTTGTGAAAAAGTGAAATGTGTTGCTGAGGTTTTCTGTCCATATTGTCACCGTAAACTTGAATGTACACTCAAACCCTTCATATCTTACCCCTGTTAAGTAAAAACTAATTTGCCATGGATAAATTAAACCTTTTTTCTGTGTAATTCATTTGTTCGCTCCATCACAGAATGTTTGCCTTCTGGAACATTTCAACAGTCACCTGGGGCCTCATTTATAAAACCTTGCGTAGGATTTGCGCCAGCAGTGGCGTACGGATGAAACATAGGACGTGCGTACGCACAGAAATATTCGGACTTATAAAACCGTGCGCACGCACGTCCTACGCAGTTTTCCCTTAATAAATCACAATCAATTCTAAATGCAGCGCAGCTTTTGCGGCTTCATGTCACGCCCATAGTTGCCCATATATAGTCTGTGGAACGCCCACAAATTAATATTCATCGATTGCGAAATCATGGCAAACACTGAGAGGAAAACGAAGAAACGTAACTTCACTCAGTGTGAAGTCGAAATAATCATTGGCGAGGTGGAAAGGAGAAGTAAAATGCTTTTTGGAGGGCACAGTATGGGCATTACTAATGCCAAAAAGGCACTTGAGTGGCAAAAGGTTGCAGAGGCCGTGAACGCTGCAGCCTCACAACCTCGGACCGTGGCCGAAATAAAGAAAAAATGGTCTGAAATCAAAGTGGATGCAAAAAAGCATTTAGCGCGCCATCGCCAAAGTGTGTCTGCCACGGGTGGGGAAAGGGGACACCGGAGCTGTCCCCTCTTGATGAGAGACTGCCGGCAATGATTGGGGAATCGCTATTGAGTGGAGTGGTGACTGAGACGGAGGGGGACACTGACGCGCCAGATGACACGGCTAAGTGGAATAAGTCAAATTAATGCAGTCAAGTCACATGTATGTAGGCTACACAATTACAGTTTATTCACGGTATTTTATTACCGTCCATTTGATTGCATCTGACAAGCAACAGCTGTGTTTTGAGGATGAATTGCATAACATATGTTGCAGAACATATTTCACTTTTCTTTTTGAAAATGTGTTAATTTGCATTTCTGTTTGTTTTACACTGCAGATCGATCAAACGGGTGTTCGTGTTATTTATGAGAGGCAGTATTGGCATTTCTTTTACACAACAGTCTAGTTTTACACACTTTCACACACGTTTGCGTGTTTCTTGCATTTGCCGACGGTTCTCATTTCACCCGTTTTTGTGCGTACGCATGGGTCCGAGCTTGCGTGAAGGACCGCACATTTTTCCGTCAAGTTTGCTTTTTATAAATACCAATTATTGCGTAGAGAGCGGCGTACGCCTTCTTTTGTGCGTACGCAACGTTTATAAATGAGGCCCCAGGGGCCTCATTTATAAACGTTGAATAAACTGTAATTGTGTAGCCTACATACATGTGACTTGACTGCATTCATTTTACTTATTCCACTTAGCCGTGTCATCTGGTGCGTCAGTGTCCCCCTCCGCCTCAGTCACCACTTCACTCAATAGCGATTCCCCAATCATTGCCGCCAGTCTCTCATCAAGAGGGGACAGCTCCGGTGTCCCCTCTCCCCCACCCGTGGCAGACACACTTTGGCGATGGCGCGCTAAACGCTTTTTTGCATCCACTTTGATGTCAGACCATTTTTTCTTTATTTCGGCCACGGTCCGAGGTTGTGAGGCTGCAGCGTTCACGGCCTCTGCAACCTTTTGCCACTCAAGTGCCTTTTTGGCATTAGTAATGCCCATACTGTGCCCTCCAAAAAGCATTTTACTTCTCCTTTCCACCTCGCCAATGATTATTTCGACTTCACACTGAGTGAAGTTACGTTTCTTCGTTTTCCTCTCAGTGTTTGCCATGATTTCGCAATCGATGAATATTAATTTGTGGGCGTTCCACAGACTATATATGGGCAACTATGGGCGTGACATGAAGCCGCAAAAGCTGCGCTGCATTTAGAATTGATTGTGATTTATTAAGGGAAAACTGCGTAGGACGTGCGTGCGCACGGTTTTATAAGTCCGAATATTTCTGTGCGTACGCACGTCCTATGTTTCATCCGTACGCCACTGCTGGCGCAAATCCTACGCAAGGTTTTATAAATGAGGCCCCTGGACTTTTCAAAGTTCAAGAGAAGAGTGTAAAAATACAAAAGTGCAGCTCAGCCGTGGCAGAGCTGAGAGGCTGTAGCTTCAGGCTCAGGATGCTCACTGCTGTACATTTCCAACAGGTTACTGCACTAAGAACTCTTTCCCTTCTCGCCACTCACTCTACAACATTGCTGAAAAAGAAAAAACATGCTATCAGCCGTGATTTTCTCAACTATGAGAATGATGAGACAGAAGCAATTCACTATCATTTTTCTTTTTTAATCACAGTGTTATGTTGATTGAAATATTTGGCCTCTCAATTTAGTGCTGCATATTGTAAAGCAGATTGCTCGATTAGAGCTACCTGTTGCATAACAAGTATTACCGTAGGAGCCATAGCCCCAAAGGTTTGCATTGAATGTAATACAGTAGGATAAAGTGCTTTACCATTAAAGACTTAAGACTTTCCTCTTTGAACACGCTTATAGTTAGGGCTGGCTCAGGCTTATAGTTTAGCTGGCTCAGGTTTATAGTTAGGGCTGGTTCAGGTTTATAGTTAGGACTGGCTCAGGTTTATAGTTAGGGCTGGCTCAGGCTTATAGTTAGGGCTGGCTCAGGTTTATAGTTAGGGCTGGCTCAGGTCTATAGTTAGGACTGGCTCAGGTTTATAATTAGGGCTGGCTCAGGTTTATAGTTAGGGCTGACTCAGGTTTATAGTTAGGGCTGACTCAGGTTTATAGTTAGAGCTGGCTCAGGTTTATAGTTAGGGCTGGTTCAGGTTTATAGTTAGGGCTGGCTCAGGTTTATAGTTAGGACTGGCTCAGGTTTATAATTAGGGCTGGTTCAGGTTTATAGTTAGGGCTGGCTCAGGTTTATAGTTAGGACTGGTTCAGGTTTATAGTTAGGGCTGGCTCAGGTTTATAGTTAGGACTGGTTCAGGTTTATAGTTAGGACTGGTTCAGGTTTATAGTTAGGACTGGTTCAGGTTTATAGTTAGGGCTGGCTCATGTTTATAGTTAGGGATGGCTCAGGTCTATAGTTAGGGCTGGTTCAGGTTTATAGTTAGGGCTGGTTCAGGTTTATAGTTAGGACTGGTTCATGTTTATAGTTAGGGCTGGCTCAGGTCTATAGTTAGGACTGGTTCAGGTTTATAGTTAGGACTGGTTCAGGTTTATAGTTAGGACTGGTTCAGGTTTATAGTTAGGGCTGGCTCATGTTTATAGTTAGGGATGGCTCAGGTCTATAGTTAGGGCTGGCTCAGGTCTATAGTTAGGGCTGGCTCAGGTTTATAGTTAGGGCTGGCTCAGGTCTATAGTTAGGGCTGGTTCAGGTCTATAGTTAGGGCTGGCTCAGGTTTATAGTTAAAGCTGGCTCAGGTTTATAGTTAGGGCTGGCTCAGGCTTATAGTTAGGGCTGGTTCAGGTTTATAGTTAGGGCTGGCTCAGGCTTATAGTTAGGGCTGGTTCAGGTTTATAGTTAGGGCTGGCTCAGGCTTATAGTTAGGGCTGGCTCAGGCTTATAGTTAGGGCTGGCTCAGGTTTATAGTTAGGGCTGGCTCAGGTTTATAGTTAGGGCTGGCTCAGGCTTATAGTTAGGGCTGGCTCAGGTTTATAGTTAGGGCTGGCTCAGGTTTATAGTTAGGGCTGGCTCAGGTTTATAGTTAGGGCTGGCTCAGGCTTATAGTTAGGGCTGGCTCAGGTTTATAGTTAGGGCTGGCTCAGGCTTATAGTTAGGGCTGGCTCAGGTTTATAGTTAGGGCTGGCTCAGGTTTATAGTTAGGGCTGGCTCAGGTTTATAGTTAGGGCTGGCTCAGGTTTATAGTTAGGGCTGGCTCAGGTTTATAGTTAGGGCTGGTTCAGGTTTATAGTTAGAGCTGGCTCAGGTTTATAGTTAGGGCTGGCTCAGGCGTATAGTTAGGGCTGGCTCAGGTTAATAGTTATCTGGATCATGGTCCATGCCTACTACTCATTACATGAATACTTTCTGTCATATTCATTGAATGTGCTGTAACTCGGGGCGACTGTGGTTCAGTGGTTAGCAGGTCCGTCTTTCAATCAGAGGATCGGTGGTTCAATCCCCGGCTCTGCTAGTCCATGTCGATGTGTCCTTGGGCAAGACACTTAACCCTCATTGCTCACCGTTGCTGTGTCTACGGTCTACTGTATAGCATGTAAGTCACTTTGGATAAAAGCGTCAGCTAAATGAAATGTAATGTAACTCTGTTACGTTGATTCAGGTCACATGACATCTATTGTTTCTGTCCATCCGGGAGAGGGAACCTCCTCTGTTGCTCTCCTGAAATTGTTTTCCTTTTTCTTTTTGAAAGGGTTTTTACTATTTTTGGGGGAGTTTTTCCTGATCCGATGTGAGGTCTGACAGTTTGATCAAATATGATTAAAAAAAAGTTATTTTCATAAAGGTTACAAACTATTGCAGAACCAGTTATCAAAACCTGCCACATTAGTTGTGTAACATTTGTAACCTTTCTTTCAGTTTGTATCATCTCTAGCCCCATTAACACCTCTTCTGGGGAATCAGCTCTCAGTAAACCCAAAGTCCCCCCCACCCCCCAACCCCCCTTCAGCTCTGCCCAACCTGTGACACTGGATGGCCCCGCCTCCTCCACAACCTGTCTGCTGGATGTTCACAGCTGCCTGTTCTGAAGTTATAAGAAGCAACACCAGCACACCTCAGGCTGCTGTCCTGGTCTCTTCACACTTTACACCTCAACTCAGGTTCCCGTCACCTTCAAGGCATCCTCAAATAAAACCAGGCAGAGCATAGCTCGTCAGTGAGTAACAGCTCACTCAAACACTTGAGATGAGGTGTGTAAATCTTTGAGGCAAACAAACATGTCAAGTGCATTTCCTTCCTTATAAATTTATACTTTATCCTAACTAGCCTTTGCTGACGCATTGCTGAATATTTTGGTTGTTACCACCAACCAAAATATGGAATAGTGAGAAATCCATGAGACACAAAAAAAACATACAGGGACCCACTGATGGAAAATCAGCTCCATAGCACTACTATTGATGAAAAACTCCACAGGGTGCTTTTAAACAGGATTTTAAATGCCATACTTTTTACTTGTAATAGTAATGACTAATTAATTAAATAACAATAATCACATTAAAAGCAACAGGAGTTTGGAAGCTGTTCGACTATTCGACAAGTGCTTCAATAGAATACAATGGCAGCTTTGATTTGGCTCTGGGCCCCACATCTGCTCTCCTGTGTGAAGGACGTTAAGCCGGTATTACCAGATAACCAGCAAACAGGAAAAGTAGGGCATGAGTCTGCATATTCGCAATTGCTTTTTTGTCTTCAAATCAACATGACAGGAATCTTTATTGTGCATTAAAGTGAACGAACTGCGGTTGCTGTGGTCATCGACTTCATTGAACCTTCACATTGTAAATGGTAACATTTGGTAAAGTTCAAAAGTCAAGCCACTCAAAGAACCTGCCCATCAGGATATAATTGTAATATTCATTCTTACACATTCTCACACCGACGCCAGAGCCCTTGAAGGAAATTTGGTTCAGTATCTTGAACTCTTCGACTCCTCATGTGGATTGGAGGAGCTTGGGGATGAGACTTCCGATTATCAGCAGACTCGCTTTCCCTCAGAGCTACAGAGGCCTCTTCTACACAGCAATGGAGAAAGGCACAACTGTGGTAAGATCTTTGTTTCGTGAGGACCAAGAAGATACAAGTCGTCTCCAGGCTGAGAAGAAGTTTCATCTGCATAATGAACAACCTGCTTGGTGAAGTCGTCCCTCTTATGTGTACTTTGAGCGCTGTCCTATGCAAAGTAGCAGTGGATGTCTCAGCATTTTTTCCACTTGGTTCCTATTTTCCCATGTTTTGTGTCTAAATGACTGATGGTGACAACACAAACTGGTCCAGTATTGAGAGAGAACGCTGTAACCGGCAGCCACAAAACAAGCTGCAAGGGCAATTGCGCTGCATCAATGTAACATTATGAGAGAAATTAAATATTTGTATTTTTTTATTATGTATATGTATTGTTTGTTTGAATCGAACCAAGTTTCACCTCAAGAAGCTCAAGTCTCACAGCAATCCCAGGGACACCACCAGTCTCCAGAGCTTTGCTGCCCTCGCACCATCTCTCTCTCTCCTCTCCCGCTCAAATGAATATGGACGGCCATCACATTTAAAAAGCTCTGTGAGACTGAAACTCCTTTTAGATAACACGGAGGTATGCTCTCTGTACTCCAACACCACAAACTCTGCCGTCCGGCACTCACGTTTCCACTGTTGTCTTTCGACAACACGTCACCTCGCAAGGTTTCAGAACGAGACTTCTCTTGAGCGAGGCTCTTTCAGTAAAGTTGACTCTTAGAATAACAATCTGTTGGTCACTGACCAACACGAGCACTTTTAGAGGATGTAAATGACAGTGCCAGCTAGTCTCATCCTGTGTTATGGCTGCCGTCTACAGCGCTCTCCCTCAATACAAGGGAAAGCGGTGTCTCCGTCGGTCACTACCGGCCGGTTAAGACTGATGAGTGATGAGTCAGCAGGCTCTCAATGCCATCATCAAATACAACTATAAAAGGTGTTTGAGAAAGTGTGAGTCACCGCAACCACGAGAGGTCCACGAGCTGACAGCCATAACTGACCCACCCAAAATATTTAGCAATTTCCTGTAGCAGAGTCCAAGATTAGCAGTGGACAGACGCACAGGTGCACCCTTACGCACACACACGTGACCAATCATGCTCCTGGCTGAGATAATTACCAAATGAGTACATTTCAGGATTTGTTTTATTGTGTTGTAGTGCAAGCCCACTGCTCTATTGAATCTGCTTGCAGTGTGAGTGTGAAAATGGGGAATGTAGCAGATACTTACAGGCAGGCTATTATAACAGGGCCCAGTGCAAGATATTATGACGGGCCCCAGTGCAAGATATTATAACAGGCCTAGTGCAGGATATTATGACGGGCCCCAGTGCAAGATATTATAACAGGCCTAGTGCAGGATATTATGACGGGCCCCAGTGCAAGATATTATAACAGGCCTAGTGCAGGATATTATGACGGGCCCCAGTGCAAGATATTATAACAGGCCTAGTGCAGGATATTATGACGGGCCCCAGTGCAAGATATTATAACAGGCCTAGTGCAGGATATTATGCAAGGCCCCAGTACACGGTATGATGACGGGCCGCAGTGCACTATATAACAAGTTTTTTACCCCCCAAAAATGAAAACCATGACGGAGAAGGGTTTGCTTTTTCGAGGGCACATTTATTGAATACATGTATAAACACAGACACTGTTTCATCTCAATCTTTTGCAAAAGTTGTTCTTTGCCCAATTTATTGTTGGAAGGCGAGTTTCAAGTTTAACCGCACTACTTGCACTGTTTATATTTACACCCTTGCTACTTACCATATAGTTTGACATGTGCAATTCAACATTACTATTCAAAATGTGTCTTTACAGGATTCCTTAGATGAGTCTGTTCTAGAGGATGATGGAGGGGAAGAGAGCTCTGAAGGAAGTGGAGATTAAGAGGTAGAGGAAAGAAAAGCGTCTAGACTGCAAATTACCCTGAATATGACATATGCCTTTAATCTAGTATTAATCCTGTATCCTGTTTCTAGGTGGCTCGGTTTAACGGACTGAAATGGTAACATATCATACTACACAGCAAATAAAATAAGTATCTTCCTGTTTTGTTCAGTTGTCTTTTATTGTGTGATTATGGAAAGCCTCTATAAATATTAAGATTTAAGAAAAAAGAGGGCCATCTCTTAACTTTATGTCATGCCTGGAGAATGATGACCTTAAAAAAAGAATGTTGTCTAGTGGGCTACGGAGGTATAAAATAAAGCATAATTTCAATGACTTTCGTCTAATTTTTCCACTGTGAGCTAGCAAACGTTCCTTCAACTGCAGTGACACAAAATGTATTATTTTCATTTTTTTTATGTAAAAGTGATGCATGGGACAAGCCCCACACCAGTAAAAGCCTTCAAAGCATATATCATGAGGAAACATAATCCTGAATACTTTACATTTGGATTAAGAATAAAATAGGAAACATACAAGCATCTGCAATTCCAGAACACCTAAACAAAACTGATGCTGAGGAAGATCATGTGGCATGATTGAAAGACCAGATCAAGGACCTTGAGGGGAAAGAATGTTTTTCAAACGTTTACATTTTATCTGACCTATATATTTAGTACTTTATTTAGTTTATCTTTTATTTCATTTATAACATTATATTTGGGGTTGAACAGTCAATTCTCCAACTGTTAATACTCAAAGGGGCTCATAGAGAAAGCGGGAGGCAAGCAGAGACACGTACTGTATTTAGGTGACACCTTTAAATCAAGGGTGCTAATGTAGCTGCTTGTCAGTGCTACTGCTATTATGTTACAATGTAGGGCGATGAGGTAACATGGGCTGAGCTTCACGTCCTCCATTATTAGAAGTTTGTGTGCGTGTGTATATGAGACAGAGACCGAGGGGAGAAAAGAAGAGAGAGAGGGAGAGAGAGAAGTGATCATTTATATGTACTTAGAGTTGAAACTAAATAACGCCCTATCGGGAATCAATAAAGGCATATCAGCCTACATGAAACGTATTCAGTAGGAAATGGCGTATATCCGCCATTGCTGCTCATTGCTTCTTCTTCCACCTAGATCACACACACACACACACACACACACACACACACACACACACACACTCACACAGGCAGCGAATGACGTAGGGCACATGCTGCGAAAACAGCAGCAAGGTTCTTATGGGCGTTTCGTGAAACTGAACACATTTCCACTTGAGTGAAAGTTGTTTTAACTGTGCTTCCTGCGAGAAGATGCCCTTCGCGGCACTAGTTTGGTATTTTACAAGGCAATACATATTCATCCGCTTCTACATGAGTGTCAAGAGCACGTCAGTACCCGGATGGACTGTCATGGCCGCCGTCGCTGTGGATCCATAGAGAGGAGAGAAGGAAAGCAAATGTTTCAACTGTGTGCTTTTTTGTACCGTAGCCTCTTTTTCCACAATGCCGGACGTTGACGGGGACGCCACCTGAACTTCCATCGAGTTCATAGTAAGAAACAACTGATTTCCTGCAACTTTAAATGTCTTCGCGTGGGAGGGGGCTTTATTTGGGTGTAAAATAACTGGTTATTCAACTCCACAGACACTTAACATGATCGCGAAGTGGCTCGTCTGTTCCTCCCGTGTGTCGATATCGTAATTGCCACAGTTGCAGCAACACATCGCCGCGTTCATTGTGGAGTCATTTTGTTGCTGTCTGTCTACAGCCTTTCTTTTTTTTAACATGTATTTCTCCCACTGATGCAGCGTTCCCTCGCGTTTCCTAAACTTACGCGACTGTGGAGCAAGTCACTCGGAAGAAGTAAACATATTTTATATATTTTTTTTTTAATGTGCCGAACTTTAAGACCTTCGCATATTTGCAACATGTTGTAGTTGTCCCCCTGTGTGGCGTAACAAGGGGCTGCTGGAGCGTAATTGCAGTTATGAGGCGATGCAACTTTTCCTCATCTCCACGCTTCCTTTATATCCTTCCCATCTAACGTTAGATAGCGCGGCCCGAGAGGAGCCAGACCTGTCTGCAGTCCAGGTGTTCACTGAAGTCCTGCTCAGTTTAATCACACCATTAGTTTCATCCAGTTTTAATTAGACTAAATAAATAAAACAGAGTTGTAGGCTCATCTCCTGTGTGATTTAATTTGACTTGGAGTGTAAGTTATTGGTATTTAAATGACTTGGGCTTCAGTCCAAGTGTTTGTTGAAGACCATGTTAGTAGAGAGTCCATTCTCTCAGGCTGACTGAAGTAGCCGGTGCAGATAAGTCATATAATCATGGCAGCCATTTTTCCCCCCAACATGGCTGCCTCAGATCCACAGGGTTGACAGCTGACTGAGACATATGGAGTTGAAGGCTAATGTAGGTCTCTCCTCCTCTTAAAAAAATAAAAATAAGAGCACTTCCCCTGTTGCATTGTGGGTTATGCGATTGTAGGACATATTGCCCCTGAATCCGGGAAATGTGGCACACAGGAAATGTCTGCCGTGCTAAAACATCTCCTATCAATGAGCTCCATCACTCCGGCGTTTTTCCGTTCAATGGAATTGTTGTTCAGGTGTAAAAGTTGGTCTTAGAGATAAAAAAACTTGGAAAACAACACTGCATACGTTGACAACTGCTCCACAAAAAGTATATTTTCAGAAATGTGTGTTAACTAATCTGCTGAACAATTGATTACATTACATTTAATTTAGCTGACGCTTTTAACCAAAGCAACTTACATGATATACAGTAGACAACGGTGAGCAATTAGGGTTAAGTGTCTTGCTCAAGGACACACCGACATGGACTAGCGGAGCCGGGAATCGAACCACCGATCCTCTGATTGAAAGACAGACTTGCTAACCACTGAGCCACAGTTGCCCACAAGCTTTGTCAATAAAATATCAGAACAAAAAGTCAAAGTGAGGTCTTCTCACTGCTCATTTTGTTTGAGTAACAGGCCAAGTATTAAAGGGGAACACCACCACTTTAACACATCAAAGTCTGTGGTGTTGGGAGTACTAGTTTGTTTGTGGAGAAATAGTAGTATAAAGCTTGTAGTGTCTCCAAAGGGAGCTGGGTGATGTCTGATGTCCAAGTCATTTTTTGTTTTTAAATCAGCCTCGCATGTGTCTGAAAGATTCTTAAGAAAATTGGGTGTGGCGTTGGAAAGAAGTGACATTATAGCTCCTCATATCTGCTGCAGGCTGGAGGCTCTGTGCATGTTAGCTGCTACTTACGTAACAGGCCAAGCTTTCTTTGCATTGTGGGCAATGTAGGTGCAAGATTTTGACAAGGGGAAACAATGTTAAAGAAGTGCTGTACGGAAAGTCTTTATTGTTTTACGTTTTCAAAGGAAGCTTTGAATGTCTGTCATGTATTTTATGATGTCATCACCCTAAAAACACAATTTGGTGTTGTGGTTCCATGTAAGTTATGGTGCTATTTGCTGCTAAACCGCCCAGTTAATAAACCTGTGTGAACATAGCTGTGAAAACTTTGTTTTTTAAACGCTCAATGCCTACAATTATGGATTGACTTGTGAATTTTGAAGTATGTAATTTGTTAAAATACATTTTGACTTTTGGACTGAGCGTCTCTCGCTCTGTGTTCTATTGAGAAGGTGGGAGGTATAACATGCCATGTTTCTGTAGGTTATAAATAATATTTCAAGTATCAAAGTTATAAATTAAGCTTATAAGGTTTGAAACCATTGGGTGCAGCCTTAACGCTAGTTATCCCCTTTAAATAATGGAATGTTTTGTACTAGAATGTTGCCCTAAAAGCACGGGTTCCGTCTCGTGTTGTAACTGTACAGGTTTGCTGACTTGTAGAAGTGATACTCTGCGGGGGTGTTTTCCTGTTAATGCTTTTAATACTGCTATGGTTATGAATGTGATTGGCACAAAGTGGGACGAACTGATGCTGCTGTCAGTAAAAAGCTGGTCAATAAACTTCAGAATGAACCTGCATGTATCTCTATGTACACAAAGGGATACGAAAATGCTAATAGAAAAAGTGACGATGGGTCCAAATGAGGACGGCTCACTTATCAATGTTGCAGAATTTCTGTTATTTAAATAATCAGTGTAGCCTGTAAAGTATAGGAAAAAACAGCAAAACCTAATCTGTTTGACTGTACAGTCCAAAAGAAAAGCTATGAACTTATTATGTTTACAGTGAGACAAAAGAGAGAGGAAGGGTTGATCCTCACATTGGAGACACTGAATTCAGTGGTTGTGTTATTTCTTAGTGGAAGTGAAATAGAAGAGTTTTTTGTTTATTTTGGTTGACTATGTTGAGGTCTTTTGTGGTTTCTGTTTTGCTCCACCAAATGTGTCGAATGCATTTCCTTCCCCCAATTAACCATATGCGAAGCCAAATTAAAAACCAAAAGTATTTTTGAATCCTGCCTCGTTAAATTTACTCGTTTACATTTCCTGTGCTAACCTTTTAGATCAGTGGAATAGGGTGCAAAACTATTGACCGGAACGTGCGTCACATGCATGTGTGTGAACAAGACAAATATAAAAAGGTGCCTCTCATAAACGCCAGCTTTATAATGCTAGAGGTTAACAACTCCACATGGTTCCCGTAGGTCCTGATTGCATAAGCTGTTGTATTAACTGAGATATCTCAGCAAAAGTTTAGTGAAAACATTTGTTTTGTCCGGCTTGCAATGTGTATGTGGATTATATGTCACTCAACCGCGCGGTGTGATGTTCAGCAGTGTTCACAGGCTTCTGTTGATGGGCGATATTTTCAGTAATATGAAACCAATAATGAGAGTGATAATAATGTGACCGTATTGAGAATTTGAAGGTTAAATTACCACATTGTTTTGTCACCTCTTTCTCACAGGCACAGTGGCCACGCTGCGAGCTCCCCTTCTTCAGACCCGACATGCATTAATGTCTGAGTTGGTCCTAAAGGAGCGCAGGTAATAACTGCTTTGTGATTGTTTTTGACTGATATGGCAATCGCGATAGTATTTGCCCTGTTGAAGGGAATGCCAATTATTGCATTTATTTACATTGAAATATGGTGTGATTTTTTATTTTATTTTATTTTTGCTCCGATCACTACCTAAACATAGTTTTTCTAAAGTCTGTTACACCTACGGTCTATAGGCATATCTATGGGCGAGTTGGTGTCATTGAGCACCTCCTCCTTTAGGTCATTTTACATGAACGCAACAGCTGTGCTGTTTTTGGCCGATCTGTATCCTCCTTGCACCGTGGATGACTCCCAGGTCTGCTACACAGGTTAATCAAAGTGGGCTCAAATCCCAGTTTCACTGGTGCACATGTTACATTCAGGCAACGCATCTAGTCGGATGTTTGTCAGTGTAACAGGCCGGAGGTTGAGCTGAGTTTCAAGCTGCTCGCTGTCTTTTGGAAACGGGGTGTGCGGTTGATCGGTCAGTAAACTGTGCCTCTGGTTATCATCGTGTTGGTCAAAGCACATCACTGTAGTAATTCTGTGCACCGAGCACACATTGGCTTTTGAAATTAAACATGAAGGATAAGCTCAAAACAACTCTTATTGAATGGCAAAGAAGGTCCATATTCACTTTATCCGTTTGTGGTTAATTAATGAACTTAATACAACCTTTTGATAGATTCAACCTGCCAGTGATTGGGATGGGTGTCTTTAGGACTTTATTGATACTTATATTGGTTCTTTTTTAATATATTGGGAGAAATAATTTAAAGAATTAACATTACTTTATTATTCCTGTATGTCAACAAATAGGCTTTCTTGAGCAGCAATACAAGAAGTTCCCAAATATTTAAAATACATTCGCAGTTTAACAATTAGCTCAGGGATTAGCTTTCATTTATGAACCTGTTCTTATACCTGTTCTGGTGCAATATCTTGTATATTCAATATTCTTCTGTATATTCAATATTCTTCTTTACTGTTTTTATTTTATTATGTTTATTACTGTTTATTTATATTGATTTTTTAAAATCTTTTACTTACTGTGAGCAATGCTGCTGTAATCCTGTAATTTCCCCACTGCGGGACTAATAAAGGATTATCTTATTTTATTATGGCAACGCTAACGTTGCCTGCAGTGGACGAAGATGGGCTGCTGCTCGCCAAAGGTATTGAAGGCTTGAAAGCATACAGGAAAAACCTGCAGCAAAACCTGTATGGTTTGTTTGAGGAAGTTAGTGCTGACCAATATATCGTATTTCATTGCAATTTGAACGTAGCAATAAACACGTTGCTTATCTAGAGATGGCTACCAAAACCCAGTATAAAGCAAAGTGTAACTCTTAGCTGCACAAACCAAAACAGAAGTTGTCTTGTCTGGTTAGCTTTGTTTGCCAACTATCTTAAAATGTCTTGTTCAGCTGCTCAGCCCCTCTACCAGCACAGACTAATATACACATTCCAATATTTGGTTATTCAGCATGATTCATATTGTCATCCAATATTGAACAATGTTATCGCACATTGCTGTTTTTCCTCTTATCATGCAAGCCTGAAACATAATAAACCTGTTCACCAATGGCCCTCTATTTGGAACAGGGATTATTAAGCGCCATTGGATATGTGCACTGTAGCACATGAATAGTCGGTCTACTTTGTGTTTTTCTACTGTAATGGTAAATGCATTTAGAGCAAATTGGATCCTATTTAGTGTACTAAATACATTTGTTTTCTTCTCTTTCAGATATCTGTAGATCTACAACTATGGAAGAAGACCTCACAATACTTAATGATTCTGCCAAGAACTGCGGCATATCAGTAATAGGGGATGAAAAAGAAAAGGTAAAAGACTTTGTGTTTAAGCATTTCAGAGAAGTCACGGATGGGTCACTCTTCAATAATGCAGAAGAATCTTCCATTAAGGAGCATGGGAGTTCCACCAAGAAGGATAAACCAACTCTGAATAAAGCCCATTGTAAAATTCAGCAAGGGGCTGTTTTCTCTGGAAAGATTCTGAGTTTTGGATGCTCTGTGTGTAAAGATGATTGCACATTTAGCCCCAATGACCTCCTCAAACATTTTCGAGCGGCCCATAGAGGAACCCTGCCTACATACCCTTGTGACCTGTGCACGTTTGTCACAAACGAGTTCCCTGCTCTTCAGCGGCATCGGATTGAACACAGGAATACTCTGGTTACATGCGAGCTCTGTAACAATGATGTTCAGTACTCTCTGCTTTTGCTTACCAGACACTACATCATGTGTCACAGTCTGAACGGACAGTTTACTTGTGACTGGTGCGACTTCACAACTTTGGACGCAGGTACATTCGTCCAGCACATCCATCATCATAATGAGAGTCCTTGGAAGTGTTCAAAATGCAGACATATTGGCTTGAACGAGGAGGATCACCAGAAGCACATGAAAGCTCACTCGGGTACATTCCCCCACACTTGTCAGATCTGTGGATATGGTGCAGTAAGAAGCGAGTATCTTAAGAAACACACAGCAGCTGTTCACAAAGAGGAGGGTGAGAGAAGGAATGTATTGAAGGCGATAGACGACAGCGGCAGCCCAGCAAATGCATCTGCATCTGCAACCTTAAAACGTTTGCTGAAAAAGAATGTTGAATCACAGGAGGCTCAGAGGCTATCAAAACTGAACTGTCTTTCTGGGAGTTTACCCAACCAAAATGGCAGGCTAATCAAACCAGAGATATCCGTCGAGGAGACCCACCACTCTGTGGATTCAAAAAAGGAAAACAAAAATTCGGGAAAAGGCTCTCATAACACAGAGCAGGCCATGGCAGTAATGTTACAGGAATGTGAAAACTCTGCAATTTCTGATGCTCATAGCAATAATGGTCTGACTGTTCTGATGGTTAAGAACAAAATCTCTCTTCCCCCCAACTGTACAACCAAAGTGATGGGATTCAAAATGGTTGACGGCAAAAAGCATTTAGTTCTCAAAGTAATACCAACAACACAGCAAGATTCCTCCCCTCAACACCATTCCTTGATTGAAGATGTGGGGTCCTCAGCACCAAATTCTGTGTTGGAGAAAAGTAGAGTCCCCAATGAGAATGGGGAATGCTCTAATAGCAAGAACTCATCGTCTCATTGTTTTGCCCTTTCACCAAGAAGTGAATCTTGCCTACAGGTGGATCAAGGTGATATTATGGCAGTGAAAGTTAAGATTGAGGAGGAAGAAACCTCTGTTTCCAACCTTGATTCCACCCCACCTAGAGATGAGGTTGGAGAGCAAACTAATCCTTTGCTAGGCAGGTATTCAACTTGTGCAGATACATTATATCCCATGACAAATGAGTTTGATCATGCAGGTGATCAAAATCACCCAAGTCAAACAACCTGTTCAGAGAGAAGTAAGTTTGTTAACGCTGATGCAACCTGCCATAGGGGTAGTAATACTTTAACATTGTGTGCCGGTAAGGTCACTGGTTTATCGTCACCTTCAAAAGTTGCTGAGGAAACATTGCTTTCCAAACAAGTCTCCAAAGAAACTATTGAAAACTGTGGGGCTGCAGATGAGTTATTGATGACTGATACGGACCCAGACAAATGCTTTGACCAACACAAAGGGAACTCCCCCTTTAACATTGTAGAAAATGACGACCAATCTTCTCATAGTGCCTCAGAAGAAACAGATGGGGTAGGAGCGGAGTTCAAACATGAAAACATCAAGCAACATTTAAAAAAACTTTCGACTAACGCAGCACCTCCATCAGAGTCATCCCCGCCCACCTCAGGTTGCCGCAGAGACGGTGTCATGGGCTGCACACAAAATTCACCAAACCAAGAAGTATTTAATTTTCACAATTATTCCAAGGAAACATTTGGCACGACCCAAAACTTAGACAATGCGTCGGATCATTCAGCAGAAAAAGAAAGTATTTGTGAATCATCGCAGTTTAGCTTGACATTGGCCGAGTCTCCAGAGCGATTCACAGAAAGTGGCAATGAAGACTCAACTCAAGAAAATGTTTGCGAGAGTGACATTGAGGTTGATGAGTGCATAGATAGTGTTGACAATCCTGCCACTGAGGATGGAAATCCTGAGTCAGTGCTCCAAGACTTTAATATTATCAAAATTGAGGAGGAGAGCATTCCTATATCTAACAAACAGTCAGAAACAAAGAGTAGTTCAAATTGCTGTGGCAGTTTTGTGGAGGAACATTCAGACGCAATCATTACCCAACAACTTCATAAGGAAAGAGTTGGATCTTCAAGTGCAAGTAATGATTCTTTAAAACAAACAAAAACGACTCTACGAATTATTCAATTGCCTGAGGGCAATCAGTCCGTACTCATGAGAACTAGTGAAAATCAATTTGCTGTTCCGGTGCAGGTCAAAGGCACTCCAGGTTTCAAACTGATAACCAATTCTGCAAATCCTCAGATCAATGTATCTTATATGAAGCCAGGGTTAGAAAAATCTAGTAACCCCACTGGAGTAAGCCTTACTCAAAGCAGTAGAAGGCTAGGTGCATCGGCACCAGAGGCAGGAGCTGCTGAAAAGGGGACAACACTTCTTTCTGCTCTTCAACAAGGTGCTGGCACCACCTCAAATCACTACCTTATCAACAGTCCAGGTTTTAAGGGTCCAGTACTCTTCTCAAGCACACCACATAATGCACCTGACAAAACGGCAAAGACACAGCCAACTTGCTACTTGGTCCAGAGGTCTGTTCCATTTGTTCAGACCCCTAGTGCTCCTGGCCTCAGACTGGCAAGTACACAACTCCAATTGAACTCGAGGCCAGTTCTGGCCATGCCCGTGAGCTCAGCAGACAAACCCAGCACTCTGCACACTGGTCGCCAGGCATTCTTGCTCCGATACATTTCTCCACCCAAATCAAGCTTGCTACTGAACAACCAAGACACAACAACTGGGACGCAGTGTAGCCAATCCAGTGACAGTACTGGAAACAAAGTCATATTTAAACTCGTCACTCCTACTGGTAGCCGTCTTACAAGTGGTGCTCCCACCTCAAGCAGTCAACCCATGTTTTTGTCTACCAGACCCCAGACCCAGTGTTTTCTGTTGGCATCAAACAAAACAAAGAAATTGTTCCCCCTACAAAATACTGCACAGAAGGATGTCATGGAATCTTGCATTTCACCCTCTCGGATGAATGTAAAGGTACAGCTGTATGAAGCAGAGAAACCTATCCTGGCCCCAAGGTCAATTCGGCCTCCAAGCCAAAGGAAAAGGCGCAGGAAAGCATTATTTGACGAGCTTCCAACAACGGTGCATAAAGCTAGAAGACTCTCAAATAAAGCACTGAAAGAGACTACAGTGTTATGGAAGCCGGTAGCCAAAGAAGTTGAAAAGACACTAAGGCTCTCCCCATTCAGTTCTCTACAGCAGATCAAATGCCCTCGTAGATTCCAACCCGTTGTGGTGCTCAATCATCCCGATGCTGACATTCCCGAAGTGGCCAATATCATGAAGGTAGTTAACAGGCACAAAGGTGCTGTTACTAAGGTCTCTCTGTCTCAGAAAACAATCCAAGCTCTTTCTGAGCTTGGCGCTCTATGGAAGAATTCCTCGACCAAAGTTGCATCGTCTCACAGGGAGGACCCAAGACCCCGGCCAGTTGCGAGTTCCGTCAGGGAGCGATTCCTCCTGAAACTGAAATTAAGGAAAAAAAGCAGAAAAAAGTACGAGGTAGTAGATACTCTGTCAGGTTGTCGAGAAGAGTCTGTGGCGTTTGACTGCTGGTTTTGTGGTCGGCTGTTCAACAACCAAGAAGATTGGATTGGTCACGGCCAGCGGCACCTCGTGGAGGCAACTAGAGACTGGAATAAACTCTTCTGAAAAGTTTTCCATCACCTTTTTAACATGGGATATTTTGTCCCTTTTTGAGGTGCGACAAATGGTTGAAGTTGTATATTTTTTAATGACCTTCCACATTTACGTTTGTTCACTTTCTGTTCCTGTAAATACATATTAAGTCAATCTTAGTTTATCTTTTCATTGGTGCATTTTCTGGTAAAATATGTACTGCAAGCATGAGTAATATCATGCATGCACAGGTCAAATTGAACTGTGAAAATGGTACACTGTAACTTGGAGTTGTGGTAAGAGCACTGGCTTAAAGAAAGGGGACAATATCAGCAAAGGTTGCATGTAGAGCTGGTTTAAATTACTCAGGTGATTTCATATTAATCTGGTTTGTCACTTTTGCTCAAATTCTCGCCAATTTTAAGGGATTTTTGTATCCTCTTTATTATCCTACATGTGAGAACAGGAAACTATTTGTTTAGCTTACCGCTCAAGTTTGTTGACAAATCCCTTGTTTCATTCTTGTGATGTTATGGTCCAACTTTTTTTCATTTTTGTCATATAGTTCTTTGATTTAATTTCTTTTTTCTTTTAAAACAAAGTGTTGCAAATAGACAGATGATTTTATGTAATACTTTTGCAGAAAAGAGACATTCTTTATCTGTTAAACTCTGGCTTTAACTGAATACTGGAGTGATGGAGCAACCCATTTTACGCCCTATGCAGTTTCCATGCAACTATATAGTTTATTTCAACAGCTCAGCTGTGTAACCTCTTAAGATGCCAAAGATGATGAGATGGCTGCATTCTTCAGGTCCTTTTTATAATTGGAATTGTAGAGGTTAAGTAATTATACCCCATGTCTCAATAATAAATCTGACCAACCATGGTCAAACGCAGGCTGCAACTAACAATTATGTTCAATATCGATTTAATCAATGACTCGTTTAGCCTATCAAATGTCAGAATACAGTGAAAAATGTCTTTTATAAAGACCAAGGGGACATCATCTTTGTTCGGTCAAAACCCAAAGACCAGATCACATAATACTGGGATAGGCAGCAAATCAGCTCTATTTAGAGGCTGGAACGTGGCAATGCTTGGAATCTTTGCTTGAAAAATGGCCTAAAGATTAGTTGATTGTCAAAATATTAGATGGTTGACCTTTTCTGTCAATTGACTGATCAGTAAATTGATTAATTGCTTCAGCACCATAGTTCAAACATTACTGTAAATTATCAAATAATAGTAATACCTGCTTTTATGTGATAATTTACAGTAATGTGTTTGACCTATAGAGCTGCATAGGTTGCCATCAAGTCAACATTTGCACTTCCTGTAGATGTTTCACATTAAAAGCCTGTTGGGGAAGGTGAGAGATTATGCTGTATAAATCACTGAAAGACTATCTGGCAGCCAATTACTGTTGATTAGTGCTGATTAGATTAAGGACAAAGGTAGTTTTTATGATGGGAGGGGTTGGCTGGATCACCCCAGAGGTACAAAATGCAATTGCAGAGGAATTCTAAACTTTACAGGCATAGGTGAGGGTGTATAAGACGCGAAATGGCATATTTTGACATTGCACCCAAATGCCCCAGCTAAAATGATGTGAAAAGGCATTTTCATTCATTATTTTTGACTTCATGTTTCAGTAAAAGGTCTCTTGTTGATATCCAATACTTTCAGAAGTGTATTGATGGTTACTTTTTTAAAATATTTAAAAATTTAGCTCTGTAGACATTTTAAGTGTAGTAGGAGCCCTGAACGTAACCCATGTGTTTGGACTCTGCATTGACTTTCACCTGATATTGCATTAATGTTGTACTTTTAATCTGCTCACTGGCATCAAGTCCAGTATTTTGTACATACATTTGTTTTATTGTTACATTTGACGTTTTGTTTTTCATGCCAACAGGACATGGAACTTGTTTTTTGTTTTTTTCCCCCCATTTTTTTAATGATTGTATCACATGATGATCGAACTTTGGAATTAATGTTTTATTCCATTTAATATGCAAGTGACTGAACAATGCAAGCCATGCTAATGTTTTTATATTTTAAATATGGTTTTAAACAGCCAGCCTCCAATTACTGAAGTGCTGACCTCAGCATGTACCACTTTTCACCAGCATTTCCATCAACCGCTCCAATCATCGACGTGGATATTTTGTTTTACATTAGGTGAAGTCCCTAAAATAATTTCCTACATTCCACTCATATGTGTGAGACTTACCAATGAAACCAAGCAAACATTCAATTTTAGCTTGCTTTGTGGGGTGTTCCATTCCAAAAGGAATTGTTTAGCATTTGGGGAATGTTGCTTACTCCCCTTTTATTTTAAATTTCTTTCCAGAGTGAGTTGAGATAATTGACATGTCTGTTCAGTACAGGACTGAAGTCGGGGTGGGGTTAGCCTAGCCTAGCATAAAGACCGGAAACAGGATGAAAGCTAGCCGTGCTGTGCAGTGTGTCCGACAACAGCGTCTGTTGCCAGATGTGCTTATTCAACACCGGTTTTCGTAGCGCGCTCTGGCACGCTGGTACCAGCCTGTAAACCAGCCTTGCAGATGCGACAGGGCTGTTCCAGCACACTACACCGACAACCACATTATTTGGTGATATTTGGGCACAGTCAAGGTAGCGCTTCCAGTGTTTATGCTAAGCTAAGCTAGGCTAACCACATCCTGAATCAAACTCTGTACATAAAGAACATTAGCTTGACACCGATCTACTCGTCTCCAGCGCTGAAATGAAGTTCTAGACTACATGACTAGCCTATCTTAGCATTAAGATTGCCAGCAGAGAAGAATAAAGAAAGCAAATAAGCTTATTTTACACTATGTTGAGCTGTTCCTTTAATCAAACCAGTCTAGCCAGCTGTAGAAAAGCTAACTTTCTTTCCCATAATGTCCCTTTTTCCGGGACTAACCATCTTGTGGTGTTCCCTTATTTTAAATGTGATAACATTCCAGTGAAAAGCTACTTAAAATCTACTCCGCTTTACACTCAAGGTATTGTAAAATTTGCAATGTAACAGTTCTCAAATTGCTGTACAAGTTAAAATTCTGTTTAAAGAATTGTAATTATCTCCTAAAATATTCATGTGGTTTATATTCCTCTCTTAAAACTGGTTTGGGTTAACATACAGTACTTTTAAGTAAAATAGCAGCGTGTAAAGTAACTAAAGGTTAATAACCAACCATATGTTAGTTTTTTTTTCCTGTGATTGGTTCATTCTTTGAACTGGAATTAAGCTCCTGTCTGTAATATGATGCATCACTATATTGCTAATAAGTCTGACACAATTGGGTGCTCAGTTATATACAGATTGAAATGATCAGCCAAATGGATGCTAACACCGACTGAACTCCAGCTCTCTTTAGTTGTTCTGAGTGGTTCTCTGACTGGTTTCACATGTATGACTGAAATGTACAGTGTGTCGTTTCATCCTTCCTGTCTGCTCGTCCCCTCACTGCTCTCAGGCCAAAGAACTGTTTGGTTTCATCAGAACGTTTTGAAAGGTGTTTTATGTAAGTATAAATGAGTTCTGCACTGTGATGATCCCCAACTACTCGTTATATGAGGGACACACTACTAGATTGGCGGTTTTTCTCGGGTGCACGCCTGTAATGAAAAGCGAGCAATGATTTTAAAAAAGACGACTTCTACAGACTTCTATAGGTGTGAATGTGAGTGTGAATGGTTGTCTGTCTATATGTGAGCCCTGGATAGACTGGCGACTGGCGACTTATCCAGGGTGTACCCTGCCTTCGCCCAATGACAGCTGGGATCGGCTCCAGCGCCCCGCGACCCTAAACAGGATAAGCGGTTCGGATAATGGATGGATGGACTTCTACAGTCCCGCCTCCTGCTGCTCCCCTCAGCTGATGTTGCTCTACCACAAACCAGATTTCCACCCTTCAGTGCTGAACTCCTCGTGTCCAGTCAAACTGTTCCTGTCCAGCGGGTTGTTCAAATCTTTACTGAATCTCTCCTCATGCAAAGTGCCTCGAATGTCCTTTGGCAGGTCGACAATGTGTACTGTATTCTTTTGTTCAACTTAGTGGTTCACTCTCCTCTAATAAATGTGCATACCTAGTGGAAAGAATAGTGTTGTTTTTTTGTTGTCTGTAATAATGGCACACGTGTTTCATATTTATATGCTTTAGTGACGGTCTTCTTCGCCGTATGCCTTTATGGTGCTGATGCTGTGAAGAGCCACATGAGGGCAGCGCAGGACAAAACGTTACCAGATCTACCTGAATTTCATTTCACCGACTATTCTTCCACTTCATGCCATAATTCACAGTTTAATGAGGGCCTAAATCAGATGCTGAAAGGGTTATTGTTGGCATATTGTAAATAATATGAGCTTAACCGGCTGCCTTGGAGTAATGAGTAGGTTGGACTTGAGGCCACATATTAGTGTCGGTTCCTTTAAAAAAAAAAAAAAAGGGTTCACATAGATTATGTTATTATGTGCTTAACCCTCTTATAAGTGACTGATGAAGCTGGCAGCTCGTGCACAGTTTATAATGCACACGTTAGGGTGACAATCTCAAACTAACGCAGTCTGGTGCAGCTACTAAACGCCTCAGAAACTGAACATAATCTCTATGAAGGGGTTTATTGACAGAGTGGACTACTTTGGTTTTAGCTATGTGGACCTAATAAGCTGGCAACTGCATGTACAGTCTTATTGATATAATGTTATACAGGGGAGCACACACCCTTTATATAAACTGCAATTTTGTCGATTAAAAAAACCCATTGACAACGGAAAACTTAGGTTTATCATCATTTCGATAAAAGGAAAACCACAATGGCTCTCTGATGTAATAATGTAGAATCTCTGATCTGTCTGAAATTGAATGTGTAAACGTTTCCCCAGAGCTACATACATCATGATGGTATGCCAAAAAAACTCAACATGACGTCATACAGCAGGAAATGACACGAGGCCGTCACAGAGCTGCTGGAGCTCTTGTTCCGTGTGCACGCAGTCAGATTAGTACATGAGAAAGATGTATCTCTGATTTGTGAACATGCACAGGAATTTGCATCAGATTTGTTTGACGATTTGTATCTGATGATGCACACACACACACACATTCCTGCACACACAAATCTTTGGAGATTCTTTTACACATAAAGAAATCGGACTACTCGCACAATGATTGAGGGGCCGTTACGCAACTCCCCGCCCAGATAGTTCTGCCAGAGTAATGGCCTTTGTGGGAGAGCCATGTGCAGCCACAGCACGCTCATACATAACATGTATTTATGTATTTATGCTGCATGTCGTCTGCTTTCACTTTTTCCAGTGTGAACACACCACGTACTAAACATTGATCCTGTCAGCCCATCAGGCACCATCAGGTATAATATCTTGACAAAATACAAATAATAAATCGGCTGAATTGAGACATTGTTTGTAAGATGCGTAGAATACAAAAAAAACTTGAAAGTTAAAGTGTGACTGCAGCTCACGTTCCAGCAGTTTCTACCAGAAACACGGAGGCCCATGTTCCATATGTAGATATGAAAGGGCTCACTCTAACGAAAGGCTGGATGATTCTTAGTTTCAGGTGATTATTCACTAATGAAAACATAGTTAGAATTTTAAACTCCATTTCTGCTCTAGATCTCCCACGCTGCTGCACACTGGCCCTTTAAGACGTCCTTATTGATCCTATGTCAGGAAATCTAAATGTCACTGCAGCAAAATGAAGTCCAACAACAGTTGGATATTATAAATAACCTTATATTCAGGCATAAAATTACAACTCTGTGGCTGAACAAAAAATGAAGTCTTATACAATGAATAAATATCAATATTATCG
Source organism: Cottus gobio (assembly GCA_023566465.1). Lineage (NCBI taxonomy): Eukaryota > Metazoa > Chordata > Actinopteri > Perciformes > Cottidae > Cottus > Cottus gobio. The sequence continues at coordinate 19,736,116 of CM042235.1, forward strand.
ATCCACTAATCATTTCAGCAAACGTACATTTCTTGTCAATATTCAATGAGATGGATGCATGAAAGAATATGTAAGACAAGCACAGAATACTAACTGTATTGTTGAGCGGTGATGTGATTTGTGTTAATGCGGGTGACTGAATGTGGTGTTAATGCCCACGCCTACATTATCATGCATCATACGCATGCCTGCTATATTTAAGTATCATTGTTTATTCTTTTATTACATGTAACGCTTCTTCAATGAAAATACCGCTGACTGAAAGTGGTTTGAAATCAACTGCCCTTATTAATACGTGAATTTGATGTGAGATTAGAAGTAAACAACATGATTAATATATGAACTGATCCAATACGCCCACATCCATTTGTGTTGTGTAATAACTATAAAATAATAGAATAATTGGGGATATAATGTGTATGTGTGGGTAGCCGAGGCAGTGCAGCAGAAAGACTGGACAAATGACTACATATTATTATGTAAAAACTGACTGAAGTCTTTAACTATATAAATATAGATAAATCTATGTGTATATCTATATAGATATAGATATAGCATGTAGGCAGGTGCCGCCAATAGGCCAACGCAGCAGGAAGACAGCCAGGTCTGCGGGCTTCAGTAGGACTTCAAAATAGGTCATGTTCACATCAGGGACGTCTGCATCATTTTTCTGACTCCTCTGCTGCTGGAGTGGTTCAGGCCAGTGGCCCGTGGCTGTGGAGGAGAGCGCTGCGTGGGGGAGGGGATGCGTGGAGGCGACCTCCGCGCGCAGCGCTACCGTTGTCAGAGACGATGGACGCGAACGCAGCAGCTGACTGAAGACAGACGGCGGGAATGAGACATGTTCTTGGTAGGCCAGTTGAGACTTTTCCTCAAGGCCCCTTCTTGTAAGCTCTCTCTCTCTCTCTCTCTCTCTCTCTCTAAGTTTCAGGTATGCCATTTTTACAATGTTTACTTGAGGGAATAAATCAAGAGAGAAGTAGAGTCATCTTCAGAGACAGAACGTTGGGAAGGCATGTGGCTTTGTGTGTGAAGAATGTCCAATATTTATTCCAAAGCAAAATAACTTCCTGTGATGCTATAGACATCAACAGGAGCGCTAACGCCAGCTAGTTCAATGAATGAATGAATCTTAGCTAAGACACTAAGGGACGTCGAACCATGGCTGCGGTCCAATAGTCCTTTTTGGTGAGGAACCTGCCTGAGTGAAATGAGCCGGAAGTACCTAAGAGGCCGCCATGATGAGAGCTGTTCAAATTCTCTAAATGCAAAGGAAAGGAGCTTCAAAGCTTTCTAACTTAGCTTCTTTATCATAGGAAACACTTGACCTGCCTTTACGAAAGGAAAGGAGATAATGCCGGCCCACAATTCCTTGCGGCCTCAACATTTAAAGTGACACAAAAGATCATGACCAACAAACGCAGATCATGTAAATAACAGTTAGCATAACTTTGAAATACTTTCAATAATCTGTTAAACCTGCTGGCAAACTACGAACGTTACATTGCTGTTGCTGAAAACTGCTGTAAAGTGATCAAACTGCTGTAAAGTGATCAAACTGCTGTAAAGTGATCAAACTGCTGTAAAGTGATCAAACTGCTGTATTGATATTCTCTCTGGTGTTGTACTGCATCTCAGCCCTCATTCTTTTATTTGACTTCAGCTACAGAATCTTTGATGAAAGGGTTAAACTGGGCGAGCACTTCAGTCTGAGACATGTTTCTGATTATCATCTTTTGAATCAACTATTTTGTCACATTACAATAAAACACTTCCAAGTCAACACAGTTCACTGTGAGTTGTGTGATGGTTCATAAACTATTGTCTTCATATTTTATGATCGGATTATAATCTGCATATAAACCATAACAACATAAAGGGATATGAGAGATTGTTAGTGTCAGCATGTATGAAACTGAACAAAGACAGTTTAGTAGCTTTGTATCTGTGGCAATCCCTTGGTTTCGCTTTTATATAACTTCTTTTATTTTTATTCCAACCTGGTTAATAAAGTAATACTTTGAACCAGCTTGTTTATGTCGTTAATAGAGTAATACTATTAACAGGGTTTTTCATGTCGTTCGTCTGCATAACGGAACACTGTAAGAACACACAGACAAAGTATGTAATGATGATCTGTTTTGTAGTCCGTCTCCTGAACGTTGTAGTTTCACCGCTACAGACCAACGTCACTAACATCGCATCATAACTACGTCTTTAGTGAAAGTGGAGTCGGATTTGCTAAACACCCTGTTGTATTTTCCTAATTCCCCATGAACTCTTCTTCCCATCTTTCCTTGACCTCGTGACGTTTTCCACAAAGGTCTAGGAAAAGTGGTTAGGGTTATAGGAGGTAATTCTTTGACTATTCGACCGCACCCTGCATCTCATGAAATATTGCATCAGGGTCGTGAGGCACATCCATAACTGGGTGACCCCAGAAGGCAATATTGATTTTGGCAGGTAATTGTGATTAACAACAAATTGTTCCTACAATATACTCAGTATTTTATTGATCAATGTTTAAACTTTAAATATCAGAGAACATCCCGTGTGACAATATGCCCGCCATGTATGCATGTACGGGCCGATTGTGGCGATGGTCTGCACAACTCAGTTGCCTGAGAGGACAATATCTCCAAGACATGTCTACTAGATTGTAATTTGCTAGTCCAACTGACGAGAATAAGAATACACGACATCTCCCTGGCCGGGCCCACAGGCACAGGGCGGCACGGTGAATATGACTTCTATTACGTACTGACAACGAGAACACGTCCTCCCCAAAGTGAGTGCCAGCAGCCACATTCAAGCAATACAACCTGGCAAAAGTAGATGCACATGACCACGAAGCGGCCGCTCAACTCTCCGAGGTGGTTGGCGCCCCGCCACGAGGCTCAGGAGGGAGGCTGCACCCAGTGTGGCGTGCGCCATCCGCACCAGTGGCGTCAAGTGTGCCAATTACCTTGTGTGCCCGTTTCCTGAATGAGGTAACCTAGATTTAGACACTGACTGATCCAGGCACTTGGACTTGAAAGCATACAAACAATTGGTCTGTTCTCTGGAATGCCGTTCCACGGGTCATTTCAGAGAGGATGACTGTCCTACAGATGCAGAACCGGCTCACGTCCCCTCAGGTGGTGAAAGCCTGATTCAACCTCCTACAGGAAAAGTGGCTGTTCCAGCATTGGGAACAACGGCCTATACTCTGCAAAGCAAACAAAACAAATGGAGAGAAGAAATAAAATGTTGTCAAGACTTACAATTGTGGCTATATGGACATATTTTATTGTGTTTGCTGTTAAAATGGGGACATTATTACTCGCTGTATATGTGATACGTGATGCATATAATTAATCATATATAATAATATATGATGTATAATAATATATTTAATAATGCCACTGAATTTAAATCCCTGTACAGAAACAGGGCCATAGCAGGATCCTTGAAATACTCATAGGTCAAAGCCCCCCCCCCCCCCCCCATCTCCCCTGAAATGCAGCTTTTGCCATTAAAAAGATCTTTAAATGTTTTGTAATGATTCACACATTTTCACATTTGATTTATTCAATAAATTGTTTGATTATACAGTAAGTTTATTAGATTTTTATAAAATGCCGAATCTGTCTTTTCTTTTTTCATCTTAAAGTGGTCAAATGTGAGCCCCCAATTTAAATGTCTGAAAGTTGCTAAAGAAAAAAAAAAACCCAGTGAGAACGGGACGCTAGGATACTGGACGGCAGCTCAGAAGAGAGGAATGACTCATGCGCTGTATCACAGTAAATCTTTATTTCTAGTGCAGACAACACATAGTGCTCATATTGATAGTCCCTTTGTCTTACAGGGTGTCACTTTGTTTCTTTACACTGTTGAGAAAATCTACAATAGAATTGAGAAAGAATAATAATAAGGAAGAAAAAGAAATAGCACACTAAAATGGTTTCATGTTGGGACAGCATCCTTTGGTGTCATTGCACTAACAGACGATCCCGGCCTTGGGGAAGATGCCGGAAGCTGTCGGGACACAAGGACACATCACGTGTACACGGCCATTAAGTGAACATCTGTGTTTAACCTACAATGAATAACAGAGTGATATGACTCATTCCTGCTTTAAATCAGCACTAGCTCCAGTATGAAGGCCTGATTATGGCCCGAAAGGTAGAATCAAATGAAAGGAACACTTTCACTTGTTCCAAATGTGTGGCTGAATACCATGAACCAGAGAGGCGTTTCGTGAAGGCAAGGCAACAAAGAAAAGCAGGGTTTAAGCAGGGTTAAGCCTGGTTCGAGTGATCCTAGCATATCGAACCAGGATTAAGCTTGACAAAATAAACTTGACATTATAACTGTAACTCGTTGCTGAATGCATGGTGGGCCATTTTAACGCAGAAAAAGATATGAAACGATACGCCCTATTCTTAACCATAAACTTAACCAACCCAACCAACAAGGGCAAGGAATACAATCAACCAATCAGAGACAGGAAAGGGCGAGTCATGCCGCAGTAGGATTTTTAATGTCGCATCATAACAGACAGGCAAGGTCATTAGCTTAGCTTAGCACGAAGCCTGAAAGGAGGGACAACCAGCTCCACATGACGTGGATAAGCGGTTTGAGACTTAACGTTTCCACAATTCAGCTACATATCTTTTAAAACAATTTGAGCATCCCCTCTCACACACTTTGACAAGACACTTTTATAAGACATTTTTTTAAATATAATTTATTTAGATTATTTTGCTTCTACCTACATTTAAATGAGTTGCTTTCATTTTTAGGCTTACTTGTCATTTTCTCCGATGTATTGTAATGAACCAGTCGTGTTCTAGTCTTTTTGAATTTTTGTATTTGATAAAGTAAGAAAAGAATGTATTAAATATAAAATGAATAAAAAACCTTTATTATTAACGACTTTATTTCCTTTAATTTCACTGGTGTAATCAGATGCACATTGGCGCTGTAGGCGTACGACAGCGCTCAGGCACACGAGTGCATAGAGCTGCGTTCATTGCCAGCTGGTGATATAAAACTATATTATGAATTCTGAAGAATTTTTTTTTGCTTTGGTGGCAAAGACGTGAGAGGAAACACTGTGGCCAATGGTGTGATTCCATAGCTAAATTAGTGACAGACATTTGGCTCAAAGCTTTCCAGCCAAAACCAGACAGCTCTTTTCTTCCTCGATGGTGGTTTTGGCCACGCCTTTCCCTGCTTCGCTGTTCTGATGAGGTTACAGCGCCACCACATCTGCATAATGACATAAATCCACCAAGGTGAACACTGTGATTATGCTTAATATGCTTTAAACTCTATGCTAAGCTAGGCTAATCGCCTCCTGGCTCTAGCTCCGCATCACTCAGAAGAACTCAGAAGACAGAAAGTGTGTTTTTAGAGAAGACTTCTTGAGTGTGACTGATGGATTGTAACCTTGGATCAGCCCGAGCCGAGACGGAAAACTAGCCTTACCCGAACTAGGCTAGTCTGGACGGCAAGGTTCAGGTGAGTTTTTTCTAACCGGTTCCAGAAAATAAGCCTAATATTTCCTGAGGTAAGCCGGGCTCGACTGGTTTTGAAAGCACCTCTCTGGATATAACGTATGGAAGTTTCTAGAACGGGGCCGCTGATGATCTTCTAAAACCTGAGTTCAAGTTTGTTTGATGCTACAAACTGTATGGTTTCTCAAGACGCATTGAGAATGAGCTGTGAGTAGTTTCTCATCACAGTGAAAGCTGGCACATCTTTTTGGCACGATACAAAGTTTGTGCTTTGAAGCACGTTGCAGGTTTTTCTTTATTTGTTATGATCTCACAAGGTGAGTTACCATAGAACATACTAGTGCAATATTTGTCAGACGAGAGTCTAATTGACTCCATTTGGCAGCATATATAAGGTGTCTCCATAGAAAATCTTTATAGGCTTCATAAATTAATCAAGACGGTTCATAAATGTAAAATCCTGCAAGAGTGAATCCATAATAATAAACACATATAGCACAAAACCACACCACATCTGTATGTACCTACTCATGCACTGTTGCACACATAAAAAACACACATGCTCACACTGATTCAAAAGTGTTTTCACATGTGGAACCACCGACATTTAAAATGATATTGTGTCTAGAAATGCAGTTAGAAATGTAATAACATTGACAAATATATAACTTTATGAAAGCGATCAATCCAAGTATTTAAAGGTGCAATCAGTGATATTTGACTTGTTATTCTGGCACAGCGATTTCTCCAAAACCTCAGTGAACACAGGGGCTCCCGGTTCTTCCTATTGTTGCTTGTGAGTGTTTCAAATCTGTAAAGAATACGAATGTATTTTTTTATTTTATTTTTGTGAGTGATGAACAGATTAAAAAAAATGTTAGCCAATGAATGGAAAAACACTAATTTAACACCTTTCAATCAACCACCACACTTTGTTTTCTCTCCATTTTGAGATGGATAGATGTTGCCGGGTCCCTGATAAAGCTACTTTAAAGCTAACGCTTGATAAAGCCAACGCTACACTGATCCGTCACAAAACTGAGAGAAAAAAAACACGGAAGGTATTTCTGTCTGATACATTTGTTTTTAAATGAACCTGTAATTGTGCATCTGTCTCTCAAAACAGACACAAATCTGAATTTAAATTCAATATATTACTCCGTGACCGCTTGGCCAGAGGCTTTATGTTTTTGAATTAGTTTGTTTGTCTATACGTACGTCTGTCCGCTCCATTCTTGTAGACGTAATATCTCAGGGAACTATTTCAAATTTGTCTCGAACATCCACTTACACAGAACTTGGTGGTCAAAGGTCACTGTATTTGTATGCTAATCATGACAATTTCACACAAATGTCTAATGGGATAAAATGATGACGTGATTTGGGACGAACATGGATGTGAACTGCAACGTGACTGGTTGGCGGAGGCATACCGCAAGGCGGTAATTCTAGTTCAATGTAGTAAAAGTGCATTGTACATCGAGGACGAGGATTCAGTTTTGCATTACGGATAACTTGCTGGAAATTATATATATTTTTCTTTTCTTTTTATACCATTAATAATCCAGTAATCAAATAAATAACAGATTAATTAATTATCAAAATAGTTGCCTATTCCAAATGTCAGTATAGCTGATTTCACAACTTGGTAATAATTCCTGGACAACAGTATTTATTTGTTACTCGTTAAGTTTTATGGGTCCACACGATGTTTGGGTCTCTTCTGGATGAGGTCTCTTATTTAAGACAACTCATTGAGTTTGGGGACTTTTACACTGGTTTGTTTGGGATCAGGTCCAAAGTTTAAAATATGTGAAGACATCTAGGTTGGACTATTCCTTGCAGTAGACCTTCATGTCTTTTCAAACCTGAGCCACTGCGCCCCTAGAGAGCCCTACAGTACTGATTGCAACTTTAAACTACACAGAGCAGAATATTCATTGAACCCTAAGTGAACCTCTCTTGTGTTGGAATATTCCTTGCAAAATTGTATTAGTATCGAGAACTTAGTCATAAAGAGGTTCCGAAATATCCTCAGGGTACGAGGCCTCGCTGGAAACTCAACCTGTGGTTCAAGGGGCAAAGCTGAAGGCATTGAGACCCAAACACTTAAAGGAGTAAGTCAATTACAGGGCAAGGTGTGGCAAGTACAGGTACAAGTGTAAGAAAACTATACAGTGGTTTCATTCCTCCAAGGGCCAGTCCGTATGTTTCCTGTGGCGTCTGAGCCGAACAGGCCTTCTTCCTGCAAGCTCCTGTTCCGGCCGATGGTACCTCGCCGGCTGACGGTGCCGTGGTGCCGAGGTAGAGTATTTCTAGGGAACCCTTTCTGCTCCACCTCTACGCAGAGATTATCCTTCTCTTTATCTGTTGCCTTCGACATGCAGCTGTATGCTTCGGGGTCTTGCTGGTATTGCAAGGCGAAGGGGTCGGGTTTCTCACTGCAGCTCGTGGTGGAGGAGTGATCGGCTGAGCTGTACATGTGCCACTGGCAGGTGTGGACCCCGTGAGAAGGCAGGAGGAGGCTGTTACAGGAAGTAATGCTGTCGTGCATGTTGTGTGTCCGGCTGTGACAGGAAGCCATCGAATCTTGCACGCTTTGGCAGGAGTTCTGCCGTTGCAAGCTGTGGCAGGAAGCCAGCTGCTTATCCAAGTGAGGGCTGGGGCAGGGAAGCTGAAGGTCCGGGCGCAGGGTGTTGGAAAGCAGTGGTGAGCCTTCTAGGGTGTGCGCAGCGTGAGGGCTGTCCAGGTGTGAGCTTTGCCCGCTCCCGTCCATACTGGTGGAGGTCATGTGCGAGCGGTAGTCTTGGAGGCATGGACGTGGGCGGTTGAAGGAGCGGGACTTTGTTCTGTCACTGAAGCAGCCCTGTAGAGGCAGAGCGGGGCGAGGAAGCTCGTCAGAAAGCACCTGCGGATGCGGTGAGGGCAGTGGCTCGGCGAGAGGCGACATGGTGGTCGCGGTAACAGGACTCATCACGGCCACGCAGCACGGACCCGTGTGATTGGGAGTGGGGCTCTGGGAAGGTGCCGTCATTTTGTGGAAAGAACTCTGCACAAGGTGAGGGGAGAGCAGAGGCTGCTTGCCAGAGCACGGGGAGCTTAGGCGGCAGTGTGGCTGATGGAGCTCCTGCCTCGGGCTCTGTCCGTCCCCGTCCTCAGACTTAGACTTGGACGGGCAACAAGCCCACCAGCGGTGCCATACGTCATCACGTTTGGCACAGTGCTGGATAAGAAGGAAGAGACCCAGAGTGACACAAAAAGCCCCATACAGGCAGCTGAATATCATATCCAGGAAATGTCCCAATGATACCGCCAATGCTCCCAAAGCCCAGGTAGACAGGAACAGAAAGAGGGTGAAGGCTGTGGCCCGGAGCTGAGATTTAAATGAGTGCTCATTGGCCAGTACCGACACCCCTGTTGCAAATGGCTGACAGTCCCCAGCGGGCCCAGAAACTCCCCCAGTATCAGTGTGGCAGTGATGGTTTGACTCACTAGATGATAACTGCTGCTGCTCCTCACTCAGAACTCGCAGCTCATACTTCTTCTCTGGGTGGCGTTTAAGCTGGATGTATGTGCACAAGAAGTACACAGACATGACTAAGACCAGAAGACCCATGGGGGCATAGAAACCTCCCAAGCTTGGCTCCCATGCCATCCAGCAACTGAGAAAGACACACAGAGACAACACGTGTCCCATTTACTGAAGAATGAATGAAAACAGGATTGCTCATGTATCATTTTATTTTGTACTTACTACAAAGCGTCATCCCTGCTGCCATAGTTCTCCATACTAAATGCTGCCGTAACTCCAACAATTAGTAGAGGGATTCCATCACTCACCAGATAAAATCTGCAAAAAAGGTTTACAGTGGTATGGTATGATTTCTGGCTGGGTAACAGGTCAGGCAGAGAGAAGAAGATAATCCAGCTGAATCAAAGACATTTCTGTTTGAATTCTCCATCCACCATCAAAAAGACACTTGGCTGCAGGCTAAGCCCTGCAGTATCTATGCTAAGCTAGGCTAACATCCTGATTAAACCTCAGTACTTTATCACAGAGATTTGGGAATATTAATCCCTCTCACTTCAGTAAAATGGCTAATAACCGCTCAAAAGTGATGAACTATTTGAGCTCAATTTTGTAATAAAGATCAGATTATTTTTTTCTTTATACTTAAGGTAAATTAAAAAATGTATGCTTTGCTGAAATGTGTGACAGAAAACCAGCTGAAGCTATTAACAGAGGTGGTGCAAAACTCTTCTGTAATTTATTAACTCAGTTTTAAGATTTGTTCAACTTCAAATTCTTTCAAAATCAAACTCCTTACTTGACTTTGATTGTAGTTAACACTTTTTTAAATCAACTGAGAATCTTGTAAGAGAGACAGAGGTTCAAGGGCACTAGCATCACTGCTATAATTCTTATTATGCGACACAGTTAACACATTTCAGATGAATTCACACATTGTCAATTAGCCAGGTAATCAGGACATTGTGCAGCCCGGTTGTGCACATAAACACCAGCTCACCTGCTTACAGCTTACCTGAAGATAGTTGGTTTGGTGCGAGTCTGGCCCGGCCCATCCCTGTTCTGGGCCCGGAGAGGGTCTTTGGACACATCTTTACAGATGTTTCTAGCAGTAAACATCAGCCACAGCATGGTAGACAAAGAAGCATAGTGGAGCACAATGCCAACCTGACAGAGATAAAGTTGTAAACAAAGATTATTAAAAGCAATATGAGTTTGTTGTCCAAATTAGAATGTGGATGTATTTGTGTTGTGTACAGGACTTTTGAGATAGACAAGTAATCAACATATAATAACAACATGTTAACACGTGTTTGTGTCGATCGTTCACCATGTTCAGCTTCGACATTTTGATTTGTTGTAGTAGGAAAAGCCAATCATAACCATAACATTAATTGGCATTTGCTTAAACTGTTCATTTAGGCCACTTCACGGGTTAGCTTTGTATGCCAGCCAGAATCTGTTACTAACAATACGGTTAATTTTTGTACGTGCTTTTTCCGCTTCGATCTATGTGAACAGGTGAGTCGGAAATTTCAACTCGGAGTCGGACTGAAGTCGGATTGTGATGAACTTCATCAACCCTGACTTTAAAAATCCAACATGGTTGCTCGAAAGTAAAAAAGCTGTCGTAATGTATTGTTTGTTGGCACTTTTGTCTTATTTAGGTCTCATCATTCGGTACCGTACAACTTGTAATACGTTGTTATCAATATCAACTGGTATCGCTAACAATGGCTAACCTGGCAGGAGCAAACCCCATTACGTATTGCTAACAAGGGCTAACTTTTACATGTCATTTAGCTAACGCTTTTATCATGCTATACATTAGACCGTAGACACAGCAACGGTGAGCAATGAGGGTTAAGTGTCTTGCTCAAGGACACTCTGATTGAAAGTCGGGCGTGCTATCCACTGAGCCACAGTCCCACTTGGCAAGTGGGGGTGAACTCTTTAACTTGGCAAGAGACATCCCATTACGTATCGCTTACAACGGCTAACAAGGGCTAACTTGGCAAGAGAAACCCCGTTACGTTTTCCGACTTGTTGCACTGGAACGCGGTCAACTTGGGAGCCATGACATTCCAAATGTGGACATTGCCTTTGTGATCTGGACCTGCTGTAGCTGCTGTCTTCTACTAACTGAGCTAATTTACTCAGTTAGCGTACCGTCCGCATGTTAACAAAGCACCACTGTGCCAGTACAACCCCACAGAGCTGCTAGCATGGCTTAGTCTTGTTTGACAGTGGTAAACAATATAAATACTTCATCATACTCATTCACTGAGACTGTGGTTTTATAAAGAGAATCAAAACAGAATATATAGCAAGCCTCAACAGTTTTTGCTCATGGTCGAGAGTTATCTTAAGACTCAGTGAACATTGGCTTTCCCGTGGACATTGATGCCTCTCTCAGTTGCTCAGGGATGCCTTTAGCTGCCAGTGACCTCGAAACTGCTTGACCATCAACCGAGGGAGCTTTCAGTTCTCTTTAGATCATCAAACCGTTCCAAACGTGTTTTTTTAAAAGTTCTGTGGAATATCACTGTGCTGAAAAAGTAGGAAAACCACAACTTACAATTTGACACACAAAAGGTAAGTGGATCTGATTGATGCCCCCGGCAAAAACTCCAAACGTCAGCCCCGTGTGAAAGAGGAAGTTGAGGAGTGTGTGCCAGCCATTCCTGCTGATGCGGATCACACTGCAAACAATGAGTTCAAAGTAAAAAAAGATGAGCGTACACGGCCGGGTAAGGTATAAAACACAACATCATCTTTGACTTTGAGAAGCAACATTTACCTTTGTGGAAGAGTCACACAAATAAAGCTTATGTGGACTTTATAACAGTGCTAATGTGAGTATAAGGATGGATTACATGAGGTGGTTAAAGTCAGACATTCACATTCTAATTAAGACAAGTTAAATAAAGAGATTTCAGAACGAGACCTCTCCGAGCAAACACTCAGACACAGAAACATGGGAGAATAGGGTCCTGGTTAAAAACCACCAAAGTTACCCTTTAATACGCTGCCCACATGCCTCATGTACACGAAAAGAACAATTGTTCGCTGTAACCATTCTTGCGATCCCTGCTGGTCCTGAGGCGAAACCTCACTATTGTGACCCTGTTGTAAGAGATGGGGATCACAATCCCCAGGCCTCGTTCCATGCTACAATGAATTCCCAAGTTCAGCTAAAGCTGACATGACATTTGAGTCTAGGAGACGGCGTGTTCAGACCGAAAGCGGTACTTGGTCAAAACAGTGCAATTAGCTGTGTTGTTGCTCCTGTCGGACCCCTAGAGTTCACAAGAAGTCAGCCGGCCGCGAGGCCTTTTCCTGTAGTGCGCCCTTTCTCCGGAATAACCTCCCTGCTTTTTGTTGGGGCCTTTAAATAAGTGTGTTTGCTCTATCATGAGTCAATGATGATCTTGAGTCTTGCCTCTTGTGTGTTTGTGCAGTCTGTCCTCTCACAGGTCTCCCTGGTGGTGACGAGGTCGTGAGGTTCTAGCTGTGAAGTGGCTCATAGTGGGAATTTCACACCAACCAAGGCTAACCTTTGGAAAGAGGATCAGGATCAGGGGGCGACTGGCTCAGTGGTTAGTGAGTCCAACTTTCAATCAGAGGATCGGTGGTTCGATCCCTGGCGCCGCTGGTCCATGTCGATGTGTCCTTGAGCAAGACACTTAACCCTCATTGCTCACCGTTGCTGTGTCTACGGTCTACTGTATATCATGTAAGTCTCTTTGGATAAAAGCGTCAGCTAAATGAAATGTAATGTTGTCCCCCTGTTTCTTTCATGTTAGGAAGAGGATACTTTAAGACCTCAGTCTGCTTCAAGCTAATTCACGTGTCCTTTACAGTGACCAGCGGCTCATGCTAAGATCATGTGGGCACGTGGGTGTCGCATTGAGTTCGACTTGAAAAATGTGAGCACTGAATTCTCCTCACCTGTGGTGGACGACGTAGGTCATGATGGAGACGAGCAGACAGAGCAGCATGACTGCTGTGCAGGCATACACCACTGGATGCAGGTAGTCCCCGGGGTACGGTGGGAAGGACAACACTCTCTTCAAATCCTGCAGAAGTTCACAAATAGAATATATATATATATATACATATATCTGCACATCTGTTTACACAGTTTATACTGTCTTTCATTGTATTTATCCACCACATTGCACTGAACCTTTACTGCTTCTCTTTTTCACTCTGGACCAATGCTACACTACATTTCATTGTCACAGTACTTGTACTATGTGCAATGACACTAAAGTTGAATCTGAATCTGAATCCGAATTATAGGATCCACAAGAAAAAGAGCACATGCAGAGATGTCCGCCCTCATTCAATGAAAAAAAAAACTGTGCAGTGGGATTTTGAACCGCGTTTGTGTTGCCAAAAGTTTTCTGTCCAGATGGTCCTGTGTTGATCGAAGCACATCGTGACTTGTGTGTAGGTGCTTTTGTCTTCCTACGTTCGGATTAAAGGAGAAGTTCAGCATTTTGGGAAACGCCTAGCTTAGCATTAAAGCTCACTGTTTACCATGTTGTGTCTGGTTTATTTAGTCTGTATACACATATAAATATTGTATTTGAGTCATATCTTAGATCTATTTCTTCCCAAACAACAGTTTGTTTGCCAGATGCCATTGCTGAGCACATGAATTGGTATTTTCAAGCATGTTAGCAGCAAACCTGCCAACTTCACTGTGACGACAGTGCTCATGTCAGATGAGGGTTTCCATTTGCAACTTTAGCACTTTCCGACTTCTTGTGAGAGCTTTGATGAATCTGACTTTGCTCTTGATAGTTTGTAAGTACCTGAAAGCCAAACATGAACACCTCACATCATAATTTTCTTTCGAGCTTGTAAACACCAAAGCTAATGGATATAGTGCTATGTCGCTTTGGTATTTTTAATCACGACACCATCAACTCTGCAAGTGTACAAGCTTCTTGAGTTGCCCAAAGATGGGAAAGTTCGCAAGTTGCAAACATGGGAATATTTCCGTCTCTACCATATATTATATCTGATGTAAAAGCATGGCAACACTCAAGGAAGCTGCATGCAGCCACTTTAACCAGCTGTTACTTTCCTGTGTCTGTCAAAGTAAAACAAACAAGATAAAGTGACCTTAAAAGGCCTATTTTTGAACTTTGGACTGTTTCCCCCGTTTACAGTCTTTATGCTAAGCTAACGACGTCTTGACTAAAGTTCCAAACACATATACATGAAATGAATATCAATCTTCTCTTCACTCTCAACAAGAAAGCACATAACTCTTAAAGGTTAAACCACTGTTTTAATTTAACTATAAAGAAAGATATCTGTGTGTTTGTGTGTCCTTCCATATCCTGAGAACTGCTCTCTACTTCATACTTGGCGGATGTATCGATGAGGACCAAAGGGAGCGCCTTATCAAATTTGGTGCAATTTGATTATGCACAATGTTACAATGTGACTAAACAAGAGAACAGTGGCCTGTGCAGCAGGAGGGGCGGAGCTTCAAGGCTCTGCAGCCTGTGGAGCACAGCATCAACAGCAGGCCTGAAGTTCACTTTTGCTATATCGTAACCAAACTCTCTGTCAACGAGCGATGAGTGGTTCTCCACATGCTCCACATGCTCCGAATGGGCCCTGCACTACTAACCTAAATAGTCAAATATGCAGCGCCTCATCTCCAGTTCCTAACCCTGATGCCAACATGCTGTTGTAAGATTGCTTCTACAAGAAGACAATCATGGTTCCTCTATGCAAATGCCAACGTGAGCTACGCTAACATCTAGTGCCGCTCATGCTAGTTGGGATGACTGCATGAAGCCTGCAGAGTTGCTGCTGGAGGTCGGACCACGCTGCATGTTTCCAAAGCCCTGCACGACGGGGGCAGAGAACGAATTGTCCACGTGTCTAACGAATGCAAAAGCCACAATGCAAACACAAAAGCAAAAGGATTTATGACTATGAAATGGGCAGACTCTTATTGCCACCATCTGCATTGGGTGTTTGCATTCCCCCCATGCATTGTAGTGTAATGTGAATGTTAATCATTATCACTAAATGTGGCAGCAAACCCTCTCAGCTTGCCGTAGGTCAAATCAGGAGAAGTCACCGTACTGCCTAATGTAGCTGTAGTGTTTCCAAACTGCACTGACATCACTGTCTTAAAATAACATCATTAAACATGTAACACAGGGTAACAGCGGTTGCAGTGCCTCCTGAAATGTGAAATTACATTAACAAAAGGCACATTATCAGACCACGTTTTGGAAGCCCTATGCTTCCAAAGACAGATTGTTTTAGCACCATAAAGGATGCATTCCTGACATTGAAAAGCATTTTTACCTTTACTTCCATCCTCTTGCTGGATGCCAAAGCTGTACCAGGGCTGTGCTCATATCTCTGGTCAACGAATACACGTGTGCTTTTGAGCTTTCATATCGGGCTTGCATTTGCACTTGCTCCTACTTTTATGAATGTTCACATTCAATGAAGCCAGTGCCTTTAGACCGGCAACATTGATCATGTTGCCGTGCACACTTATATTCCGCTATTAATCAGGATGTGACAATATTAAAAACTTGATAGGGGTCGTGTCGACACAATATTCGGTTTGTATACTCAGAATTAAGCCTTCTTCCGAAAGTAGCATTTTACGATCAAGGTGTGAATTTCCTGATATTAGTCAGGGGCGTTAATTATGCTCATTTACAATTCTCGTGAATGCACGCTCATTTACTCGTTGTGGGATTCACCCTGTTTACTCTGGGCTTTTATCCTGGAAAGTTATCTGAATGTAAGGAGCGTTTTCTTGAATTCGACATGCCGCAATGATCCGAGCCCACAGTACTAAAAAAGTAAAAGAAAATTAAGATTAGAATACGAGAATGTTCTTGTGCGACGTCCATTGTTTGTAATTTTTTGGCATAAGGGCCAAAAAGTGAATGAGTGGTAAGCTCATCAACAAATGCCCTGAATCCTGCTCATAAGCAGGCCGGTCCTTCTGCCATGCCATAGAACTCCACTATCATCCCGGGTCACACTAACGTATTGGTGACAGTCGTCATTGCACGAGCCTCTGTGAGCCGTCACATCCACCGACGGAGAGCATCGAGCCGACCAGTTGCATTACAGCGCATGAACACAACGTCACTTACGCATATCGCCACGGTCACCGCCACAAACAATCAGCATCTGCCATCATACATTTACATGAAGGGGGGGGGGGGGGGGGATTCGGAAATAATCTGAATTTTAATATCATAGGCTCATCTTGATGCCGGGTGACGTCTCCACACACTGTGCCTTTCTGGGCTGTCCCATACAGATGTTGACAACTGCGTGTTGGGGGGCGTCTTTGGCCCTCCATTTCAAACAGGGCCGTAAAAACACTTTTTCAGAAAATGTTAAACTGCTCCTTTAATGTGCACTTTTAATTCACACTATTGAAGACACAATTAGTCCCTTATGGCCGATTACAAATCCACGAGGCTCCCAACAAACATCTCATGGAACGACAAATCGCTGCACTTGCGTTATTACTATTATTTCGGCTCAGATGACTTGGCTGCGGAGGCAGGAAGCGTGGAGGAGGCCGAGAGAAAGTGACTCACATACAGTAAGTGATGTGCATCTCCTGGACAGGTCTAGCTTTCCGTCCGTGTGAAAAAGACAAAACGTGCCTTCAAAAACAACAGTTAGGCCTTCTCCTTTCCTTCACTGGGACGCGGTCCTGCGCGTGCATAATTCAAGCTGAAGATTCCTGCGGAGGCACGAATCAAGAGCTAACTTGGCTCCGTCTTCATGACGCCGTCAACTCGCTTCTCCTTTGTGTTCCAAGGCCTTGTATTTTAGAGACACTGTCATGTCTTCTTCCTCTCTCTCTCTCTCTCTGAGACAGCATGCTCTCTCATCCCGCTCCGCTGAGCAGCCCATCTATTAGACAGAGCATGACTGATTAAATCCTTTGCGGATCCCATAAAAAAGAAGAAAAAAAGAACACACAGGCGTGCACACGCAGCAACAGCACAGATCTGTGCGCACTACACTCCACTTATCTCAGATGACCGAACCACGAGCTGTGTCACGAGCCAAGATTTGGTAATTAGGCTTCTTTTGTTCTGAGTCTGTGCTGATGTGAAAACATGCTTTCTTTGTGTGTGTTTTCTTTTTTTTAGCATTAGAGCTACTCACCAGCTTACACCAGATTCAGGGGATTTAGATACAAGTTACAAGATACAGAATCACATTTTCTTCAACATACATTTGATCGGTCGGGGTCGGAACCATTCATCTGGTATTTTCTTCTTGCTATGAACATTTCTGTGAGATGTAAGAACTAAATCGGGCACTCTTGAGGATTACCGGTCGGAAGTGGATATTTGATTAGTGTAAAAGATGTCCTGAAACAAATGTATTCGGGGATGAAGGCGTTCTTTAATTGATTGGTATCATCAGCACCCGAGGGAAACAAGGATAAATAGACCTCATGGAGAATGATCAAAACAGATGGGGGAACATCAAAGCTGGTTGGTAGGAGCCGAGTACACCTTAGAAGATAAGGCTGGATGACTAACCAGGCTCGGCTAGCAATTGACCGGGGAGCCCTAGACCCATAGGTCTCTTGAAAGCTTCGTTTAGACTCCTGAAAGGACGCAAACCCGGACTGCAGCAGACACCACGGACGAGTCTGCTTGGAGGACGCGTCCCACCCATGTGCTGTAGGTTGCGACGGTACTTGTAGCCTAGCAAGTCCTGTCAAGTCTGCACGGCCACAACAAGAATCCACGCAGGCGGCAACCTCCGGTTCTGCCGAGTGAAGCTGATGCGGAAGAGTCTTAAAGCCATGCTAGCTGCTCTGTGAGACTGTACCGAGGCACAGCGGTGCCTTGAGCTAACTTTGACCTCCTTAGGGTAGCAGCATTTTAGCATGCTTACTTTTGCTACAGCTGAAGCTGAATGTTAATTAATTTTGCAGGTATTTGGTGATAAACCAAAGTATTGTACAAATTGGAATCATAATGGCAGTGGGGGAAACGTCAGAGGATCGCTCAAAGTTATCACAAATCATCCCGAGAAGGACGTAAATGTCTGAACCAAATTTCATGGCAATTAATTCTATAACTGTTGAGATATTTCACTTAAAACTGACAACATCAGGGCGGTTTGGCTCGAATACCAGAAACTGGCCACCACTACAACCACTACAACTACCACTTATTCATTAATAACTAATGGACGTAAGGTTAGAGAGACAGGGCGGGCAGCAGGGGCCCATAGCCAATCTTTGCCTCAGGGCCCCCTTGTGGGTTTATCCGGCCCTGCTTCAAGACCTTCGGTTCCTAACGTGCAGCTTTGGGAGCAGGCGGCCACCCTGAGCAAACAGCAGGCCGTTGGAATAAGCAGTCCCATTTGACTGGTTTCCCACTGATGTTAGTATGTTCTATTACTAATGCATGATGGCATCTTGACATGTACATATTCTACATAGTCATATATCCATTCGGTATTTATTTATTTGCACCTGTTTTCTTACTGCTTGTGTACATACACAGCCCTGTCTGTTATTTACCTCTATCTGTTCAGCTTTACTGTCTTTGTCCCTATCGCTGTTACTACTTGGGCCGATACAAGTATGTATGTTTTTTCTTTACTTCATTGAAACCTATACCAATGGATCTGAATCAGTCTTTAAACCCGTACCCAGTACCAGACTGGGAGACAAGTCCCCCCTTAATTTGGATAAGCTGCGTTTTCTGTAAATTGTCCTTAATTGCTATAATACACTCATAGTTTGGCAGCCATAAGCAGCAGGCTAGTGGTTAATGAAGGCCAAGCCTCAGTTATGATACCATAGTGAATAAAAGCCTCTTACCATTAGCTTTAGTGGAGTTACACTTGAGTTGTGAAGCTCTGGTCTCTCCCGGAGGCCCCTGCCTGCCCCCCCACCACCCTACCCTGCGCCCCCCGGCTCCATGAGAGGATTTTGAATCAAGTTGCAATTTCTTCGCCACACTCCCGATGCGCAGCAGAGGACGGTCTGCTCACAGGAGTTCGTCCAGCAGGCGGGCGATCCTCCTCCAGCTCGGCAGCTCCGGGAGCGCGCGGCCACGGCCTCCCGGTCCCGACTCCATCTGCACGGCAGCGCTGATCGGGAAGAGGCAGAGGATTCATGAGGCGTTTGAGAGCTAACGCGTCTGATTGACACGGGACTGTGGAGGGGTGGAGGGGGGCGGGGGGATCCGGTCCAGGGTAGCAACACCGAGACTATATCAAACTGATTGTATTGTATTTTAATGGTGTCACAGGAGATGGACAGCCTATATGCTGTATCATTTCTTTGGTATGGACTGTGCGTTTGCGCACTCACTGTGATCCTGATTGGACAATAATTCGGATTTTCTTAATTTTTGCCGAGTCGTTAATGGAACAAAAAAATAACGCATGCGCATATAACAACGATGTAATTATTATTTTTTTATAAAGCAAAGGGCTGAGTTACCTGCGGCGGCGTCCTCTCCTCTCACCGAGCGGGAATCCGGACCCTCTTCGACGCAGGTCAGAAGATAGTGGCGGCGCTCGGTTTGCTGTAACGATGTGCCGCATGTTACGTAGCGAGCAGGGGCGGGGACACCCGGTTTAAATAAAGTGCAGGCGGCACTCGAGGCGGAGGAAGGTGTGACGTCCAGCAGCTGCAGGTTGTGGCGGCTATGGTCACGAGTCTAGGTATGCTGTGAGATGTGTCAAATAAAAAGTAGAATATGCTACTGTAGGAAGTTTGGATATATATATAAATAGATATATGTATATTAATATGTATGTGTATACATATATAAATGTATACAAATATATGTATGTATATGTGTATACATTTATATGTATATAATCTCTAATGCCCTTTATAGATCAGCTTTAGCTAGATATCATCTAAACAAACTTAGTGTTATCAGAATAGTGTCAATTCAAACCAGATTTATTTTTAGTTTAGAGGGTATGAAATCTTTTCTTTCCAGTGTGTACTGGCACATCTCTGACTGTCTGTACTTCAACCCCTGTATTAGTCCAGAGACTGAATATCAGAAGTATCAGGCCTGATGGAGCAGCTGTCACAGAGTCACTCACAGACGCTTTCTAGAAGAAAATCAGAGACCTGAGCAGCTGCTCCCCTCAAACTGTCCTTTTTGTACATATAACAAGTATTTGGTCCTGTGTGTGTGTTTGTCTGCTGTTTAACACACTTCAATAACATTAGATGGAAAGATAACCCATGAATAAGGGAACAAGTGATGTTTGGTGAGACAGCACCACCGTGTGGCAGATTATATTGCATTTAATATTCTGGCAGTCATCCTTTATGAGAAAGCATAGTATTGCTTTATATGGCTTTATTAATGGTAAATAACTAATTTATGTTGCCATCCAAAAGAATAAAGTTGTGGTATGTCAGAAAGACACACACGCCTTTTAGGCCTTCATAAAGACTGACTTGGAACATAACAAGTGAGGAAAATGATCTGCTGGCAAACCGAAAGAAAAAAAATAGAGAATAAAAAAAGTGTGCTGAGAAAATAACATTTAAATTCTCTCAGATCTCAAATATCAATGTGTCTGTTTTATGCTCATCCTTGCGAACATAAACAACTGATCTGATGACTGCAGAGAAAGATGGACTTCATTGAGCAGCAGTGCAAAGGCCGACACACAGAGAAGGCTAAGTGGATGTCCTTTAAGTCTCGGTGGAGCATCTCTGCATCCTTCAGATCTCCATTAATTTGCTTGTGGAGGAACTGACGGAGGGAGAGGCGCTCTCAGTTTGCCCTCAGAGGAGAAGGAGATGGTGGTGTACATGCAGGAAGCGGAGGAGGAGGAGGAGGAAGCATCCCACAGCTCAAGGCCTTTGATCAGCTCCTGCAGATCTAAAGGTCTGTCCAGCAGGGTCTAGCAGGGTCCAACAGGGTCCATCAGGGTCTAACAGGTTCCAGCAAGGTCCACCAGGGTCCAGCAGGGCCCAACAGGGTCTGAATAAAAACATTAAATACAGTGCATCACCAAACCTCCATTAGAAATGTCATTATAATCATATTGTTGGATAATTCACAGAACACCTGGATTTAGGACTTTCTAACATTTGGTGAATATATTGATATTGTCTCAAATCTGCAGGGAATCCTAGTTCAAGTAATGAAACTTGATGTTTCATCTAAAATGATTATAATTACAATAATGACAGTCCTTTGAGCTCAGACCACTGGTTGGAAGGGGAGGGTGAATATGCACACATCAAGTCAGGACCGCTTGGTGTCAAGTACAGCACTAGATGCTTTAACTGCATGAGATCTCAGAGGACTTCAGTTGTCACGATAGCTATGTTGCAATTAACAATATTATTATCATTTCAGGACAAACTGGCACAAATATTGTTTCCCAACTACACTACATTTAGTAGACAACAACATTGGTTTGTACTTTCTTTTTCAAGGGTGACGCCATCATAAAATACGACAACAGAAGTCTAAAGATTCATTCATCATTGTCATTGCTGACACTGCGTGCAGAAATGGCCTTTTTCGGAATATTACCTGGTCATAAATAATGTACTGTATGTGTCTGAGTCCTGAACTAGATCTCAACCTGATTGACAAAGCTTTTAAATCAGAGGGGAGAGAGAGAGAGAGAGAGAGAGAGAGAGAGATGATCTTTCATGTTTAAACATACAGTTATGGCTATGTAGATTACATTAGCTACATTACATTTACATTACATTTCATTTAGCTGAGGCTTTTATCCAATGTGACTTACATGCTATACAGTAGACACAGCAACGGTGAGCAATTAGGGTTAAGTGTCTTGCTCAAGGACACATCGACATGAACTAGCGGAGCCGGGGATCGAACCACCGATCCTCTGATCGGACCTGCTAACCACTGATCCACAGCCACAGATTTGATTATTTGGATTGAGAATTATTATACTTTCACAATAAAAGCATACATATGTCAGTGATATGAATACATGTAAATTACAGTATGATTACATTACTACAAAACAACAAAAGCCAAATGAGTGGAATTAAGTTAGGCTCCCAGAAATCGGATACAATTTGTCAAACAGATGGACAATTAATGTTAACCTGCCTGAAACTATGAAGGTAGATTTAAAGTAATATTTACTCCTCATGACAAATACACACAAACGAGCTGCAGTGGAAACATGCTGTCGATTGAAAAAGAAACACAGGCTGCACGTGAGCGTGCCGTCACCATCCGGGACATCACACGGTTTGTTGGGGTGCTGTCATGGCAACGACTAGGGCGCCAAACCACATTGGAAACATGTCCGCAGGAGCGACGCGTCTGGAAATGAAGGAGCAACCCGAAGTGAGGGGCAAGACTCCCCGTGTCGCGCGCGCTTATTAGACATAAATACTAGTTAACTAACTACACCATGCTTGTTCTTTCCTCCCTCAGAAGGAGGAAGCTGCTTTCCTCCAGTGGGAAGCGGCGCCGCAGCGACAGGTCCAAGCGCTGCTGGAGACCACCAGGGGCGGACTGCAGCGGTGAGCAGCGTCGGCCTCAAAGCCCCGCAAGCTAGCGAGCATTTAAGGATGCGCTGAACATGGCAAACTAGTTAACTAGTGCACATGATAATACAACATGGCCTTCAATTACATCCAAATGTATCCAAATGTATCAAACTGTATCAATAAATAGTGGTTACCAGCTAACCCTAGTTAGCGTTAGTTAAAAGCGTCTGCAGTCATGAAACAAGCGCTGGGTTGTTTAGTCTTTCTTCCATGGATATTAAATAGAACGCTGAATGCATTAGGAACATATTTTTATATTTGTAACCATGTCTTTAAAGCATGCCTTTTCCTTTTTGATCAACCATACAAGTTTTTTTTTATATTTGTTTTTTCATTATTTATTAATTCAGTGTAAGTATTAAACATTTAATTTTTTCCAACACAAAGGTTTAAATAGTGTTTCAAGGCCTTGAATTCTGAAATGCTGTCGTCTTTCATTATTTTTCACTTTGTTAGCCTAAAAACATCCTCTACACCTACTGGAATCATGAATATTTACAATATCCACTATGTGTACTGTTTTATTGAGGAATGACAAGGCTTCCCTGGTCTTGTAAAGATAAAAAAGAAGAAAGAAATCATACCGAGGACATGATTTCAGTATCCTGAATGGTTGATTCTGGCTCAGATGTTTCATTGGCATTTACGGGACTATTATTCATGCAGATCTGCATTCTGTTGTCTGCAGGGAAATGACAGAGATTCTGGGCTTCAGGAACCACCTCGTCTGCATGAGGGAAGCTGCCCTGCTGGAGTACTATGTCTGTGGCTTCTGGTGGGCTAAAGAGGCCAACTTCACCCCCACACAGACCTCCTTCACCATGGCTGTACTGCACATGTTGCTGGATAACATAAGAGGTGGGAGGGCATGTGGAAAAATCACAGAATTCTTATTATCAGTTTTTTTTATCCACTCTATAAGCCTAGTTTGGAAAACTTCCATTTAAATAAAGTTGTATTTCCTTACTACATCCATTGCAGACCATCAGATGGGGAGGTACACTTCTGTACACACCTCCATGGAAATAACTATCCGGAATGTACTTCAAATAGTCAATTACTCTCACAAGTACATGCTTCATAGAATCAGATTAAGTAATATTAAACATTAAATGACCACACCGGTGGCTTTGCATGTTTTAGCCCATTTACTATTACAAATCTAATTCAGCATCCATAAATCACTTCTTTGCTCTCTCATTCACAACAGTTTATTCAATTGTAAGCAGTAAACTGAGATTTCAGACACTTTCTAATCATCATTTTGATCATCACTTAGAGGCGCAGAGTCGTGCAACACTCATTTTCTTATCCATAAAACTTAAAGCATATCATTGTGGGATAATTACCAGAAAGTATAAATGCTATGAACTCTATTATTTCATTCCATTGTGGAATTTCTGAGGACACTATATAGTGGAAACATTTACACACAGGATCAAAAATAATATATTATGTATAAGTACTTATTTTGCCAATGCCTAAGTGCCTTAAACCTGCATTCTTTCTAATGGCCATGGGGCGGGGGTGGGGCAACTTAAGAAGAAGTCTAATTGTTTAGAAGTCAATGAGAACGTTTGCCTATTTCTTCAATCCAGCATTTAGTAAATGATGGTCCCATTTAGAGTAAAATAGATCTTAAAGCAGGTTGTGCTTTAGGGCGGGGCCAACTTGTGATTGACAGGTATTTACCAAGGCGTTGTCACGTCTGGGAGTTGTTAATAATTTTTTCTTCGAACCCTTTCATGGTGTGTTTTCAGTCACCTAAAATTATTTTATTCAGCGTTCGGTTGTGGTTAGCTTTATCAAATATGTCAGCAGTAATCTGTGTTTTATCGTCATATTCCAGAGAAACGGATGCCTTTCGTGGAGAACCTGATGGGGTTTGCTGAGGCCCTTGGTGGTGCCGGCCAATGCCGGACTTCGGAGGAAGATACCACTCCACTTCTCGACAAAGAAGAAGCCATAGCGCTCATAAGTTACATCAGAAACAGGTCAGAAGAATCCTAAAAATGCTCTTGTATTCCCAAGTAAAATATAGATGTGGATTTTTTTCAAGTTGTGTGTCTTAACTCGATCAGTTTACAAATGTCTATATAACCCAACAGCACATGTTTTACGGGCTGGTATGAAAATGTTTCCATTAATTAGATCTACGCAGGCCCCATGGGGGTTAGGGCAGTGCACATTAACCATGTGGGATCATACAGTCAGGTCCATAAATATTTGGACATTGACACATTTTTCATTATTTTGTCTCTGTACACCACAACAATGGAGTTGTAATGAAAAAATCAAGATGTGCTTTAAGTGCAGACTTCCAGCTTTAATTTGAGGGTATTTACATCCAAATCAGGTGAACGGTGTAGGAATTACAACAAATTCAAATGTGGCCACCCTCTTTTTAAGGGACCAAAAGTAATTGGACAATTGGCTGATCAGCTGTTTCAAGGTCAGGTGTGTGTAATTCCCTCGTTATTTCATTTACAAGGAGTAGATAAAAGGTCTTGGGTTCATTTCAGGTGTGGTATTTGTGTTTGGAATCTGTTGCGGTCAACTTTCAATATGAAGTCCAAAGAGATGTCACTATCAGTGAAGCAAGCCATCATTAGGCTGAAAAATCAAAACAAAACCATCAGAGAGATAGCAGACACATTAGGTGTGGCCAAATCAACTGTTTGGTACATTCTTAAGAAGAAAGAACGCACTGGTGAGCTCAGCTACACCAAAAGACCTGGAAGACCACGGAAGACAACTGTGGTGGATGACAGAATAATCATTTCCCTGGTGAAGAAAAACCCCTTCACAACAGTTGGCCAGATCAAGAACACTCTCCAGGAGGTAGGTGTATCTGTGTCAAAGTCGAAAATCAAGAGAAGACTTCACCAGAGTAAATACAGAGGGTTCACCACAAGATGTAAACCATTGGTGAGCCTCAAAAACAGGAAGACCAGATTAGAGTTTGCCAAAAAACATCTAAAAGAGCCTGTACAGTTCTGGAAGAACATCCTATGGACAGATGAGACGAAGATAAACTTGTACCAGAATGATGGGAAGAGAAGAGTATGGAGAAGGAAAGGAACTGCTCATGATCCAAAGCATACCACCTCATCAGTGAAGCATGGTGGAGGTAGTGTTATGGCGTGGGCATGTATGGCTGCCAATGGAACTGGTTCCCTCGTATTTATTGATGATGTGACTGCTGACAAAAGCAGCAGGATGAATTCGGAAGTGTTTCGGGCAATATTATCTGCTCATATTCAGCCAAATGCTTCAGAACTCATTGGACGGCGCTTCACAGTGCAGATGGACAATGACCCGAAGCATACTGCGAAAGCAACCAAGGAGTTTTTTAAGGCAAAGAAGTGGAATGTTCTGCAATGGCCAAGTCAATCACCTGACCTGAATCCAATTGAGCATGCATTTCACTTGCTGAAGACAAAACTGAAGGGAAAATGCCCCAAGAACCAGCAGGAACTGAAGACGGTTGCAGTAGAGGCCTGGCAGAGCATCACCAGGGACGAAACCCAGCGTCTGGTGATGTCTATGGAATCCAGACTTCAGGCTGTCATTGACTGCAAAGGATTTTCAACAAAGTATTAAAAGTGACAATTAGATTTATGATTATATTAATTTGTCCACTTACTTTTGGTCCCTTAAAAAGAGGGTGGTCACATTTTAATTTGTTGTAATTCCTACACCGTTCACCTGATTTGGATGTAAATACCCTCAAATTAAAGCTGAAAGTCTGAGCTTAAAGCACATCTTGATTTTTTCATTTCAACTCCATTGTTGTGGTGTACAGAGCCAAAATAATGGAAATTGTGTCAATGTCCAAATATTTATGGACCTGACTGTATCTATGACCATGACACTGGTCAGGAGGGGTGATAAGGAGGAAGTCATGATGAAGGCAACACTGAATATAATCCAGACCAAGAGACAACCCATCTTTTTTATTTACTATTAAAATCACACCAGTCAGTTTGGACCGGGAACACAGCCGGTGTTAAACATTTGAAATGGTTTCTAAACAAAGTAGTCTGTGATAAATGGCACAATATGTTTCATCTGAGTACTCGTTATCGTCATACATTAGCCACATGTTTACCGCCATCATTTTTTAAGACACTTAAAAGCTTCAAAATTCAAGAGTGGGTTATTTACTGATGGATTTTATGTCAAAGAATACAACTTTAAAAACTCTTCAGTTTGTGTGAACCACACGTCTTATTTCAGGCATCGAACCAAAAACCCACATTTACAAAACTTTGAGACGAGGGAACCGGACGTGCTTTCATGCTGATCATTTGCAGGTTTTAGGAGTCATTCCTGCAGAACTATTATGCTTTTGGATTCTTTTTATAGATTGATTACCATGAAAGCGGCATTTCAATGTCAAAGCTGGGTGGCTCATTTGTACTTGATGTGTTTGTACAGGGTAGTTACATCTAGAACATTGCATCATATTTTAGAAGCTGATCATATGCTTTGTACTATTTATATAACTATATTGCTATAATATGCAATGTCTAGTAGCTGCAGCCATGAAATAATTAGTGGAATTAAAAAGTACATTGGCAGAAAGGGGAAATATTCATGTGAAGTACCTAAAAATGTATTAATGTACAATACCCAATTAGAAATGATGTTAATGTTTTATTGAAGTGAGATGATGTGGAACAGCTCTGTGCTCTTAGAACACTGTGTTTTACTTTATTAATTAATCTGACGCAGCTGACTGTGTTCTGCAGTCTGTTTCAGAAGTACAGACTCTATGAGCTCCTCTTCACCACCTCCAGAGAGGAGTTACTGACGGGCACGGAGGTGTGTGTGTGTGTGTGTGTGTGTGTGTGTCCACGTCTATATGCATTTAAATGCTATTTTAAACGCGTTGTTTTCCAGAGGACCATCGAGGTGTTCGGCTGTCAAGGGCCTCTCACTCCATTGGAGGAAGGCATTCCCACTCACCTCTACCTCCAGTGAGTGGCTCTGCTCCTGGCATCCAGAGGGAGGAACAGGTGGCGGATGGATGGATGGATGGATGACTGGCGATTCCGTCGTTGTCCACCACAAGTCGTCGTCTTTCTGTGGCGTCAGACTGCACATTATCAGTCAATAATACAGCCCTCAGACTGTTGGAGCCCTGCTGCAGGGAAAAGAGAGGTTTCATAAAGGGACTCTACACTACCACTTCGGTCCACAGGAGGTTCCTCGTAGTAGCTTGAAGCCTTAGTTAAATGTTGTTTATGCAAATATATATAGTAGCGGAAGTGACCACAAATAAGAACGTAAAATTACAATTCTCAAACAGCACACAGACTTCCTAATGTCAGTAGTTTTATTCATAGCATATTCTTAGTAAGTGCAAAGCTGAAGTAACGTCTTAGTGAGATCTAGAGGCAAACATTTTGGCTCCAGAACAACAGAACTACATTCAAACCAAAAGAAATGTGAAAATAGTGTTTATTCCTAACAAATGTGACAGACCTTTACTTTTATTATTCATTTGAAGAGTTGTATCTTTATACAATTGTTACATGCCATATGTTCATTTAAAAAAGGGATTGGTCAGTGTAATTATTCCTCTCTATGCTAACATGCATCGAATAAAGCAGGAAGAAGTGGCAATATTGGAAAGAAAAGCATGAAGAAGAGAAGGCACAATGAGGCAGAAAG
This sequence comes from Cottus gobio, assembly GCA_023566465.1. Classification (NCBI taxonomy): domain Eukaryota; kingdom Metazoa; phylum Chordata; class Actinopteri; order Perciformes; family Cottidae; genus Cottus; species Cottus gobio. The sequence goes on from CM042235.1 coordinate 19,764,407, forward strand.
AGGGATCCAGATGTGTAAATGAGCAGCTGCACAGTGAGGACTGCCTGCTTATTATCAACTCACAAGCCGTCCTGTAATGTGAATCCACCACGTATGATATGATGATGTGATTTAGTTTTTAGTGATTATGAAACGCTGTCTCTTAATAAGGATCTCACGAGGGGTGAACGGGTCAGAATTGAAGTCAGGTGGCACCAAGAGAGATTCTTAGTGTTCATGTTCCTGGTTTTTTCTTGACTTTTTTTTGCCTCATCTCTGCCTGATTTGTTTGCCTGTACTGCCTACTGTGAACCTAACCTGACCCGTATAATAAAGCCTGGTTTTCTACACCGTATCCTGCTGTTTTTTACTGTTTTTCCACAAGGCGTAACGATTAAAAATGTCAAGGAAATAGTTCTGCGTTTGAGGAATTCCTCTTCTTGACTTGCTCTCTGAGAGTGAGATGGGAAGTCAGTGTCAATCTCATGTTGTCTGTGTGTCGAGTAGAGAACTACAGTCAGGACGTGGTTAGCTTAGCATAAAGACTGGAAGCAGGTGGAAAAGGCTAACCTGGCTATGGTCGAAGTTTATAAACACACCCACCGACATCTCTAAAGCTCACTGATTCACACAAAAATGTAAAATAGACTACGACTATGAAACTACTCCTTATAAGCCAGCACATTGTCTCAGCATTATCTTTTTTGTAACAAAATCAGAATAAGATCTAGTTTAAGTATAATAACAACTCAAGTAAGTTGAATGCTATCTGACATGTATAGTAAACCTCACCACAGAGGCAGTGCATATTAATAATGCAGGCGAGAAAGCTTGAATGTCAGATGGGTTATAAATTAATAATGCATAATTGTGTATGTTTGCATTCCAATATATTGCTGCCAATGTGTACAAGCATTCCAATGCCGTGTTGGTCTGCAGGCTACTTTGCAATGAGCTTTTAGCTGGATCTCAAATTGAGGAAAAAATAAACCTCGCTCAGCTGTTGTAAATGTTGTTTCTAATCTTGACCACAAATGAGTCAACAGTACACTTCCACTTGCCGTGCTTGGCGTTCTGGCTGTGAACTGTATTATAGATAGGGTTCTCCGTTCCGTGCTCTGGGTGCTTTCAGCCTTCCATTTCGGCACGATGTTTCAGCCGGACGTCTGTTTTTAGCCCGTCGGAGATTGCCCGCGCTCATCCTTCAGTATCTGTTGTAATACTAATAATATCGTCATGTTTTATTTAAAACGCTTTTATCGATGCAAAACCTCAGACTATTGGGAGGAAAGACGGTTCGGGTCCGTAAAAGCTCTCCGTCCATGCGAGTAGGAAAAGAGAAGTTTCCAGACGAGGCACGTGGCCCCCATCAGGCCTCCATCAGGCCCCCATCAGGCCCCCATCGGGCAAAGGGTTCACAATGTAGAATATAGGTTAAGCCCATAGAGTCACAGGATGGACCGAGATGTGAACGAGAAAGGAGTTAAAAACTAATTGCAAATAATAAATAATGCAGACAAGACCAGCCATGACGCTATACGTTTGAAACTTTTCTTTTTTTATGTCAGAAAAGTTCATTAGTTCACATTTTGCACAATTGTGATGCTATATGAAGTATAACAGCCACGCTGGTACATTACATTACATTTAGCTGACGCTTTTATCTAAAGCGACTTACATGATATACAGTAGACACAGCAATGGTGAGCAATTAGGGTTAAGTGTCTTGCTCAAGGACACAACGACATGGACTGGCTGAGCCGGGGTTTAAACCACCGACCCTCTGATTGAAAGACTGACTTGCTAACCACTGAGCCACAGTCGCCCCCAGTGGTATTGCTTTAATCTTGTGAATCTGTTTGTGTGTGTCATCATGGCAAAACATTGTCCTGGAAACAGGATCAGTTTTGAGGAGGGACTAAAAGAAGTAGGCAGTCAAGAACCCTCCCAGGTGTGTATGAGTGTGGCTTGGAAAGCCATTTGCGACCAGCTCCTCCGGCACCGGCTCCTCTGTCACCGGCTCCTCTGTCACCGGCTCCTCCGGCACCGGCTCCTCCGGCACCGGCTCCTCCGGCACCGGCTCCTCCGTCACCGGCTCCTCCGTCACCGGCTCCTCCGGCACCGGCTCCTCCGTCACCGGCTCCTCGGGCACCGGCTCCTCCGGCACCGGCTCCTCCGTCACCGGCTCCTCCGGCACCGGCTCCTCCGTCACCGGCTCCTCCGTCACCGGCTCCTCCGGCACCGGCTCCTCCGTCACCGGCTCCTCCGGCACCGGCTCCTCCGTCACCGGCTGTGTGTCTGCTGTCAGCCGCGGAGCCGGAAGTGAACGCTGGGTTACGGCTTGCTGCCGGAAACGCTGTCAATGAGAGCTGACACTAAACCAAACTGTGCAGCTGTTAAACTAAAACCACGAGCTGGAAGAGGCCAAACCACTCATAGTTATTCTATTTGCTATTCGTATGGAGTTATTTATTTTGTGAAGCTTTCCAAAAGGGCTCAGTTGTTTTTTTCTTTTAGTTTTTAAAGAAATTACTTTTTACCCCACATTGTCCTCTTCCATGCTGGAATCTGTGTGTGTGTGTGTGTTTTCATCAGTCAATGTTATGTTTCACTGTATGATCTCAATTTACTTTTTTTACTTTCCTGAGCACTGTTATGATATATATGCACATGTTGACTTAAAATAAACCTTGCCATCAGTTCTATCAGTTATGATACAATACTCAAAACTTACAAACATTCTATGACCAACATGTGAGTGAACTGTGAGTAACACAACTTCTAAACTGACTTGACAGATTGCACTCATGTGGGACTGTTGTGGATATCATGGTCTGCTTCATTTTGTTACACTGGTAGATTTCAGCTTTTGGATTTATGCTACTGTCAAGTCATCGTACCTTTCCGTGGTATTTTGCATCGGTATGCATTGTGCGTAATACTTGTGTGACTACGGGCCGGGACGGGTTCGATTTATACTTAGAGCTCACAGCCTAAAAGGACACATGTGATGGTGGGTGGCTTAATGAAACAAAAGTATTAACCTAAGTCAGAATATTTATTAAACACACTTAAACAGTATTAGAATGTAAGAAGTCCAGCACTTCTAAAAGGTTAAAAACAATAAAAGTATATATCTAATATACTTAAGCACGAATACATAAAACAAGTTAACTAAATTGAACTAACACAAAACAATGCAAAACAAAACCAAGCAAAGCAAAGCCATAAATATAAGTAAATGAATGGATCAAACAAAACAGCAGTGGCAGTCAGCATCCTCGCACAACCCTGTCTGGACGCTCAACGTGGGGAGTGTCAGTCACAGGAACTGGACCTAAATTAAAAGACAAAAAGATGAGGGCCACGGCAAATATGCCTCAACTCAGGAAACAACCATCCACACCTACCGGAGCCTAGGAGTCAAAGAGGGGGAAAGAGGCAGGTCATGGTGTGGCCTATATATGGTGGCACAAACAAATTGGGAACCAGGAAGTAGGAGGGGCCAAGGTCCACTCAACCCCTACAGTAGCCCAGGAGGCACAATTCATTAGATGGCTACATTCTTCCCCAGGTTTTTTTAATTGGCGACCCGACAATTTACTCAGACCAGGGCCTAAAAAGAGCCGGAGTAGAACTACTAGAGTCAAGTATCTGGGACTTTGTAGCCCCATCTGCACCTTTCCTTACCGTCACTGGCAAATGGTGGGGATTTGAATGTTTACCGGCTGTCTCACGGGTAGACTTTCTTGCCACCTCAGGACCGGTGGCTGGGCAGGAACTAGCACTAGTAGAGGCCTCAGGCGAAGCCACCGTAGGCGCCACAGGGTGAAGCGACAGGTCCACTTCAGGTGGGACTTCTACTCTGACAGGCTGTGGGTCCTTTGGTCCAGTCGCCCATCCGACTGCCACCCACTGGTCATGCTCCAATGTGTCAGGACTTGTCGTAGCTGGGTCAGGCTCAGATACTGGGATAGGGTGACCACCAGGAACAGATACAGGTTTGAGCATAGTACGATGCACGTGACGTACCTCTGTCAGGCAGTGTTGTGGGGCGACCTCATACACTGTACCTCCTTCCTCGGGATGCCTGGTTCCCTTCCTCTATGGGAGTGGTCTCGAAGGTAGATGGGTTGTCCTGCTTGTAACACCTCCTTCTGCGCTCTCTGGTCTGCCCGCTCCTTCCGCTGGGCCGCAGCCTGCCTCATCCTTTCACGGGCAGTCTCCACTGCCACCTGTAGTCTTCGCTGATGTTCCCAGACCCAGCTGCAGACTTCACCTGCAGTTGGTTCTTCCACACGGCCAAGCAGGAAATCTACGGGCAGCTGAGGTTCACGGCCAAACATCAAAAAGAAGGGGGACTGACCTGTATTTTGGTGGGGTGTGGTGTTGTAGCTAAACAAAACCTGTTGGAGATACTCTGGCCATCTGTGCTTCTGTTCAGCTGACGAGGTACGAAGGAGGTCATGAAGTGTCCTGTTAAAACGCTCACACTGGCCATTACCCTGTGGGTGATAGGGGGTGGTTCTAGACTTGTTGATACCAGTACACAGATCGATCATAATATCACCTCTGTGAGGGAAAGATTTAATGTGAGGGTTCTGATAAAATCAAAAAAACTAAACAATTTACCCTGGTTCAATGAAAATCTTTGGAAGCTGATGAAGACAAGATATGCTGCACTAAAGAAGGCAATTAAAACTAGAAGAGGCACTGACATGCTGATTTATAAAGGTTTAAGGAACAAAGTTACCCATGAGTTAAGATTAGCTAAATCTCATTTTTATCTCAATATATTGAATGAGGCGAAAGGCAACAGCAAACTCATCTGGAAAAATATAGACAATCTTACAAGGAGGGACCCACGTTTCTTAGGTGATTTTAAACTTAAAGTACAGGGAGAGTTAACTAATGATCATCTTGCTGTTGCTTCTGTTTTTAATAAATTCTTTCTGGACTCTGTATATGAGCTAGGAAAATCCTTTACAAAAGGGAAATTGGAAATTGTTCCAACAGATGCTACAGGTCAGATCTTTCAGCTGGTACCGACCAACGAGGCGCAAATTAACAAAATCATAATCTCTTTAAAAAGCTCCAAATGTAGAGATGCTTTTCAACTTGACACCATGTTTTTGAAATCTCACAAAGACACTTTAACTCGCCCCATTGCTCATTTAATCAATTTGTCCATTAAGCAAAGCTCGTTCCCTGATGAGTGGAAACGTGCCATTGTTACACCTGTTTTTAAATCTGGAGACCGCCTTGAAGCCAGTAATTATAGGCCGATAAGCATATTGCCAGTACTGTCAAAGGTTGCAGAGAAAGTTGTCATTCAACAACTGACAACATTTCTTAACACAAGCACGTCTGGACTACATCGTATGCAGTTTGGATTTAGAACTAATCATTCCACAGAAACTGCTACCTTGCACTTAATAGAGAAGATTAAATCAAGCCTCGACAAAGGAGGAGCAGTTGGTGCTGTGTTTTTAGATCTCAGTAAAGCTTTTGATACAGTCAATCATGATGTTTTAATATCGAAACTCTCTAAATTTAACTTCTCATCTGAAGCACTGGCATGGATGTCTTCATATCTATCAAACAGGAAGCAATGTGTTAAAGTTTGTGATGCACTGTCCTGAAACATGGAATGTACAATGGGTGTTCCACATGGGTCAGTGTTGGGTCCCCTATTATTTAGTTTGTATATAAATGATCTCTCTGAACAGTGTTATGATGTGGAACTGCAAATGTATGCAGATGACACTGTTGTTTACACACACGCAAAAACTCCTGAGTTAGCAGCTGCCAAGCTAACAGATGCATTGGAAAGGATCACACACTGGCTTAATCAATCATGTCTGAGTCTAAATGTCAACAAGACTGTCAGAAAAATTAATTTACACTCGATACCGGGTCTTGGTGGTCATGTCAACAGGTCATTTATTCTGTTGCAAGAGAGGAGCAGATACAGATATACAATGTATTACTTCACTAATTGTACATCCACAACTGCTCAAAGAATAGATGGAAACCTCCCTCCTTATATCCCATACTAGGAGGTCATCATGACGTCTTCGTAACCTTCCTCCCGCCATAGACAAAACAATGATGCGTTGTCTCCAGTCAGCCGCATACCATCTGAATACGGTGATGCGCAGTCTCCAGTCAGGCGCATACCATCAGTCAGGGACATACAGATATCAAAGATTCCTGGACTCCTAACTATACAGGACATACGTCATAATTATGGGAAAGTTCAAGTCACAGGCCATAAAATATAGAAGAAATAGAAGAAAGAAAACATTTTTTCCCAACATTCCCTCCTGTTTATACAAAGTATAACTCGTTCGAATTTAGGGAGAAAAATGTTATCAACAAATAATATGAGGATGAAAAACCTTGAACTGGATAAAAACCTTATATTATTTTCATTTATATACTTTCAACATGATGTTTAGGAAGAAAAACCCTTAATAGGATAAAGACCTTTATATTATTTCATTCTTAACGCTTATATTAGGATGAAAAATCTATAGTAGGATAAAAACCTTATATAAGCAAAACAATTATAATCATGATAGAACATATGTGGTTGTCTGTCTTCATCAGCCGCAGATGGGTCATGCTTTCCTCACTCCGTCTCTTCTCTCGATTTTCGACGTGTGATTCATAATTGCTTTACAGTCTAGAGTGATCAGTTTGCTCCAACCTACGTCTTTTACAGTCCAGTGTTCTCAATATCCTGGTCGTAGTCAAAGGGGGGACCGAGGGGGTTCCCCAGTACGTCTCCGTCTTCCCAGTCTCCCTGGGAGAAAATCGAACCATGACTCCAGCAGGGTGTTGAAAAGATCATCAATCCCTGCATTTTCAGCCAATTCCTCAGAGAGTGATGTCAGCCCCTTCAATGCTCTGGTCACCAACCCGTCCGGCTCGTCCAGCATTGTGTTTGTTGGGAATATAAATACAACATGATGAGGAAAACATTTTACAGACAACATGTCTAATGCCATTACCAGTTTTGTCCAATTGACCATGTAAACCATCTACTGCATCCCTTGTGTAGTTGATGGACCTCTGTTGGTTATAGTACATGTCATTTATCCAATCAACATTATACTGGAAAGGTGGCAACAAATAATGTATGGCGACTGTTGTTACTTGGCAGTTCATGGGAGGAGAATAGTTGCAGGGCTCATTTAAAAACCTGCCAGCTCCTTATATGGTGACAGAACGGAATTGTTAAGCTACACAATCAAACAAGTTCATTTTATCAGCAGAATACGTCATCCACTCAATCCACATATTTCCATCAGGGACCTTGGTCTCTAGTGTTAGAGCCTCTTTGAATGTAGTTATGTTGAGATAAGTTATCACATCTCTATTAGGATTTGTACTGCTCAGAGCAGTGGGGACTTTAGCATCAAAAGTTGTTTTGGTGGTTGTAACTGGTCTGACTTGGGCCTTCTCTAGACATTTATTTAAAAAGAAAACCTGGACATCCTGTCCAGTGTTATCAGACAGTGTATAATCCCGTGACTGCCTTAAACTATTTGGCTTCTCTATTGTTATGTACACCCCATAGTTCCTCTAATGCCGCATAAACCTGGTAGTTTAAACGGATGCTATGGTCTAAGTGCCATCTCTTCACCAATTTCTGCGAGTGTTTCCTACTGGGCCCGGCCTTACAGACACCTCTAAACCTCCTATGTGTTGTTAGTATCTTCACTGGTTTCAGACAAGTAATCCTATTGAATTCACATCCCTGTTTACCCAGACTTCACATAAGAGGGGGTAGGTATCCACAATTTAAGGCTTATCAGCGGCAAACTCTGCAGACAATTGGTTCACCTTTTGCAGTGTCTCCCTCACATTAGTTTAGTTCAATGCAAATGTACTGGAATGGATATTTTGGTTCCGGTAATTTACTCCTAGATGGTCTATGCTGACCCTAAGGATTATTTCTTGCACAAACAGTGAATACCAAACAAAAAAGTTTTTTTTAGTAATTAGTAAAGCCCTCTGTACTAAAAACCTGGTTTATCATAGATACCATCCCTCCTGTTGAGACATGGTCCAACCCATGGCTCAAAGAGCTGCATATCTATATAAAGTTTTAGGCAATACTAATCTTTCTTCAGGACACCTCCAGAACTTTTGCCCATCCCTCCCACAGCTATGTTTTTCCCAAAAAGTTTGTCTTGCTGTGGAGCATTTGTTTGCATATATTTTAAAATGTCATGATCTAAGTGTTAAACTTCAAAAGTAAATTGGTCATGTGGCTTTTATGTTTTCCTGTTGAAATATGATCAGTACCTGTTATGTGTGCTGTGCACTTACAAACTGCTAGTTCTAGTAGTTGCAATATTACTTATTTATGCGTAATAATAAGCTTCATTGCTGAATTAGTTCTCTGTAATTAACGACTCTCAGTTTCAGCTAAAATCTTTTTTAATATCACTAAAGCTTTGTCAGAATATTTCACTTTTACTCTCCACAGCTGCGTTTAATTTATTATCTTTTGCTTACTTTATGTCCTTGTTCCCCTAGGAATGTCAATAGCGCCAGAGTGTCTTCTCTGCACTTATCTTGTGTTTTGGAACATACCAGAATGTCATCAACATAAAGTAAAATCTGTCTCCACTGTGGAGGTTCAACTTCAGCTAGATTAGCAGCCATTATCTGAGAAGGGCTGGTGGGACTTTTACAATACCTCTGATTCTAAAGAAAGATTATTCAGCTACTGGTGTTATTCTCTCAGCAGCCTCTGGTTGTATTGGATATTATCTCTGGAAAGGCCTAAACCTATTTTTATTTTTATTGTCACAGGCTCTACTCATCTTATTTTCCCAAAGGTCCATGTGACCCTAAGGTTTTATCAATAGTTTTCAAAACCTCTTCCTCCTTTGAGGAGAGGGAAAAGATGTCTCACATGTTTTTAGACTTCTTTTTGAATTTCTTTGCTACTGTCACTCAGTTGAGTTTGGTTGTGTAGTTTTTACTGAGGAGGAATATTAAACCTTGAGATTCCCTCCCACAGGTTCCCACCCCTCCTCTCAGTCCTCTGCGTTGGACACAACCCTCCCACATCTCCCCACATAGCATCAGGTGGTTTAGCTAGCGAGAGATGAGGTGCACATTCCCCCCTGAAGAGTTTCTTCTCCTCTTCCAAGAGATTGCATGTTTATTCTTATTTTTGCCTTTGAGGCTTTAAATAACCTGTTTTCATATCTTTTGTTTGGCCCTGAATACTGAAAGAACATCGTGTAGTGCGTGTCCTTCATAGGTTGTTGTTTCACAAATGGCGGAGCCACTTTTTTAGTTTTCCGTTTCTGTTCCTGTGTAATAGATTGTGTCCCTGTGTTGTCCAGGTCTAGTCTGGTGACCCCATGCCCTCCTGAACGTAGCAGTCACTCGCTTGTAACCTAACCACTTCCATGCTCTTTGGTGTTGGTTCCACCCATAGCCCCAACACAGACATACAATCTCTCCCTAACAGGTTAACTGGACAATTCATTTTTTTTTATTATTAGACAACACAAATTGTTGTCTTCTCTGCAGCCTGTTTTTTGGATCCATGATCCTTGATGCTACCGATAGGTTTGCTGTTTATTTATTTTTCCTGTTTGCTGTTTTCACCCCAATGGTGTTTGATGATCATTTCATTAATTTTTCCTTCTGAGGTTAAAATAACAGACCTGCGTGCTCCGGAATCACACAGAAATATTATCTCTCATCCCTCTACCATTAAAGTCACAAACGGTTTCTCCTCTTGTAACAAACACATCTCTATTTGTTCTAACTCTATATTCTCTCCTAATACTCTAACTAATATTTCTCTCTCATGTTGTTCATTGACACTCTCTGTTTGTGTATCAGTGTGTGTATGCATGACTGTGTGTGTGTGTGTGTGTGTGTGTGTGTGTGTGTGTATATGACCTGGGTGTTCAGCCGAAGTGGATCCTTGACGTCCCCCTCTCCCCGATGTCCCCCTCTCTCCGGCTCCTCTGCTCCTCTCCAATGTCGGTCCCTTCCACAGCGAAAACAAGCTCCTCTCTTTGTGTAGTCATCTCTCCATCCACTCTCCCCCCTCCGTCCACGTCCCCGTCCACGGAAGCCTCTTCGCTTTTTGGTTATCTCGGGAATACACATCAGAAAACCAGGTTCAGACATTTCATCATCATCATAGCAAATTAGTGTTGGGCTCTGAGCCTATGGTTTCTGGAGAATCAGGATATACTGGTATGGTTTGCTTACCGTATTCCACTCCTGATCTGGTGTGCGCTGTTAGCAACGGGCCCACATGTTTGGCGCCTCGCTCTCTCCAACGCAGACACGAGGTCAGCTGCTGTGCTGCCTTTCGGCTGTGCGTGTCCGGGCTGCGGCGGCAGGTGGAGAGGGTGGATGGAGTGTTGGAGGAGACGCTGGAGGGTGAGGTCACTGCAACAGGAGGAGCGGGAGCAGGGGCAACATGCGGAGGAGGCCGTCTCCCGTACACCACTTCAGCATCTGCTTTATCACAGAAATGTACGCTTGGAAACAGATTAGAAGAGTTAGTCATGTTTCATTCATACTGTTCTTTCCTCAATTTCTCCCTTTCCATGCCTAATTTACGTATCTCTGCTTCTTTGGCCCACAGCCGGGCTTCATTCAAACCTTCTTCTTTGCTGTTCTTCATTTAAGCTCTATTTAAGCAACCAAAAACTGACATCCTGTGACTGCTAGCTTCCAGTTAAAACCATATTCCTTCGTCCACTTCCTTAGGTATTTAATGCTTCTCTCATTTTTGTTTTTCCTATATTTTACATTACCTCCCAGAGTCGCTTCTCTGCTGAGGTTGGCTCCCATCTTCCCCTGTTTCTTATTTTTGTATCTATTTTATCTTTTTATTTTTTATTTTAAATGATTCTGCCCTGTGTCTTTCTTACATCCGCTGATAGAGGAGTTTAACTACAGGTGGGTTACCCTTTCCAGTTCCTTTTTTCCAATGTAGACAGAAGAATCCAGACTTAGGGTTAGGCCCCTCAGACGTCAGGGCAGGTGTGTTGGAGGTGTGGGCAAACCGGTCACGTCCGGAGGGACTGCCCATTGATGGAGGTGGGACAGGTGATCCGGGTTGCCGGCCCTCCAGCGCCCTCCCCCGGCCCGGGAGCGACGTACCGCCTTCCGGTAAGCATCCAGGGGGGTACACACCAGGCGATGGTGGATTCGGGCTGCATGCAGTCCATGATCCACCAGAGTCTGGTTCAGCCCGGGGCATTGGTGGAGGCATCATGGGTGAGGATAAGGTGTGTGCACGGGGACATTCACGAATATCCCATGGTGCCAGTGGAGATTAGATATGGGGGGGAAAAGCATAGAGTGAAGGTTGCGGTTAGCTCCTGCCTTACGCACCCCCTAATCTTGGGAACGGATTGGCCAGGGTTTGATAAACTGATGGGGCAGGCAGCGGGGGTGCGGTCACGGCAGTCAGGGCCGTGCGATATGTGTGCGGTGCTCAGTGGCGACGCAGGTTTGTCCGACACTGCAGACGGGGAGGGGGAACCCGAGTTCCACTCCATGGAAGATTTTCCACTCGAGCAGTCTCGGGATGAGACTCTGCGCTCGGCCTTTGACCAGGTGATAAGAATTGATGGTCAAATAATTTTCCAGGCGGCTCATTATAACCCAATGGCTGGGCACATGGGATATGACAAGACATTGCACCGGATAATGACCCGATGCTATTGGCCGGGCATCCGGGCGGATGTGCACCGTTGGTGCGCATCCTGCCCGGAGTGTCAATTGGTGAATCCCCCGGCCATTCCGAGGGCGCCATTGCGCCCTCTGCCATTAATGGAGGTTCCGTTCGAAAGAATCGGCATGGACCTCATCGGGCCATTCCACCGGAGCGCACGCGGATATCGCTTTGTGTTAGTCCTGGTGGATTACGCAACGCGATATCCGGAAGCGGTGCCGTTGCGCAGCATCTCTGCAAAGAGTGTTGCGCAGGCGCTGTTTCAGGTCATCTCCCTAGTCGGAATCCCGAAAGAGATTCTGACCGACCAGGGCACCTCGTTCATGTCACGCACACTGAGAGGGCTTTACGGGTTACTGGGCGTCAAGTCTATTCGTACCAGCGTCTACCATCCCCAGACCGATGGGCTGGTGGAGCGGTTGAATAAGACTTTGAAGAACATGATCCGTAAATTAATTAGTGAAGATGAACGTAATTGGGATAAATGGCTTGACTCTCTGTTGTTTGCAGTGCGGGAGGTACCCCAGGCCTCCACGGGATTTTCTCCCTTTGAGCTGCTGTTCGGCAGGAAACCACGAGGGGTGCTCGACCTGATTAAGGAAAGCTGGGAGGAGGGGCCGAGCACCAACAAAAATGAGATTCAGTACGTCCTGAACCTGCGCGCAAAGCTTCACGCCTTGGGTCGGCTGTCACAGGAAAATTTGCGCCAGGCCCAGGAACGTCAGAAACGCCTGTACGACAGAGGGGCCAAGCTGAGGCAATTCGCACCGGGAGAGAAGGTACTTGTATTACTTCCTTCTTCCAGCTCAAAACTCCTCGCCAAGTGGCAAGGGCCCTTTGTGGTCACACGGCGGGTCGGGGAGGTCGACTATGAGGTGGTGCGTTCTGACAGGGGCGGGGCAACGCAGCTCTACCACCTCAACCTCCTGAAGGCGTGGAGGGAGGCGGAGTCTGTCTCTCTGGTGTCCGCAGTTTCGGAGAGAGAGGAGCTGGGGCCCGAGGTCCCAAAATCGGCCAATCCAGCCTCGCTCCTTTGTGAAGCCCGTCTCTCCGGGACCCAGAGAGCAGACATTGCCCGGTTGCAGGAGCAGTTTGCTGATGTGTTCTCGCTCCGGCCAGGCCGCACCAACCTCATCGTGCACCAGATAGAGACCCCCCCGGGCGTGACCGTGCGGTCACACCCCTACAGGCTCCCTGAACACAAGAAAAAGGTGGTTCAGAGGGAATTGGCTGCTATGCTGGAGATGGGGGTAATAGAAGAGTCCAACAGCACCTGGTGTAGCCCCATTGTTCTTGTGGTCAAGAAGGATGGGTCTATACGGCTCTGTGTGGACTACCGCAAGGTGAATGAGGTGTCACGGTTTGATGCTTACCCGATGCCCCGGGTCGACGAGCTCCTGGACCGACTGGGCACTGCACAATTCTTTACCACCCTGGATTTGACCAAGGGCTACTGGCAGATTCCCCTGTCGCCAGAGGCCAAGGAAAAAACGGCCTTCTCCACTCCGTACGGGTTGTACCAATTTACCACGCTTCCCTTCGGTTGTTCGGGGCTCCGGCCACGTTCCAACGGCTCATGGACCAGGTGCTGAGTCCGCACGCCGCGTATGCTGCCGCCTACCTGGATGATGTCATCATCCACAGCACCACGTGGGCGGAGCATGTGCGGCAGGTGGGCGCGGTGCTGGAGTCCCTGAGACAGGCCGGGCTCACCGCCAACCCGGGGAAGTGTGCAGTTGGACGGAGGGAGGTACGGTATCTGGGGTACCACTTGGGCGGAGGGCAGGTGCGTCCCCAGGTGGACAAGATGGCGGCTATTGCAGCCTGCCCGCCACCCAAGACCAAAAAGGAGGTGAGGCGGTTCTTGGGGCTGGCAGGCTACTACTGACGGTTTATCCCCGCCTTTGCGGAGCTGACCAGCCCCTTGACCGACCTCAGCCGGAAGGGTGCCTCAGATCCGGTCCAGTGGACGGAGCAGTGCCGGTTGCCGTTTGAGGCGGTTAAACAGGCCCTCTGTGGGGAGCCGCTTCTCCACACTCCTAACTTCTCTCTCCCCTTTACTTTGCAGACTGACGCGTCGGACAGAGGGCTGGGGGCCCTTTTGTCCCAGCAGGTGGGGGGAGTCGACCGACCCGTGCTCTACATCAGCCGGAAACTCTCCGAGCGGGAGGCCAGGTACAGCACGGTAGAAAAGGAGTGCCTGGCCATGCGCTGGTCGGTCGACTCCCTGCGGTACTACCTCCTGGGACACCCATTCACCCTCTGCTCGGACCACGCCCCGCTCCAATGGCTCCACCGCATGAAGGATACCAACGCCCGGATCATCAAGTGGTATCTGGCTATGCAGCCCTTTAACTTCAAGGTGGTCCATAGGCCGGGGACGCAGATGGTCGTGGCGGACTTCCTCTCCCGCTCCCAGGGAGTCACTGCCGAACTACATGCTGGGTACAGCCCGCCCACTATCACAACAAGAAGAAACTCCGTCGCTACATTAAAAAAGGAAAAGAGCGATGCAGGAGGAACAAGAGAGAGCAGAGATGCACCAACACAACGTGTTGCCCAGAGAGGAGCTGTGTCTGCTGGCTGGAGGGTTTGAAAAGTCCGACATAGTTTAGAATGCGATGTGTTGCAAAGAAGCTGAACCTGGAGGGACTTAGGACACAGGGGAATGCAGGTGGAAAAAACCCGGAAGAGACGGACCGGAAGTCCCGCCACACAAGCAGCTGTTCACAGCTCGCTGGGCAGTTGTGTTGTGGTGTTGTGGTTGTGTTGTGGTGTTGTACCCTGTTGAAGAGCGTTAGCTATGGGTTATTAATTGTTGTTATGAAGTTAAAATCATGACTCTAACTCAATGCACGTAACACAAGTAGCTCGGACCGCTGCGCTCTCAGCAGTGAGCTGTCAACAACATATAGTGAAAATTTGAAAGAACCAACTGAAATGTTCCTAATGCTCTAAAAGAAAAGAATATCATTAGCTGTTCTTTCTAAAATAAACTCTTGTTGTGATCAATATATTGACAAATATGCCTGATCTATCAAATGTGATTCAAAAAATATGTGTTCAATGTAAATAAAATAAAAAGATTTATTCTTGGACTAAAGGACCTTAAAACCCTTCAATATTAAAAACAATTGATTCTTCTGAATATTGTTTGATATGACCTTCATGACTACTAAAATGTGTCTCCTCGCACATCCGCCTCGAACTTCAGCACCACAAGAGCCTGTGACAGAATGATATCGTCTCAAGAGATCGGTCTCAAGAGATCGGTCACAAGAGATCGGTCACAAGAGATCGGTCACAAGAGATCGGTCTCAAGAGATCGGTCACAAGAGATCGGTCACAAGAGATCGGCCTCAAGAGATCGGCCTCAAGAGATCGGTCACAAGAGATCGGTCACAAGAGATCGGTCACTAGAGATCGGTCTCAAGAGATCGGTCACAAGAGATCGGTAACAAGAGATCGGTCACAAGAGATCGGTCTCAAGAGATCGGTCACTAGAGATCGGTCTCAAGAGATCGGTCACAAGAGATCGGTCTCAAGAGATCGGTCACAAGAGATCGGTCACAAGAGATCGTCGTCCAAATGACGTCGTTGAAGTGATTTCTTCATTTTGGAATGAGATCAAAAGGTGTGAAAAGGTCAACAAAAGACAATTTTTAGAGCAATTATTTATTTATTATCCATCATGCATTTCACTTCATAAAGGATTGTAGAACACAGACGGACAGATATGTGATGACTGTCTGTAGACATGGTGTTAATCAGGACTCACGCCATATCCCTTTTGTACCTGCAAAACATACAATAAAAAAACATTAGCTGTTTGCTTAATTTTGTTTTGTCACATTTATAATAATCTACTGATTTATTTCTAAAAGGTTGTGCAGACTTTTTGAGGTTGCAATGAATATGTTTTTGGTTAAATTACGTTTTGTATTTCCCGGTCTTGTTGTGACAGGTTGTTCACCTGCGACACAAGGGGAGGAGTATTCTGTGTCCTCCTGGTCACCTGAGAGAAGAGGAAGAAGAAGAGAGATTGATCAACACGTGTACTGCTAGGACTCAATTCTCTGAGGTCGTTGGGTTCTTCAGGTCTTACTCGGCTGGTAGTAGTCGTAGATCTTGACCACGGCCGGCTTCAGGTTCTGCACCTGGAGCTCCTGTATGAGGTCTAACTTGTAAAAGATGGGCAGGTCCTTTTCCAACTGTTGAGAGAAGAGAAACAGACGACACCTTGAGTATCGACTCTCAGAGAGCGTTGCCTCTGGTTCTCCTGGCTGTGGGTTCTCCTCTCACCTCCTTGATGTACACCAGGACGTGATCCTTGTTCTGTTCCACTCTATCCACCAGAATGGCACCTTTGAGCTGCGAGGAGACGACAGTCAGCCGGGTGCTTCATCAACAACAACACTTTAACATTTCTACTGAGGCTACATCCACACAAACCCCCCCAAAGAGCCAAACTGGAGCCTTCAAAACACCCACAAACCACTGAGTGACATCACAACCACGTCCACTTTGTATGAGCAGACTGTGGTCTGGACAGAGAGCAAACAGAGTTGTGTGGATGAAGCATGAAGGTGAACGTTAATGTAGTAACTCACGCTCTTCAGAGACTCTGGGTCTGGGACAAACCCAGAGAGCATTTTGATATCCAGGATCACCATGTTGGTAGTGTTCACCTTTCCACTGTATCTGGAATACAAGTATAATAAAAACTTTGTTATAAACATTCCTCCCACGTACGTCCCCAGCAGCAACTGAGCTGGTAGATGCATCGGTGTTCTTCTGTAACGTGGATCTGCTTGCGGATTACTCACAGGGTCTTGATCATCAGAGAGATTTGGGGTCTTTTGCCGGTGCAGTTGGCCTTCGGTGTGACCTTGACACTGAGAGTGGTGACCTTGGTGGGAGGCGGGATGTTATAGTGAAGATAAATCTGAGAAAGAGGTGCACAAGGGAGGTTTAATATCCATGAACAAGAATCTCAGGAATTTATTTTACTCAAAATGCATCAGACTTGAGAAGTCTGGTTTTCAAATGGGGGGGGGTCCCATTTCCACGTGCTGACCACTGACCTGCATCACAGCGCACGTCGTGCCCTTCACCTCCAGGCTGAACTTCCCCGTTGTGTCCTGCAGCTCCTTCTCCTGGTAGAGCAGCTTGTTGTTCTGGTTCACCAAGAACGTCAGCCGGCCACTTGAAGACTGGACCGTCACCGTGCTCGAACCGCCGGGACTGAACACCAGAGTGGAATAGAGAGCCAGAGCCTGGAGAGCCACCACTGTGTCCTATAACACACATAAATAAATATATCTTCATGTGCTTCAATGTATGATTACCCCATCCATCTGTACACGTCTCGTCTTTCTTACCTGTGTGGAAGAGAAGCCGCCGTAATAGTTCTGCTGGCTGGCTAGCCACCTGACGATGCCGGCGGCGTAGCCCAGGTCTTTAGTGGTCGGAGAGGCGCTGAGTTTAGCCAGCAGGACGTAGGAGCTGATCTCCACGGAAAGAGAGGCCGACGTGTCAGATGCCGTCTGAGCCCAGTGGAGGAAACCTCCTGAAAACAGCCGTAAAACAGAGTTCAACTACATCCACAGCGATGAAGAGAGGGATTTCCTCCAGGAGGACGACTCTCCGTCAGGGAAGGATAACGCTACAATATGGATACTAGAACTCTTATCAATACTATTGTTGGCTTGTTTTTGTTTAATATAGAGGAAAACAAGACATTGATGATCTCAGTGAATATTTCTGATTGATTAGCCCTCATCATGTGATCAAACTCTGTATGACGTCACAACCGTTAACTCTGAACCTCATCAAAACTCTGGGGTTTTACTCATGTAGAACCGGTTCCCTTTAGAGCAGAGTTTCGAGGTCCTCCCTACTCACCTTGTTTTATGGCGACCGAGTCCAGGTGCTTCAGGAGTTGAGCTCGGGCCTCCATGTCTCCTGCCAGGGTGAAGACGTACGCCAGCAGAGCCGTGGTGTAGCTGTTACTGAGGTTGCCGAAAGACTCTCGGAGGCAAGACAGGCTCTTCTTCACTGCAGGGTCCTGGATCAGAATATAAATAATTACCTCAGGTCTCAACTCCTTTTATTGGTCTGCACAGAAAGTTTATTATATTTTGTGTGAACAAATTCATATATTCGGTAAAACTTGAGACAAAGAACTTCCTTTAATGGAGGAAATAATTCTGGAAATATTAACCAGCACTTAACCAGTACTTAACCAGTGCCAACTTGACTGATCAACAAATGTTAAAAAAATCAAACGAGGCCTTAAACCAAATTTAGTATGAACTTTATCTAACCTGACAGATGGTTGATCAACACAAGTTCTTGGTTTGTGTAAAATCGTTGTGAGGAAACTTCTGACCTGAAGTTATGATATTACGGTTTCTACTCACGTCTACGGACGTGTTCATCTCCAGGAAGGCAGCAGTGATGTAGGCGCTGAGCGTGACCTCGTCAGACACGCCACCCTGAGAGAGGAAACAGGAAGCAGACGCTCAGATCACTCTGAACACTGCGGATAACTGGTGGAGTAACGGACCGTTATTGATCCGTGCTGCCCCCCCTCACGGATTAACTTTAACATCACAGAGTAATTAAAGGTTTCTCCTCCAGTATCCAGTAGATCATCAGTTAGACTTCAGTTACCTTCATCCTGTTGTTGAAGAGCTTTCCCGACTGTTGGAAACAGCCGTTCTTCTGCTGCTTATCTTTCAGCCAAACCACCGACTCTTCGATCGTCTTGGGGTCGATGAAGACGAAGGACTGGGCTTTGGTGAACGATCTCACCACGAAAGCGGTCAGCCTGAGAAGGAAGGAGACATTAAACAAGAGGAGGAAGCACCGTCACGTTCATGCAGTTTCCACATGCTTTTCAACCCCGCGGGCGGGTTTTGGGGTTTCCTGTCTGACTCGCACACACATTTAAATCTTCTGATCCATCGTCATCGTTCTCACCAAGTGTTCCCCGCTCCTGATCCGAAGGTGCTGTAAGCGCCATCACTATGCTTGTAGTTCAGCTGCCTCTGGTAGCCTGCGTCACAGGAGAAACATTTTGGGGACTTGATTGCTTTGATGACAGGAAGTTATGGGGAAAGAAAAGGAGCAAACTAAGGTCGCCTTTAACTGGAATGAAGAGACCGGAGACTCACCGCTGGTCAGGAAGTTGGTGGCCTTGTCGTTGATGGCCGAGGTCAGCTGCTGAGTGTTCCTCAGGTACTGGAGGATGTAGATGTTGGGGGCGAGGAGCGCCATGTTCTGCTCCCCACATCCGTACGGCATCTGCAGCAGCCCGTCCAGGTTGTTCAGGGCTCGGCCCAGAATGTCACCTGCACCAAAAAACACACCGACTCATGAAGACCGAACATGTGACTGACCTGAGATCTGATTTTACTGAAGACACAGATAATAAAAAGTGTAAAGACAATTTGTTATCAGGCCAGAATGATGCTTATTATAAAAGGACATTTCATTTTAGTGAATTAGTTTGCTACTATTTCATTAAGAAGTGGGTTGTTTTCAGTCTCTCTTTGCTCGCCTTTAATCTCAGACAATCATTTGAAAGCATACATATTTGTTTGGTTTACAGCAGAGCTCCACCATAAGTATTCTGTAGTTTACCCAGGACAGATACTGAAGCACGGGCTGATCCAACGATCACGTCCTTGGGGAGCTGGATGTCGACTTCCTCCTTCAAAGCCACTCCTATGGACAACAAACAGCTCAGCAATCAAACAAAGATGTCATTTACATTTAACTGATCATTTACTGAAACGGGTCTGACTGGAAATAAGATGCTACATGCTTGATGAATTGTATTTAAAGCTACAACGAGGAACTTTCATGTAGTGTGGATTATGGCGCCCCCTGTGGACTAAAGTGGTAGTGTCTCTGACACCACATTAAACAGTGTGGTCGACACGCCTCTTAACCTGCAGCAGTGATGTGATGCTTGCTGTGAACACACTGACCTTTCGGGCAGAGCAGCCAGTTGAAGGTCTTTGACATCTCAACTCCTTCAGCCTGAGAGGGAAGAAATCATTTGAGACCTCCCACCTGCCTGCTGGGTGAACTTTTACTGAATCGTCTAGTTTAGAAGTACCGACCTTCACGATGAGAGATCGTGTGACCGTGTCGATGCGACCTCTCTCCGGCACTCTCACCACCTTGTTGTCACAGGAAGTGTGGGACGCCACGGCCTCGGCGGTCACCGTCACGTTCACGACCCCTAAAGAAAAACAGCTTTTATTGCAGATAGAAAATGGTGGTACAGTTTGACACCAGTGTGGATGAGAGCTCGACGCTCACCTAAAGCTGAGGGCGCCATCTTCCAGCTCACCGTGCGGCGCTGGTTGCCACACAAACAGGAAGTGTACTGGTCACCGGAGAGGGGGGTTAGGGTGTACTTTAAGGAGGTAACCGGAGCCACGGTGACCTGTTCAGGAGACACAACAATATGTTTAAAAACACTGGTTCATGACCAAAATCCTACGAATATTCCCATCAGGCTCAGCTGTTAGACATTAGCGCTGTTACACGTTAGCACTGTTGATACCCGATGGCAGCTCTGAGAAGATGCATAGGTGGAGTTAAAACACTGCTGACCACCGATTGGTTAAGAGGGAATCTTCACTTGCGGGAAAAAAATTTGTATAAATTAGCTCAACTCCCGATTTAAAGAGTCCAGCCATTCATTTGTCCATTCGTTGTGTTGAAGCCGATGCGGCGGCGTTACAGCGTCAGTCCGCGTGAAAACATGGGTTACCTTGATGCAGCTGGTCATGTAGTTGAAGACGGTCGCCTTCAGTTCGAAGTGCTCCCCCCGGATGATGGAGTAGGGCAGGGTGAGCTCCAGGAAGAAGGGCTGGAAGACGGTGATCTCCTTGCGGGGGGCCAAGCCGAAGCCCTGGGGCGACAGACAGAACGCCTCCGTCTCCCAGGTGGTGATGGTGTCCGGGACGGTCAGGGACACGTTCTTCGCTCCAGATTCTCTGTAACAGCAGATCGACGCATTCAGAGTGACAAAATCTCAGATTTCAGAAAAATCTCAGAAAAACAGAAACACAAAAAGCAGTAAAACAGGGTTTACTGTTACTGAAGACATTTGAAATAAAGAAACGTAATGAGGAGATATTCACCTGCAAGTTCACCAAAGTTTTCCCCACAGACTGTTTGTAAGAAGTGGACGTAGGCGTCATGATGTGGTTCGTGGGTTTGTGGATGTTTTAAAGCCTCAATTTTGACATTTTGACCATCGCCATCTTGTTTTTTTGCAAACAGTAAACTGAAGCGACCATATATGGACTTAGGAGGAGTGACATAGACGCCATATAAGTCTCAGGTCTCACCCTGTCAATCACCTGGTAGCCCCGCCCTAAAGCATCCCCTGCTTTATGATCTGTTTGACTCTAAATGAGCATAATTTACTAAATGAACATCATGCTGTATTGAAGAAGACTTGAAACTAGAGATTGAGACAATGTTTACTGAGGGAATACATCAAGAGAGAAGTAGAGTCATTTATATAGACTTCTATACAACCAGAGTAGTTGCCCCCTGATGGTCAGGAGAGAGAATGCATCTTTAACACATGAAGCATAGACTTCTATACAACCAGAGGAGTCGCCCCCAGGTGGTCAGAAGAGAAATGCAGCTGTAACTCTTGAAACAAGGTTGCCTAAAAATGTGTCTGCTTGATAAAAAACCAAGATGGCGACGGCCAAAATGCCAAACTCAAGGCTTTAAAACTGGATTCCACAAACCAAGGAGTGCACCCAATTCTTAAACACAGTCCATGGTAGAGACTGACCTCTGGTGGCAGGTTTTCTAAATACCCGGGTGAACCGTAAACACTAGCTAAGTCTAACTAACACAATGTTCTCAGGATCACAAACTCTTTGAGCCAAGGGCAATGTCTGTAAACATTTTAATGTCATTCATGTTTGTAGGAAGTCTGAAAGGACTGTGGTGCAACAACTCACCCCACTGCCACCAGGTCCCATATCCAGGTCTCAGGGAAGAAAGTACGGACTGTCTCTATTGGTGAATTATCAGAGGGACTAGATGGAGGTGGAGCTGCAGCACCAAACTCCTTCATTTCAGCACCAGGAAAGAATCCTAAAAATATAGCAGAAGATATGCCATTAGAACAAGATGAAGCCTTTTAATACTGATAAATATTCAGCAACGTGTCACTTCATAGTGCAAGAAAACTAAACTTAAATACCGCCAAATCTGCCGCCATGGTGGTATTCTCTTCCTTTGTACTGGAGGCACGAAGGCACTCGGATTAACAAGTTTGTTGCCATCTTCATCCCCACATTCTAGATGATCCAACAACAAACAGCCGTCACTGAAATGTGCAACAACAAAACATACGAGAACAGACGACATAAAGATATTGTGCATTCACACGTGCGCAGGAAGTACCTGGAAAACGGTATGAGCGTCCTCTTTCTGCTCGATGGGGTACGGCATGATGGATCTTCTCGGCCTCACAGGCAAACATTCAACAGAATCTTGAACCATGTATGGAATGTAGGAGGCTTTTTTGACGGGCAACAGGTCAAATATCTGAAAAGAAAAGGTATATTTCAAAGCTATAACCCGACAAATGTTAGTTTTTCTAGAAAGGTCTGACAATTGGGGAACTTTCTTTGTCAAAACCAGGCTTTCATCCTGAGGGGAGACTCTTCACATCGTCACATATGTGATCTTAACTATTTACATTTTCAAAATGCATTCTGGACAACTGGTCGAGTGAAAGCAGATGGATTTTTGTGTTTCGGCTCCAGCAGCTACCTTATCAGCATCCAGAGTTTTCCCCGGCTCCTTGATGAGGACGCTCTGGTCGACGGCGCTCACGCCGCACAGCGAGTCGGCCTGAGCCGTCACCTTCAGGATGGCCTCCTCTCCCGGGACAGCCGAGGACGGAGAGAACTCCACGGACACCTGGGACAGAAGAGACCACATTCAGCGTTGTTGTGAATCCTGCTGCTTTCCTTGGCAGCATTCCAGCGCTATGATTGCCGTCCACGCTCGCCGAGGCACCGTAACCGGATTTGTTGGGGTCCTTTGTTCTGACCAATGGGCGATCCCGACCCTGAAGACTTGAGTTCCTAACCTCAACCAATCGCCTCTCCCTCAGCAAGCTGTCTGACCAAGGAGAGAAGCTATGATCTTTTCAGCATGACACAAATGTGTATTTTATTGAAAAAAAAAAAAATCTCCCACATTAATTCCTAATTAAAATACTGGCCTTTTCATTGAGATGAGACCCTGAAGACTCAATCACACCAAGACGTGTCACTAAAGAAGGGTCGCCTGCAGAACCGCTGTTTTCCCACGGGAACGGTAAATATGATGGTTTATTAGTTTTTCCTAAAACGTCCACATGAATGCTCCTAGAGTGGCAACTGTGGGGAATAATTTCCACCTGAAGTCAATGTAAATACTTTAAATGTTATCTTTTTACATTGTTGTAGTCATCTTAGTGGTTATTCGCAGAAAACACAGAAGCCTTTAAAAAACAATCCCCCCAGAGGTTGTTTTATGAATAAAAAAAAAGAAAAAGCCCCAGACTGCTTTATTTGGATGTATTGAACACCATAAGTAATATACACGTGAAATATATGGTTTGGTACAAGAGAAAATTCAAATGGCCCCTATGGGCCCCTATGGGCCCCAATGAGCCCCAATGGGCCCCAATGAGACGTCTCCTGATTTTTCTGTACTAAACCCTCTCTAACTTTGTGCTGCGTCACTTTATCAAAGTCAAGGTTTCATAAAGTGAAGCAGAACATCTATAATTCACAATAATTCATCTATAACATACATTTTATATTCATGCGAAAACATGTGGATTTATTCTAGTTCATCACCAACACTACATTGTACATGATTATATTTGATACTTCATAATAGATGTGCTTTGACAGCTGATGAGCACGGCGATGCCTTCACTGACCTTGTTAATGAAGCACTTCTCGACGGAGAAGTCGGCGCTGTTGGCCATCACCTTCTCACTGGGGAGGACGGCGTACGCCACGACCTGGACATCTGGCGCCATGTCGGGAGACACCATGAGCTTGAAGGACACCTCGCCCTTGTTCACTGAAACAACAAACCAACTCCTATGAGCCACGACCACCTCTCAACTGCCTCCCTGCATCAGTAAGACACAATTATTTGCTGACTTAAAGGGTCATTTTACTCACATGATTCTTGCACTTGGACCCGTTTAACTCCTTGCATGACGATGGCTCCTCGGGTTAAGACCTGCAAACAATAAATGATGTTGAAAACCTCATTCAACAGCAGATTGTGGTTATTTACCGTGTTGTTAAAGGAAAAAAAACATGGTGGAACATTTAGGGGGTTTAATGGAAAAACAATATTCATAACCGTGTTTTATTCAGCATCTAATCACTTGAAACTAAGAACCCGTTATGTTTTATTCATTGTAATAAGTAAAGACAAAGCTATGTCTTAGTAACTGGATCTGTGTAACTGGTTCAGTATATTCGTGATCTCACAGATAACGTATCCCTTTAAAGAGGAACCCACCAGGGCAGTACCCACTCAGCCCCCCATCGCCACTTGTCTCCAAGGTAGATAACATTAGCCTTAGCTTAGAAAAAAGCCCTTTATATCTACAAAGGGAGCGGGTCAGCATCCCAGTCCACCATCTTTGCACCGCCATGTTTCTACGCCAGCCCAGAAGGGACACTTGCTCTAGCGAGAGACGTTTGTGTTTTACGTGATCTGAAGGTACTAAACGGGTTCCTTTGATCCAGACGTTAGTGATCTGAAGTCAAAGTCATTATAAAACCATCTTCCCCCGTTGTCTCCATTAGAGAACCGGTAGGAGAGACTTCACTCACCAGATACATCACGTCCACAGAGCCCTGGGCTTCTCCTACCACAGTGTATTGGATGGTGAAGACTTCTTCTTGGTCACATGGAAGTGGGTTATTCTCCTTCTTCACCTCCAGGAAGCTGACCGTTTCAGTGTGTGGAGTTGAAGGTCGGGACAACGACACTCTGTGCTCTGCAGTCTCAAAGTACGGCGTTCTGTAACCGGCGTATTCGTACTTCGGCAAGTTGCTCACCTGGAGAGCAGAAAATAAACTCTATAAAGGAGCTCATGGAGGTGGAAGAAGGTTTTTACAGTTAAAGTGAATGTTCAGGTTTCACCACCATGGGACCTTATTTCTTTTGCACGTCAAGAGATTTTCATTTTGTCGTAAAACCGTTAGAGATGACAGTTAAAATGTTTGAATAGAAAGACGACACGTCAAAAAGGATTGTAAGTCATGGTGATGTCACCCGTTGGTTTGTGAACTGATGTTTTGAAGCCTTGACTTTAGTGAGTTGCCAGGTTGGATTATGGTTGTCTATATGTTAGGTTATTTTGCAACCAGTAAACAGGAAGTGACCATTTGTGGACTGAGGAGGAGTGAAATAAAGATGCTGTATACGTCTCTGGTGTCAACCTGTCAATCACCTTGTAGCCCCGCCCCAAAGCATCTCCTGCTTTATGGTCTGTTTGACTCTAAATTAGCATAATTTACTAAATGAACATCATGCTGTATTGAAGAAGATTTGAAACTAGAGATTGAGACAAACTCATGTTTACAATGTTTACTGAAGGAATACATCAAGAGAGAAGAGTCATTTATATAGACTTCTATACAACCAGAGGAGTCGCCCCCTGGTGGTAAGGAGAGAGAATGCAGCTTTAACACATGAAGCATATACTTCTATACAACCAGAGGAGTCGCCCCCTGGTGGTCAGGAGAGAGAATGCAGCTTTAACACATGAAGCACATACTTCTATACAACCAGAGGAGTCGCCCCCTGGTGGTCAGGAGAGAGAATGCAGCTTTAACACATGAAGCATAGACTTCTATACAACCAGAGGAGTCACCCCCTGGTGGCCAGGAGAGAGAATGCAGCTTTAACACATGAAGCATAGACTTCTATACAACCAGAGGAGTCGCCCCCTGGTGGTCAGGAGAGATAATGCAGCTTAACACATGAAGCATAGACTTCTATACAACCGATGATTCGCCCCCTGGTGGTCAGGAGAGAGAATGCAGCTTTAACACATGAAGCATAGACTTCTATACAACCAGAGGAGTCGGCCCCTGGTGGTCAGGAGAGAGAATGCAGCGTTAACACATGAAGCATAGACTTCTATACAACCAGAGGAGTCGGCCCCTGGTGGTCAGGAGAGAGAATGTAACTTTAACTCATGAAGCCTTGAATTCACTTTTCAGAACCGGAGAGACGAGAGATGTAATAAATATACTACAACCAGACTTTCTTGAAGGGACAAATTATAATTTAATTTCACAAAATGTCCAAAATGATGTCCCATGGGTGCATCGAAAGGGGCTTGACTTCGCCTCCCACTGTTAACGGTTCCAATATGTTACTTGCCACTTGGCGGCACCTTGCAGCTACTTCCTACTTACACGGAGTTGGAGGTCCCCCACAAGTCCAGCCGTGCTGATTGAGAACGAGGCGACGCCATTGCTGTTGGTTGTGAGATTCTGCAGCCAGCGTGGTGACCAGCTTTCACCCTCAAACAGGTACAACGGCATGTTGGCGATGGGTGTATTGTTGTAGTGAACCGCTTGAACCTGTTGGAAGCACAGAGTCGTATCACCGAGAACGCACCGCGTCTGAAATCACGCCGAAGAAGTGAACGCCACTTACTTTTCCCTTCAAGTTTGATCCTTGGTCATAAATCTTGGGCGTGTCGGTGAAGGACAGCTTTCCAATGACGTATGAAATCCTTATTTTCTGCTCTTGTTCTCGTGAAATACCTGCAGAAGCCTCCGTGTTACAACTGTTTCATTACAAGTAGTTATCTCTTTTTTCCATACATATGACATGGAATATTATATGACTTGCCTGTGCCCTCCTCTTCTACTTTGACCAGGAGCTGCAGTTCATCTTGTAGCACCTTTTCCGCAACTCTTGTGAAAGCTGACATCTGGAAGATAAACGTGGCGCAGCCTTTGTTGTCCACCTAGAAAGAACAACTTTTCAGTTCAAACACTGAAGTAATAGAGGCACATTCATCATAATGTTCATTTTCACTAACTTTAACTTATACACGTAAAACTTAGGAGACCCTGCACTTTCTGTAAGCATACAAAATACATGTAGACACGTTAATACTCAAATGTCCAGGGGCCCTAGTATCGACCCCTGAGGAACCCCCTGAAGTCTATTTTTAACCTTGAAGGTTTAATAAACTTCACTCTTATATGCACCATTTACTCAGCAGACGCTACAGCAACCGTACCTGCTTTGTCTCACTGTGGCATGGGGCGACTACATCAACCTCCTGATTGTCAGGGTTGAGTAAAGGTCTTGGAAAAAAGAAGGGAGCTAGAGGTCGGCACATCTTGACTTCAACACTGCCTGGAACGGGCTGTCCGAAGGTATACCTGATGAGAAGGACGTAGAAATAAAAACATTCATTCACTCCCCAAACGGAACCTGTTTCAGATTATTTAAGCATGTAACAAGCAAAAGAGCTTACTTACTTTGCACATACTTTAGCTTTGATTTCCTTCTGATCAATACTTACTTCATCAGATGCATTCATTTTTATTTCAAATTTAGGCAGAACTGGGGACAAAATGTATTTATTAGCATTCTTGCTTCATTACAAATGAATTGAAATGGAAGGTTTAAAAAAAGAAAGATTAAAAAGGATCTCACCGTATTTCTCCACCTTGAAGTTGTGATATATTTTATCCGACCCAATCGTCACAATAACTTGGTAATTCCCTTCACGGGCCTCAGAGTTCAAGGCGTATGAAAGCTGCAATATCTTACTGTTGGACGTCTCATTCAGCCACTGTCCAATCCGGTTGTCGTTAACATCCTGTCAAATAATGTGAATGTGAAGAACTTGTATTCATGACAAACACAAGGACCTCATGGGAAAAACACCACTTCTCTTGTAATGGCATAATATATCACTATAAAGAGTTTCAAACTACTTTCAAACTGATCCTGATCAATGCAGGCTAATATTAGTGCTGGTGATATAATAATAATACATTTATTTTGTATAAGTCTTTAAACTCAAAGGTACTTTACATGGAATAAACAAAAACAATAAAAGCAATAACAATGTAAACAAGGCAGATCAGTTATAACAGTAAGAAACATACAAAAACCTACATAACTAGCATCATATTTTAAAAAGTGATTTAAATAGATATACAAACAGTCATTCTTGCAAAAATAAAGTATATATATATATATTAATATCAAGTCCTTTTAAAATCAAGTTTAAAGTCATTTGACAAAGAAATCTCAACTTAAGGTCCACTTACTAGATTGTATCAGCTAGTCAGCTAATTTATGCAATGATCTTAAACTTGATCAAATAAATTAACTTGATTTAAGGAGGAAGGTTAACAATTCTTTTGAAGAAATCAACATATTAAAGGGCTGATATTTTCCTTTTAGTCTTACCGCAATTTCGATGATATCGTACTGCAAAAAAAGAAATAAGGAGATTTGTTAAAGCTGGTTTGCATTGCTCTCGTCATACAGAGTCCTTATGAATTTACTTAAATGTATAAACATGCACAAACTTTTTCAATAAGAAATCAGTGGTGTTTTTCAATCCACAGAGCTCCTAGGCTAAATGTATAGCATAAAAATGTGAAACTAGGGTTAGGAGGTGATAGATTAGTCAGGTTTACCTAAAGGGGCAGTTGGAGTAAAAGTATCAGTTTTCTTTGCAAAATATAATGAAGTAAAAGTAAAAGTCAACAGAATTATAAATATTAAAGTAGAGTACAGATATAAAAAAAAAACTTAAGTACATTAATGAAGTATTTCTACTTCTACAGTAACAAAGTAGTTCTACTTCGTTACTGTACACCACTGTGATTAGTAAACAGCTCATCGATCACCTCATTACGTAACTTTAAAACCTGCTTCGTTACCTAACAGTATCACTAACATTGTTTTTTGTGAATGCCACCTGAAGAAAGGAAAGACTCACCAGCCCATTGGCAGGCCTCAACTTGGAGTCCAGTGTGATTACTCTGAAATGCACTGAGAGAAATAAAGACATTATTTAACATTAAGCTTTTATTTCTAATTAATATTTCAAATAGCGGTTCAGATAATGGATGGATGGATTTCAAATAGCGTCACGTAATTAATATGATCTAGAATGTGGGGATCTTTACTTTAAACTGGTGCAGCAGGAAAACAGTTAACATTTCATATATGCCAACATAAAAACATGTATTAAACATTCTAACGTAACTTTTTTAACATGCTAACGTAACTTATTAAATATATATAAATTTAACTTTTATCATATATAATAACTTTTTTCATACATGTTAACATAACTTTTATCTTAAAAATTTAACTTTTTAATGTATGCCAACGTACCTTTCTCTAGAAGAGCTAATGTCACTTTTTCTTAAATGCTTATGTATTTCATTGCCTTAACTAATGTATTTTTTCATATATAGTATATATGTAAAAAGTTACGTTAGTATATATTTTATACTAACGTAACTTTTATCAAAAACACTAATGTATTTTTTTCTCATTAGTTCAAATGCAACTTTTTTTATAAATGCTAATGTGGCTTTTCACATATGTGCTTATGTGACATTTCATATTAGCTAGTGTTTTCATCTAAAATAATACATTTTCATGTGTCCTAGAGTAACTTTTTTAAATATAGCTACAGTTACTTTTTTTATATGCAAATTTCTTTTTTTTCATATATCCTCATAATAATTTTCAACTCTAACATATTGTTACTAATCTTCTAAGATTTGAACCCATACTACAATTAATGTCTTACTACCTGCAAGAGTTAATTTTGCCGTGTGACATAAATTAAAAAGCTTTTAGGAGAGCGAGGATGACTGCATTATTTTCTACCCGGTGTTGCACTCAAATCCCAATTATTTGGAGAGGGGAAACCTGTCTTTATACAGCGTTGTACCGTATTGTATACAACATCATAGATCATGAACTCAAGGTTACCTGTTTGTCCAGGGAGGTAGATTGGTTTATCTGTTTGGACGAATGTCTTTGGAGGATAGACTTTAATCAGGACTTTCCTGACTTCTTTTGAGTAATAAGTGTTGCCTTGTACCTCCACCTCGAATTCCCGCACATCTTCATTCTTCACTAAAGGAACCTGTGACAAAAACATATTTTATGGACACGGTGAGAACCTCTTTTAAAAAAAACAATAATTCAAGAATACATTTTAAAAAATGTATGTGATTTGTGCTTTTGTTCACAAATCAAATTGATGTGTATACTGTATGTGTTGCGTAATCACATTGATGCTCTAAAGTAGACTTTTACTAAACACATTCTCAATGAATGAAATTAATAAAATCTTGAGAGCTTACCTTAAATTGAGCAAACATATTTTTTCTCATATACGGTCATTTTACTTTTATATATTTGCTAACGTAACTTTTCTCGTATGGACTAATGTTAGTTTTTCAAATATGCTAAAGACTTGTTTTATGTATATGCCAAAGGAACTTTTACCATAGACAAGAATCAAATCTTGAGAGCTCACCATAAATTGAGTGCAGATATGAAAGTCCTGGTTGGACGTCTGTGTGAAGAGGGTTGTATTCTCCTCTGAGGACTTCAGAGTGATGATCATGACCAGAGTCTCGTTGGGCTGCAGGAGACTTGCACAGAACTTGGCCACAGCCCCGGATTCAAGAGTTGCAGGAATGGCTACCATGTACTGCCTGCAGCCACAGAAACATACAGCAGAGATCTCACTGGATCTGACATGGAAGAAACTCCAACTGGCAGCAAAGATTCATGTTTATAGAATTCAACCACAGGCTTGTTATTTTTCTCAAGACAGTTCATGCAAACTTACGGTCCTGCCACTGCTCGGCCCACAAACATCCAGCTGAAGAAAACACAAAGGGTCCATGTCCACATCTGACACCCAGGGAGACCCATGGTTGACTGAGATGATACTGGTGAAGAGGAGCCTGAGTCAGCATCTTTTATATGGCCTCTGCTAGAGAAATCCACCCCCAGTCCACGCCCATCATGAACTCTTCTATTGGAATTCCAGGTATCTCATTAGGCAAGGCAAGGTCATTTTTTCATATCACATTTCAACAACAAGGCAATTCAAAGTGCTTCACATAGAAACCATTAAAAGCATCAAAACTTTAACATCATTAAACAGAGAGTCCTACCCAGACCTTCAGTCTGTCTAGTAGTATGTAGACATATATACACATATACTCACTGAGATCCAGTAATACTACGACATATATACACATATACTCACTGAGATCCAGTAATACTACGACATATATACACATATACTCACTGAGATCCAGTAATACCAAGACTGAAGTTCTGTCTGTGTTTAAGTGGATGACGTTGAAAACCTTAACAAGAGCAGTTTCAGTTATGTGATGCTGACGAAATTACTATTATTATTATTTTTGCCCAAGAATTTGTTCAGCTTTGTTCATTGATAAACCACTTTTTCCATTATTTTACTTATTATTTGGATACTGGCCAATATTTTTTCATTTTTTCAGGGTCTAAACTACCCTTCTTTAGGAATGGAGTTTTTAGGTTTGGTGGGAAGACACCTGAGAGAAGAGAGTGATTGGTTTAAAGTAACCCTTTTCTAGCTCATGACTCTGAGACCGGTTCTTCAGCTCAGAGAGTTTGTGTTCATGAACAACCGGTTCTTCAGTTCAGAGGGTTTGTGCTTATGAACAACCGGTTCTTCAGTTCAGAGGGTTTGTGCTCATGAACAGGGCGACTGTGGGTCAGTGGTTAGCAAGTCAGTCTTTCAATCAGAGGATCGTGGTTTGATCCCCAGCTCTGTTAGTCCATGTCGATGTGTCCTTAAGCAAGACACTTAACCCTAATTGCTCACCGTTGGTGTGTCTACGGTCTACTGTATAGCATGTAAGTCGCTTTGGATAAAAGCCTCAGATAAATGAAATATAATAATAATAATGAACAACCGGTTCTTCAGCTCAGAGGGTTTGTGCTTATGAACAACAGGTTCTTCAGTTCCGAGGGTTTGTGCTTATGAACAACAGGTTCTTCAGTTCCGAGGGTTTGTGTTCAGGAACAACCGGTTCTTCAGCTCAGAGGGTGTGTGTTCATGAACAACCGGTTCTTCATTTCAGAGGGTTTGTGTTCATGAACAACCGGTTCTTCAGTTCAGAGGGTTTGTGCTTATGCACAACCGGTTCTTCAGTTCAGAGGGTTTGTGTTCATGAACAACCGGTTCTTCAGTTCAGAGGGTTTGTGCTCATGAACAACCGGTTCTTCAGTTCAGAGGGTTTGTGTTCATGAACAACCGGTTCTTCAGTTCAGAGGGTTTGTGATTATGAACAACCGGTTCTTCAGTTCAGAGGGTTTGTGCTTATGAACAACCGGTTCTTCAGTTCAGAGGGTTTGTGTTCATGAACAACCGGTTCTTCAGTTCAGAGGGTTTGTGTTCATGAACAACCGGTTCTTCAGTTCAGAGGGTTTGTGATTATGAACAACCGGTTCTTCAGTTCAGAGGGTTTGTGCTTATGAACAACCGGTTCTTCAGTTCCGAGGGTTTGTGCTTATGAACAACAGGTTCTTCAGTTCCGAGGGTTTGTGTTCAGGAACAACCGGTTCTTCAGCTCAGAGGGTGTGTGTTCATGAACAACCGGTTCTTCATTTCAGAGGGTTTGTGTTCATGAACAACCGGTTCTTCAGTTCAGAGGGTTTGTGCTTATGCACAACCGGTTCTTCAGTTCAGAGGGTTTGTGTTCATGAACAACCGGTTCTTCAGTTCAGAGGGTTTGTGCTCATGAACAACCGGTTCTTCAGTTCAGAGGGTTTGTGTTCATGAACAACCGGTTCTTCAGTTCAGAGGGTTTGTGATTATGAACAACCGGTTCTTCAGTTCAGAGGGTTTGTGCTTATGAACAACCGGTTCTTCAGTTCAGAGGGTTTGTGTTCATGAACAACCGGTTCTTCAGTTCAGAGGGTTTGTGTTCATGAACAACCGGTTCTTCAGTTCAGAGGGTTTGTGATTATGAACAACCGGTTCTTCAGTTCAGAGGGTTTGTGCTTATGAACAACCGGTTCTTCAGTTCAGAGGGTTTGTGTTCATGAACAACCGGTTCTTTAGTTCAGAGGGTTTGTGTTCATGAACAACCGGTTCTTCAGTTCAGAGGGTTTGTGCTCATGAACAACCGGTTCTTCAGTTCAGAGGGTTTGTGCTCATGAACAACCGGTTCTTCAGTTCAGAGGGTTTGTGTTCATGAACAACCGGTTCTTCAGTTCAGAGGGTTTGTGATTATGAACAACCGGTTCTTCAGTTCAGAGGGTTTGTGCTTATGAACAACCGGTTCTTCAGTTCAGAGGGTTTGTGTTCATGAACAACCGGTTCTTCAGTTCAGAGGGTTTGTGTTCATGAACAACCGGTTCTTCAGTTCAGAGGGTTTGTGCTCATGAACAACCGGTTCTTCAGTTCAGAGGGTTTGTGCTTATGAACAACCGGTTCTTCAGTTCAGAGGGTTTGTGCTCATGAACAGGGCGACTGTGGCTCAGTGGTTAGCAAGTCCGTCTTTCAATCAGAGGATCGTGGTTTGATCGCCAGCTCTGTTAGTCCAATTACAATTCATCAAAAAGTTCAACTACAAAGTGCTATCAGTAAGAGCCATTCCAGTGCTACTAAAGTGCTACATCCTTTATTCAAGGTATAGTCGGAAAATATGTGTTTTTAGTTCACGGAGGAAGATGTAGAGACTTTCTGCTGTCCTGATGTCACTGGGGAGCTCATTCCACCATCGAGGAGCCAGGACAGAGAACAGTCGAGACTTTGTTGAGTGTTTAGCTCTCAGTGACGGAGCTACAAGCCGATTGGCAGAAGCTGGGGTGCACAAGCTGGGGTGTAAGGTTTTACCATGTCCTGGATGTAGACTGGACCAGATCTGTTCGTAGCACGGTACGCCAGTACCAATGTTTTGAAGCGGATGCGGGCGGCCACCGGTAACCAGTGAAGGTCGCAGAGGAGCGGAGTGGTGTGTGAGAATTTCGGGAGGTTGAAGACCAGTCGAGCTGCAGCATTCTGGATGAGCTGCAAAGGTCGGATGGCACCAGCAGGTAGACCCGCCAGGAGGGAGTTACAATAGTCTAGACGCGAGATGACCAGAGCCTGGACGAGAACCTGTGCTGCCTTCTGGGTGAGAAGTGGACGTATTCTCCTGATGTTGTGCAGCATGAATCTGCAGGAACGAGTTGTTGCGGTAATGTTGGCAGTCAGGGAGAGTTGACTGTCCAGGGTCACACCGAGGTTCCTGGCAGTCGGGGTCGGGGCCAAGACTGAGTTGTTGAAAGTAATCGTCAGGTCGTGAGTGGGGGAGACTTTCCCTGGAAGGAGAAGTAATTCCGTCTTGTCAGGGTTAATCTTCAAGTGATGTGCGGACATCCATTGTGAAATGTCAGTCAGACAGGCCGAGATTCGTGCTGCTACCTGTGTTTCCGATTTGGGAAACGAGAGGATCAGTTGGGTGTCGTCAGCATAGCTATGGTAGGAAAAGCCATGCGAGCGAATGACGGAGCCAAGAGAGTTGGTGTACAGGGAGAAGAGGAGAGGACCGAGGACCGAGCCTTGAGGGACCCCAGTAGTGAGAGGACAAGGCTCAGACACAGATCCTCTCCAGGTTACCCGGTAGGTCCGATCGCTGAGGTAGGATGAGAGGAGGGAGAGCGCAGTGCCTGAGATACTCAGGTCCTGGAGGGAGGAGATGAGGATCTGGTGGTTCACTGTGTCAAAGGCAGCAGAAAGGTCCAGAAGGATAAGGACAGAGGAGAGAGAGGCTTCTCTCGCAGTGTGAAGCTGCTCTGAGACAGCAAGGAGGGCAGTCTCTGTTGAGTGGCCTGCCTTGAATCCAGACTGGTGAGGGTCCAGAAGGTTGTTCTGATGGAGGAAGGAGGAGACTTGATTGAAGATAGCTCGCTCCAGGGTTTTAGAAAGAAAGGGAAGGAGAGAGACAGGTCTGTAGTTGTTGACTTCTGACGGGTTGAGAGTGGGTTTCTTCAGGAGAGGGTTAACTCTTGCCTCCTTCAGAGAGTTAGGGAAACAACCAGTTGAGAGGGAGGTGTTAATAAGATGGGTGAGAAAGGGAAGAAGGTCAGGAGCAATAGACTGGAGGATGTGAGATGGGATGGGGTCAAGGGGGCAGGTGGTTGGGCGGGCAGAGGTTACCAAGGTAAGAACTTGATCGGGAGACAGGGGGGTGAAAGTGGAAAGCGAAGGGGAGGCGGATAGGGTTAGTGGAGATGTAGTTATGGGAGGGGGATCAGTAAATGAGGAGCGAAAGTCATCTATCTTTTTTGTAAAGTAGTCGACAAAGTGGTTCGGTAGAAGGGTGGAGGGAGGAGGAGGAGAGGGGGGGTCAAGGAGGTTGGAAAAATGGAGAAGAGTTTTTTGGGGTTAGAGAAAGAAGATTCAATTCTGGATTGGTAGAACAGGCTTTTGGCTGCAGAGATAGAGGCAGAGAAGGAGGCGAGAAGAGAGTGATAGGCGTGCAGGTCATCTGCGTGTTTGGATTTTCGCCATTTCCTTTCTGATGCTCGCAAAGTGGCTCTCTGGGCACGGACCGGGTCTGACAACCACGGAGCTGGAGGAGAGTTGAAGACCTTTCATGTCGTAAGAGGACGGAGAGAATCAAGAGAGGAGGACAGAGTAGAGAGGAGAGTGTCTGTGGCAGAGTTAGGATGCATGAGTGAGAAAGAGTCAGTTGAAGGAAGGGCTGACAGAACAGACGAGGCCAGAGAGGAGGGAGAGAGGGAGGGAGAGAGGGAGAGAGGAGGGAGAGAGGGAGTGAATGTAGCGACGGACAGGTGCAGAGTCTGTTGCTGTGGGAGGGTTGTCAGTTCCCAAGAGTGGGAGAGAGTAGGAGATAAAGAAGTGGTCGGAGACGTGAAGTGGAGTTACAGTGAGGTTGGATGTTGAGCAGTTTCTGGTGAAAATATAGTCAAGATGATTTCCAGCTTTGTGAGTCGGAGGTGAAGGACTGAGTGAGAGAGCAAAGGAAGACAGTAAGAGCACCAGGTCACATGACTTCTCGGTCTGGATGTTGAAGTCACCTAGAAGAATGAGAGGGGGGCCGTTTTCTGGGAAACTTGATAGGAGGACGTCTAATTCTTCCAAGAAATCTCCCAGGGAACCAGGTGGACGGTAGAGAACAACAATGTTCAGTTGAACCGGATGGGTAACCGTCACAGCATGAAGCTCAAAAGTCAGTGGTGTAGGCAGGTGTCCCAGCAGGTGGGGGGAGTCGACCGACCCGTGCTCTACATCAGCCGGAAACTCTCCGAGCGGGAGGCCAGGTACAGCACGGTAGAAAAGGAGTGCCTGGCCATGCGCTGGTCGGTCGACTCCCTGCGGTACTACCTCCTGGGACACCCATTCACCCTCTGCTCGGACCACGCCCCGCTCCAATGGCTCCACCGCATGAAGGATACCAACGCCCGGATCATCCGGTGGTATCTGGCTATGCAGCCCTTTAACTTCAAGGTGGTCCATAGGCCGGGGACGCAGATGGTCGTGGCGGACTTCCTCTCCCGCTCCCAGGGAGAGGGGGGGGGAATGGGCTAGGCCGGTGGCTCCCCGGCCTAAGTCGGGCGGTGGGGGTATGTGGGGTAGGGGCGTGGTTAAGCGCGGCTGCAGAGGGGGGAGAGCGAAGGGCGGCTCAGGGAAAAGGTGCGGGCAATCGGGGAGAATGAGCCGCACCTGTGTGTGTGTGTGTGTGTGTGTGGGGGGGGATTTAAACCCCGCAGTAGCGGCAGCAGGAGGTGTGTGGCGAGAGTCAGAGTGGCCTGCCGAGAGGGTGACAACGGTGATAATAAAGTATACTAAGTAACTGTAACTAAGTAATTGAGTTACTTGCTACGTGTGGTCTGTGGCTTCCGTGTCTGGTGAACCCCCGGGACAAGAACCCTTTTACATTACATTTCATTTAGCTGACGCTTTTATCCAAAGCGACTTACATGATATACAGTATACAGAAGACCGTAGACACAGCAACGGTGAGCAATGAGGGTTAAGTGTCTTGCTCAAGGACACATCGACATGGACTGGCTGAGCCGGGGTTTGAACCACCGACCCTCTGATTGAAAGACTGACTTGCTAACCACTGAGCCACAGTCACCCCCTTGCTACAACCCCCTTGCTACAACCCTTGCTACAACTACAATACCAAGGCTTGAATTAACGGCAGCAGTGGTTTCAATCACCATCAGTAATATGCTTAGAAAGGAGCTTGTACGGAGCAAAAAGATGGCGTTGCGTGCAGTATCTGGCCAAGCAGTTTTGGAGTCGTTGGAGACGAGAATACCTTCAGAACATCATTGCAAGGCAGCGCTGGCATGCACCGAGGAGAAATCTGTCTGTGGGTGATATCGTGATGGACATAGATGAACTGTTGCCTAGAGGGGAATGGAGACTTGCAAGGGTCTTAGAGACTGTCACTGGTAAAGATGGACTCGTAAGGAGAGTAAAAATCTCAGTAGGAGATAAGAGACTGAACAAGAAGGGTGAGCGCTTTAGAAAACTCTCCATGATGGAGCGTTCAGTGCAGAAATTAGTTCTGTTGTTAGAGGCTTCTTAAGCTCACAATTGGAAAAGGAAATTGTTGATTCATTGTTAATTAATTCATTGTTAATTCATTGTTCATCCGTTTGTAAAAATTATTCATAGTTCATCTAATGTAATATGAAAACATTCATATATTGTTGGGAGTGTAAGTAACTCAATTTGTGTTCTGATGTTAAGGGCTGTTTGTCAATCAATTTTGTTTTCTGTTGCTTACGTTTTGTCTGCTGTAAGAAAATGTATCTGGTTTCTTGTTTTGAAATTGTATGCTTTTATTTTGAAGGCGGAAAACAAAGTTAAAACGGAAGTTGCATAGTGCGCAGTGTAATTAGAACGTTACGGTATAGACGTTATTTCTGGGATAAAGAAATGGTATTTTTACAACTCCCCCGAACAAGCACAAGCTCTTACGTTGGTTTCTGAATTAATAAAACACATTGGAAATCACCAGTCACAGTGCAGACCATCTTTCGGAGGGGTACGCTACAGTGTTTTTAATATAAGTTGGAGATTTTTATACACTTAACTCCAGTGTAAAGAACCCGAAATGCACTGAGAGAGTACGTGACACTTTCTCATGCAACCTCACTAACCGAAGACTGAACATAATAAGGTATCACATTGTTACTGCCCCATTTATAGTCAGCATGGCATTGCTATCATAGTAGGGCTGGGCGGTATACCGACGTTAAATTTACGTTATATCACGTACCGGCACACCAGAGTCCAACCTTAACATTTGTTGTCACTGGTGCAGCGGTCGGAGCTACTTGTGTTACGTGCATTGAGTTTGAGTCATGGTTTTAATTTTATAACAACAATTAATAACCCGCAACTAACGCTCTGTAACAGGGTACAACACCACAAAACAGTTTGTAACACATAAACAACTTGTAACACTAATAATTGTACATTTATTAATTTTTCACTGCCGAACTGCATGCTGGGTACAGCCCGCCCACTATCACAACAAGAAGAAACTCCGTCGCTACATTAAAAAAGGAAAAGAGCGATGCAGGAGGAACAAGAGAGACCAGAGATGCACCAACACAACGTGTTGCCCAGAGAGGAGCTGTGTCTGCTGGCTGGAGGGTTTGAAAAGTCCGACGTAGTTTAGAATGCGATGTGTTGCAAAGAAGCTGAACCTGGAGGGACTTAGGACACAGGGGAATGCAGGTGGAAAAAACCCGGAAGAGACGGACCGGAAGTCCCGCCACACAAGCAGCTGTTCACAGCTCGCTGGGCAGTTGTGTTGTGGTGTTGTGGTTGTGTTGTGGTGTTGTACCCTGTTGAAGAGCGTTAGCTGTGGGTTATTAATTGTTGTTATGAAGTTAAAACCATGACTCTAACTCAATGCACGTAACACACGTAGCTCGGACCGCTGCGCTCTCAGCAGTGAGCTGTGAACAACATATAGTGAAAATTTGAAAGAACCAACTGAAATGTTCCTAATGCTCTAAAAGAAAAGAATATCATTAGCTGTTCTTTCTAAAATAAACTCTTGTTGTGATCAATATATTGACAAATATGCCTGATCTATCAAATGTGATTCAAAAAATATGTGTTCAATGTAAATAAAATAAAAAGATTTATTCTTGGACTAAAGGACCTTAAAACCCTTCAATATTAAAAAAAATTGATTCTTCTGAATATTGTTTGATATGACCTTCATGACTACTAAAATGTGTCTCCTCGCACATCCGCCTCGAACTTCAGCACCACAAGAGCCTGTGACAGAATGATATCGTCTCAAGAGATCGGTCTCAAGAGATCGGTCACAAGAGATCGGTCACAAGAGATCGGTCTCAAGAGATCGGTCACAAGAGATCGGTCACAAGAGATCGGCCTCAAGAGATCGGCCTCAAGAGATCGGTCACAAGAGATCGGCCTCAAGAGATCGGCCTCAAGAGATCGGTCACAAGAGATCGGCCTCAAGAGATCGGTCACTAGAGATCGGTCACAAGAGATCGGTCACAAGAGATCGGTCACAAGAGATCGGCCTCAAGAGATCGGCCTCAAGAGATCGGCCTCAAGAGATCGGTCACAAGAGATCGGTCACTAGAGATCGGTCACAAGAGATCGGTCACAAGAGATCGGTCACAAGAGATCGGCCTCAAGAGATCGGCCTCAAGAGATCGGTCACAAGAGATCGGCCTCAAGAGATCGGCCTCAAGAGATCGGTCACAAGAGATCGGCCTCAAGAGATCGGTCACTAGAGATCGGTCACAAGAGATCGGTCACAAGAGATCGGTCACAAGAGATCGGCCTCAAGAGATCGGCCTCAAGAGATCGGTCACAAGAGATCGGCCTCAAGAGATCGGCCTCAAGAGATCGGTCACAAGAGATCGGTCACAAGAGATCGTCGTCCAAATGACGTCGTTGAAGTGATTTCTTCATTTTGGAATGAGATCAAAAGGTGTGAAAAGGTCAACAAAAGACAATTTTTAGAGCAATTATTTATTTATTATCCATCATGCATTTCACTTCATAAAGGATTGTAGAACACAGACGGACAGATATGTGATGACTGTCTGTAGACATGGTGTTAATCAGGACTCACGCCATATCCCTTTTGTACCTGCAAAACATACAATAAAAAAACATTAGCTGTTTGCTTAATTTTGTTTTGTCACATTTATAATAATCTACTGATTTATTTCTAAAAGGTTGTGCAGACTTTTTGAGGTTGCAATGAATATGTTTTTGGTTAAATTACGTTTTGTATTTCCCGGTCTTGTTGTGACAGGTTGTTCACCTGCGACACAAGGGGAGGAGTATTCTGTGTCCTCCTGGTCACCTGAGAGAAGAGGAAGAAGAAGAGAGATTGATCAACACGTGTACTGCTAGGACTCAATTCTCTGAGGTCGTTGGGTTCTTCAGGTCTTACTCGGCTGGTAGTAGTCGTAGATCTTGACCACGGCCGGCTTCAGGTTCTGCACCTGGAGCTCCTGTATGAGGTCTAACTTGTAAAAGATGGGCAGGTCCTTTTCCAACTGTTGAGAGAAGAGAAACAGACGACACCTTGAGTATCGACTCTCAGAGAGCGTTGCCTCTGGTTCTCCTGGCTGTGGGTTCTCCTCTCACCTCCTTGATGTACACCAGGACGTGATCCTTGTTCTGTTCCACTCGATCCACCAGAATGGCACCTTTGAGCTGCGAGGAGACGACAGTCAGCCGGGTGCTTCATCAACAACAACACTTTAACATTTCTACTGAGGCTACATCCACACAAACCCCCCCAAAGAGCCAAACTGGAGCCTTCAAAACACCCACAAACCACTGAGTGACATCACAACCACGTCCACTTT
Organism: Cottus gobio; assembly: GCA_023566465.1. NCBI lineage: Eukaryota > Metazoa > Chordata > Actinopteri > Perciformes > Cottidae > Cottus > Cottus gobio. The sequence continues at coordinate 19,805,127 of CM042235.1, forward strand.
GTATGAGCAGACTGTGGTCTGGACAGAGAGCAAACAGAGTTGTGTGGATGAAGCATGAAGGTGAACGTTAATGTAGTAACTCACGCTCTTCAGAGACTCTGGGTCTGGGACAAACCCAGAGAGCATTTTGATATCCAGGATCACCATGTTGGTAGTGTTCACCTTTCCACTGTATCTGGAATACAAGTATAATAAAAACTTTGTTATAAACATTCCTCCCACGTACGTCCCCAGCAGCAACTGAGCTGGTAGATGCATCGGTGTTCTTCTGTAACGTGGATCTGCTTGCGGATTACTCACAGGGTCTTGATCATCAGAGAGATTTGGGGTCTTTTGCCGGTGCAGTTGGCCTTCGGTGTGACCTTGACACTGAGAGTGGTGACCTTGGTGGGAGGCGGGATGTTATAGTGAAGATAAATCTGAGAAAGAGGTGCACAAGGGAGGTTTAATATCCATGAACAAGAATCTCAGGAATTTATTTTACTCAAAATGCATCAGACTTGAGAAGTCTGGTTTTCAAATGGGGGGGTCCCATTTCCACGTGCTGACCACTGACCTGCATCACAGCGCACGTCGTGCCCTTCACCTCCAGGCTGAACTTCCCCGTTGTGTCCTGCAGCTCCTTCTCCTGGTAGAGCAGCTTGTTGTTCTGGTTCACCAAGAACGTCAGCCGGCCACTTGGAGACTGGACCGTCACCGTGCTCGAACCGCCGGGACTGAACACCAGAGTGGAATAGAGAGCCAGAGCCTGGAGAGCCACCACTGTGTCCTATAACACACATAAATAAATATATCTTCATTTGCTTCAATGTATGATTACCCCATCCATCTGTACACGTCTCGTCTTTCTTACCTGTGTGGAAGAGAAGCCGCCGTAGTAGTTCTGCTGGCTGGCTAGCCACCTGACGATGCCGGCGGCGTAGCCCAGGTCTTTAGTGGTCGGAGAGGCGCTGAGTTTAGCCAGCAGGACGTAGGAGCTGATCTCCACGGAAAGAGAGGCCGACGTGTCAGATGCCGTCTGAGCCCAGTGGAGGAAACCTCCTGAAAACAGCCGTAAAACAGAGTTCAACTACATCCACAGCGATGAAGAGAGGGATTTCCTCCAGGAGGACGACTCTCCGTCAGGGAAGGATAACGCTACAATATGGATACTAGAACTCTTATCAATACTATTGTTGGCTTGTTTTTGTTTAATATAGAGGAAAACAAGACATTGATGATCTCAGTGAATATTTCTGATTGATTAGCCCTCATCATGTGATCAAACTCTGTATGACGTCACAACCGTTAACTCTGAACCTCATCAAAACTCTGGGGTTTTACTCATGTAGAACCGGTTCCCTTTAGAGCAGAGTTTCGAGGTCCTACTTACTCACCTTGTTTTATGGCGACCGAGTCCAGGTGCTTCAGGAGTTGAGCTCGGGCCTCCATGTCTCCTGCCAGGGTGAAGACGTACGCCAGCAGAGCCGTGGTGTAGCTGTTACTGAGGTTGCCGAAAGACTCTCGGAGGCAAGACAGGCTCTTCTTCACTGCAGGGTCCTGGATCAGAATATAAATAATTACCTCAGGTCTCAACTCCTTTTATTGGTCTGCACAGAAAGTTTATTATATTTTGTGTGAACAAATTCATAAATTCGGTAAAACTTGAGACAAAGAACTTCCTTTAATGGAGGAAATAATTCTGGAAATATTAACCAGCACTTAACCAGTACTTAACCAGTGCCAACTTGACTGATCAACAAATGTTAAAAAAATCAAACGAGGCCTTAAACCAAATTTAGTATGAACTTTATCTAACCTGACAGATGGTTGATCAACACAAGTTCTTGGTTTGTGTAAAATCGTTGTGAGGAAACTTCTGACCTGAAGTTATGATATTACGGTTTCTACTCACGTCTACGGACGTGTTCATCTCCAGGAAGGCAGCAGTGATGTAGGCGCTGAGCGTGACCTCGTCAGACACGCCACCCTGAGAGAGGAAACAGGAAGCAGACGCTCAGATCACTCTGAACACTGCGGATAACTGGTGGAGTAACGGACCGTTATTGATCCGTGCTGCCCCCCCTCACGGATTAACTTTAACATCACAGAGTAATTAAAGGTTTCTCCTCCAGTATCCAGTAGATCATCAGTTAGACTTCAGTTACCTTCATCCTGTTGTTGAAGAGCTTTCCCGACTGTTGGAAACAGCCGTTCTTCTGCTGCTTATCTTTCAGCCAAACCACCGACTCTTCGATCGTCTTGGGGTCGATGAAGACGAAGGACTGGGCTTTGGTGAACGATCTCACCACGAAAGCGGTCAGCCTGAGAAGGAAGGAGACATTAAACAAGAGGAGGAAGCACCGTCACGTTCATGCAGTTTCCACATGCTTTTCAACCCCGCGGGCGGGTTTTGGGGTTTCCTGTCTGACTCGCACACACATTTAAATCTTCTGATCCATCGTCATCGTTCTCACCAAGTGTTCCCCGCTCCTGATCCGAAGGTGCTGTAAGCGCCATCACTATGCTTGTAGTTCAGCTGCCTCTGGTAGCCTGCGTCACAGGAGAAACATTTTGGGGACTTGATTGCTTTGATGACAGGAGGTTATGGGGAAAGAAAAGGAGCAAACTAAGGTCGCCTTTAACTGGAATGAAGAGACCGGAGACTCACCGCTGGTCAGGAAGTTGGTGGCCTTGTCGTTGATGGCCGAGGTCAGCTGCTGAGTGTTCCTCAGGTACTGGAGGATGTAGATGTTGGGGGCGAGGAGCGCCATGTTCTGCTCCCCACATCCGTACGGCATCTGCAGCAGCCCGTCCAGGTTGTTCAGGGCTCGGCCCAGAATGTCACCTGCACCAAAAAACACACCGACTCATGAAGACCGAACATGTGACTGACCTGAGATCTGATTTTACTGAAGACACAGATAATAAAAAGTGTAAAGACAATTTGTTATCAGGCCAGAATGATGCTTATTATAAAAGGTCATTTCATTTTAGTGAATTAGTTTGCTACTATTTCATTAAGAAGTGGGTTGTTTTCAGTCTCTCTTTGCTCGCCTTTAATCTCAGACAATCATTTGAAAGCATAAATATTTGTTTGGTTTACAGCAGAGCTCCACCATAAGTATTCTGTAGTTTACCCAGGACAGATACTGAAGCACGGGCTGATCCAACGATCACGTTCTTGGGGAGCTGGATGTCGACTTCCTCCTTCAAAGCCACTCCTATGGACAACAAACAGCTCAGCAATCAAACAAAGATGTCATTTACATTTAACTGATCATTTACTGAAACGGGTCTGACTGGAAATAAGATGCTACATGCTTGATGAATTGTATTTAAAGCTACAACGAGGAACTTTCATGTAGTGTGGATTATGGCGCCCCCTGTGGACTAAAGTGGTAGTGTCTCTGACACCACATTAAACAGTGTGGTCGACACGCCTCTTAACCTGCAGTAGTGATGTGATGCTTGCTGTGAACACACTGACCTTTCGGGCAGAGCAGCCAGTTGAAGGTCTTTGACATCTCAACTCCTTCAGCCTGAGAGGGAAGAAATCATTTGAGACCTCCCACCTGCCTGCTGGGTGAACTTTTACTGAATCGTCTAGTTTAGAAGTACCGACCTTCACGATGAGAGATCGTGTGACCGTGTCGATGCGACCTCTCTCCGGCACTCTCACCACCTTGTTGTCACAGGAAGTGTGGGACGCCACGGCCTCGGCGGTCACCGTCACGTTCACGACCCCTAAAGAAAAACAGCTTTTATTGCAGATAGAAAAGGGTGGTACAGTTTGACACCAGTGTGGATGAGAGCTCGACGCTCACCTAAAGCTGAGGGCGCCATCTTCCAGCTCACCGTGCGGCGCTGGTTGCCACACAAACAGGAAGTGTACTGGTCACCGGAGAGGGGGGTTAGGGTGTACTTTAAGGAGGTAACCGGAGCCACGGTGACCTGTTCAGGAGACACAACAATATGTTTAAAAACACTGGTTCATGACCAAAATCCTACGAATATTCCCATCAGGCTCAGCTGTTAGACATTAGCGCTGTTACACGTTAGCACTGTTGATACCCGATGGCAGCTCTGAGAAGATGCATAGGTGGAGTTAAAACACTGCTGACCACCGATTGGTTAAGAGGGAATCTTCACTTGCGGGAAAAAAATTTGTATAAATTAGCTCAACTCCCGATTTAAAGAGTCCAGACATTCATTTGTCCAGTCGTTGTGTTGAAGCCGATGCGGCGGCGTTACAGCGTCAGTCCGCGTGAAAACATGGGTTACCTTGATGCAGCTGGTCATGTAGTTGAAGACGGTCGCCTTCAGTTCGAAGTGCTCCCCCCGGATGATGGAGTAGGGCAGGGTGAGCTCCAGGAAGAAGGGCTGGAAGACGGTGATCTCCTTGCGGGGGGCCAAGCCGAAGCCCTGGGGCGACAGACAGAACGCCTCCGTCTCCCAGGTGGTGATGGTGTCCGGGACGGTCAGGGACACGTTCTTCGCTCCAGATTCTCTGTAACAGCAGATCAACGCATTCAGAGTGACAAAATCTCAGATTTCAGAAAAATCTCAGAAAAACAGAAACACAAAAAGCAGTAAAACAGGGTTTACTGTTACTGAAGACATTTGAAATAAAGAAACGTAATGAGGAGATATTCACCTGCAAGTTCACCAAAGTTTTCCCCACAGACTGTTTGTAAGAAGTGGACGTAGGCGTCATGATGTGGTTCGTGGGTTTGTGGATGTTTTAAAGACTCAATTTTGACATTTTGACCATCGCCATCTTGTTTTTTTGCAAACAGTAAACTGAAGCGACCATATATGGACTTAGGAGGAGTGACATAGACGCCATATAAGTCTCAGGTCTCACCCTGTCAATCACCTGGTAGCCCCGCCCTAAAGCATCCCCTGCTTTATGATCTGTTTGACTCTAAATGAGCATAATTTACTAAATGAACATCATGCTGTATTGAAGAAGACTTGAAACTAGAGATTGAGACATAAACTCATGTTTACAATGTTTACTGAGGGAATACATCAAGAGAGAAGTAGAGTCATTTATATAGACTTCTATACAACCAGAGTAGTTGCCCCCTGATGGTCAGGAGAGAGAATGCATCTTTAACACATGAAGCATAGACTTCTATACAACCAGAGGAGTCGCCCCCAGGTGGTCAGAAGAGAAATGCAGCTGTAACTCTTGAAACAAGGTTGCCTAAAAATGTGTCTGCTTGATAAAAAACCAAGATGGCGACGGCCAAAATGCCAAACTCAAGGCTTTAAAACTGGATTCCACAAACCAAGGAGTGCACCCAATTCTTAAACACAGTCCATGGTAGAGACTGACCTCTGGTGGCAGGTTTTCTAAATACCCGGGTGAACCGTAAACACTAGCTAAGCCTAACTAACACAATGTTCTCAGGATCACAAACTCTTTGAGCCAAGGGCAATGTCTGTAAACATTTTAATGTCATTCATGTTTGTAGGAAGTCTGAAAGGACTGTGGTGCAACAACTCACCCCACTGCCACCAGGTCCCATATCCAGGTCTCAGGGAAGAAAGTACGGACTGTCTCTATTGGTGAATTATCAGAGGGACTAGATGGAGGTGGAGCTGCAGCACCAAACTCCCTCATTTCAGCACCAGGAAAGAATCCTAAAAATATAGCAGAAGATATGCCATTAGAACAAGATGAAGCCTTTTAATACTGATAAATATTCAGCAACGTGTCACTTCATAGTGCAAGAAAACTAAACTTAAATACCGCCAAATCTGCCGCCATGGTGGTATTCTCTTCCTTTGTACTGGAGGCACGAAGGCACTTGGATTAACAAGTTTGTTGCCATCTTCATCCCCACATTCTAGATGATCCAACAACAAACAGCCGTCACTGAAATGTGCAACAACAAAACATACGAGAACAGACGACATAAAGATATTGTGCATTCACACGTGCGCAGGAAGTACCTGGAAAACGGTATGAGCGTCCTCTTTCTGCTCGATGGGGTACGGCATGATGGATCTTCTCGGCCTCACAGGCAAACATTCAACAGAATCTTGAACCATGTATGGAATGTAGGAGGCTTTTTTGACGGGCAACAGGTCAAATATCTGAAAAGAAAAGGTATATTTCAAAGCTATAACCCGACAAATGTTAGTTTTTCTAGAAAGGTCTGACAATTGGGGAACTTTCTTTGTCAAAACCAGGCTTTCATCCTGAGGGGAGACTCTTCACATCGTCACATATGTGATAAATGCATTCTGGACAACTGGTCGAGTGAAAGCAGATGGATTTTTGTGTTTCGGCTCCAGCAGCTACCTTATCAGCATCCAGAGTTTTCCCCGGCTCCTTGATGAGGACGCTCTGGTCGACGGCGCTCACGCCGCACAGCGAGTCGGCCTGAGCCGTCACCTTCAGGATGGCCTCCTCTCCCGGGACAGCCGAGGACGGAGAGAACTCCACGGACACCTGGGACAGAAGAGACCACATTCAGCGTTGTTGTGAATCCTGCTGCTTTCCTTGGCAGCATTCCAGCGCTATGATTGCCGTCCACGCTCGCCGAGGCACCGTAACCGGATTTGTTGGGGTCCTTTGTTCTGACCAATGGGCGATCCCGACCCTGAAGACTTGAGTTCCTAACCTCAACCAATCGCCTCTCCCTCAGCAAGCTGTCTGACCAAGGAGAGAAGCTATGATCTTTTCAGCATGACACAAATGTGTATTTTATTAAAAAAAAAAAAAATCTCCCACATTAATTCCTAATTAAAATACTGGCCTTTTCATTGAGATGAGACCCTGAAGACTCAATCACACCAAGACATGTCACTAAAGAAGGGTCGCCTGCAGAACCGCTGTTTTCCCACGGGAACGGTAAATATGATGGTTTATTAGTTTTTCCTAAAACGTCCACATGAATGCTCCTAGAGTGGCAACTGTGGGGAATAATTTCCACCTGAAGTCAATGTAAATACTTTAAATGTTATCTTTTTACATTGTTGTAGTCATCTTAGTGGTTATTCGCAGAAAACACAGAAGCCTTTAAAAAACAATCCCCCCAGAGGTTGTTTTATGAATAAAAAAAAAGAAAAAGCCCCAGACTGCTTTATTTGGATGTATTGAACACCATAAGTAATATACACGTGAAATATATGGTTTGGTACAAGAGAAAATTCAAATGGCCCCTATGGGCCCCTATGGGCCCCTATGGGCCCCTATGGGCCCCAATGAGCCCCAATGGGCCCCAATGAGACGTCTCCTGATTTTTCTGTACTAAACCCTCTCTAACTTTGTGCTGCGTCACTTTATCAAAGTCAAGGTTTCATAAAGTGAAGCAGAACATCTATAATTCACAATAATTCATCTATAACATACATTTTATATTCATGCGAAAACATGTGGATTTATTCTAGTTCATCACCAACACTACATTGTACATGATTATATTTGATACTTCATAATAGATGTGCTTTGACAGCTGATGAGCACGGCGATGCCTTCACTGACCTTGTTAATGAAGCACTTCTCGACGGAGAAGTCGGCGCTGTTGGCCATCACCTTCTCACTGGGGAGGACGGCGTACGCCACGACCTGGACATCTGGCGCCATGTCGGGAGACACCATGAGCTTGAAGGACACCTCGCCCTTGTTCACTGAAACAACAAACCAACTCCTATGAGCCACGACCACCTCTCAACTGCCTCCCTGCATCAGTAAGACACAATTATTTGCTGACTTAAAGGGTCATTTTACTCACATGATTCTTGCACTTGGACCCGTTTAACTCCTTGCATGACGATGGCTCCTCGGGTTAAGACCTGCAAACAATAAATGATGTTGAAAAACCTCATTCAACAGCAGATTGTGGTTATTTACCGTGTTGTTAAAGGAAAAAAAACATGGTGGAACATTTAGGGGGTTTAATGGAAAAACAATATTCATAACCGTGTTTTATTCAGCATCTAATCACTTGAAACTAAGAACCCGTTATGTTTTATTCATTGTAATAAGTAAAGACAAAGCTATGTCTTAGTAACTGGATCTGTGTAACTGGTTCAGTATATTCGTGATCTCACAGATAACGTATCCCTTTAAAGAGGAACCCACCAGGGCAGTACCCACTCAGCCCCCCATCGCCACTTGTCTCCAAGGTAGATAACATTAGCCTTAGCTTAGAAAAAAGCCCTTTATATCTACAAAGGGAGCGGGTCAGCATCCCAGTCCACCATCTTTGCACCGCCATGTTTCTACGCCAGCCCAGAAGGGACACTTGCTCTAGCGAGAGACGTTTGTGTTTTACGTGATCTGAAGGTACTAAACGGGTTCCTTTGATCCAGACGTTAGTGATCTGAAGTCAAAGTCATTATAAAACCATCTTCCCCCGTTGTCTCCATTAGAGAACCGGTAGGAGAGACTTCACTCACCAGATACATCACGTCCACAGAGCCCTGGGCTTCTCCTACCACAGTGTATTGGATGGTGAAGACTTCTTCTTGGTCACATGGAAGTGGGTTATTCTCCTTCTTCACCTCCAGGAAGCTGACCGTTTCAGTGTGTGGAGTTGAAGGTCGGGACAACGACACTCTGTGCTCTGCAGTCTCAAAGTACGGCGTTCTGTAACCGGCGTATTCATACTTCGGCAAGTTGCTCACCTGGAGAGCAGAAAATAAACTCTATAAAGGAGCTCATGGAGGTGGAAGAAGGTTTTTACAGTTAAAGTGAATGTTCAGGTTTCACCACCATGGGACCTTATTTCTTTTGCACGTCAAGAGATTTTCATTTTGTCGTAAAACCGTTAGAGATGACAGTTAAAATGTTTGAATAGAAAGACGACACGTCAAAAAGGATTGTAAGTCATGGTGATGTCACCCGTTGGTTTGTGAACTGATGTTTTGAAGCCTTGACTTTAGTGAGTTGCCAGGTTGGATTATGGTTGTCTATATGTTAGGTTATTTTGCAACCAGTAAACAGGAAGTGACCATTTGTGGACTGAGGAGGAGTGAAATAAAGATGCTGTATACGTCTCTGGTGTCAACCTGTCAATCACCTTGTAGCCCCGCCCCAAAGCATCTCCTGCTTTATGGTCTGTTTGACTCTAAATTAGCATAATTTACTAAATGAACATCATGCTGTATTGAAGAAGATTTGAAACTAGAGATTGAGACAAACTCATGTTTACAATGTTTACTGAAGGAATACATCAAGAGAGAAGAGTCATTTATATAGACTTCTATACAACCAGAGGAGTCGCCCCCTGGTGGTAAGGAGAGAGAATGCAGCTTTAACACATGAAGCACATACTTCTATACAACCAGAGGAGTCGCCCCCTGGTGGTCAGGAGAGAGAATGCAGCTTTAACACATGAAGCATAGACTTCTATACAACCAGAGGAGTCACCCCCTGGTGGCCAGGAGAGAGAATGCAGCTTTAACACATGAAGCATAGACTTCTATACAACCAGAGGAGTCGCCCCCTGGTGGTCAGGAGAGATAATGCAGCTTTAACACATGAAGCGTAGACTTCTATACAACCGATGATTCGCCCCCTGGTGGTCAGGAGAGAGAATGCAGCTTTAACACATGAAGCATAGACTTCTATACAACCAGAGGAGTCGGCCCCTGGTGGTCAGGAGAGAGAATGCAGCTTTAACACATGAAGCATAGACTTCTATACAACCAGAGGAGTCGGCCCCTGGTGGTCAGGAGAGAGAATGTAACTTTAACTCATGAAGCCTTGAATTCACTTTTCAGAACCGGAGAGACGAGAGATGTAATAAATATACTACAACCAGACTTTCTTGAAGGGACAAATTATAATTTAATTTCACAAAATGTCCAAAATGATGTCCCATGGGTGCATCGAAAGGGGCTTGACTTCGCCTCCCACTGTTAACGGTTCCAATATGTTACTTGCCACTTGGCGGCACCTTGCAGCTACTTCCTACTTACACGGAGTTGGAGGTCCCCCACAAGTCCAGCCGTGCTGATTGAGAACGAGGCGACGCCATTGCTGTTGGTTGTGAGATTCTGCAGCCAGCGTGGTGACCAGCTTTCACCCTCAAACAGGTACAACGGCATGTTGGCGATGGGTGTATTGTTGTAGTGAACCGCTTGAACCTGTTGGAAGCACAGAGTCGTATCACCGAGAACGCACCGCGTCTGAAATTACGCCGAAGAAGTGAACGCCACTTACTTTTCCCTTCAAGTTTGATCCTTGGTCATAAATCTTGGGCGTGTCGGTGAAGGACAGCTTTCCAATGACGTATGAAATCCTTATTTTCTGCTCTTGTTCTCGTGAAATACCTGCAGAAACCTCCGTGTTACAACTGTTTCATTACAAGTAGTTATCTCTTTTTTCCATACATATGACATGGAATATTATATGACTTGCCTGTGCCCTCCTCTTCTACTTTGACCAGGAGCTGCAGTTCATCTTGTAGCACCTTTTCCGCAACTCTTGTGAAAGCTGACATCTGGAAGATAAACGTGGCGCAGCCTTTGTTGTCCACCTAGAAAGAACAACTTTTCAGTTCAAACACTGAAGTAATAGAGGCACATTCATCATAATGTTCATTTTCACTAACTTTAACTTATACATGTAAAACTTAGGAGACCCTGCACTTTCTGTAAGCATACAAAATACATGTAGACACGTTAATACTCAAATGTCCAGGGGCCCTAGTATCGACCCCTGAGGAACCCCCTGAAGTCTATTTTTAACCTTGAAGGTTTAATAAACTTCACTCTTATATGCACCATTTACTCAGCAGACGCTACAGCAACCGTACCTGCTTTGTCTCACTGTGGCATGGGGCGACTACATCAACCTCCTGATTGTCAGGGTTGAGTAAAGGTCTTGGAAAAAAGAAGGGAGCTAGAGGTCGGCACATCTTGACTTCAACACTGCCTGGAACGGGCTGTCCAAAGGTATACCTGATGAGAAGGACGTAGAAATAAAAACATTCATTCACTCCCCAAACGGAACCTGTTTCAGATTATTTAAGCATGTAACAAGCAAAAGAGCTTACTTACTTTGCACATACTTTAGCTTTGATTTCCTTCTGATCAATACTTACTTCATCAGATGCATTTATTTTTATTTCAAATTTAGGCAGAACTGGGGACAAAATGTATTTATTAGCATTCTTGCTTCATTACAAATGAATTGAAATGGAAGGTTTAAAAAAAGAAAGATTAAAAAGGATCTCACCGTATTTCTCCACCTTGAAGTTGTGATATATTTTATCCGACCCAATCGTCACAATAACTTGGTAATTCCCTTCACGGGCCTCAGAGTTCAAGGCGTATGAAAGCTGCAATATCTTACTGTTGGACGTCTCATTCAGCCACTGTCCAATCCGGTTGTCGTTAACATCCTGTCAAATAATGTGAATGTGAAGAACTTGTATTCATGACAAACACAAGGACCTCATGGGAAAAACACCACTTCTCTTGTAATGGCATAATATATCACTATAAAGAGTTTCAAACTACTTTCAAACTGATCCTGATCAATGCAGGCTAATATTAGTGCTGGTGATATAATAATAATACATTTATTTTGTATAAGTCTTTAAACTCAAAGGTACTTTACATGGAATAAACAAAAACAATAAAAGCAATAACAATGTAAACAAGGCAGATCAGTTATAACAGTAAGAAACATACAAAAACCTACATAACTAGCATCATATTTTAAAAAGTGATTTAAATAGATATACAAACAGTCATTCTTGCAAAAATAAAGTATATATATATATATATATATATATATATATATTAATATCAAGTCCTTTTAAAATCAAGTTTAAAGTCATTTGACAAAGAAATCTCAACTTAAGGTCCACTTACTAGATTGTATCAGCTAGTCAGCTAATTTATGCAATGATCTTAAACTTGATCAAATAAATTAATTTGATTTAAGGAGGAAGGTTAACAATTCTTTTGAAGAAATCAACATATTAAAGGGCTGATATTTTCCTTTTAGTCTTACCGCAATTTCGATGATATCGTACTGCAAAAAAAGAAATAAGGAGATTTGTTAAAGCTGGTTTGCATTGCTCTCGTCATACAGAGTCCTTATGAATTTACTTAAATGTATAAACATGCACAAACTTTTTCAATAAGAAATCAGTGGTGTTTTTCAATCCACAGAGCTCCTAGGCTAAATGTATACCATTAAAATGTGAAACTAGGGTTAGGAGGTGATAGATTAGTCAGGTTTACCTAAAGGGGCAGTTGGAGTAAAAGTATCAGTTTTCTTTGCAAAATATAATGAAGTAAAAGTAAAAGTCAACAGAATTATAAATAGTAAAGTAGAGTACAGATATAAAAAAAAACTTAAGTACATTAATGAAGTATTTCTACTTCTACAGTAACAAAGTAGTTCTACTTCGTTACTGTACACCACTGTGATTAGTAAACAGCTCATCGATCACCTCATTACGTAACTTTAAAACCTGCTTCGTTACCTAACAGTATCACTAACATTGTTTTTTGTGAATGCCACCTGAAGAAAGGAAAGACTCACCAGCCCATTGGCAGGCCTCAACTTGGAGTCCAGTGTGATTACTCTGAAATGCACTGAGAGAAATAAAGACATTATTTAACATTAAGCTTTTATTTCTAATTAATATTTCAAATAGCGTCACGTAATTAATATGATCTAGAATGTGGGGATCTGTACTTTAAACTGGTGCAGCAGGAAAACAGTTAACATTTCATATATGCCAACATAAAAACATGTATTAAACATTCTAACGTAACTTTTTTAACATGCTAACGTAACTTATTAAATATATATAAATTTAACATTTATCATATATAATAACTTTTTTCATACATGTTTACATAACTTTTATCTTATGAAATGTAACTTTTTAATGTATACCAACGTACCTTTCTCTAGAAGAGCTAATGTCACTTTCTCTTAAATGCTTATGTATTTCATTGCCTTAACTAATGTATTTTTTCATATATAGTATATATGTAAAAAGTTACGTTAGTATATATTTTATACTAACGTAACTTTTATCAAAAACACTAATGTATTTTTTTCTCATTAGTTCAAATGCAACTTTTTTTATAAATGCTAATGTGGCTTTTCACATATGTGCTTATGTGACATTTCATATTAGCTAGTGTTTTCATCTAAAATAATACATTTTCATGTGTCCTAGAGTAACTTTTTTAAATATAGCTACAGTTACTTTTTTTATATGCAAATTTCTTTTTTTTCATATATCCTCATAATAATTTTCAACTCTAACATATTGTTACTAATCTTCTAAGATTTGAACCCATACTACAATTAATGTCTTACTACCTGCAAGAGTTAATTTTGCCGTGTGACATAAATTAAAAAGCTTTTAGGAGAGCGAGGATGACTGCATTATTTTCTACCCTGTGTTGCACTCAAATCCCAATTATTTGGAGAGGGGAAACCTGTCTTTATACAGCGTTGTACCGTATTGTATACAACATCATAGATCATGAACTCAAGGTTACCTGTTTGTCCAGGGAGGTAGATTGGTTTATCTGTTTGGACGAATGTCTTTGGAGGATAGACTTTAATCAGGACTTTCCTGACTTCTTTTGAGTAATAAGTGTTGCCTTGTACCTCCACCTCGAATTCCCGCACATCTTCATTCTTCACTAAAGGAACCTGTGACAAAAACATATTTTATGGACACGTGAGAACCTCTTTTAGAAAAAACAATAATTCAAGAATACATTTTAAAAAATGTATGTGATTTGTGCTTTTGTTCACAAATCAAATTGATGTGTATACTGTATGTGTTGCGTAATCACATTGATGCTCTAAAGTAGACTTTTACTAAACACATTCTCAATGAATGAAATTAATAAAATCTTGAGAGCTTACCTTAAATTGAGCAAACATATTTTTTCTCATATACGGTCATTTTACTTTTATATATTTGCTAACGTAACTTTTCTCGTATGGACTAATGTTAGTTTTTCAAATATGCTAAAGACTTGTTTTATGTATATGCCAAAGGAACTTTTACCATAGACAAGAATCAAATCTTGAGAGCTCACCATAAATTGAGTGCAGATATGAAAGTCCTGGTTGGACGTCTGTGTGAAGAGGGTTGTATTCTCCTCTGAGGACTTCAGAGTGATGATCATGACCAGAGTCTCGTTGGGCTGCAGGAGACTTGCACAGAACTTGGCCACAGCCCCGGATTCAAGAGTTGCAGGAATGGCTACCATGTACTGCCTGCAGCCACAGAAACATACAGCAGAGATCTCACTGGATCTGACATGGAAGAAACTCCAACTGGCAGCAAAGATTCATGTTTATAGAATTCAACCACAGGCTTGTTATTTTTCTCAAGACAGTTCATGCAAACTTACGGTCCTGCCACTGCTCGGCCCACAAACATCCAGCTGAAGAAAACACAAAGGGTCCATGTCCACATCTGACACCCAGGGAGACCCATGGTTGACTGAGATGATACTGGTGAAGAGGAGCCTGAGTCAGCATCTTTTATATGGCCTCTGCTAGAGAAATCCACCCCCAGTCCACGCCCATCATGAACTCTTCTATTGGAATTCCAGGTATCTCATTAGGCAAGGCAAGGTCATTTTTTCATATCCCATTTCAACAACAAGGCAATTCAAAGTGCTTCACATAGAAACCATTAAAAGCATCAAAACTTTAACATCATTAAACAGAGAGTCCTACCCAGACCTTCAGTCTGTCTAGTAGTATGTAGACATATATACACATATACTCACTGAGATCCAGTAATACTACGACATATATACACATATACTCACTGAGATCCAGTAATACCAAGACTGAAGTTCTGTCTGTGTTTAAGTGGATGACGTTGAAAACCTTAACAAGAGCAGTTTCAGTTATGTGATGCTGACGAAATTACTATTATTATTATTTTTGCCCAAGAATTTGTTCAGCTTTGTTCATTGATAAACCACTTTTTCCATTATTTTACTTATTATTTGGATACTGGCCAATATTTTTTCATTTTTTCAGGGTCTAAACTACCCTTCTTTACTAGTGAAGTTTTTAGGTTTGGTGGGAAGACACCTGAGAAAAGAGAGTGATTGGTTTAAAGTAACCCTTTTCTAGCTCATGACTCTGAGACCGGTTCTTCAGCTCAGAGAGTTTGTGTTCATGAACAACCAGTTCTTCAGTTCAGAGGGTTTGTGCTTATGAACAACCGGTTCTTCAGTTCAGAGGGTTTGTGCTCATGAACAGGGCGACTGTGGGTCAGTGGTTAGCAAGTCAGTCTTTCAATCAGAGGATCGTGGTTTGATCCCCAGCTCTGCTAGTCCATGTCGATGTGTCCTTAAGCAAGACACTTAACCCTAATTGCTCACCGTTGGTGTGTCTACGGTCTACTGTATAGCATGTAAGTCGCTTTGGATAAAAGCCTCAGATAAATGAAATATAATAATAATAATGAACAACCGGTTCTTCAGTTCAGAGGGTTTGTGCTTATGAACAACAGGTTCTTCAGTTCCGAGGGTTTGTGTTCAGGAACAACCGGTTCTTCAGTTCAGAGGGTTTGTGTTCATGAACAACCGGTTCTTCATTTCAGAGGGCTTGTGTTCATGAACAACCGGTTCTTCAGTTCAGAGGGTTTGTGCTTATGCACAACCGGTTCTTCAGTTCAGAGGGTTTGTGCTTATGAACAACCGGTTCTTCAGTTCCGAGGGTGTGTGTTCATGAACAACCGGTTCTTCAGTTCAGAGGGTTTGTGTTCATGAACAACCGGTTCTTCAGTTCAGAGGGTTTGTGCTTATGAACAACCGGTTCTTCAGTTCCGAGGGTGTGTGTTCATGAACAACCGGTTCTTCAGTTCAGAGGGTTTGTGTTCATGAACAACCGGTTCTTCAGTTCAGAGGGTTTGTGCTTATGAACAACCGGTTCTTCAGTTCCGAGGGTGTGTGTTCATGAACAACCGGTTCTTCAGTTCAGAGGGTTTGTGTTCATGAACAACCGGTTCTTCAGTTCAGAGGGTTTGTGTTCATGAACAACCGGTTCTTCAGTTCAGAGGGTTTGTGCTTATGAACAACCGGTTCTTCAGTTCAGAGGGTTTGTGCTTATGAACAACCGGTTCTTCAGTTCAGAGGGTTTGTGCTCATGAACAACCGGTTCTTCAGTTCAGAGGGTTTGTGCTCATGAACAACCGGTTCTTCAGTTCAGAGGGTTTGTGTTCATGAACAACCGGTTCTTCAGTTCAGAGGGTTTGTGATTATGAACAACCGGTTCTTCAGTTCAGAGGGTTTGTGCTTATGAACAACCGGTTCTTCAGTTCAGAGGGTTTGTGTTCATGAACAACCGGTTCTTCAGTTCAGAGGGTTTGTGCTCATGAACAACCGGTTCTTCAGTTCAGAGGGTTTGTGATTATGAACAACCGGTCCTTCAGTTCAGAGGGTTTGTGCTTATGAACAACCGGTTCTTCAGTTCAGAGGGTTTGTGTTCATGAACAACCGGTTCTTCAGTTCAGAGGGTTTGTGCTCATGAACAGGGCGACTGTGGGTCAGTGGTTAGCAAGTCCGTCTTTCAATCAGAGGATCGTGGTTTGATCGCCAGCTCTGTTAGTCCATCCATCCATCCATTTTCCACCGCTTATCCGGGGTCGGGTCGCGGAGGCAGCAGGTCAAGCAGGCTGACCCAGACTTCTCTCTCACCCGCAACATCTACCAGCTCATTCTGGGGGATCCCGAGGCGTTCCCAGGCCAGCTGGGAGATATAATCCCTCCAGCGTGTCCTGGGTCTTCCCCGGGGCCTCCTACCAGATGGACGTGCCTGGAAAACCTCTAAAGGGAGGCGTCCTGGAGGCATCCTAATTAGATGCCCGAACCACCTCAGCTGACTCCTTTCGACACGAAGGAGTAGCGGCTCAACTTCAAGCTCCCTCCTGATGTCCGAGCTCCTTACCCTATCTCTAAGGCTGAGCCCGGCCACTCTACGGAGGAAACTCATTTCGGCCGCTTGTATCCGCGACCTCGTTCTTTCGGACACGATCCAAAGCTCGTGACCATAGGTGAGGGTTGGGACGTAGACCGACCAGTAAATTGAGAGCTTTGCCTTTCGGCTCAGCTCCTTCTTCACCAAGACGGCCCGGTGCAACGCCTGTTTTACTGCTGCAGCCGCACCGATACGCCTGTCGATCTCCCGCTCCATTTTACCCTCACACGTGAACAAGACCCCGAGATACTTGAACTCCTTCGCTTGTGGTAGGCACTCTGTCCCCACCCGGAGGGAGCAATCCACCGGTTTCCGGCAGAGCACCATGGCCTCAGATTTCGTGGTGCTGACTCTCATCCCCGCCGCTTCACACTCGGCTGCAAAACGCCCCAGTGAATGCTGGAGGTCATGGTCCGAGGAGGCAAACAGGACCACATCATCTGCAAACAGCAGAGAGGCTATCCTGAGATCCCCGAACCTGACATTCTCCGCCCCACGGCTGCGCCTAGATATCCTGTCCATGAAAGTCACGAACAGGACCGGTGATAAAGGGCAGCCCTGGCGGAGGCCAACACCCACCGGGAACGTATCTGACTTACTGCCGAGGATACGAACACAGCTCCTACTGCAGGCGTACAGAGACCGGATGGCCCGTTGCAACGGGTCCGGCACACCATACTCCCGCAGCACCCCCCACAAAAAGCCCCGAGGGACCCGGTCGAAAGCCTTCTCCAAGTCCACAAAGCACATGTAGACTGGTTGGGCAAACTCCCAGGACCCCTCCAGTATCCTTGCAAGGGTAAAGAGCTGGTCCACTGTTCCACGACCAGGACGAAACCCGCACTGTTCTTCTTGAATCCGAGGTTCGACAAACGGTCGGAGCCTCCGTTCCAGCACCCTGGCATAAGCTTTTCCCGGGAGGCTGAGTAGTGTGATACCCCGATAATTCGAGCACACTCTCCGGTCCCCCTTCTTGAAGATGGGAACCACCACCCCGGTCTGCCAGTCCATAGGCACTGTGCCCGACCCCCATGCGACATTGAAGAGGCGTGTCAGCCAAGACAGCCCAACAAAGTCCAGCGCCTTCAGCATCTCAGGGCGGATTTCATCCACCCCCGGCGCCTTGCCACCAAGGAGCTTTTTGACTACCTTAGTGGCCTCTGCCAGGGATATGGGTTCATCCAACCCCAAGTCTTCAGGCGCTGCCCCCTGTTCAGGGGACATGTTGACCGGGTTTAGGAGTTCCTCAAAGTGCTCCTTCCACCGCCCGACGATATCCTCTGTCTGGGTCAGCAGCAACCCTCCCCCGCTGATAACAGCCTGGGGAAGGCCCTGCTTTCCCTTCCTGAGTCGTCGGATGGTTTGCCAGAACCTCCTTGAGGCCAACCGAAAGTCCTTCTCCATGGCCTCCCCGAACTCCTCCCATGCCCGAGTTTTAGCATCCGTGACCACCGCAGCTGCAGCCCTTCTGGCCTGTCTGTACCTGTCAGCTGCTTCAGGAGACCCCTGGGCCAACCAAGCCCGAAAGGCCTCCTTCTTCAGCTTGACGGCTTCCCTCACCCCCGGTGTCCACCACCGGGTTCTCGGGTTGCCGCCACGACAGGCACCGATGACCTTCCGACCACAGCTCCTAGCGGCCGCGTCCACAATAGAGGCTTTGAACATGATCCACTCGGATTCCATGTTAGTCCAATTACAATTCATCAAAAAGTTCAACTACAAAGTGCTATCAGTAAGAGCCATTCCAGTGCTACTAAAGTGCTACATCCTTTATTCAAGGTATAGTCGAAAAATATGTGTTTTTAGTTCACGGAGGAAGATGTAGAGACTTTCTGATGTCCTGATGTCAATGGGGAGCTCATTCCACC
Organism: Cottus gobio; assembly: GCA_023566465.1. NCBI lineage: Eukaryota > Metazoa > Chordata > Actinopteri > Perciformes > Cottidae > Cottus > Cottus gobio. Next base: position 19,823,931 of record CM042235.1, read on the forward strand.
ATCGAGGAGCCAGGACAGAGAACAGTCGAGACTTTGTGGAGTGTTTAGCTCTCAGTGACGGAGCTACAAGCCGATTGGCAGAAGCTGGGGTGCACAAGCTGGGGTGTAAGGTTTTACCATGTCCTGGATGTAGACTGGACCAGATCTGTTCGTAGCACGGTACGCCAGTACCAATGTTTTGAAACGGATGCGGGCGGCCACCGGTAACCAGTGAAGGTCGCGGAGGATTTTACTTGACTTCTTTCTTTTCAGAAGACAATAAAGTAGTTCATGAATATGAGATATGGAGGTTGTCTTCTGGCTTCTTCAGAGGACATTTAGTTTGTTTGTCGTCTGCTCTTTTTAGAGAATAATGCAAAGAAAACTCCTACAGTACCAAGTATGAACAGCGCTGAAGACATTTGGGGGACACTAGGATTAGGTCTTTTTTTGCTGATAAACCTGTGATATGTGCAGGTTATTAAGTTTTGCTAACCAGAAGGTCATCTATGGGATTTGCTTCTAGAATGTGTTTCTACCATTCTGCCAGTCTTCTTCCTTATTGTCATTTAGTCTCAAGTGATTGTTTTAACGCTGTGTCTGAATTCACAATATCTGCACAACAATCATGCCTCTGTGCTCGGCTCATGCAACCGGCATGCATCGTCAACCTTGTAACTGGAAATTAAATCTGTTCTAGTCGTGAGTGCATTAGGACTAATGTATGTGGGTTTGATTATGTTTTCATTTCCTGGATCTCCCTCCCTAAAGAGAAATTAGCAAAACAGCCGCTCCTTGAAGTGGAAAGTGGTGCAAGACAGTGAGAAAAAGCTTCTCTTTAAAAACAGTGCTAATGGAACTGTACAAAACAACACCTGATTGAAGAGACGTGAAGAGACATCGGCTTCACTCGGCAGAACCCCAAAAAAGAAAAACTCTTTTCCCATAGACTAGCTTTTTTTTTTTACTTCTCATTGTGAACATTTGATTACCTCTTATTTAAAGTCCTAAAAGTCTGATTTGATTACCTTCAACTTAACGAAAAGGTACTGCGGTTGTGCTATCGACCTTGAGGCTTTGAAGTTATTTATAGAGACTGATTCAACACGAAGGCCAGGTCGACCACACAGCCATTTTGACTCATTGTGTAACTTCTGGTCAACTCCACAGCTGGTGTGAACTTTGTGGCTGAAACTTGGTCACTAATAGTGTTTGTAAGTAACTCAATTTGTGTTCTGATGTTAAGGGCTGTTCGTCAATCAATTTTGTTTTCTGTTGCTTACGTTTTGTCTGCTGTAAGAAAATGTATCTGGTTTCCTGTTCTGAAATTATATGCTTTTATTTTGAAGGCGGAAAACAAAGTTAAAACGGAAGTCGCATAGTGCGCAGTGTAATTAGAAAGTTACGGTATAGACGTTATTTCTGGGATAAATAAATGGTATTTTTACAACTCCCCCGAAGAAGCACAAGCTCTTACGTTGGTTTCTGAATTAATAAAACACATTGGAAATCACCAGTCACAGTGCAGACCATCTTTCGGAGGGGTGCGCTACACTGCGTACACTGAGTTTGAGTCATGGTTTTAATTGTATAACAACAATTAATAACCCGCAACTAACGCTCTTTAACAGGTACAACACCACAACACAACAGTTTGTGACACATAAACAACTTGTAACCCTACTTTCTGTTCCAAGAGCCAGAACTAAACACGGAGAGGCAGCGTTCAGCTTTTCTGCTCCACACATCTGGAACAAGGTCCCGGAGAGCTGCAGGTCCGCAGAGACCCTCAGCCTCTTTAAATCCAGACTGAAGACATTTCTGTTTGCTGTTGCCTTTAATTAAACCAGATTCTGCATCTTACTACTGCATTCTATATCTTAAACTGCACTGCAACTTTTGTTCAATTCTGTATCTATCTATTTTTGCTTTTTAACCCTCGTGATGTCCTCACTCATCCCGAATAGAGCCCGTGTCCTGCGGGTCAAACTGTCCCGTGTCCTTTCCATCTGGAGCCTTTGATAAGTGCGTGCACACGTCGGGCAGTATGCAATTGCTCACCACCCCTTGCATACGTATCGACCCAGAGGACGACAGCCGAGGGTTGTTGATGTACGCGGTTGTTGTGGGTCATTTCGACCCGATTACAACGACAGAGGGTTGGTGGTGTACGTGGGTCATTTCGACCCGAGGACAACGGCAGAGGGTTGGTGTTATATACGTGGGTCATTTCGACCCGAGTACAACGGCAGAGGGTTGGTGTTATATACGTGGGTCATTTCGACCCGAGGACAACGGCAGAGGGTTGGTGTTATATACGTGGGTCATTTCGACCCGAGTACAACGGCAGAGGTTTGGTGATGTACGTGGGTCGTATTGACCCGAGAACAAGGGCAGAGGGTTGGGGATGTACGCGGGTCATTTCGACCCGAGGACAACGAGAAGCTACAAGGTTTATTTACCCCCTCAATCTCGAGCACTGTGTCCTCCCAACACACATCAGAGTCCAAACTTGTTTGTGAAAGTAAATTCAACCAGCTCACGTACCTCCAGACCTACATTACGGGAACGAAGACCAGGTTGTTGACTCGTATTATCGGAGAGTGCTGAGTGACCGTGGGCTCGAGGAGCCTCACCGTGGTGGCCAACTCGGGATCGAAATGCATCGTGGTTTACCCCCTCAATCTCGAGCATTGTGTCCACCCAACGCACATAAGAGTCAAGCCATATCTCTCTGTAAAAGTTGAGTCAAATAGCTTGAGTACAATATAACATCCAGACCTACACGGCTATGATGTCCAGGTTGTTGACTTGTATTATCTGGGAGTCCTGAGCCACCGTGAGCTCGGCAACTTTCATCAGGGAGTCCTGAGCAACCGTGGGCTCCAGGAGCCTCAGTGTCGTGGTCAACTCGGCCTCGAGAAGCTTCACGGTGTAGCCCCAGACATACATTACGGGAACGAAGACCAGGTTTTGGACTCGTATTATCAGGGAGTACTGAGCTACCGTGGGCATGGGAACTTTCATCGGGGAGTCCTGCAGCACCTCGGGCTCGCGGTGGACAACTCGGGCTCGAGAGGCATCGTGGTTCACCCCCTCAATCTCGAGCATTGTGTACACCCAACGCACATCAGAGTCAAGCCACGTCTCTAAAAGTTGAGTGGAATAGCTCGAGTGCAATATAACCTCCAGACCTACATTACGGCTACGATGTCCAGGTTGTTGACTCGTATTATCGGGGAGTCCTGAGCCACCGTGAGCTCGACAACTTTCATTGGGCAATCCTGAGCCACCGTGGGCTCGAGAACTTTCATCGGGGAGTCCTAAGCGACCGTGGGCTCCAGGAGCCTCAGTGTCGTGGTCAACTCGGCCTCGAGAAGCTTCACGGTGTAGCCCCTCAATCTCGTGCACCGTGTGTCCACACAACACGCGTCAGAGTCAAAACATGTTCGTGAAAGTAAATTCAACCAGCTCACGTACCTCCAGACATACATTACGGGAACGAAGACCAGGTTTTTTGCTCGTACTATCAGGGAGTCCTGAGCCACATCAGAGTCAAGCCACATCTCTAAAAGTTGAGTGGAATAGCTCGAGTGCAATATAACCTCCAGACCTACATTACGGCTATGATGTCCAGGTTGTTGACTCGTCTTATCAGGGAGTCCTGAGCCACCGTGAGCTCAACAACTTTCATCAGGGAGTGTTAGCCACCGTGGACCCGAGGAGCCTTATTGTGGTGGCCAACTCGGGCTGGAGAGGCATCGTGGTTTACCCCCTCAATCTCGAGCATTGTGTCCACCCAACTCACATCAGAGTCAAGACATATTTTTGAAAGTACGGTCAACTGGCTTGTGTACAATATATCCTCTAGACCTACGTGATTGGGAACAAAGTCCAGGTCGTTGACTCGTTTTATCAGAGAGTCCTGAGCCGCCGTGGACTCTGTAACCTTCATTAGGAAGTCCTGAGCCTTCACGCTCGAGGAGCCTCACCGTGGTGGCCAACTCAGACTCGAGAGGCATCGTGGTTTACCACCTCAATATCAAGCATTGTGTCCACCCAACACACACCAGAGTCAAGCCGTGTCCCTAAAAGTTGAGTCAAATAGCTCGAGTACAATATAACATCCAGACCTACATTACGGCTACGAAGTCCAGGTTGTTGACTCGTATTGTGTGTTTAGTTTACAGAGGATGTAAACATAAAATGGTGAAATTGAATGGTCTTTTCGCATAAAGATTTGGGCTGCCTGTGATGATGCCACTTCCTCACATGCTTGAAACTTACAAGTTTCAACAGAGAGAGAGAGAGAAGAGAGGCAGAGCTGCACCGCGTTTCTGTGACAGAGTTTTTAGAGAGGAAAAGGATGTGTTTGTTTCTCGGTTCATTTGGTGTTGGCCAAATTCAAGAACAGCTCCGTCTGCCTCACAAAAAGCTCTCCTAGCTGATAATAATGATGAGGTGTAGTCCAGTAAAGCGGCAGAGTTTGTAGAATCCAACAGTTTCTGAGTGGAGTTCTGTTGCATTCAGTGACTGTGCCTACCATTGCTGCGACGACTTGTAAACTTTGTATACAATAAATGACTTGACTCAGTACCTGAAGCTTTGTTTTTTTATTTTCACTCATCGATGTTTGACACATATTATTTCACACGTTACAAATTTAGCCAACACTCGTGTTGTCCTCACTCCTAAAGAAATCGCAGGGCTCACAGAGGTGTGTGTGCGTGGAGGGCTGGTACAGGTCCCCATTGACTGGGATTTAGGGCTGTGGGAGAGAGAGAGAGAGAGAGAGAGAGAGAGAGAGAGAGAGAGAGAGAGAGAGAGAGAGAGTCTGAGCTCCAACCATAAAATCACAAACACAAATTTGCCTCTGAGGGCTTCACAATCTGTACACGTACGACATCCCTACGACATCCCTGGGACCTCACATCGAATCAGGAAAAAACTCCCCCCAAAAAATGGTGAAAACCTTTTTACAGGGAAAAAATAAGAAGGGAAGAAACCCGAGGGAGAGCAACAGAGGAGGATCCCTCTCCCCGAATGGACAGAAGCAATAGATGTTATGTGTACAGAATCAACGTAACATGTTACAGTACATTCAATGAAAATCACAGAAATTATTCACGCAATGAGTAGTAGGCATGGACCACGACCCAGACGACCACGATCCAGGCCAGCAGACGGAGGCAGAGATGAGGGGCATCAGCAGGGCCACCATGGCAGGGAGCAGGACCGGATCCAGATAACCACGATCCGTGGAAGCTTGAGGAGAGGAAGCACAGAGGCCACCGAGAAGTAGAGTTAGTGATGTGCATTAAACACACTAATCCAAAAAACATATTTTTAACCTCTCCAATGGTCCAGTGTATGTTCTGTGGACCACCTAGAAGGCTGCGGTCTGGACCGAGATGCCCGGGGGGATCCTGCTCTACACGTCGGCGTTTTCTGGGAGACAATCGGAGCAAGTTAAGCTCCCCCACCCTGGGGGAGAGAGTGACCCTGCATTAGGATGAGAGGAGAGCAGAAGTCCCCTGTTTGATGAGTGGGTTGTGTCTCTATGTCAGGGGTGCCCAATACGTCGATCGCGATCGACCAGTCGATCGCCAGGGTAGTGCGGGTAGATCGCATGCCATTAAAAAAAAATAAAAAAATAAGTATCCTCCCTACGGCATTTGTGTAAATCAATGTCCATCACCACGGACGGTGCGCCCGCATGGTCGGACGCTTGAATGCATTATTTGCGCTTCTCTACTCCCGTGAGTTTACTCAACTTTATGTGGTTAATTTGCGCCATTCGCTTTACTCGCGGCTGAAAGGGGGCAGGGATATCTCCGTGGCTTATCTCCGTAAAAGCGGTACCGTTTCCGCCATCCACCATTGAACTAACCACTAGTTCTGCTTTATAGTTATTGTGGAAATCCCTCAAACGTCGGACCATCAGACGCCCCCGTGTCCGGGTTCATAATATCATCTGTAGCCGCACAACAGGCGGACCAGCAGCTGTTTGATTCAGCACCGGCAGGACAGCAGTGATGATGCGGAGCTTCTCAACGCTGATTGGCTTTCACTACGCAAATCTTTCGGCCAAGTTATTCGCGTCATTCGCGTCTGTGCATTGACTTTGCATGTAATCTACTCGCGAATAATACGTGCCGCATTCAGTGTGAACGCAGCATAACCCTGGCTGTTTCTATTCAGTGCAAGTCATCAGAGTAAAATGTAATGACCAAAAATGTACAGAATTATATTGTGTCATAAAGGTTTATGCAGTTATGCAAGGTACGCCAATATTGTAAATATAAAGTATACTCTGTATATTTATACATTAATAATGCTATTTATTAATATATATCTATACATAGAGTCTATGTCTACCCATAAAATAAAGCTCTGAAAGGGGGTTAAGACAAGTCCTATTGTCTGCCTGGATGTCAGGCTGCTGTTGTTGTGAAAGGGCTAATTACATCTGGTATCTCTGGAAGGCTGTGGGGAAGAGTACCAGTGTGGTTCCCTTGATTAAAGCTCTGAACGAGGGTTAAGCCAAGTCCTATTGACTGCTTGGATCTCAGGCCGCTGTTGTCAAAGTAGCTATAGAGTGAAGTAGTAGCTGACACATTTCACTTGAAGTTTATTCCTTAGGCAAGGCCTCCCTCTTTTGGCGGAAACGGTGTACTACAACTGAAGCGGTTTAATCAATATTCTCTGCCTGCAAACATTGGTCCAGTTTCGACACTAAATCAGGCCCAGATCAGGCTGTGGACCACCTAGAAGGCTGCGGTCTGGACCGAGACGCTCGGGAGACCCTGATCTACACATCAGAGGTCTCCGGGAGAGAATCTGGGAGCGAGTTAAGCCGCCTCACTGCCTGGAAAGGTGTCTGTGGCGAAGGTTCTCCCTACCCGGGTTTCCATGGCTCCAGACATACAGCACAGACACGTTTCTTGCGGGTCCAACAGGTTTTATTACACACATCCGTTTCAGCACTTCTCTCATGCTATGTGTTCTCCCTGTCGCTCACCACCCTGGCTGTTACCCCTGCCGGGCTTAAATAGCCCCATGCTCCCGCACTCATTGGGATCCCCGAGTGCTCTTCCCTCTCTCTCTCCTGCCGCAGGTGCGCTGGCCACGCCCCTGCCCCACAGTGTCCTTTATTCGGATCAAACACAGTGTTTTTGTCCCTGCAGCATGATGAGATCAGAGGACAAGTCCCCTGTTTTGCCTGAGGTGCTTGATTATTAAAATACATTGTGGGTGTCTGGAAGGGGATCACGAGAGCTCCAGAGACCTCCAGAGACCTCCAGGGCTGTTAACTGGTCGTTTTAACCCAGTAGAGAGGCCTCTACAATAGGGAGAGCAATGAGAAGGCACCTCACACAGACTTGTCACACTCTGTCTGGGTCCAACTAAATCATCTGACCCCCCACGGAAGACTGTAAACAAAAAAAATATGTTTTTTGGATTAGTGTGTTTAATGCACATCACTAACTCTACTTCTCGGTGGCCTCTGTGCTTCCTCTCCTCAAGCTTCCACGGATCGTGGTTATCTGGATCCGGTCCTGCTCCCTGCCATGGTGGCCCTGCTGATGCCCCTCATCTCTGCCTCCGTCTGCTGGCCTGGATCGTGGTCGTCTGGGTCGTGGTCCATGCCTACTACTCATTGCGTGAATAATTTTCTGTGATTTTCATTGAATGTACTGTAACATGTTACGTTGATTCTGTACACACAACATCTATTGCTTCTGTCCATTCGGGGAGAGGGATCCTCCTCTGTTGCTCTCCCTCGGGTTTCTTCCCTTCTTATTTTTTCCCTGTAAAAAGGTTTTCACCATTTTTTGGGGGGAGTTTTTTCCTGATTCGATGTGAGGTCCCAGGGATGTCGTAGGGATGTCGTACGTGTACAGATTGTGAAGCCCTCAGAGGCAAATTTGTGTTTGTGATTTTGTGGTTGGAGCTCAGTCTCTCTCTCTCTCTCTCTCTCTCTCTCTCTCTCTCTCTCTCCCACAGCCCTAAATCCCAGTCAATGGGGACCTGTACCAGCCCTCCACGCACACACACCTCTGTGAGCCCTGCGATTTCTTTAGGAGTGAGGACAACACGAGTGTTGGCTAAATTTGTAACGTGTGAAATAATATGTGTCAAACATCGATGAGTGAAAATAAAAAAACAAAGCTTCAGGTACTGAGTCAAGTCATTTATTGTATACAAAGTTTACAAGTCGTCGCAGCAATGGTAGGCACAGTCACTGAATGCAACAGAACTCCACTCAGAAACTGTTGGATTCTACAAACTCTGCCGCTTTACTGGACTACACCTCATCATTATTATCAGCTAGGAGAGCTTTTTGTGAGGCAGACGGAGCTGTTCTTGAATTTGGCCAACACCAAATGAACCGAGAAACAAACACATCCTTTTCCTCTCTAAAAACTCTGTCACAGAAACGCGGTGCAGCTCTGCCTCTCTTCTCTCTCTCTCTCTGTTGAAACTTGTAAGTTTCAAGCATGTGAGGAAGTGGCATCATCACAGGCAGCCCAAATCTTTATGCGAAAAGACCATTCAATTTCACCATTTTATGTTTACATCCTCTGTAAACTAAACACACAATACGAGTCAACAACCTGGACTTCGTAGCCGTAATGTAGGTCTGGATGTTATATTGTACTCGAGCTATTTGACTCAACTTTTAGGGACACGGCTTGACTCTGGTGTGTGTTGGGTGGACACAATGCTTGATATTGAGGTGGTAAACCACGATGCCTCTCGAGTCTGAGTTGGCCACCACGGTGAGGCTCCTCGAGCCTGAAGGCTCAGGACTTCCTAATGAAGGTTACAGAGTCCACGGCGGCTCAGGACTCTCTGATAAAACGAGTCAACGACCTGGACTTTGTTCCCAATCACGTAGGTCTAGAGGATATATTGTACACAAGCCAGTTGACCGTACTTTCAAAAATATGTCTTGACTCTGATGTGAGTTGGGTGGACACAATGCTCGAGATTGAGGGGGTAAACCACGATGCCTCTCCAGCCCGAGTTGGCCACCACGATAAGGCTCCTCGGGTCCACGGTGGCTAACACTCCCTGATGAAAGTTGTTGAGCTCACGGTGGCTCAGGACTCCCTGATAAGACGAGTCAACAACCTGGACATCATAGCCGTAATGTAGGTCTGGAGGTTATATTGCACTCGAGCTATTCCACTCAACTTTTAGAGACGTGGCTTGACTCTGATGTGGCTCAGGACTCCCTGATAGTACGAGCAAAAAACCTGGTCTTCGTTCCCGTAATGTATGTCTGGAGGTACGTGAGCTGGTTGAATTTACTTTCACGAACATGTTTTGACTCTGACGCGTGTTGTGTGGACACACGGTGCACGAGATTGAGGGGCTACACCGTGAAGCTTCTCGAGGCCGAGTTGACCACGACACTGAGGCTCCTGGAGCCCACGGTCGCTTAGGACTCCCCGATGAAAGTTCTCGAGCCCACGGTGGCTCAGGATTGCCCAATGAAAGTTGTCGAGCTCACGGTGGCTCAGGACTCCCCGATAATACGAGTCAACAACCTGGACATCGTAGCCGTAATGTAGGTCTGGAGGTTATATTGCACTCGAGCTATTCCACTCAACTTTTAGAGACGTGGCTTGACTCTGATGTGCGTTGGGTGTACACAATGCTCGAGATTGAGGGGGTGAACCACGATGCCTCTCGAGCCCGAGTTGCCCACCGCGATGAAGCTCCTCAAGCCCGAGGTGCTGCAGGACTCCCCGATGAAAGTTCCCATGCCCACGGTAGCTCAGTACTCCCTGATAATACGAGTCCAAAACCTGGTCTTCGTTCCCGTAATGTATGTCTGGGGCTACACCGTGAAGCTTCTCGAGGCCGAGTTGACCACGACACTGAGGCTCCTGGAGCCCACGGTTGCTCAGGACTCCCTGATGAAAGTTGCCGAGCTCACGGTGGCTCAGGACTCCCCGATAATACAAGTCAACAACCTGGACATCATAGCCGTAATGTAGGTCTGGATGTTATATTGTACTCAAGCTATTTGACTCAACTTTTACAGAGAGATATGGCTTGACTCTTATGTGCGTTGGGTGGACACAATGCTCGAGATTGAGGGGGTAAACCACGATGCATTTCGATCCCGAGTTGGCCACCACGGTGAGGCTCCTCGAGCCCACGGTCACTCAGCACTCTCCGATAATACGAGTCAACAACCTGGTCTTCGTTCCCGTAATGTAGGTCTGGAGGTACGTGAGCTGGTTGAATTTACTTTCACAAACAAGTTTGGACTCTGATGTGTGTTGGGAGGACACAGTGCTCGAGATTGAGGGGGTAAATAAACCTTGTAGCTTCTCGTTGTAATCGGGTCGAAATGACCCACGTATGACACCGACCCTCTGCCGTTGTCCTCGGGTCGAAATGACCCGCGTACATCAACGACCCTCGGCTGTCGTCCTCTGGGTCGATACGTATGCAAGGGGTGGTGAGCAATTGCATACTGCCCGACGTGTGCACGCACTTATCAAAGGCTCCAGATGGAAAGGACACGGGACAGTTTGACCCGCAGGACACGGGCTCTATTCGGGATGAGTGAGGACATCACGAGGGTTAAAAAGCAAAAATAGATAGATACAGAATTGAACAAAAGTTGCAGTGCAGTTTAAGATATAGAATGCAGTAGTAAGATGCAGAATCTGGTTTAATTAAAGGCAACAGCAAACAGAAATGTCTTCAGTCTGGATTTAAAGAGGCTGAGGGTCTCTGCAGACCTGCAGCTTTCAGGGACCTTGTTCCAGATGTGTGGAGCAGAAAAGCTGAACGCTGCCTCTCCATGTTTAGTTCTGGCTCTTGGAACAGAAAGTAGGGTTACAAGTTGTTTATGTGTCACAAACTGTTGTGTTGTGGTGTTGTACCTGTTAAAGAGCGTTAGTTGCGGGTTATTAATTGTTGTTATACAATTAAAACCATGACTCAAACTCAGTGTACGCAGTGTAGCGCACCCCTCCGAAAGATGGTCTGCACTGTGACTGGTGATTTCCAATGTGTTTTATTAATTCAGAAACCAACGTAAGAGCTTGTGCTTCTTCGGGGGAGTTGTAAAAATACCATTTATTTATCCCAGAAATAACGTCTATACCGTAACTTACTAATTACACTGCGCACTATGCGACTTCCGTTTTAACTTTGTTTTCCGCCTTCAAAATAAAAGCATATAATTTCAAAACAGGAAACCAGATACATTTTCTTACAGCAGACAAAACGTAAGCAACAGAAAACAAAATTGATTGACAAACAGCCCTTAACATCAGAACACAAATTGAGTTACTTACAAACACTATTAGTGACCAAGTTTCAGCCACAAAGTTCACACCAGCTGTGGAGTTGACCAGAAGTTACACAATGAGTCAAAATGGCTGTGTGGTCGACCTGGCCTTCGTGTTGAATCAGTCTCTATAAATAACTTCAAAGCCTCAAGGTCGATAGCACAACCGCAGTACCTTTTCGTTAAGTTGAAGGTAATCAAATCAGACTTTTAGGACTTTAAATAAGAGGTAATCAAATGTTCACAATGAGAAGTAAAAAAAAAAAGCTAGTCTATGGGAAAAGAGTTTTTCTTTTTTGGGGTTCTGCCGAGTGAAGCCGATGTCTCTTCACGTCTCTTCAATCAGGTGTTGTTTTGTACAGTTCCATTAGCACTGTTTTTAAAGAGAAGCTTTTTCTCACTGTCTTGCACCACTTTCCACTTCAAGGAGCGGCTGTTTTGCTAATTTCTCTTTAGGGAGGGAGATCCAGGAAATGAAAACATAATCAAACCCACATACATTAGTCCTAATGCACTCACGACTAGAACAGATTTAATTTCCAGTTACAAGGTTGACGATGCATGCCGGTTGCATGAGCCGAGCACAGAGGCATGATTGTTGTGCAGATATTGTGAATTCAGACACAGCGTTAAAACAATCACTTGAGACTAAATGACAATAAGGAAGAAGACTGGCAGAATGGTAGAAACACATTCTAGAAGCAAATCCCATAGATGACCTTCTGGTTAGCAAAACTTAATAACCTGCACATATCACAGGTTTATCAGCAAAAAAATACCTAATCCTAGTGTCCCCCAAATGTCTTCAGCGCTGTTCATACTTGGTACTGTAGGAGTTTTCTTTGCATTATTCTCTAAAAAGAGCAGACGACAAACAAACTAAATGTCCTCTGAAGAAGCCAGAAGACAACCTCCATATCTCATATTCATGAACTACTTTATTGTCTTCTGAAAAGAAAGAAGTCAAGTAAAATCCTCCGCGACCTTCACTGGTTACCGGTGGCCGCCCGCATCCGCTTCAAAACATTGGTACTGGCGTACCGTGCAACGAACAGATCTGGTCCAGTCTACATCCAGGACATGGTAAAACCTTACACCCCAACTCGTGCGCTCCGCTCGGCTTCTGCCAATCGCCTTGTAGCTCCGTCACTGTGAGCTAAACACTCAACAAAGTCTCGACTGTTCTCTGTCCTGGCTCCTCGATGGTGGAATGAGCTCCCCATTGACATCAGAACAGCAGAAAGTCTCTACATCTTCCGTCGCAAACTAAAAACACACCTTTTCCGACTATACCTTGAATAAAGGAAGTAGCACTTTAGTAGCACTGAAACGGCTCTTACTGATAGCACTTTGTAGTTGAACTTTTTGTCGAAATTGTACCTTCGTGATTCTTGTTCTGATTCTTGTTGTAAACGGTAGAATGCACTTATTGTAAGTCGATTTGGATAAAAGCGTCAGCTAAATGAAATGTAATGTAATGTAATGTAATGTAATAAAGGATGTAGCACTTTAGTAGCACTGGAATGGCTCTTACTGATAGCACTTTGTAGTTGAACTTTTTGATGAATTGTAATTGGACTAACAGAGCTGGCGATCAAACCACGATCCTCTGATTGAAAGACGGACTTGCTAACCACTGAGCCACAGTCGCCCTGTTCATGAGCACAAACCCTCTGAACTGAAGAACCGGTTGTTCATGAGCACAAACCCTCTGAACTGAAGAACCGGTTGTTCATAAGCACAAACCCTCTGAACTGAAGAACCGGTTGTTCATGAGCACAAACCCTCTGAACTGAAGAACCGGTTGTTCATGAACACAAACCCTCTGAACTGAAGAACCGGTTGTTCATAATCACAAACCCTCTGAACTGAAGAACCGGTTGTTCATGAACACAAACCCTCTGAACTGAAGAACCGGTTGTTCATAAGCACAAACCCTCTGAACTGAAGAACCGGTTGTTCATGAACACAAACCCTCTGAACTGAAGAACCGGTTGTTCATAAGCACAAACCCTCTGAACTGAAGAACCGGTTGTTCATAATCACAAACCCTCTGAACTGAAGAACCGGTTGTTCATGAACACAAACCCTCTGAACTGAAGAACCGGTTGTTCATGAGCACAAACCCTCTGAACTGAAGAACCGGTTGTTCATGAACACAAACCCTCTGAACTGAAGAACCGGTTGTTCATGAACACAAACCCTCTGAACTGAAGAACCGGTTGTTCATAAGCACAAACCCTCTGAACTGAAGAACCGGTTGTTCATAATCACAAACCCTCTGAACTGAAGAACCGGTTGTTCATAATCACAAACCCTCTGAACTGAAGAACCGGTTGTTCATAATCACAAACCCTCTGAACTGAAGAACCGGTTGTTCATGAACACAAACCCTCTGAACTGAAGAACCGGTTGTTCATGAACACAAACCCTCTGAACTGAAGAACCGGTTGTTCATAAGCACAAACCCTCTGAACTGAAGAACCGGTTGTTCATAATCACAAACCCTCTGAACTGAAGAACCGGTTGTTCATGAACACAAACCCTCTGAACTGAAGAACCGGTTGTTCATGAGCACAAACCCTCTGAACTGAAGAACCGGTTGTTCATGAACACAAACTCTCTGAACTGAAGAACCGGTTGTGCATAAGCACAAACCCTCTGAACTGAAGAACCGGTTGTTCATGAACGCAAACCCTCTGAAATGAAGAACCGGTTGTTCATGAACACAAGCCCTCTGAAATGAAGAACCGGTTGTTCATGAACACACACCCTCTGAGCTGAAGAACCGGTTGTTCCTGAACACAAACCCTCGGAACTGAAGAACCTGTTGTTCATAAGCACAAACCCTCTGAGCTGAAGAACCGGTTGTTCATTATTATTATTATATTTCATTTATCTGAGGCTTTTATCCAAAGCGACTTACATGCTATACAGTAGACCGTAGACACACCAACGGTGAGCAATTAGGGTTAAGTGTCTTGCTCAAGGACACATGGACATGGACTAGCAGAGCTGGGGATCAAACCACGATCCTCTGATTGAAAGACTGACTTGCTAACCACTGACCCACAGTCGCCCTGTTCATGAGCACAAACCCTCTGAACTGAAGAACCGGTTGTTCATAAGCACAAACCCTCTGAACTGAAGAACCGGTTGTTCATGAACACAAACTCTCTGAGCTGAAGAACCGGTCTCAGAGTCATGAGCTAGAAAAGGGTTACTTTAAACCAATCACTCTCTTCTCTCAGGTGTCTTCCCACAAAACCTAAAAACTCCACTCCTAAAGAAGGGTAGTTTAGACCCTGAAAAAATGAACAAATATTGGCCAGTATCCAAATAATAAGTAAAATAATGGAAAAAGTGGTTTATCAATGAACAAAGCTGAACAAATTCTTGGGCAAAAATAATAATAATAGTAATTTCGTCAGCATCACATAACTGAAACTGCTCTTGTTAAGGTTTTCAACGTCATCCACTTAAACACAGACAGAACTTCAGTCTTGGTATTACTGGATCTCAGTGAGTATATGTGTATATATGTCGTAGTATTACTGGATCTCAGTGAGTATATGTGTATATATGTCGTAGTATTACTGGATCTCAGTGAGTATATGTGTATATATGTCTACATACTACTAGACAGACTGAAGGTCTGGGTAGGACTCTCTGTTTAATGATGTTAAAGTTTTGATGCTTTTAATGGTTTCTATGTGAAGCACTTTGAATTGCCTTGTTGTTGAAATGTGATATGAAAAAATGACCTTGCCTTGCCTAATGAGATACCTGGAATTCCAATAGAAGAGTTCATGATGGGCGTGGACTGGGGGTGGATTTCTCTAGCAGAGGCCATATAAAAGATGCTGACTCAGGCTCCTCTTCACCAGTATCATCTCAGTCAACCATGGGTCTCCCTGGGTGTCAGATGTGGACATGGACCCTTTGTGTTTTCTTCAGCTGGATGTTTGTGGGCCGAGCAGTGGCAGGACCGTAAGTTTGCATGAACTGTCTTAAGAAAAATAACAAGCCTGTGGTTGAATTCTATAAACATGAATCTTTGCTGCCAGTTGGAGTTTCTTCCATGTCAGATCCAGTGAGATCTCTGCTGTATGTTTCTGTGGCTGCAGGCAGTACATGGTAGCCATTCCTGCAACTCTTGAATCCGGGGCTGTGGCCAAGTTCTGTGCAAGTCTCCTGCAGCCCAACGAGACTCTGGTCATGATCATCACTCTGAAGTCCTCAGAGGAGAATACAACCCTCTTCACACAGACGTCCAACCAGGACTTTCATATCTGCACTCAATTTATGGTGAGCTCTCAAGATTTGATTCTTGTCTATGGTAAAAGTTCCTTTGGCATATACATAAAACAAGTCTTTAGCATATTTGAAAAACTAACATTAGTCCATACGAGAAAAGTTACGTTAGCAAATATATAAAAGTAAAATGACCGTATATGAGAAAAAATATGTTTGCTCAATTTAAGGTAAGCTCTCAAGATTTTATTAATTTCATTCATTGAGAATGTGTTTAGTAAAAGTCTACTTTAGAGCATCAATGTGATTACGCAACACATACAGTATACACATCAATTTGATTTGTGAACAAAAGCACAAATCACATACATTTTATAAAATGTATTCTTGAATTATTGTTTTTTTTAAAAGAGGTTCTCACTTGTCCATAAAATATGTTTTTGTCACAGGTTCCTTTAGTGAAGAATGAAGATGTGCGGGAATTCGAGGTGGAGGTACAAGGCAACACTTATTACTCAAAAGAAGTCAGGAAAGTCCTGATTAAAGTCTATCCTCCAAAGACATTCGTCCAAACAGATAAACCAATCTACCTCCCTGGACAAACAGGTAACCTTGAGTTCATGATCTATGATGTTGTATACAATACGGTACAACGCTGTATAAAGACAGGTTTCCCCTCTCCAAATAATTGGGATTTGAGTGCAACACAGGGTAGAAAATAATGCAGTCATCCTCGCTCTCCTAAAAGCTTTTTAATTTATGTCACACGGCAAAATTAACTCTTGCAGGTAGTAAGACATTAATTGTAGTATGGGTTCAAATCTTAGAAGATTAGTAACAATATGTTAGAGTTGAAAATTATTATGAGGATATATGAAAAAAAAGAAATTTGCATATAAAAAAAGTAACTGTAGCTATATTTAAAAAAGTTACTCTAGGACACATGAAAATGTATTATTTTAGATGAAAACACTAGCTAATATGAAATGTCACATAAGCACATATGTGAAAAGCCACATTAGCATTTATAAAAAAAGTTGCATTTGAACTAATGAGAAAAAAATACATTAGTGTTTTTGATAAAAGTTACGTTAGTATAAAATATATACTAACGTAACTTTTGACATATATACTATATATGAAAAAATACATTAGTTAAGGCAATGAAATACATAAGCATTTAAGAAAAAGTGACATTAGCTCTTCTAGAGAAAGGTACGTTGGCATACATTAAAAAGTTACATTTTATAAGATAAAAGTTATGTTAACATGTATGAAAAAAGTTATTATATATGATAAAAGTTAAATTTATATATATTTAATAAGTTACGTTAGCATGTTAAAAAAGTTACGTTAGAATGTTTAATACATGTTTTTATGTTGGCATATATGAAATGTTAACTGTTTTCCTGCTGCACCAGTTTAAAGTACAGATCCCCACATTCTAGATCATATTAATTACGTGACGCTATTTGAAATATTAATTAGAAATAAAAGCTTAATGTTAAATAATGTCTTTATTTCTCTCAGTGCATTTCAGAGTAATCACACTGGACTCCAAGTTGAGGCCTGCCAATGGGCTGGTGAGTCTTTCCTTTCTTCAGGTGGCATTCACAAAAAACAATGTTAGTGATACTGTTAGGTAACGAAGCAGGTTTTAAAGTTACGTAATGAGGTGATCGATGAGCTGTTTACTAATCACAGTGGTGTACAGTAACGAAGTAGAACTACTTTGTTACTGTAGAAGAAGAAATACTTCATTAATGTACTTAAGTTTTTTTTTATATCTGTACTCTACTTTACTATTTATAATTCTGTTGACTTTTACTTTTACTTCATTATATTTTGCAAAGAAAACTGATACTTTTACTCCAACTGCCCCTTTAGGTAAACCTGACTAATCTATCACCTCCTAACCCTAGTTTCACATTTTTATGCTATACATTTAGCCTAGGAGCTCTGTGGATTGAAAAACACCACTGATTTCTTATTGAAAAAGTTTGTGCATGTTTATACATTTAAGTAAATTCATAAGGACTCTGTATGACGAGAGCAATGCAAACCAGCTTTAACAAATCTCCTTATTTCTTTTTTTGCAGTACGATATCATCGAAATTGCGGTAAGACTAAAAGGAAAATATCAGCCCTTTAATATGTTGATTTCTTCAAAAGAATTGTTAACCTTCCTCCTTAAATCAAATTAATTTATTTGATCAAGTTTAAGATCATTGCATAAATTAGCTGACTAGATGATACAATCTAGTAAGTGGACCTTAAGTTGAGATTTCTTTGTCAAATGACTTTAAACTTGATTTTAAAAGGACTTGATATTAATATATATATATATATATATATACTTTATTTTTGCAAGAATGACTGTTTGTATATCTATTTAAATCACTTTTTAAAATATGATGCTAGTTATGTAGGTTTTTGTATGTTTCTTACTGTTATAACTGATCTGCCTTGTTTACATTGTTATTGCTTTTATTGTTTTTGTTTATTCCATGTAAAGTACCTTTGAGTTTAAAGACTTATACAAAATAAATGTATTATTATTATATCACCAGCACTAATATTAGCCTGCATTGATCAGGATCAGTTTGAAAGTAGTTTGAAACTCTTTATAGTGATATATTATGCCATTACAAGAGAAGTGGTGTTTTTCCCATGAGGTCCTTGTGTTTGTCATGAATACAAGTTCTTCACATTCACATTATTTGACAGGATGTTAACGACAACCGGATTGGACAGTGGCTGAATGAGACGTCCAACAGTAAGATATTGCAGCTTTCATACGCCTTGAACTCTGAGGCCCGTGAAGGGAATTACCAAGTTATTGTGACGATTGGGTCGGATAAAATATATCACAACTTCAAGGTGGAGAAATACGGTGAGATCCTTTTTAATCTTTCTTTTTTTAAACCTTCCATTTCAATTCATTTGTAATGAAGCAAGAATGCTAATAAATACATTTTGTCCCCAGTTCTGCCTAAATTTGAAATAAAAATAAATGCATCTGATGAAGTAAGTATTGATCAGAAGGAAATCAAAGCTAAAGTATGTGCAAAGTAAGTAAGCTCTTTTGCTTGTTACATGCTTAAATAATCTGAAACAGGTTCCGTTTGGGGAGTGAATGAATGTTTTTATTTCTACGTCCTTCTCATCAGGTATACCTTCGGACAGCCCGTTCCAGGCAGTGTTGAAGTCAAGATGTGCCGACCTCTAGCTCCCTTCTTTTTTCCAAGACCTTTACTCAACCCTGACAATCAGGAGGTTGATGTAGTCGCCCCATGCCACAGTGAGACAAAGCAGGTACGGTTGCTGTAGCGTCTGCTGAGTAAATGGTGCATATAAGAGTGAAGTTTATTAAACCTTCAAGGTTAAAAATAGACTTCAGGGGGTTCCTCAGGGGTCGATACTAGGGCCCCTGGACATTTGAGTATTAACGTGTCTACATGTATTTTGTATGCTTACAGAAAGTGCAGGGTCTCCTAAGTTTTACATGTATAAGTTAAAGTTAGTGAAAATGAACATTATGATGAATGTGCCTCTATTACTTCAGTGTTTGAACTGAAAAGTTGTTCTTTCTAGGTGGACAACAAAGGCTGCGCCACGTTTATCTTCCAGATGTCAGCTTTCACAAGAGTTGCGGAAAAGGTGCTACAAGATGAACTGCAGCTCCTGGTCAAAGTAGAAGAGGAGGGCACAGGCAAGTCATATAATATTCCATGTCATATGTATGGAAAAAAGAGATAACTACTTGTAATGAAACAGTTGTAACACGGAGGCTTCTGCAGGTATTTCACGAGAACAAGAGCAGAAAATAAGGATTTCATACGTCATTGGAAAGCTGTCCTTCACCGACACGCCCAAGATTTATGACCAAGGATCAAACTTGAAGGGAAAAGTAAGTGGCGTTCACTTCTTCGGCGTGATTTCAGACGCGGTGCGTTCTCGGTGATACGACTCTGTGCTTCCAACAGGTTCAAGCGGTTCACTACAACAATACACCCATCGCCAACATGCCGTTGTACCTGTTTGAGGGTGAAAGCTGGTCACCACGCTGGCTGCAGAATCTCACAACCAACAGCAATGGCGTCGCCTCGTTCTCAATCAGCACGGCTGGACTTGTGGGGGACCTCCAACTCCGTGTAAGTAGGAAGTAGCTGCAAGGTGCCGCCAAGTGGCAAGTAACATATTGGAACCGTTAACAGTGGGAGGCGAAGTCAAGCCCCTTTCGATGCACCCATGGGACATCATTTTGGACATTTTGTGAAATTAAATTATAATTTGTCCCTTCAAGAAAGTCTGGTTGTAGTATATTTATTACATCTCTCGTCTCTCCGGTTCTGAAAAGTGAATTCAAGGCTTCATGAGTTAAAGTTACATTCTCTCTCCTGACCACCAGGGGCCGACTCCTCTGGTTGTATAGAAGTCTATGCTTCATGTGTTAACGCTGCATTCTCTCTCCTGACCACCAGGGGCCGACTCCTCTAGTTGTATAGAAGTCTATGCTTCATGTGTTAAAGCTGCATTCTCTCTCCTGACCACCAGGGGGCGAATCATCGGTTGTATAGAAGTCTATGCTTCATGTGTTAAGCTGCATTATCTCTCCTGACCACCAGGGGGCGACTCCTCTGGTTGTATAGAAGTCTATGCTTCATGTGTTAAAGCTGCATTCTCTCTCCTGGCCACCAGGGGGTGACTCCTCTGGTTGTATAGAAGTCTATGCTTCATGTGTTAAAGCTGCATTCTCTCTCCTGACCACCAGGGGGCGACTCCTCTGGTTGTATAGAAGTATGTGCTTCATGTGTTAAAGCTGCATTCTCTCTCCTGACCACCAGGGGGCGACTCCTCTGGTTGTATAGAAGTATATGCTTCATGTGTTAAAGCTGCATTCTCTCTCCTTACCACCAGGGGGCGACTCCTCTGGTTGTATAGAAGTCTATATAAATGACTCTTCTCTCTTGATGTATTCCTTCAGTAAACATTGTAAACATGAGTTTGTCTCAATCTCTAGTTTCAAATCTTCTTCAATACAGCATGATGTTCATTTAGTAAATTATGCTAATTTAGAGTCAAACAGACCATAAAGCAGGAGATGCTTTGGGGCGGGGCTACAAGGTGATTGACAGGTTGACACCAGAGACGTATACAGCATCTTTATTTCACTCCTCCTCAGTCCACAAATGGTCACTTCCTGTTTACTGGTTGCAAAATAACCTAACATATAGACAACCATAATCCAACCTGGCAACTCACTAAAGTCAAGGCTTCAAAACATCAGTTCACAAACCAACGGGTGACATCACCATGACTTACAATCCTTTTTGACGTGTCGTCTTTCTATTCAAACATTTTAACTGTCATCTCTAACGGTTTTACGACAAAATGAAAATCTCTTGACGTGCAAAAGAAATAAGGTCCCATGGTGGTGAAACCTGAACATTCACTTTAACTGTAAAAACCTTCTTCCACCTCCATGAGCTCCTTTATAGAGTTTATTTTCTGCTCTCCAGGTGAGCAACTTGCCGAAGTACGAATACGCCGGTTACAGAACGCCGTACTTTGAGACTGCAGAGCACAGAGTGTCGTTGTCCCGACCTTCAACTCCACACACTGAAACGGTCAGCTTCCTGGAGGTGAAGAAGGAGAATAACCCACTTCCATGTGACCAAGAAGAAGTCTTCACCATCCAATACACTGTGGTAGGAGAAGCCCAGGGCTCTGTGGACGTGATGTATCTGGTGAGTGAAGTCTCTCCTACCGGTTCTCTAATGGAGACAACGGGGGAAGATGGTTTTATAATGACTTTGACTTCAGATCACTAACGTCTGGATCAAAGGAACCCGTTTAGTACCTTCAGATCACGTAAAACACAAACGTCTCTCGCTAGAGCAAGTGTCCCTTCTGGGCTGGCGTAGAAACATGGCGGTGCAAAGATGGTGGACTGGGATGCTGACCCGCTCCCTTTGTAGATATAAAGGGCTTTTTTCTAAGCTAAGGCTAATGTTATCTACCTTGGAGACAAGTGGCGATGGGGGGCTGAGTGGGTACTGCCCTGGTGGGTTCCTCTTTAAAGGGATACGTTATCTGTGAGATCACGAATATACTGAACCAGTTACACAGATCCAGTTACTAAGACATAGCTTTGTCTTTACTTATTACAATGAATAAAACATAACGGGTTCTTAGTTTCAAGTGATTAGATGCTGAATAAAACACGGTTATGAATATTGTTTTTCCATTAAACCCCCTAAATGTTCCACCATGTTTTTTTTCCTTTAACAACACGGTAAATAACCACAATCTGCTGTTGAATGAGGTTTTCAACATCATTTATTGTTTGCAGGTCTTAACCCGAGGAGCCATCGTCATGCAAGGAGTTAAACGGGTCCAAGTGCAAGAATCATGTGAGTAAAATGACCCTTTAAGTCAGCAAATAATTGTGTCTTACTGATGCAGGGAGGCAGTTGAGAGGTGGTCGTGGCTCATAGGAGTTGGTTTGTTGTTTCAGTGAACAAGGGCGAGGTGTCCTTCAAGCTCATGGTGTCTCCCGACATGGCGCCAGATGTCCAGGTCGTGGCGTACGCCGTCCTCCCCAGTGAGAAGGTGATGGCCAACAGCGCCGACTTCTCCGTCGAGAAGTGCTTCATTAACAAGGTCAGTGAAGGCATCGCCGTGCTCATCAGCTGTCAAAGCACATCTATTATGAAGTATCAAATATAATCATGTACAATGTAGTGTTGGTGATGAACTAGAATAAATCCACATGTTTTCGCATGAATATAAAATGTATGTTATAGATGAATTATTGTGAATTATAGATGTTCTGCTTCACTTTATGAAACCTTGACTTTGATAAAGTGACGCAGCACAAAGTTAGAGAGGGTTTAGTACAGAAAAATCAGGAGACGTCTCATTGGGGCCCATTGGGGCTCATTGGGGCCCATAGGGGCCCATAGGGGCCATTTGAATTTTCTCTTGTACCAAACCATATATTTCACGTGTATATTACTTATGGTGTTCAATACATCCAAATAAAGCAGTCTGGGGCTTTTTCTTTTTTTTTATTCATAAAACAACCTCTGGGGGGATTGTTTTTTAAAGGCTTCTGTGTTTTCTGCGAATAACCACTAAGATGACTACAACAATGTAAAAAGATAACATTTAAAGTATTTACATTGACTTCAGGTGGAAATTATTCCCCACAGTTGCCACTCTAGGAGCATTCATGTGGACGTTTTAGGAAAAACTAATAAACCATCATATTTACCGTTCCCGTGGGAAAACAGCGGTTCTGCAGGCGACCCTTCTTTAGTGACATGTCTTGGTGTGATTGAGTCTTCAGGGTCTCATCTCAATGAAAAGGCCAGTATTTTAATTAGGAATTAATGTGGGAGATTTTTTTTTTTTTTAATAAAATACACATTTGTGTCATGCTGAAAAGATCATAGCTTCTCTCCTTGGTCAGACAGCTTGCTGAGGGAGAGGCGATTGGTTGAGGTTAGGAACTCAAGTCTTCAGGGTCGGGATCGCCCATTGGTCAGAACAAAGGACCCCAACAAATCCGGTTACGGTGCCTCGGCGAGCGTGGACGGCAATCATAGCGCTGGAATGCTGCCAAGGAAAGCAGCAGGATTCACAACAACGCTGAATGTGGTCTCTTCTGTCCCAGGTGTCCGTGGAGTTCTCTCCGTCCTCGGCTGTCCCGGGAGAGGAGGCCATCCTGAAGGTGACGGCTCAGGCCGACTCGCTGTGCGGCGTGAGCGCCGTCGACCAGAGCGTCCTCATCAAGGAGCCGGGGAAAACTCTGGATGCTGATAAGGTAGCTGCTGGAGCCGAAACACAAAAGTCCATCTGCTTTCACTCGACCAGTTGTCCAGAATGCATTTTGAAAATGTAAATAGTTAAGATCACATATGTGACGATGTGAAGAGTCTCCCCTCAGGATGAAAGCCTGGTTTTGACAAAGAAAGTTCCCCAATTGTCAGACCTTTCTAGAAAAACTAACATTTGTCGGGTTATAGCTTTGAAATATACCTTTTCTTTTCAGATATTTGACCTGTTGCCCGTCAAAAAAGCCTCCTACATTCCATACATGGTTCAAGATTCTGTTGAATGTTTGCCTGTGAGGCCGAGAAGATCCATCATGCCGTACCCCATCGAGCAGAAAGAGGACGCTCATACCGTTTTCCAGGTACTTCCTGCGCACGTGTGAATGCACAATATCTTTATGTCGTCTGTTCTCGTATGTTTTGTTGTTGCACATTTCAGTGACGGCTGTTTGTTGTTGGATCATCTAGAATGTGGGGATGAAGATGGCAACAAACTTGTTAATCCGAGTGCCTTCGTGCCTCCAGTACAAAGGAAGAGAATACCACCATGGCGGCAGATTTGGCGGTATTTAAGTTTAGTTTTCTTGCACTATGAAGTGACACGTTGCTGAATATTTATCAGTATTAAAAGGCTTCATCTTGTTCTAATGGCATATCTTCTGCTATATTTTTAGGATTCTTTCCTGGTGCTGAAATGAAGGAGTTTGGTGCTGCAGCTCCACCTCCATCTAGTCCCTCTGATAATTCACCAATAGAGACAGTCCGTACTTTCTTCCCTGAGACCTGGATATGGGACCTGGTGGCAGTGGGGTGAGTTGTTGCACCACAGTCCTTTCAGACTTCCTACAAACATGAATGACATTAAAATGTTTACAGACATTGCCCTTGGCTCAAAGAGTTTGTGATCCTGAGAACATTGTGTTAGTTAGACTTAGCTAGTGTTTACGGTTCACCCGGGTATTTAGAAAACCTGCCACCAGAGGTCAGTCTCTACCATGGACTGTGTTTAAGAATTGGGTGCACTCCTTGGTTTGTGGAATCCAGTTTTAAAGCCTTGAGTTTGGCATTTTGGCCGTCGCCATCTTGGTTTTTTATCAAGCAGACACATTTTTAGGCAACCTTGTTTCAAGAGTTACAGCTGCATTTCTCTTCTGACCACCTGGGGGCGACTCCTCTGGTTGTATAGAAGTCTATGCTTCATGTGTTAAAGATGCATTCTCTCTCCTGACCATCAGGGGGCAACTACTCTGGTTGTATAGAAGTCTATATAAATGACTCTACTTCTCTCTTGATGTATTCCCTCAGTAAACATTGTCTCAATCTCTAGTTTCAAGTCTTCTTCAATACAGCATGATGTTCATTTAGTAAATTATGCTCATTTAGAGTCAAACAGATCATAAAGCAGGGGATGCTTTAGGGCGGGGCTACCAGGTGATTGACAGGGTGAGACCTGAGACTTATATGGCGTCTATGTCACTCCTCCTAAGTCCATATATGGTCGCTTCAGTTTACTGTTTGCAAAAAAACAAGATGGCGATGGTCAAAATGTCAAAATTGAGGCTTTAAAACATCCACAAACCCACGAACCACATCATGACGCCTACGTCCACTTCTTACAAACAGTCTGTGGGGAAAACTTTGGTGAACTTGCAGGTGAATATCTCCTCATTACGTTTCTTTATTTCAAATGTCTTCAGTAAAAGTAAACCCTGTTTTACTGCTTTTTGTGTTTCTGTTTTTCTGAGATTTTTCTGAAATCTGAGATTTTGTCACTCTGAATGCGTCGATCTGCTGTTACAGAGAATCTGGAGCGAAGAACGTGTCCCTGACCGTCCCGGACACCATCACCACCTGGGAGACGGAGGCGTTCTGTCTGTCGCCCCAGGGCTTCGGCTTGGCCCCCCGCAAGGAGATCACCGTCTTCCAGCCCTTCTTCCTGGAGCTCACCCTGCCCTACTCCATCATCCGGGGGGAGCACTTCGAACTGAAGGCGACCGTCTTCAACTACATGACCAGCTGCATCAAGGTAACCCATGTTTTCACGCGGACTGACGCTGTAACGCCGCCGCATCGGCTTCAACACAACGACTGGACAAATGAATGTCTGGACTCTTTAAATCGGGAGTTGAGCTAATTTATACAAATTTTTTTCCCGCAAGTGAAGATTCCCTCTTAACCAATCGGTGGTCAGCAGTGTTTTAACTCCACCTATGCATCTTCTCAGAGCTGCCATCGGGTATCAACAGTGCTAACGTGTAACAGCGCTAATGTCTAACAGCTGAACCTGATGGGAATATTCGTAGGATTTTGGTCATGAACCAGTGTTTTTAAACATATTGTTGTGTCTCCTGAACAGGTCACCGTGGCTCCGGTTACCTCCTTAAAGTACACCCTAACCCCCCTCTCCGGTGACCAGTACACTTCCTGTTTGTGTGGCAACCAGCGCCGCACGGTGAGCTGGAAGATGGCGCCCTCAGCTTTAGGTGAGCGTCGAGCTCTCATCCACACTGGTGTCAAACTGTACCACCCTTTTCTATCTGCAATAAAAGCTGTTTTTCTTTAGGGGTCGTGAACGTGACGGTGACCGCCGAGGCCGTGGCGTCCCACACTTCCTGTGACAACAAGGTGGTGAGAGTGCCGGAGAGAGGTCGCATCGACACGGTCACACGATCTCTCTTCGTGAAGGTCGGTACTTCTAAACTAGACGATTCAGTAAAAGTTCACCCAGCAGGCAGGTGGGAGGTCTCAAATGATTTCTTCCCTCTCAGGCTGAAGGAGTTGAGATGTCAAAGACCTTCAACTGGCTGCTCTGCCCGAAAGGTCAGTGTGTTCACAGCAAGCATCACATCACTACTGCAGGTTAAGAGGCGTGTCGACCACACTGTTTAATGTGGTGTCAGAGACACTACCACTTTAGTCCACAGGGGGCGCCATAATCCACACTACATGAAAGTTCCTCGTTGTAGCTTTAAATACAATTCATCAAGCATGTAGCATCTTATTTCCAGTCAGACCCGTTTCAGTAAATGATCAGTTAAATGTAAATGACATCTTTGTTTGATTGCTGAGCTGTTTGTTGTCCATAGGAGTGGCTTTGAAGGAGGAAGTCGACATCCAGCTCCCCAAGAACGTGATCGTTGGATCAGCCCGTGCTTCAGTATCTGTCCTGGGTAAACTACAGAATACTTATGGTGGAGCTCTGCTGTAAACCAAACAAATATTTATGCTTTCAAATGATTGTCTGAGATTAAAGGCGAGCAAAGAGAGACTGAAAACAACCCACTTCTTAATGAAATAGTAGCAAACTAATTCACTAAAATGAAATGTCCTTTTATAATAAGCATCATTCTGGCCTGATAACAAATTGTCTTTACACTTTTTATTATCTGTGTCTTCAGTAAAATCAGATCTCAGGTCAGTCACATGTTCGGTCTTCATGAGTCGGTGTGTTTTTTGGTGCAGGTGACATTCTGGGCCGAGCCCTGAACAACCTGGACGGGCTGCTGCAGATGCCGTACGGATGTGGGGAGCAGAACATGGCGCTCCTCGCCCCCAACATCTACATCCTCCAGTACCTGAGGAACACTCAGCAGCTGACCTCGGCCATCAACGATAAGGCCACCAACTTCCTGACCAGCGGTGAGTCTCCGGTCTCTTCATTCCAGTTAAAGGCGACCTTAGATTGCTCCTTTTCTTTCCCCATAACCTCCTGTCATCAAAGCAATCAAGTCCCCAAAATGTTTCTCCTGTGACGCAGGCTACCAGAGGCAGCTGAACTACAAGCATAGTGATGGCGCTTACAGCACCTTCGGATCAGGAGCGGGGAACACTTGGTGAGAACGATGACGATGGATCAGAAGATTTAAATGTGTGTGCGAGTCAGACAGGAAACCCCAAAACCCGCCCGCGGGGTTGAAAAGCATGTGGAAACTGCATGAACGTGACGGTGCTTCCTCCTCTTGTTTAATGTCTCCTTCCTTCTCAGGCTGACCGCTTTCGTGGTGAGATCGTTCACCAAAGCCCAGTCCTTCGTCTTCATCGACCCCAAGACGATCGAAGAGTCGGTGGTTTGGCTGAAAGATAAGCAGCAGAAGAACGGCTGTTTCCAACAGTCGGGAAAGCTCTTCAACAACAGGATGAAGGTAACTGAAGTCTAACTGATGATCTACTGGATACTGGAGGAGAAACCTTTAATTACTCTGTGATGTTAAAGTTAATCCGTGAGGGGGGGCAGCACGGATCAATAACGGTCCGTTACTCCACCAGTTATCCGCAGTGTTCAGAGTGATCTGAGCGTCTGCTTCCTGTTTCCTCTCTCAGGGTGGCGTGTCTGACGAGGTCACGCTCAGCGCCTACATCACTGCTGCCTTCCTGGAGATGAACACGTCCGTAGACGTGAGTAGAAACCGTAATATCATAACTTCAGGTCAGAAGTTTCCTCACAACGATTTTACACAAACCAAGAACTTGTGTTGATCAACCATCTGTCAGGTTAGATAAAGTTCATACTAAATTTGGTTTAAGGCCTCGTTTGATTTTTTTAACATTTGTTGATCAGTCAAGTTGGCACTGGTTAAGTACTGGTTAAGTGCTGGTTAATATTTCCAGAATTATTTCCTCCATTAAAGGAAGTTCTTTGTCTCAAGTTTTACCGAATATATGAATTTGTTCACACAAAATATAATAAACTTTCTGTGCAGACCAATAAAAGGAGTTGAGACCTGAGGTAATTATTTATATTCTGATCCAGGACCCTGCAGTGAAGAAGAGCCTGTCTTGCCTCCGAGAGTCTTTCGGCAACCTCAGTAACAGCTACACCACGGCTCTGCTGGCGTACGTCTTCACCCTGGCAGGAGACATGGAGGCCCGAGCTCAACTCCTGAAGCACCTGGACTCGGTCGCCATAAAACAAGGTGAGTAGGGAGGACCTCGAAACTCTGCTCTAAAGGGAACCGGTTCTACATGAGTAAAACCCCAGAGTTTTGATGAGGTTCAGAGTTAACGGTTGTGACGTCATACAGAGTTTGATCACATGATGAGGGCTAATCAATCAGAAATATTCACTGAGATCATCAATGTCTTGTTTTCCTCTATATTAAACAAAAACAAGCCAACAATAGTATTGATAAGAGTTCTAGTATCCATATTGTAGCGTTATCCTTCCCTGACGGAGAGTCGTCCTCCTGGAGGAAATCCCTCTCTTCATCGCTGTGGATGTAGTTGAACTCTGTTTTACGGCTGTTTTCAGGAGGTTTCCTCCACTGGGCTCAGACGGCATCTGACACGTCGGCCTCTCTTTCCGTGGAGATCAGCTCCTACGTCCTGCTGGCTAAACTCAGCGCCTCTCCGACCACTAAAGACCTGGGCTACGCCGCCGGCATCGTCAGGTGGCTGGCCAGCCAGCAGAACTACTACGGCGGCTTCTCTTCCACACAGGTAAGAAAGACGAGACGTGTACAGATGGATGGGGTAATCATACATTGAAGCACATGAAGATATATTTATTTATGTGTGTTATAGGACACAGTGGTGGCTCTCCAGGCTCTGGCTCTCTATTCCACTCTGGTGTTCAGTCCCGGCGGTTCGAGCACGGTGACGGTCCAGTCTCCAAGTGGCCGGCTGACGTTCTTGGTGAACCAGAACAACAAGCTGCTCTACCAGGAGAAGGAGCTGCAGGACACAACGGGGAAGTTCAGCCTGGAGGTGAAGGGCACGACGTGCGCTGTGATGCAGGTCAGTGGTCAGCACGTGGAAATGGGACCCCCCCATTTGAAAACCAGACTTCTCAAGTCTGATGCATTTTGAGTAAAATAAATTCCTGAGATTCTTGTTCATGGATATTAAACCTCCCTTGTGCACCTCTTTCTCAGATTTATCTTCACTATAACATCCCGCCTCCCACCAAGGTCACCACTCTCAGTGTCAAGGTCACACCGAAGGCCAACTGCACCGGCAAAAGACCCCAAATCTCTCTGATGATCAAGACCCTGTGAGTAATCCGCAAGCAGATCCACGTTACAGAAGAACACCGATGCATCTACCAGCTCAGTAGCTGCTGGGGGACGTACGTGGGAGGAATGTTTATAACAAAGTTTTTATTATACTTGTATTCCAGATACAGTGGAAAGGTGAACACTACCAACATGGTGATCCTGGATATCAAAATGCTCTCTGGGTTTGTCCCAGACCCAGAGTCTCTGAAGAGTGTGAGTTACTACATTAACGTTCACCTTCATGCTTCATCCACACAACTCTGTTTGCTCTCTGTCCAGACCACAGTCTGCTCATACAAAGTGGACGTGGTTGTGATGTCACTCAGTGGTTTGTGGGTGTTTTGAAGGCTCCAGTTTGGCTCTTTGGGGGGGTTTGTGTGGATGTAGCCTCAGTAGAAATGTTAAAGTGTTGTTGTTGATGAAGCACCCGGCTGACTGTCGTCTCCTCGCAGCTCAAAGGTGCCATTCTGGTGGATCGAGTGGAACAGAACAAGGATCACGTCCTGGTGTACATCAAGGAGGTGAGAGGAGAACCCACAGCCAGGAGAACCAGAGGCAACGCTCTCTGAGAGTCGATACTCAAGGTGTCGTCTGTTTCTCTTCTCTCAACAGTTGGAAAAGGACCTGCCCATCTTTTACAAGTTAGACCTCATACAGGAGCTCCAGGTGCAGAACCTGAAGCCGGCCGTGGTCAAGATCTACGACTACTACCAGCCGAGTAAGACCTGAAGAACCCAACGACCTCAGAGAATTGAGTCCTAGCAGTACACGTGTTGATCAATCTCTCTTCTTCTTCCTCTTCTCTCAGGTGACCAGGAGGACACAGAATACTCCTCCCCTTGTGTCGCAGGTGAACAACCTGTCACAACAAGACCGGGAATTACAAAACGTAATTTAACCAAAAACATATTCATTGCAACCTCAAAAAGTCTGCACAACCTTTTAGAAATAAATCAGTAGATTATTATAAATGTGACAAAACAAAATTAAGCAAACAGCTAATGTTTTTTTATTGTATGTTTTGCAGGTACAAAAGGGATATGGCGTGAGTCCTGATTAACACCATGTCTACAGACAGTCATCACATATCTGTCCGTCTGTGTTCTACAGTCCTTTATGAAGTGAAATGCATGATGGATAATAAATAAATAATTGCTCTAAAAATTGTCTTTTCTTGACCTTTTCACACCTTTTCATCTCATTCCAAAATGAAGAAATCACTTCAACGACGTCATTTGGACGACGATCTCTTGTGACCGATCTCTTGTGACCGATCTCTTGTGACCGATCTCTTGTGACCGATCTCTAGTGACCGATCTCTTGTGACCGATCTTTTGAGACCGATCTCTTGTGACCGATCTCTTGTGACCGATCTCTTGAGACCGATCTCTTGTGACCGATCTCTTGTGACCGATCTCTTGAGGGCGATCTCTTGTGACCGATCTCTTGTGACCGATCTCTTGAGGCCGATCTCTTGAGGCCGATCTCTTGAGGCCGATCTCTTGAGACCGATCTCTTGAGACCGATCTCTTGAGACGATATCATTCTGTCACAGGCTCTTGTGGTGCTGAAGTTCGAGGCGGATGTGCGAGGAGACACATTTTAGTAGTCATGAAGGTCATATCAAACAATATTCAGAAAAATATTCAGTCTCTTATCTCCTACTGAGATTTTTACTCTCCTTACGAGTCCATCTTTACCAGTGACAGTCTCTAAGACCCTTGCAAGTCTCCATTCCCCTCTAGGCAACAGTTCATCTATGTCCATCACGATATCACCCACAGACAGATTTCTCCTCGGTGCATGCCAGCGCTGCCTTGCAATGATGTTCTGAAGGTATTCTCGTCTCCAACGACTCCAAAACTGCTTGGCCAGATTCTGCACGTGACGCCATCTTTTTGCTCCGTACAAGCTCCTTTCTAAGCATATTACTGATGGTGATTGAAACCACTGCTGCCGTTAATTCAAGCCTTGGTATTGTAGTTGTAGCAAGGGTTCTTGTCCCGGGGGTTCACCCGCCACAGACCACACATAGCAAGTATCAGTTTAAGTACTTTATTATCACCGTTGTCACCCTCTCGGCAGGCAACTCTGACTCTCGCCACACACCTCCTGCTGCCGCTACTACGGGGTTTAAATCCCCACACACACACACACACACACACACACAGGTGCGGCTCATTCTCCCCGATTGCCCACACCTGTTCCCTGAGCCGCCCTTCGCTCTCCCCCCTCTGCAGCCGCGCTTAACCATGCCCCTACCCCACATACCCCCACCGCCCTACTTAGGCCGGGGAGCCAGCGGCCTAGCCCACTCCCCCCCCCCCCGCCCCCTGGGAGCGGGAGAGGAAGTCCGCCACGACCACCTGCGTCCCCGGCCTATGGACCACCTTGAAGTTAAAGGGCTGCATAGCCAGATACCACCGGGTGATCCGGGCGTTGGTATCCTTCATGCGGTGGAGCCATTGGAGTGGGGCGTGGTCCGAGCAGAGGGAGAATGGGTGTCCCAGGAGGTAGTACCGCAGGGAGTCGACCGCCCTGCGGATGGCCAGGCACTCCTTTTCTACCGTGCTGTACCTGGCCTCCCGTTCGGAGAGTTTCCGGCTGATGTAGAGCACAGGTCGGTCGACTCCCCCCACCTGCTTGGACAAAAGGGCCCCCAGCCCTCTGTCCGACGCGTCGGTCTGCAAAGTAAAGGGGAGAGAGAAGTTAGTTGTGTGGAGAAGCGGCTCCCCACAGAGGGCCTGTTTAACGGCCTCAAACGCCAACCGGCACTGCTCCGTCCACTGGACCAGATCTGAGGCACCCTTCTGGGTGAGGTCGGTCAATGGGCTGGTCAGCTCCGCAAAGGCGGGGATAAACCGCCGGTAGTAGCCTGCCAGCCCCCAGAACTGCCTCACCTCCTTTTTGGTCTTGGGCGGCGGGCAGGCTGCAATAGCCGCCATCTTGTCCACCTGGGGACGCACCTGCCCTCCGCCCAAGTGGTACCCCAGATACCGTACCTCCCTCCGTCCAACTGCACACTTGGGTTGGTGGTGAGCCCGGCCTGTCTCAGGGACTCCAGCACCGCGCCCACCCGCCGCACATGCTCCGCCCACGTGGTGCTGTGGATGATGACATCATCCAGGTAGGCGGCAGCATACGCGGCGTGCGGACGCAGCACCCGGTCCAAGAGCCGTTGGAACGTGGCCGGAGCCCCGAACAACCCGAAGGGATAGCAGCCAATTCCCTCTGAACCACCTTTTTCTTGTGTTCAGGGAGCCTGTAGGGGCGTGACCGCACGGTCACGCCCGGGGGGGTCTCGATCTGGTGCACGATGAGGTTGGTGCGGCCTGGCCGGAGCGAGAACACATCAGCAAACCGCTCCTGCAACTGGGCAATGTCTGCTCTCTGGGTCCCGGAGAGATGGGCTTCACAAAGGAGCGAGGCTGGATTGGCCGATTTTGGGACCTCGGGCCCCAGCTCCTCTCTCTCCGAAACTGCGGACACCAGAGAGACAGACTCCGCCTCCCTCCACGCCTTCAGGAGGTTGAGGTGGTAGAGCTGCGTTGCCCCGCCCCTGTCAGAACGCACCACCTCATAGTCGACCTCCCCGACCCGCCGTGTGACCACAAAGGGCCCTTGCCACTTGGCGAGGAGTTTTGAGCTGGAAGAAGGAAGTAATACAAGTACCTACTCTCCCGGTGCGAATTGCCTCAGCTTGGCCCCTCTGTCGTACAGGCGTTTCTGACGTTCCTGGGCCTGGCGCAAATTTTCCCGTGACAGCCGACCCAAGGCGTGAAGCTTTGCGCGCAGGTCCAGGACGTACTGAATCTCATTTTTGCTGGTGCTCGGCCCCTCCTCCCAGCTTTCCTTAATCAGGTCGAGCACCCCTCGTGGTTTTCCCAAAGGTCCATGTGACCCTAAGGTTTTATCAATAGTTTTCAAAACCTCTTCCTCCTTTGAGGGTAGGGCAGTGGCAGATAGTGGCATGAAAACTAAGAGAACTAGAATTACTTGACAAAGTGCCCTCTAGTGTGCCCTTCCAGTGGAATCTTTGCGGAATTTAGTGTGAAAAAACATATGTGAGGAAAAGCATGACCCCCAAACCTGACCAGAAGCATGAACCATGTAAGAGGCCATATGACTAGATATAACAATAATATGGTATTAGGTCAGGTCTTATGTTTAAAGAGGGTGAGCCTGGCAATACAAGACAACAGCGTGGAGGCAGCAGTTTACATGGCTTTGATACTACGACAAAATGAAATGTATTAACATGCTTTCTGCATCTTAAGATACCAGATGTGAATCTGTTAAGATGCTATACATAAATATGTTAACAAGCACAAGAAGTGACACAGTATTAGCCAACTAGGTAAACTAAAGACCTATAACTATAGCTGTTATTTGAACTAATGACTTTTTACACGGATGCTACCATGGCGATGATTAGATGAAGACTTGAGCCAGAAGCAGGTGCTGGTCCCGGCCTACCCTCGGTACTGCAGGTACCGCTTGGTTATGACTGAGGTTGTTATGATATGGTGTGTTCAGGAACCCAAATGCAGCGACAGGACAGCGGAGTTCCTTCTTAATAGTGGTTTTATTGCAGGACTTTACACAGGGAAAACAGACTAGATCCAAATGCAGGACGACACTGACAAGGAACAGGAGGAACAGTAAACAAGGACCCGTGCCCGCGCTCCGCGCAGCGGCTGACGGGAACTGCAGCAATCTGTCAATCAAACGGGAGCGCGCACCCGCGCTCCGCTCCGGGCCGGAAAGTGGCCTGCGCTCCGCTCCGGGCCGGAAAGTGGCCTGCGCTCCGCTCCGGGCCGGAAGGTGGCCGCTAACGAGGTGTACTCCCCGTTGTGTGACGCACGAGGCTCGACACAAGACGAGAAGGGGGGAACAAACAAACTGGTAATCCAACAGGAAACTCACAGAACTCACGAGCTACTCACGGGCGAGGAAGCCAGGTTGGCAAACGGACGGACTGACAGCGGAGACGAGGACGACAGGAGAATTTAACCGCCGACGCTGATCACTGGCGATAGGAATCAGCTGTGCTCCCGAAGAGAGGTGCGGCTGTGGGCGGAACTCACAAAAAGAACACAGGTTAGGTCACAACCCTCACAGTACCCCCCCCTCAACGGGAGCCTCCCGGCGAACCGCCAGGCTTATCGGGGTGCAGGCGATAGTAGGTGCGGAGAAGCTCAGGATCCATAATCCAGGAGCGCGGAACCCAGCAACGGTCCACCGGACCATACCCCACCCAATCAACGAGGTATTGGTAACCTTTACCCCGCCGGCGGACATCCAGAAGACGGTCGACAGTGTATACCGGCCCGCCGTCAATGAGCCGGGGGGGTGGCGGGGGTTCGGCCGGAGGGTTCAATGGACTGGAGTGTACTGGTTTGAGCAGAGATACATGAAAAACAGGATGGACCTTCCAGGCAAGCGGGAGCTTGAGCCTCACTGAGACAGGGTTAATAACTGAAACAATGGGAAATGGACCAACGTACCGAGGGGAGAGTTTCTTGGATACCGTGTGCAGCGCAATGTCCTTGGCGGAAAGCCAGACTTGTTGGCCGACACGATAGGGTGGGGCAGGTGTGCGACGGCGGTCAGCCCAATGCTTGTTCTGTTCGGCAGACCGAAGAAGTGCGGCGCGAGTCTGTTCCCACACTCTCCTGCATCGCCGATGGTGGCCCCGGATGGAGGGGACGGCACTCTCAACCTCCTGGCTAGGAAGCAGGGGCGGCTGGAAGCCAATGGATGCTTCAAAGGGAGAGAGACCCGTTGCCGTGGAGGTGTGACTGTTGTGTGCATATTCAATCCATGCCAGGTGGCGACTCCAAGAGGATGGATTGGCTGCTGTCAAGCAACGGAGCATGGCCTCCAGCTCCTGGTTTAGCCTCTCAGTCTGCCCATTGGTTTGAGGATGGAAGCCAGAGGAGAGGCTAGCGGTGGCGCCGAGGCTGCGGCAGAATGCCTTCCATACTTTGGAGATGAACTGGGGGCCTCGATCAGACACAATGTCCACAGGAATACCGTGCAGCCGGAAGACATGCTGGACCAACAAGTCTGTAGTCTCGCGGGCAGACGGGAGCTTCGGAAGGGGGACGAAGTGAGCCGCTTTGGAGAAACGGTCCACGACAGTTAGGATGACCGTATTGCCCTCGGAGGGGGGAAAGCCAGTGACGAAATCCAAGGCCACATGTGACCAAGGCCTGTGGGGAATGGGCAGTGGTCGTAACAGACCGACGGGGGCTTTGTGCGAGGCCTTGTTGCGCGCACAAGTGTGACAGGCTAGGACATAAGCTCGGGTGTCATTGTCCAGGGAGGGCCACCAGAATGAGCGCCGGAGCCAGTTAATAGTGCGTCTTATTCCTGGGTGGCCAGAGAGTCGGGAGTCGTGAGCCCACTGCAGGACACGGGAACGAACAGGAAGGGGAACAAACAGGCGACCAGGCGGACCACCTCCAGGGTCTGGCTGGGCCTGCTGAGCCTCTCGTACTGCAGATTCAACCTCCCAGGTGAGCACCCCGAGGACACAGGTGGATGGAACAATCGTGTCAGAGGCTGGGTCCACCTCGTCCGAGGAAAACTGACGAGAGAGGGAGTCAGGCTTGACGTTCTTACCTCCCGGGCGGTAGGTGATGGAGAAATTAAACCGGGAGAAGAACAGGGCCCAACGGGCTTGGCGGGAGTTGAGGCGCCGGGCGGAATGAATGTACTCGAGATTTCGGTGGTCGGTCCACACGATGAATGGGTGGACTGACCCCTCCAACCAATGTCTCCACTCCTCCAGGGCTAGCTTGACGGCCAATAACTCCCGGTTGCCCACATCATAGTTCCGCTCGGCCGGGGAAAGGCGGCGGGAGAAAAAAGCGCACGGACGAAGCCGAGAGTCAGTGGCTGAGCGTTGAGACAACACCGCTCCTACTCCGGTGTCAGAGGCGTCCACCTCGACCACAAACTGGCGAGTCTCGTCCGGTTGGACAAGGATGGGGGCTGAAGTGAACAGTTCCTTGAGGGTGTTGAACGCCCGGTTGGCCTCGGGAGACCAGGAGAAGATTACCTTTGAGGAGGTGAGTCTGGTTAGGGGTGATGCCGTCTGGCTGAAGTTCCGAATGAACCGTCGGTAGAAGTTTGCAAAACCGAGGAACTGCTGTAGTTTCTTCCGGTTGAGGGGAACCGGCCACTCGGCGACCGCCTTAACCTTCTCCGGGTCCTTGCGAATCTGCCCCTCCTCAATGATAAACCCGAGGAACTGCACGGAGGTGACATGAAATTCGCACTTCTCGGCCTTGACGAAGAGCTGGTTCTCCAGTAGGCGTTGGAGAACCTGACGGACGTGGAGGCGATGTTCCTGCAGACTTGAGGAGTAGATCAGAATGTCGTCAAGGTAGACAAACACAAAACGGTTGAGGAAGTCCCTGAGCACATCGTTCACCAAAGCTTGGAAAACGGCTGGTGCGTTGGTAAGGCCAAAGGGCATGACTAGGTATTCAAAATGTCCCAGAGGGGTGTTGAAGGCCGTCTTCCACTCGTCACCGTCCCGTATCCGAACCAGGTGGTAAGCGTTGCGGAGGTCAAGCTTGGTGAAGACCGTGGCACCGGGCAGGGATTCAAAAGCTGAGTCGAGTAGAGGTAGGGGGTATTTGTTCCGAGTGGTGATCTGGTTTAACCCTCGGTAGTCGATGCATGGGCGGAGACTCTTGTCCTTCTTTGCCACAAAGAAGAACCCCGCTCCCACTGGGGAGGATGACGGGCGGATAATTCCGGCAGCGAGGGAGTCGGTGATATAGGTCTCCATTGCCAAGCGTTCCGGACGGGAAAGGTTGTATAAGCGACTGGAGGGCAAGGCGGAACCAGATAACAGTTCAATGGCACAGTCGTAGGGTGAGTGGGGTGGCAAGGAAAGGGCTCGCTCCTTGCTGAACGCCTCGCTGAGATCAGCATACTCCACTGGGACCGAGGTGAGATCGGTGCCAGGGGTTGGCGTGCCGGGGAACGAGGCTTGCCGGGGAACGGCGGATTTGAGGCACCTCGAGAGACACTTGGGGCTCCAACCACTTATTCTACCTCCTGCCCAGTCAATCTGAGGGTTGTGGTCCCTGAGCCAGGGGTGACCCAGGACCAAAGGAGTCTGGGGCATTGGGAAGATGTAGAGACGGATCTCTTGCCGGTGGTTCCCGGACACGAGCAGGGTTATAGGACAAGTTCGGTGAGTGATGTCTGTCAGGGGGCTTCCACCCAGGGCGTTTGCCCGCAGGGGGCAATCCAACTCCTCCAAAGGAATCTTATGGGCCGAAGCAAAGGAGGAGTCCAAAAAGCTCTGTTCCGCTCCAGAGTCAATGAGCGCCAGGACCGGGAGTGAACCAGACGGAAGGCAGAGCTTAGCCGGAAGAGTGAGACGGGGCTGGAGGAAACAGAGCCGGGCGGAGTTGCTCGTCAGTACTCCCACTCCTACTGACGAGCTCTCTCTTTTGGGCGCACAGGGCAAACGGAGATACGGTGACCCGACTCACCGCAGTATAGGCAGGCACCGGAACGGACTCTGCGCTCTCTCTCTCCCTGGGACAGATGGAAGCGGCCCAACTGCATGGGTTCATCCCGATCCTCGGAAGCGGAGTCCGGAAGAGGTGAGTGCTGAGAACCTGGGCTGCGGCGACGTGGAGAAACTGGAGACCGGAACCCGGAACCGGTTAAGGGCTGGCGAGCCCGTGCTGAGAATCGACTACTCTGCTCTCCCCGACGCTCCCGCAACCGAGTGTCCAGTCGAATGGAGAGAGCAATCAGGTCCTCCAGAGTCGTGGTCTCATCCCGAACTAGAAGCTCGTCCTTCAAAACGTCCGAAAGACTGCTGAGGAAAACCCCCCTCAGCGCCCCCTCCTCCCAACCGGACTCGGCTGCCAGGATCCGAAAGTCAATGGAATGCTCGGCGGCGCTAGCAGAGCCCTGGCGGAGGCGGAGAAGGTGTTGAAACGCATCCTGAGAATAGGAAGGCTGGTCGAAAGCGCACTTAAATGCGCCCAGGAATTGTTCATAGGAGACAGTGTCCAACGGGTTCTGAGTGAACCAGGCCTGGGCCCAGTCGAGAGCACGACCCTGTAACAACCCGGTCAGGTAGGCCATCCTTGAACTATCTGATGCATAGGTGCGGGGCTGTTGGCTGAACACAAACGCCGTCTGGAGTAGGAACCCTCTACATCCCCTTGTGTCCCCGCGGAAAGGTGCAGGAGACGGAACGAAGGACTCACGGGCTGGTTGCTCGGTCTCCGCAGTCTGATCCCCGGGAGAGGAGCGGTGTAGAGGGGAGCGGGGTAAAGAGAGACCTTGCATCATGCTGCCGAGCTCGGACATCTCCGCTCTGAGAGCCTGCTGTGAGCCCCGCAGCTCGTGCAGCAGGTGGCCCTGTTGTCCCAACAGAACTCCTTGGTTGGAGATCGCCGTCCGGAGAAGCTCTATAGAAGGTGACTCCATTGCAGCTGCTGGGTCCATAATGTGGTCAGTCCGTTCTGTTATGATATGGTGTGTTCAGGAACCCAAATGCAGCGACAGGACAGCGGAGTTCCTTCTTAATAGTGGTTTTATTGCAGGACTTTACACAGGGAAAACAGACTAGATCCAAATGCAGGACGACACTGACAAGGAACAGGAGGAACAGTAAACAAGGACCTGTGCCCGCGCTCCGCGCAGCGGCTGACGGGAACTGCAGCAATCTGTCAATCAAACGGGAGCGCGCACCCGCGCTCCGCTCCGGGCCGGAAAGTGGCCTGCGCTCCGCTCCGGGCCGGAAGGTGGCCGCTAACGAGGTGTACTCCCCGTTGTGTGACGCCCGAGGCTCGACACAAGACGAGAAGGGGGGGAACAAACAAACTGGTAATCCAACAGGAAACTCACAGAACTCACGAGCTACTCACGGGCGAGGAAGCCAGGTTGGCAAACGGACGGACTGACAGCGGAGACGAGGACGACAGGAGAATTTAACCGCCGACGCTGATCACTGGCGATAGGAATCAGCTGTGCTCCCGAAGAGAGGTGCGGCTGTGGGCGGAACTCACAAAAAGAACACAGGTTAGGTCACAACCCTCACAGAGGTGGAGGAGGGTCACAACTGGTTTGAGCTAAAATGACAACTCACGGCAGCAGAGAGGAGAACCAATTTAAAGTTTGACAGCAACGATGTGATTAGCTTCAGAAAAATGGGCAGAATCTCGTTGGTTAATTTACAAATGCCCACAATCAACTAATCACAGGGAGAAATTAAGACTTTTGAATGAAAAGGAGTGGAAAGAGAGTCTTCCTGACTGAACCTCCGCTTAAGCTTCATAGTGAGTAACTACTAATGTCAAAAGTTGATTTTTGACACAACAACAATCAACTGCATCATTTAATCTGATTGTAGGTATATTTATGCTTCGAACAATCTTGAGGATGTTTCTTGATAAATATGCTGTATCTTATTTATAATTGCTATAATAATTAGACAAAAAAAAGAATTGCTGAGCCTTACGACTGAACATGTATGATAACCTGCGAGCCCCTTTGTAAGAATGCAGAACTAAAATCAATCAAATCAAATTATTTTGTTTTTTGATGAAAATTATAAAACTTTGAAAATGTACCCAAACTAGCTGATTAATCTACGCATATAATATGAGATCAGTTCATCTGATACATGTCAAGTATGAGGGCATACAGAATATGCCTTTCATATTTTTAAATAATTTGTATATTTGGGTTTACACCAATCTCGGAATTCATCGGCTAACAATCTGACGAAAGATAAGCCGTCGGGGAGTGGGTTCCAGTGTAGCCATGAGCCTCATCTCTACATCCCTTCCTCCCTCGACCCCACTATCTCTACATCCCTTCAACCCCCCACCCTCATCTCCATTTCTTCATTTCTTGACACCCCCATCTCTTCAATCCCTCGACCCCTAATCCCTACATCTTTTCATAGCTTCACCCGACAACCATCAACCCATATCCCACCTGTATGAATTATTGTTCCACTAATGCGAATTTCTAACTTTGCTTGATCCCGTCTTTGTGCTTCTTGCCACACAGATTTCCATGGATCGCGATTATAGGACCGTGGTCCTGCTGGGTCACGCTTCATACCTTCTGGGCCCTGCCTCCTGGGTCATGCTTCCTACCTCCTGGGCCCTGCCTCCTGGGTCATGCTTCCTACCTCCTGGGCCCTGCCTCCTGGGTCACGCTTCCTACCTCCTGGGCCCTGCCTCCTGGGTCATGCTTCCTACCTCATGGGCCCTGCCTCCTGGGTCACGCTTCCTACCTCCTGGGCCCTGCCTCCTGGGTCATGCTTCCTACCTCATGGGCCCTGCCTCCTGGGTCACGCGTCCTACCTCCTGGGCCCTGCCTCCTGGGTCATGCTTCCTACCTCCTGGGCCCTGCCTCCTGGGTCATGTTTCATACCTCCTGGGCCCTGCCTCCTGGGTCATGTTTCATACCTCCTGGGCCCTGCCTCCTGGGTCATGCTTCCTACCTCCTGGACCCTGCCTCCTGGGTCACGCTTCCTACCTCCTGGGCCCTGCCTCCTGGGTCATGCTTCCTACCTCCTGGGCCCTGCCTCCTGGGTCATGTTTCATACCTCCTGGGCCCTGCCTCCTGGGTCATGTTTCATACCTCCTGGGCCCTGCCTCCTGGGTCATGCTTCCTACCTCCTGGGCCCTGCTTCCTGGGTCATGCTTCCTACCTCCTGGGCCCTGCCTCCTAGGTCATGCTTCCTGGGTCATGCTTCCTACCTCCTGGGCCCTGCCTCCTGGGTCATGCTTCCTACCTCCTTGGCCCTGCCTCCTGGATCATGCTTCCTACTTCCTGGGCCCTGCCTCCTGGGTCATGCTTCCTACCTCCTGGGCCCTGCCTCCTGGGTCATACTTCTACCTCCTGGGCCCTGCCTCCTGGGTCATGCTTCCTACCTCCTGGGCCCTGCCTCCTGGGTCATGTTTCTACCTCCTGGGCCCTGCCTCCTGGGTCATGCTTCCTACCTCCTGGGCCCTGCCTCCTGGGTCATGTTTCATACCTCCTGGGCCCTGCCTCCTGGGTCATGCTTCCTACCTCCTGGGCCCTGCCTCCTGGGTCATGCTTCCTACCTCCTGGGCCTAGCCTCCTGGGTCATGCTTCCTACCTCCTGGGCCCTGCCTTCTGGGTCACGCTTCATACCTTCTGGGCCCTGCTTCCTGGGTC
This sequence comes from Cottus gobio, assembly GCA_023566465.1. Taxonomy (NCBI): domain Eukaryota; kingdom Metazoa; phylum Chordata; class Actinopteri; order Perciformes; family Cottidae; genus Cottus; species Cottus gobio. The sequence continues at coordinate 19,865,522 of CM042235.1, forward strand.
ATGCTTCCTACCTCCTGGGCCCTGCCTCCTGGGTCATGCTTCCTACCTCCTTGGCCCTGCCTCCTGGATCATGCTTCCTACCTCCTGGGCCCTGCCTCCTGGGTCATGCTTCCTACCTCCTGGGCCCTGCCTCTTGGGTCATGCTTCCTACCTCCTGGGCCTGCCTCCTGGGTCACGCTTCCTACCTCCTGGGCCCTGCCTCCTGGGTCATGTTCCTACCTCCTGGGCCCTGCCTCCTGGGTCATGCTTCCTACCTCATGGGCCCTGCCTCCTGGGTCACGATTCCTACCTCCTGGGCCCTGCCTCCTGGGTCATGCTTCCTACCTCCTGGACCCTGCCTCCTGGGTCACGCTTCCTACCTCCTGGGCCCTGCCTCCTGGGTCATGCTTTTACAGGGATGCTAGCATGCCGATGATTAGATGAAGACTTAAGCCAGAAGCAGGTGCTGGTCCCGGCCTACCCTCGGTACTGCAGGTACCGCTTGGATGTGAACCAACTACGTGATCAGCCCACTACTGCACTGACCATGTAGGTGGCTTTGGCGATAGGTCATCAGAGCTCTCTCTGAAAACACTCATGTCCTGTACTGTCGAAACCACCCCACACTACTGCACAACTAGAGCATATGTGACGAACTTGATGAGTAAGCCACAACACAGAGACTGAAGAACTACCATTGATGATTCATCAAGGGTTTTTACTGAGGTGTTTTAAAGCTGACTTCTCACAATATAGAGGCCTCAGTGGGACATTACAAAGCCATAATCAATCAAGGTATGCAGGGAAAGGAAGATGGTCAAATGTCAGACAGACAATTGCTGCTAATCAACTTTATTTGTACTAGTTAGTGTTAACTTCATTACAAGTATTGTAGACATGAGGAACAGAATACTGTCAAAGGAACTGCATGTTTTAGTTGCTTTTGATGAAGTACAGATAACTGTAAAACCTTTACATTGTTTAGCTGAATGATTACTCTAGATCAGAAGGGATTGGAAGCTGTGTTGTTAGCACGAATAAAGCAGGTTGATTCTCTTGATGTCCCAGTTGGACAAACCATTCCCCTGGCCAATCTGGACGTTGGGGTTGGGGATGGGAGTGATGGAGTCTTTCCCGTCCTGGATGGAGAAGGCTGTTCTTCCATAGTGCATGACAGAGGAGTAGTCGTAAGGAGTGTTCAGGTTGTTGGTGTCTTGCTTGTTGAAGTTGTAGGCCATACTGGGGTCGATGTTCTGCCAGTTGATCTGGACGTAGGAGTCACGGTCGCTCCTGGTCTGCTCGTGCTGGAAGCCCAAAGCGTGGTTGATCTCGTGCTGGATGGTGCCGTGGTACATGCAGCCCTGCCTGTTGATAGAGATTTCCTGTCTTCCTCCCGTTCTGCCCAGAGCTGAGTAGCATCCATCTTTGTTCTCGAAGCTGATGTAGTCATACTCGTTCCGACGGGGGGCAAAGCGGATGCAGGTGCTTTGTTGGATGGCCTTCATGGCAGTGTCGATCACCTGCTGCTCCCCGCGGGGGAACTGACTGCTGACGGTGAAGGGAACCATTACCAGGCCGTTGGAGCCTTTCTGCCACAGGCAATTCTGGGACCAGCACTTTATGGCGTTTCTGTTCTTGGGAACCAACAAGTCTCCCTCCAACAGGATCTCATTGGTGGCATTGTTGGAGTTCAGAATCCTGGTGCTGATGTCGACGGGGTCATTTTCGTCATTTATTTCGGACTCTGCTTCACTTCCTTCCTCCTTGACAGGATAGGCATGAGAGAGGCCGAGCAGGAGCAGCAGCAGCAGGCTGGAAGAGGGAGTCATCTTCAGGGTGAGTCAGGTGGCTGTGGAGCTGATGTGGAGAGACTCCTTGAAGCTTGATGTTTGACTCAGTTCTGTCCAGGCTCTTTATACGCTCCTATACAGGTGTGTCTCCAGGAGGATTATGGGTTGGGGTCCAGACTGCTAAGCCTAAGTAAACCTCTTCAGGGAGGACTCCACAGACAAACCTACTGTTCAAATATGGTCTGTTAATGTGCTGTAACTCTGTTATGCTGATTCTGTACACATGACATCTATTGCTTCTGTCCATCCGGGGAGAGGGATCCTCCTCTGTTGCTCTCCCTCAGGTTTCTTCCCCTTGTTTTCTAGAGGGAGTTTTTCCTGATCCGATGTGAGGTTCCGGGACAGGGATGTCGTATGTGTACAGATTGTGAAGCCCTTAGAGGCAAATTTGTATTTGTGATTTTGGGCTATACAAAATAAACTGAATTGAATTGAATTGTTATCTCTGGTGTTTAGATCAGGTGACTGGGGTGGAGGAGGGTCACAACTGGTTTGAGCTAAAATGACAACTCACGGCAGCAGAGAGGAGAACCTATTTTAAAGTTTGACAGCAACGATGTGATTAGCTTCAGAAAAATGGGCAGAATCTCGTTGGTTAATTTACAAACGGCCACAATCAACTGATAGAATAATCACAGGGAGAAATGAAGACTTTTGAATGAAAAGGAGTGGAAAGAGAGTCTTCCTGACTGAACCTCCGCTTAAGCTTCAAAGTGAGTAACTACTAATGTCAAAAGTAGATTTTTGACACAACAACAATCAACTGCATCATTTAATCAGCAAAAATAATTGCTGAGCCTTACGACTGAACATGTATGATAACCTGCAAGCCCCTTTGTAAGAATGCAGAACTAAAATCAATCAAATCAAATTATTTTGTTTTTTGAAGAAAATTATAAAACTTTGAAAATGTACCCAAACTAGCTGATTAATCTACGCATATAATATGAGATCAGTTCATCTGATACATGTCAAGTATGAGGGCATACAGAATATGCCTTTCATATTTTTAAATAATTTGTATATTTGGGTTTACACCAATCTCGGAATTCATCGGCTAACAATCTGACGAAAGATAAGCCGTCGGGGAGTGGGTTCCAGTGTAGCCATGAGCCTCATCTCTACATCCCTTCCTCCCTCGACCCCACTATCTCTACATCCCTTCAACCCCCCACCCTCATCTCCATTTCTTCATTTCTTGACACCCCCATCTCTTCAATCCCTCGACCCCTAATCCCTAAATCTTTTCATAGCTTCACCCGACAACCATCAACCCATATCCCATCCATCCATCCATCCATTTTCCACCGCTTATCCGGGGTCGGGTCGCGGAGGCAGCAGGTCAAGCAGGCTGACCCAGACTTCTCTCTCACCCGCAACATCTACCAGCTCATTCTGGGGGATCCCGAGGCGTTCCCAGGCCAGCTGGGAGATATAATCCCTCCAGCGTGTCCTGGGTCTTCCCCGGGGCCTCCTACCAGATGGACGTGCCTGGAAAACCTCTAAAGGGAGGCGTCCTGGAGGCATCCTAATTAGATGCCCGAACCACCTCAGCTGACTCCTTTCGACACGAAGGAGTAGCGGCTCGACTTCAAGCTCCCTCCTGATGTCCGAGCTCCTTACCCTATCTCTAAGGCTGAGCCCGGCCACTCTACGGAGGAAACTCATTTCGGCCGCTTGTATCCGCGACCTCGTTCTTTCGGACACGATCCAAAGCTCGTGACCATAGGTGAGGGTTGGGACGTAGACCGACCAGTAAATTGAGAGCTTTGCCTTTCGGCTCAGCTCCTTCTTCACCAAGACGGCCCGGTGCAACGCCTGTTTTACTGCTGCAGCTGCACCGATACGCCTGTCGATCTCCCGCTCCATTTTACCCTCACTCGTGAACAAGACCCCGAGATACTTGAACTCCTTCGCTTGTGGTAGGCACTCTGTCCCCACCCGGAGGGAGCAATCCACCGGTTTCCGGCAGAGCACCATGGCCTCAGATTTCGTGGTGCTGACTCTCATCCCCGCCGCTTCACACTCGGCTGCAAAACGCCCCAGTGAATGCTGGAGGTCATGGTCCGAGGAGGCAAACAGGACCACATCATCTGCAAACAGCAGAGAGGCTATCCTGAGATCCCCGAACCTGACATTCTCCGCCCCACGGCTGCGCCTAGATATCCTGTCCATGAAAGTCACGAACAGGACCGGTGATAAAGGGCAGCCCTGGCGGAGGCCAACACCCACCGGGAACGTATCTGACTTACTGCCGAGGATACGAACACAGCTCCTACTGCAGGCGTACAGAGACCGGATGGCCCGTTGCAACGGGTCCGGCACACCATACTCCCGCAGCACCCCCCACAAAAAGCCCCGAGGGACCCGGTCGAAAGCCTTCTCCAAGTCCACAAAGCACATGTAGACTGGTTGGGCAAACTCCCAGGACCCCTCCAGTATCCTTGCAAGGGTAAAGAGCTGGTCCACTGTTCCACGACCAGGACGAAACCCGCACTGTTCTTCTTGAATCCGAGGTTCGACAAACGGTCGGAGCCTCCGTTCCAGCACCCTGGCATAAGCTTTTCCCGGGAGGCTGAGTAGTGTGATACCCCGATAATTCGAGCACACTCTCCGGTCCCCCTTCTTGAAGATGGGAACCACCACCCCGGTCTGCCAGTCCATGGGCACTGTGCCCGACCCCCATGCGACATTGAAGAGGCGTGTCAGCCAAGACAGCCCAACAAAGTCCAGCGCCTTCAGCATCTCAGGGCGGATTTCATCCACCCCCGGCGCCTTGCAACCAAGGAGCTTTTTGACTACCTTAGTGGCCTCTGCCAGGGATATGGGTTCATCCAACCCCAAGTCTTCAGGCGCTGCCCCCTGTTCAGGGGACATGTTGACCGGGTTTAGGAGTTCCTCAAAGTGCTCCTTCCATCGCCCGACGATATCCTCTGTCTGGGTCAGCAGCAACCCTCCCCCGCTGATAACAGCCTGGGGAAGGCCCTGCTTTCCCTTCCTGAGTCGTCGGATGGTTTGCCAGAACCTCCTTGAGGCCAACCGAAAGTCCTTCTCCATGGCCTCCCCGAACTCCTCCCATGCCCGAGTTTTAGCATCCGTGACCACCGCAGCTGCAGTCCTTCTGGCCTGTCTGTACCTGTCAGCTGCTTCAGGAGACCCCTGGGCCAACCAAGCCCGAAAGGCCTCCTTCTTCAGCTTGACGGCTTCC